>JBAJHW010000003.1:61089943-61705398 GCA_037013535.1 Intellagama lesueurii | reverse complement strand
GATTTGTCTGGTGCCGACGCTGATGACGTTTTGGTGCCAGGTCAAAACCTTCCTGTTCCAGAAGGTTTTTAATTGAAATAATATCAACTATGGGTCCTGATGGCAATTTTTAAAGCACTGTATTTTTAATTGTATTTAATTTTTAAAATCTTTTTATTGTATTCAAATTGTTGTAAGCCGCCCAGAGACCTTTGGGTAGTGTGGGCGGCATATAAGTTAAATAAATAAATAAAAAAAGTGGACTATAGACTGTTGATGATACACTGGAGCAGTTTTAGCTAAGATATGTGTTGTCACTTTTTTCCTTGGACACACTCTTCTAGGTTTACCATGTCATCAGTTCTGGAACAAATACTTCTATAAAGTATTCTCCTAAGTATTCATATAATGCAAACATATGCATCGCTCTCAGAAGTAAATCCCTTTTTGAGATACAATATATGTAATTTACTTCAAGACTAGTGTACATATGACTGCTGGTTGGTGTTTTGTTTTGTTTTGTTTTTTGGCGGCAAGCTAGACTTAAATTTGGAGTTGAGAATTTTGAACTGTCAGTTTTTGTTAAGTTAATTGCTCTGAAGGTTGTTTCCCCCACTTCTTCTAGAGGTGGCTGGGTTTTGCAGCATAGTTTGAGAAATAATAAGGATATTTTCAGCTGTAGCAAATGTTGGTTTTGGCCATTTTAGTGTTGATGAAATCTATTTAATTACTTGTGTTTTTAAAAATGCATCTAAATATTTCTTGGTACATTTTTGTGAACATTTATTTTGGTCCTCATATAACTTAATGTGATCTTTTTTTTCAAACATGTCATGGTGTTATTGCCAAAAGATTTTTTATTTTAGTTTTTAGAAATTACTGGCAAGTTGAAGCCCTAAATAGTTTGGTACCTCCATATCTGTTGGACCATCTTTCCTGAAGAACTACAACTTTTTTCACCCGTTTGTCCCAGACCTTGCTTCTTAGTGTAGCCACTAGGAATTGAGACGTGTTGGTGTTAGCCCCATCCCTGTGGAATGCCCTTCTATCAAATGTACACCAGGCATCATCCTTTCTTTCAGAAAGCTTGTTAAGGCAGAACTTTATAAAGAGGCCTTAAAAATATACTTCCTCTGAGATTATGCTTTTTATTTTGGAGCTTAATTTGATATCACTATATGATTTAGAATTATAGAGTAATTGAATTGGAATGGTCCTACAAGGCTATCAAATCCACCCTCCTTCTGAATGCAGGAATCCAAGTCAAAGCAGATCTGACAGATGGTTATCCATTTTTTTCATGAATGCCTCCAATGTTGGAGCGCTCATCATCTCCACAAACACATTTTGTTGTGTTTATAGTATTTTCTTATTTTATACTGTTGTTGGGGGTGTTGATACTGTTGTGGGTTTAACTTCTTCTGTTTTCACCACCCAGAGTAGTGGATTTCCACTAAGTCGTGTGGTGTGTGTATATATGTTGCCATTTCTGATGCCCAATTTAAACCCATTTATTCACTTGTGTACAAACTGTGCTCTTTACCCTATATAGAAGGGAAGGCAGAGGGGTACTGCTGTTAGAGGAGTGTGGCACACCCCAAAGCTAAACAACTTCTATAAACTTCAGAAAGCTCAGCCATGTATTGTACAAGTACATCCATCAAGAAAAGAAAATGTTTAATTTCTGGAATACATGGTTTTAAATTACATAATAATTATGTAATTATGTAATGTAACTATATTATAATTATGTTATGTAATGTATATTATAATTACATGTATATTATGTAATTATGTAATGTAATGTATATTATAATTACATTATGATAGATAGATAGATAGATAGATAGATAGATTGATTGATTGATTGATTGATTGATTGATTGATTGATTATTTTGGTTACAAATTGGGCATCAGAAATGGCAACATACAAAAGCCAGGAGTAGAACAGTTCCATGCCTCAGAACACTCTGACACTGACCTCAAAGTGGCTTTTGTGGAACAACAATATTTTGAAGTCTATTGCCAGTGCTAATAATACAATTTTTAATGCAATATTTCTCAATTTTTTCCCATAGAAAACATTTACATGTGCATGAAGAGTACATACTATTGTTCAAGGCAGTTGCCAGTCTTTTTGTGTGCCCTTGGCATGTTGCCATCAATGCCCCTTCCAATCTTTAGCACTCAGATGATCTCGGACATCAGAAGGAAGATCACCTTCTGTAACCAACTTTCCTTAAGAAACTAATGATAGCAATTTCATTTCACTTGCTCTTTAAGGAGGGCAGATAAAATAGAAAGTGGCAGAAACTAAGTGTGCGGTTGCATACACAACTGACTTTCAGTGCACATAACAACTGAGACAGTGCATCCTCTTAGAATTACTGTCGTGATCTGCCCAGGTCAACGGAAAAGAGGAGCCTTAAATGTTTAGAAATTAATAGAAAATAGAAAACGCATTTAACATGTAGGGAGCAGTTCTTGTGTTCTAATTGTGGATTTCTCAGAACAGTATTTCTTTTGTTTCAAGGAAGCAAAAGCTAAACACTTAAGTGTGAAGAATAACTTGTAGTATTCCCAGGTCTCAGAGGCCAGCAAAAATCTCTGGGAATTCCTATTCTTCTTCAGGCAGGAAGACCAATCTCAGGATAAGAAGGAGCAAGTCTGGCTTCATTGTGGTTGGTGGATTTCATGCATAGCTGCCCATCTCATCCTTGCTCCAACCTAGTGCCAGAAATCACTGGGGCTCTCTCCTGAGCAGACATGCACAACTTTGTGACTTTTGTCTCATTGACAAGAATTTTCCTTGGGACACTCTATTTGGGCATCATCTCAACAATTCTTCAGTTGCCTTATAACCAGCTAGAAGTTCTAATGCAGACTTTCCCAACTTGAACTCTAAATGTGTTTGACTCCAAGACCTATCATACCCTGCTTGCTTGGCTGCTAGCCATTGGAACTGTAGGAACAGCAGGAGTCTGAAATACTGGTAAGGTTGGGGAATACTGTCACAGAAGAAATAAGATCCTATATTCTTCAGAATGTCAAGGCTAGGTGCGGACTATGCCAGAATATCAAAATTGAACAGACTGAGTGCTAGTGTTATTGACAATATTAAAATAATTATACCTCGTTCTTGGACTCTGATTCCTGGCAATGTTAACAACATGTCGTGCAACTGAGTAATTCATTCTATAGTACCATTTTATATATTTATTCTGTATTTTCCTCTGTCATGAGTAATGACTTTTATCTGACTTCCAGGTAGTAACTGCACATACAAAATATGCATGTTTGAAATTCAGGGTAAACAAAACAATTGAGAAGTGCACATTTAAATCTTACTGAAATGTTGTCTGGAAAAAAAGACTGCTTTTTCCCTTTTATGACACAAGGCCCTGAACACTGTTTTAAAAAGAAAAGCCACTGATGGAAAAGCTAATAATCGAAAAAGTAATACTGCCCTTGACATCTCTGCCAAACAGCTCATTAAGGATTATGGTGTTTATCCTCAGTATATTTCACTGAAGGTTCATATGTTTGAGAATTATTTACACTTGCAAACAGTTATACCCTGATTCATCATGATTATAGACAAGCCGTTCAGAGTTACTAGCTTTACAGTTGTCTCTATAAAACTCTTTGGCTGTATTTATGGAGACGTGAAAAAGTATGATATGGCAATGGCTTGAATTTCAGGGTTTTGAATGGAGGCCTTTCACAGAACTATTAAAAAATGATTGGAACTTGACAATAACTTTTGGGATCTGACATAGCATTAAATAAACATGACCAAATGAAATCTATCAAACTGCACTTTCTTGCATACATTTAAATGTGATCAATCCCACATTGTCTAGATTTAAATTACAAAAGGAATACTGATGATAGCTGTGATAATATTCTGTGGTTTTGACTGGGGCTTTAGAAAAGTCTACAGACGAAGTGTAGGGAACGTATGACCCTCCAGATATAGTTGGACTATCAGCCCTACTAGGGATGTCATTAGTACTTGAAAAAAAAATCACTTTCAGCTGGTATTTTGAGTCTTGATATGTTGAAACTCCTCAGCCAGGCTTCCCTCTGCATCAGCAGGACTTCCCAGCTTCATGAGAACATGAGATCTGGTCTTGATTTCTCTTTTCCACCATCATTTTCCACCCCGTACTCTGTGCCGGAAACTGCCAACGTGTGCACAATTTGATGCAATTTCCAATGAATCCTTCCCTCACCCCGAGTGAATCCTGTGTAGGACAGGCACTATTCTGCTCAGAGATTGTCATAAGCCTCTTCAAGTTGGAACTTCTTGCAGAAGAATAATCACCACAAAATGTATGAGAAATGCTGCAAAATTTCTCAGGGTGGTGGTGGTAGTGGATCTTGCATAGAAGGAATCTTATCGCAAAGAGTGAAAAGAATTTTTTCTCTCTGTTTCTCTCTGAAAGCAAGATACTGAAAGATTTGCCCCTTCAAACTCCAGCAAACATAGGCAACAGTGAGAGATAAGCAGTGATGACTCCAATATCTTCTGAAGAGCAGTACATTCTCTGTCCCTGCAATGCAGAACGAGGTACCATATCATCCTGAAAACCCTGATCTTGTGAGTTTTGGAAACTAAGCAGGGTCAAGCTTACTTGGCATTTGGATGGGAAAACATTTTCTTCAGATAATTGACATCTGGCATGCTGAGTGTTCAGCGAAAGGATAATTTTAGCTATAGCTATCATATTCAAACTATTTTAATCTTTTTTTTCTTTTTGTATGGAGGAAATTGAATTTATTTTAAATAAATGATGACTTCTTCCCTGCTTGCTGAGCCAACATTACTCTTAGATTAAAGAATGTGTATAATTTTTCATTCAAAATCTAGTTTGTTGTCAGTATGCGAACACCCAGAGTTCAGACATTGGCCCTTGCTGCTGTGTATGGTAAGGCATAGATTAATAGGCCCCTTACCAAGCTGTTCTCTTCTCAAGATATGCCACAAGGACCTATGCAGTATAGTAATGCAATACGTATATTGCCATTGTGACAGATGCACTGTCACAATGAGTAGCCATGGGAAGCATGTTGTGTATCTCCTATTAAACTTGAGGTCTTTCTTTTCCTCATACCTCAGAGTCTCCAAAACCACCTCTTCTGTCATTTTGCTTCCTTTTGTTAGACATCTTTCGCCTCTCCTCCATTTTCTGCTTCCTGAAGATAGACATGTAGAGATGTAGCTCTACTTTCTATACATAAAAGGACAAAGCCATGCACTGTAAGCAAAACTCTTTTTTGTTTCCTTTAAGCCTTCAGACTGATTATTTTTCTCTTCTAAGGGAAGGGGTGAAATTAGGCAGTTCTTTCCACCCTTTCCTCTGCACTACGAAGGAAATAACCAAATTCCAAATCTATCTAGTGTTTACCATACCATACACTCTTTTGAACCACAACCATAGTCCAATCAATGACAAATGTTATACCAGTTGGCTATAGCATACTGAAATGTTATACCTTCATATTTACTTCATCTTTCAAATCATTTTTCATTAGCATGTTTTATTGGCCTTATTATTTTTTATTGCTGTAATTTTGTTGAGAGGCAGAGCCAGTGGAAGATAAAGGGAGGGGTGAAGCAGATAGGAGGGAGCAGATAGTCAGTGGGAAGTTGAAAAGCAGTTAAGAGTGTTAGAGAGAGTTAAGTGTGGAATAAGTTATTACGAAACTACTGAAAGCTTTAATGTCTTTTAGGAATCTAAAAATGCGTAAAAAATGGTCTGAAGCTCAACATCAAAAAAACTAAGATCATGGCCACTGGTCCCATCACCTCCTGGCAAATAGAAGGGGAAGATATGGAGGCAGTGACAGATTTTACTTTCTTGGGCTCCATGATCACTGCAGGTGGTGACAGCAGCCACAAAATTAAAAGACGCCTGCTTCTTGGGAGGAAAGCGATGACAACCCTAGACAGCATCTTAAAAAGCAGAGACATCACCTTGCCGACAAATAAAATCTATTTATGAAATAAATTGGATGATCAGGAATTGATTATACGTATATATAAAGTTTGTGACATCCACCCCACCATTCAGAACAAATTCCTGGGTTCAGAATTCTGTAACTCTAAACAAATATATTTCATATAAAGCCCTTGTTCATAGATCTCCAAGAAGGGTGTGTGTTTTTTAACATTCTCCTGGCCTGAATCTAATGCAAGCTTCTCCCTAATCTAACCCTATCCCCTGCTCTTTAAGCAGCTGTAACCCTGTAACTTGCAGTCCTGACCCAGAAGTTTCACTAGTATCTCAACTATCTATCTTTGCAATAAACTGTTTACGTGAGTATGACGTAAACTTTGGCTGGTTATCTCTTTAATTCTTCCCTGCCTTACAATGGAGTCAAAATTTATGCCTCAGCACACTTTTACTTTAGGTGAGGTATTCCAACACCTGCTATATAGGTGCAGACAACCCCATGTACCACCTGGTGAGTCATTTCAGCCATATGATGCTCCTGCTGTTGGTATATATCTGCCCTTCCTGCCTGTCTTGTTGCCTCTTTCAGGCATTTTTCTTTCTTTTCTTTTTTTAAGAATCTCTCCTGTGTTGGGTCTTGAACTAACCCAAGGAGGGCTATTTGTGCTGTTTACAGACTGCCTGCCCAGGTCACTGTCTATGTACTGTGCTGTATTGCACAGTTTCTCCTCCTTCCTTTCTATTTAAAATGGTGCTTAAAAACAGCATTTATGAGTAACATAAGGGAATTCAAAAATGTGTGGAAACTGGGAGTAGCAGGGTCATTTCTGCCTGCCTGTATCACTAGAACTCACAAGAGCCGTGGGATGCAAGGAGGTGCACTGATGATGTGTCTTAATTGTGGTGAGTTCATGGATTCTCTTAATGCAGGGGAAAACATGTGGTCACTAGTGCCAGCACATTTTCCAAGGGAGGCATTTTGGTAGCAGTTCTGCGGACAATGAAGTCTGTCTGCTTTTTGTGAGCTGTGTTAGCATTTTCTGAGTAACTTTTTTTCATCTCTCTGTTTGGTCTGAACAGTCTTTTCACTAGCACAGCACTGACATACAGTATTCATTGCCCCAACGGTTATGTACCATTGCTCTGAATGATTACTATACCATTTCCAGCCAGCTTGACAAAACATGTAGTGCAAATGTTCTTTCTAGTAAAGGACTATTTTTAATGTTACATTTCATTGCCTTTTCCAGTGCCCTAACCCTTGCACAGTGTTCTCTAGTACCCTTAACACATGGCCTCTATAGTCTGTATCTTTACCCGGTGTCCCCAAATATGGCAACTGAGCAGCACTGACATGAACTGAAGTACATTGCGGGTTATTTTGCTGTTTGTCACTAGGCAGACTAATTTTGCTTCACAACCTACTTTAGGAAATTTTAAAGAAATTGCAATGGAATGAGAATCCTGACCAAAGTCTCTAGATGAATGAAGCTGAGGGGCTAGGCCTTTGTTCAGGAATGCCTCATGGTTAATTGGGTCCTGAACGGGGCGGGGGGAGACTTTTTGTTAAGTACATGGCCAAGAGGCATTAGATTTCACCAAGTCTGCATTTGCAGCAATAATACAATTATGTTTTCCCTGGCAAATTATAGCGGTTAGTTTACATACTCAAAAGAATCCAGCAATTTTGCTTTGTTGAGTGAAGGATTCCAGATGGTGTCCACCAGAAATGTTACGGTATTATTGATACAGAAATCCAGCAATTAAGACCTTAAGCATATATATACACAATGTATATATAATTAATGATAACTGGCTTTATGATGTGGGTCATTTAAAGGAAATAAATAAACACACATTCTTCATCTCCATTTTAAATTCTACAAAAACACTATAACATTCATGTTATATCCGGGGTTCTTACAAAACTTTTTTTGTGTTAGCAATGAAAACCACTCTTATTAAAGTAAATTGCTGTTTCTTATTAGCTTTATACATCAGACCAGGATATGGCTTATTTTAAAAAATAATCTATACTAAAATCAGACTATTTTAGCACATTTTTGCCAAGAATGTCTGGATTCCATTGGATAGATTTACAGCCCTATTGCGGCAATGATGCTGACTACAATTTCACCTGTCCCTAATGACCTCCAAACCCATCAAATGGTTCCAATTTAAAGTACCAACGCATCAAATGGTTGCTTCAAATCACAACTGAATTAATTACTCATGAGTGGAATGGGCTGAGTTGTAATAATTTTTTTATGATCCAGGTCCATGCATAGGAAATAATCTTTTTGTAGTCTTTATACAAACAGCAGCAACAACAACAACATCATCACTGTCATAGAACTGCAGAGCAGTTCATAAAATGCTAAGTTATCAAAAAGTCATTCACATCCACTCTTTCTTTTCTTCCCTTCCCTTTTGGTGCTTCTTTGCCATGGGCACAGTAGAGACTTTAACGGCAGTTCACACAAAATGAGTGGCCATAGATGGTCTCAAGATACATGACACATTCATATGGTGGAAAGCAAGACATGACCCTCCATAATAGTCCAAGCTAAAATGAGGACAGCAAGTGTTTTCCAGAACTCCATCTTGACTCTACTCTTTCTACTCAGACCCTAGAACACCACAGAGCTAAGCTGGACAAACCTTGCTCACTGAAATCCTGTTAAAAAACTACTGGAGTTTGGGGAGAATGCAATGCAGAAATGTTGCAGCTTCCATAGGAAAGCTGTGGTCAGAATTTGTGTATCCATCAGGCAAGAAAAGTCAACTAAAGCCAAAGTAAAGCCAAATGAATAGTGTTACCTAGTGGGCAGAAGGAGATGTTTTCTTCAGTTTGCAGTCCTGCTTGGCTAATGTTAAGAGCCCACATTGTCTTTTTAGGGTGATGGGACAAGAGGGCGGCTTTTTCTAGTATCCTCAAAGGTCAGAAAAAACAAAGAAAGCAAGCAAGCTGTGTTGTCCTTACATACATACATACATACATACATACATACATACATACATACATACATACAGGAGAGGTGAGACATTAATTAGACCACTATTTCTAAGTCGTACTAACTGCATTCTTTTGCCTTTCTCAATCTATCTATATAGTCAATAATTCCACCCTCACCAACAACCAAAACCTCTGGTTTCCTGAATGTGGGTTACGATTCAAAAGATTAGGAAGTGGTCCAATGTTGCCTTGCAATGTTGTGTCCATCTTGCCAGCAAGAAAACAGGTAGCTAAAGCCAGCCTAAAAGTTGACAGTGACACCATTGTCAGCAGTCTGGGTGAACTATAGGATCTCCTCTTGTGCTCACTATAAACAAACACCAAGCAAGGAAGTTTTTTTCATCAACTACCACTTCTCACTGAAACATAAAGCAATTACCTTTTCTTTTTTGACAAGTTATCTAGATATTTATTGCTAGGATGGGGCTGGTGCTCACATCCTTGTGTTCTCTATATGTTTATGACTTTCTAATACATGAAAGGAGAATACTATTATAATGATACATCTGTGTGTCTGCTAGTCTGTCTATCTATCTGTACAGAAATACAGGAATTTTACAGGAGAGGAAATAAAGGGCATCAATGAGATGAGGTCTTTCATATAAGTGAATGTGTTAGAAGTTTGAAGTGGAGAAATTATACATTGACATCAAGTTTACCTTCCTGGATTTAAATTTAGAGTGATTTCTTACAATTTAAAGTGCCAGTTTAAACAAAAAGCCACTCTTCCTTTCCTCTCAGATCTAGGAACCAGTTACACCAATATAATCACACATGTAGATTGTACTGTATAAACTCACCAGTGCCCAGTTGTACCCTGATATTTGGAGTTAGTTTTAACTGTATTATCATCAAAAGTCATTATGAATTACAAGGAAATTCTTATGCAGAGCTCTGGAAACCCAGTGATAGCTCTAAGCCCATTTATAAGCCACTATTCCATGGCAGCAGCTGAATCTTGATGTCCTATGTCAGCATATTCCATTTGGCTTGTTGAGTGTTACACAAACTGTGCACACTTTTTTATTTCCTTGCTTCCTTTCTTTCTGATTCCAAATAAAAGTCATTCTTGGCATGAAAAGCAGGTAACTACTATGTGTGCCTCTCACCATATACTTATATAAACCTCTGAAGCTGGAAAATGATGCGACTCCCCCCACCTCTGCTGACTGGAATCCTTGGGTGCTATGTGTTCAATGTGAAATGGCAAAACAAATTTTTCTATTAAAAACAATCTTACATAATCAACGTTAAGTTCCTTTCTCCTCCTGCCTCTCCCAAGAAACTTAGAACATTTTAAAAAACATAATAAAATAGAAGAGAACTCCATAAATATTTTCATATTGTGAGGAATCTGTTTTATTTTTCCTCCTCAAGTCTGAAAATACAATGCCTATTAAAACAAGATAGTTGCAATACAAGATAAGAAGATCTTATATTGTTTGGATGGAAATTATTTTCTTTCTTATGTTAGTTTTAGGTGCCTTGAGATCTTTTAGATGAAAAATCAGGAGATAAATGTTTTAAATAAACATTCTGGCATTTCCCAAAAGTTCTGGATTTGTATATTTAAATGTTAAATCAATTTATTTTTAATCGAAATGTGTTAAAACTAATATCAAAACATGGTAATGCTGTTCTTAAAAGAAAGTTTAAGAAAAAACTGACTTTAGAAAAGTGTGTGTGTGTGTGTGTGTGTGTGTAGACAATCTAGAATTATGCAAGCATGAGATTTTGGTGACTTTTCAGACATCACATCAGCTGTTCATCTTAATCTGTATCACATTCTCAATCAACCTAGAGGAGGCTGTTAGAAGAACACTTGCCTGTGATAATTATTTGATAGGAGACCCATATTTGTTTATTACAACTGTGTTGTAATTTTTAACTTTTACTTTATTGCCTGTTAAAGTACCTGAGATGTCACCAATAGATTTCTGTGGGTTTGTTCATGTCTACTGAAATTGCATCTTTGGACCTGATTGCCTTCTGTAAGTACTCAAGAAACAGATTTGTTAGAACAATTTTTGCGGGAACTGTACATGGAAAGGGGCTAAAACCTGGGTGGGGATTACTAACGATTATTACAGTGAAAACATCATAATTGAAATGCATTCTTGTTCTTCAGATCTTGCTCATTTTTAGTCTGGTTAAGGCTGTCACAGTGTATATGCTTACTTTTTTTAAAAAATTATTTTTTATTTTTTTAGGCTTCTGTTCTTTGACCAAGTCATGACTATTCATGACATTGCATGAGAAACCTTCTCCTACATACCATTTAAAAAACCATATCATAGGTAATTGATATTACTGCTTGTTTTACTTTAAAATTTTACTTTCCAAAGATGTCTAACAGAAAGGAATTTGCATTGGCTCACACTTCTTTTACGAAACCTAGAAATGGAGCTGTTCAGTTCCTAATTTAAGAATGCTTACAATATATTTGGATCATTGTGTATTTATATTGTGTCAAATGAAGCTCCCTCTGAATAGAAAAGAATGTATCAAGCCTTTTATTCTTCTTAATAAAACGAGTGATAAAAATAGGAATGTAGGGCCAGAAATGGCATTTGTGCATTTTCATTAAGGAATTCCTGTAATTTACCTATAAGTTACCAGTTATTAGGAACAGTTTTAATTAGCAGCCCTGAGGATTCAGGACCACAACCAGGGGTCTGGCTCTTGTGCAACAACTGTAAAACATTATGTGCATGTAAAAGAAAGACAGTGGAAAGATAATATCAATACCCTGCACTTTTCCCTAAACAAATGTTATGTGCACAGCCCACATACAAATGCTTTCATGCTGAGCTTCTAAGCACTAGTACCAGTAGGGAGTGGGGAGGAAATGGATACCTTGTCAGCACATACAATAAACTCAGACGTTCTTCTCCTTCATAGAATGATGGAGTTGGAAGGAGCCTATAAGGCCACTGAGTCCAACCTCCTGCTTAGTGCAGAAATCTAAGTGCAGGGACTACACTGTGATTTATCCCACAGTTTATCCCTCTGTTGGAATGGTAGAGCACCACTCATTCTGCAATTTGTCTCCCATCTGGGGAAACCCGGGGAAACAACAATCTCTTGAGACTTCAAGCTGGCAGCCTGGGTTTGTACAGTCCTATGAAAAACTACTTCTTGCTGACCACCGTTCAATTCATGTGCTGAAAAAAGGTATATTTATCTAAGGTAATGTCTGGAGACCAAGAGAAGGGATGTGTTCCTTAGTTAAAATAGAACAAAGAAGTGCAAGAAGTGAGAACAGGCCTTTCTAACCCTAAACTGACAATGTTCTTTATTTTATTTATTTATTTATTTATTTATTAGACTTTTTATCCCGCCCCCCTAGACACAGTCTACTCGGGGCGGGTTCCATAAAATTAAATACAAATCATTTAAACAATTAAAAATATGACAATTCAAAATAATAATATTAATATTAATAGTACTCA
Source organism: Intellagama lesueurii (assembly GCA_037013535.1). NCBI lineage: Eukaryota > Metazoa > Chordata > Lepidosauria > Squamata > Agamidae > Intellagama > Intellagama lesueurii. The sequence continues at coordinate 61,692,990 of JBAJHW010000003.1, read as the reverse complement.
AGATGGATAGAAAAAACTTATAGTAAAATAAAATCAAATATTGACAGGAGGGAAGGCTTGTCTGAAGAGCCAAGTTTTTAATTGGCTCTTAAAAAACACCCAGCGAGGGAGCCAGGCGGATCTCTGATGGAAGATTATTCCAAAGCCAAGGGGCCACTGCCGAGAAGGCCCGGTTTCTTGTTCTTTTTTTCCGGGCCTCTCTCGGCGTTAGGCCCCTCAGCCGTCCCTCCTGGCTATGACGAGTGATTCGGGTAGATCTTGGTGGAAGAAGGCGATCTGCCAGGTATCGAGGTCCTAAACCGTTTAGGGCTTTATACGTCATCATCAACACTTTGAAATCAATGCGGAAGCGGATGGGCAGCCAATGCAAGGCAGCCAGAGTGGGAGAGATATGTTTATGAACTTTATGAACTCAAAGCAGGAATGTTTGGCGTTCCCAATGATTTGGGCTTCCAGAAGCCGATCAGCATGATCAATGGTAAGGGAGCTGTAGTCTAAAACATCTGGGCTACATCGAAAGAGGTTAGAAATAACACCAATTTAATCAGACTGTGTAGCTTACCATTAGCATAAGCTTGCTCCTTGGATTGATCTTTGAACTCCCAACTGGAAACCTTGATTAGATCCAGGACCACCTATTTACCATTATTAATGACGTTTGCTGGCATACTTAATTGCAATGACATTGTACAAATATAGCAGTGCCCATGACACAATATATTTTGTCCTCATAATGGCTTATTGTATGCATTTATACCCTGGTGCAGAAGATGTAAGATTCTGTTGACAAATGATGTGAACTAATAGAATCAGGATTCTATAAATGCGAGGTAAGAGACAATCATGTCCATCTTCTCTTAACTTACTGGAATCTATTTATTTTTTGAAATGGGGCCTGCAATATCAAATGCTAGAACTGTTTGTTCAAGTTGGCAGCAGTTTTTCTATGCTTAACCATTAATCATTCAGTGGTGCAGAAAAAAGAAATGGAAGCAAGAGAGGGAGAGCAGCACATGGTCATCACAGACATAACAAATAACTTACCAGGAATATGAGTCATGGGCCTACGTCACTGGTTATTTATTTCTAAGAGACACACTGAAGAACCCACTTTAAAAAATTGGCCAGCATTTGTATGACGTTGTGAAATGTTCACAACACCACCAAATTAGTCCAGCTATTATGAAAAGAAAAATAATGATTATTCTTCAACAAGTAACATGTGTGCATGGTGAACAACAGCAGTAAGTATTTGGCTGGAAAAGATAGCAGGTTTCTACTGCTGAGAATATTTTAACAGCCAATTTAAATATTTTTCCTTTTGAGATAGCTTGATTTGGCAGTTAATTTTGAAAATGTTCTTGCACTCAAACAAATCTCCCCCCTGAAGTTACTTAAAATGCTGTTTTCGTTTGTCTGCTGAAGGCAAAACTTTAGATCATGCACACAATGTCCTATTCTGTTTAAATATTTTTTGTGATTAATTGGGCTGTTATTAACATAGAATTAAATACTGAAATGTCTGCTGAGGTGCACCAACACTTCCGCTCCCCACACCTTCACTCAAATGAGAATCATCATCATCATGTGCCATCAAATTACTTCTGATTTATGGTAACCCTTTTCAGGGTTTTCCAGACAGAAAATATTCAGAAGTGATTGAACATTCCCTTCTTCTGGGGGCGCCCTGGGACTGTGCAGCTAGCTGGAAGCAAAGTGGGGGAATAGAACTCCCAACCTGTGGCTCCACAGACAGATACCTAACTAACTGAGCTATCTGGCCAGCATATGAATGGGAATAAATGGAGCCAGAATTATTGCAGTGTCTCACGGTATCAAGTACACTAGCAAAGAAACAATTTTATTGGTGGGGAGGGGGGACAAAAAATAACAAGCCAGTTAATTGTTTCGCTGTGTAGATACCATGTTATCTACAATTTAGATAAGATATTCTTTTCATTTGTGGACTGATCAGCAGAGATAAAGGACATCTGACTATTTTCCAGTGATGTTTCAGATAAGTTAATGAATCCCAAGTAGAGATGGGCAAGAACCTCAGTTTGGAGGTTCGTGCTGGTTTGGCCACAGATGCTGCATGTTCCCTTCCCCCATCTCCCCAGCTGGATCCCCCACTCACTAGCCAGTGTACACTCATCTCCTTGGAGTACGGGCTTCCCTGCCCTGCCTCCTTGGCTGATCACCCACTCAGACAAGGAGCCAGGACAGGCAAACCCGTGTTCCTGCCAGGGATTGGTCGAAAAGCTGAAGAGGAGGAGGAGGAGAGGAGCACGTTGCAACTGGTGAGTGGGTCATTGGCTGGGGAGGCAGGGGAAGAGAACACACTGTGGTGCCACACATATGAACTGGCACAAACCTCTGAACCAAGATTCGTGCCCATATCTGATCTCAAGAATTGTACAGATAATTCCATGAATCCCAAGAGCATCAAGCCTGTGTTTCCCAAACAGTCCTTCCTCATGTTGGTTAGCAAATATCATTTTGAAAGTGAGCCAAACTGGATCAGATGGCAAATTTGCAGTTAGAAGGTGATAAAATATTCTCTCTAGATACATTATTTAAAACTGCTCTGGTTGCACAGTCAACATGCAAATGAAGCTTGGCATTTATCTCACCTTGAACCATCACCAAACCAAAGCTAGCTAATTTGCAACTTGTGGAGCTGTGAAGCATCATTGAACAATACTCAGATGTCCTTTATTTCTTGATGCAGCTCTACTTCCAATTTCTAGTTCAGTCATAATGGAGGTCTGAGACATTTTTGAGATGGAGCATGGTGACCAGATGCTTAAAGGGGAGAATATGAAAATCATACTGAACATGATTAATCTCTTGGCCCTAGTATTTCAGAACCCAACCTCAGATTTCTAGTGTAACCATCACAAAGGTTTAGAGGGAGAAATGTATCATTTTAAAATGTATGTAAAATATTCTGTTAAAGAGAAAGCTTGAGAAGTCTCGGTGGACTGTGACCACCACCATGCTTTGGAAAAAAAGTGAGAAGAATGGATTTCTTGAAGCGATTATGACAGATAATCAGTTCCAGTCTCATGAGACCTCTTTAGAGCATTCACAGTATTTTTTTATTGGGTTAGAGTACTCCAGTTCTTTTGATATCTTTATGTAATTCTCAGTACTCTTTATTGGGTTAGACCTCTTTAGAAAATTTTCCATATTAGTGAATGTGAGTTTTATCACTTTGTTTAGCTACAGAATAGATTAAAAATTGGTACAATGACTAGTAACTGAGTTCTCAGACACAACACAGGGGCCTGGCCAAATTGTGGTTTTACGATCTCTTAATTCATCCTTGACTTAGTGATGGCTCTGCTGATAGAGTACAAGCTTCTATCTTCAATATTTCTGAAAAGGAGAAGTAGGCAGGCAGGGCCAACCCTCCCTCTGGGTAGAATAAGGTAATTGTCTTTGAAGATAGCACTAACTGTCCCTCAGTCAGTTCCTTCTGAGCCATCGAACTATTCAGCTCTGGGGGACAAAGCTTTGTGCACCAGACAGCTTGACTCAGAGATGACCTTAATATTAGGCAGAGTGAGGCAGCTACCTCAGGAAAAAGGTGATGAAGACAGATAATGAGGTATTGGCGTTGTGTATGTCAGTTAGTCTGCTCCACATCTTCTAAGGTAGACGCCCAAGCAGAGGGCACTGGAGAGGCACCCTGTCACCAAGGTTAAGGGAAGATTCAACTGCCACTCCAGTTGGCATCTATACATGAAAGCAGAAGAAGCATCATTTTGTCCTTCACCTCAGGCTGCTGAATGCCCTTGCTCTAGCTTGGGAAAGACATGACACCCTTAACAGAAGGCATCCACAAGGTGGCAGCAAAAATATTTAGCTAGCAATTCTCAGGATTAGAGATGTGTTATCTGCAAATCTGATTAGCATTCCCTGCACCCTCTGATCCAGGTCATGAATAAAAAGGTTGAAGATATTGTTGACTACAACTTCCCAAATCCCCAAACCAGCCCTTGGGAGTTGTTCCCTTAAGGTAGGCTAAGAGAATCCAGACTGCCCTTTGCAAAGATGGCAGCTGCAGCTTCCCTACCCTAAATCAAGCTGCAGCCACCATCTTTGCAAAGGGCAGCCAGTTTCCCTTTTTACATGCCATGGCTGCAGAGGCATGATGGAGACCTCAGCAGCAGCGATTAAGGTAAGGGGGTGTCGGTGGGAGTGGGGTGGGGTGGGGGCTAAGGTAGGGAAAGGAAGGGGGTGTGGGGGTAGACTGTGGGGTGTGGGGTGGCTGCCTATCCACCGCCAATCAGCTGATCGGCAGCTGGTAGGCAGAATGGTGTTTTGTTGTTGTTGTTATTTAATAGGAAGGGGGTGTCAGTGGGGTGGGGGAAGACTAAGGTAGGGAGAGGAAGGGGTGGGAGGGTAGGCTGTGGGATGTGGGGTGGCTGCCTATCCACCGCCAATCAGCTGATCGGCGGCTGGTAGGCAGAATGGTGTTTTTTTGTTTTTGTTTTTTAATATGAAGGATGAATAAAAACGGGTAAATATTCATCCCTTCATATTCGTGGGGGTCTCTGGAACCCACGGATATGAAGGGACGAATATTTAACAAATCGGCTATATTTGTCGAAAAAGCCGATCCGTTTTTATATTCGTCCCCATCTCTACTCAGGATCAATCCACACTGAACATTTGTTCTGCTTCCCTTGTACCCATGATACTGGCACTGCATTTCCAGTGTCCTCATGATTCAAGCCTGAAACTAATGTTGGAGTGGGAGGGGGGAAATTGTCTTTTGGGCTGGGTTTTTTTTTACACACCTGGATGTATTGTTTTTGTTTCTCTTCCATCTGATTGGTTTTAATGCACAATCTGCTTGTATGGACTCCAGCACAGTATTGTTACATGCTGATCCATGTACTTTGTGGGTGGGTGTCATTTGATGATGCATCCTTATGGGCATTTTTCTGCTGGTCAGTCTCCACCTCTTACTGCGTCTCATGTAAGAAATAAAATAAGAAAGGGTGGCAGCAAAAATGTGAAGGGTTGAGAATGGTGATGGTGGGGAACAATGAGGAAAAGGAAGAGAGAGCAAAGTGGGTGGGGAGTGAATGGAAAAGATTGGCATAAGAGGAGGGCAGTCTGGGTTGTGAGTGAGACCTCAGGGAGCAATTCCATATGTGTGTGGATAGGTAGTACCAGGATTACTCGATGCATCCTGATACATTCAAGAACAAAGACCCAATATGGGTGTTATCTATTCAAACTTCAACAAAAAACCCAACATATTGACCTACAGCAACCCCTTAAAACCTGGGACAACACCACAGTGTGGATGGGCCCTTCATAAGGTGTGTTACTGGGGAATTTCAGGGAAGTTGTGTGTATGTAAGAAAACACTTTGGAGGATAGAAATGAGTACTCTTTTCATTTTACAAATGCATAATTTGGTTTTAGTTAGACTAGCCCAAGTTACTGGTGAGTATGCAGGATGGTATGAGGTTTTAATTTTTATCATGAGGCAGCATTGGTTTAAAAACGTTTATAAACATGGGTGTCCATGTGAGATGTTATTTCTGCAGCAAATTTATTCTGCAGGGTAGGTGTGTAGTTGCTGAGTATACAGCAGCACCTAATGTGGTCAGAGCTCGGAAACATTGCCTCTTTGGACTACAACTCCCAAGGGCTGGTTTGGGGATTTGGGAAGTTGTAGTCAACAATATCTTCAACCTTTTTATTCATGACCTGGATCAGAGGGTGCAGGGAATGGTAATCAGATTTGCAGATAACACATAATTGAGTGGAATACCTAACACCCTGGAAGACAGAAACAACATTCAAAATGATCTAGATAGGCTTAAACACTGGGCTGAAAACAACAGAATGAAATTCAGCAGGGATAAATACAAAGAAAGTACTGCACCTAGGACAAAAAAACCAAACACACAGTTACAAGATGGGGAATGCCTGGCTCAGCAATACTACGAATGGGAAGGATCTTGGAATCATCGTAGATCACAAGCTAATATGAGCCAGCAGTGTGATGTGGCTATGAAAAAGACATATGCTATTTTAGGATGCATTAACATTGACTATGCCGACAAAAGTCCACATAGTGAAAGCTATGGTTTTTCCAGTAGTGATGTATGGAAGTGAGAGCTGGACCATAAAGAAGGCTGACCACTGAAGAATTGATGCCTTTGAATTGTGGTGCTGGAGGAGACTCTTGAGAGTCCCCTGGACTGCAAGGAGAACAAACCTATCCATTCTGAAGGAAATCAACCCTGAGTGCTCACTGGAAGGACAGATCCTGAAGCTGAGTCTTCAATACTTTGGCCATCTCATGAGAAGAGAAGACTCCCTGGAAAAGACCCTGACGTTGGGAAAGTGTGAAGGCAAGAGGAGGAGGGGACGACAGAGGACGAGATGGTTGGACAATGTCATCGAAGCGACCAACACGAATTTGACCCAACTCCGGGAGGCAGTGGAAGACAGGAGGGCCTGGCGTGCTCTGGTCCATGGGGTCACGAAGAGTCGGACACGACTTAACAACTAAACAGCAACAACAACATGAATATCATTTCCAAATCCCGTGAGGTACTAGTTCCCCTTTATTTGGCACTGGTTAGGCCTCATCTTGATACAATACATGCACTTAAAGAAGGATGCTGACAAATTGGAATAAGTTTAGAGGATGGCAACAAGGATGATTAGGGGGCTGAAAACCAAGCCTTATGAGGAGAGACTGAAAGAACTGGGCATGTTTAGCCTTGAGAAATGAAGACTGAGGGGAGATACAATAGCACTTTTCAAATAATTGAAAGGTTGTCATTCAGAGGAGGGGCAAGATCTGTTCTCAGTCAATCCCGAGTGCAGGACACGCAACAATGGGCTCAAGTTACAGGAAGCCAGATTTCAGTTGAATATCAGGAAAAACCTCCTGTTAGAGCAGTTCAGCAATTGAACCAATTACTTTGAGGCATTCAAGAGAAATTTAGACAACCACTTGGCAGATATCCTTTGATTTGCATTGAGCAGGGAGTTGGACTTGATGGCCTTTTAGGCCCCTTCTGATTTCATGATTCTATGACTATAAACTCTGGATGTGGGTAATAAAATAGCAGTCTGTGTGCTGCTGTCTACTCATGAGCCACACTTTCATGGTGCTGAGGTAGCAGCCCTGGTGCTTCTGCTACAGCCCGAGTCCCTCTGTTCTATCCAGCACTGCTGTGTAGCAGGTGTCCATCTGAGCTGCTCTGCACTGCCCAGATCTCATACATTTCCCTCAATGTGCTGAGCTTCAGTACTATCATATGTTGTGCTGCATGGAAACGTTTCAAAGACTACTGCCTATCCAACATTTCCCAACTTGATTTTGCTTTGCTTACCTGTATGTTATATACATATGCATAACCTGTGTAACAAACCTGTGGGCCAGCATTGTTTAGCATCAAGTAAACAATGTGACTAGTAAACAGAACATATACCAAAAGTGGACTTCCCAAGTTGTAGTAACCGAGTGTAAGTGGAAAGTAAGATTACTGTTACATTGTGGTTTCACAAAAAAAAATAATAATTCTAAAGCACCCTGTAAACTCAAAAATATTTTCCAGCACAGCTAAAAAAAGAACACCAGTTTCTCTTGCCTCTGGTTATTCAATATTTTTTTCTCTATCATGTGATTGGATTTTCATATTTTAAGCAACAAACAGGGTAATATGTTACTTTGATGGAAAATCTAACTATAGCGTCATTTTGGAAATGTTAATATATGAAGCCCAAGTCTGGCAATATGTCAGTAGGAAACCCAGGTTCTACTGGGAGCTTTTTGGCTTGATCTCAAGATGTATCCAAGTCCCTGAGAGATGTTCCATTGATAACAGTGAAAAGAAAACAGACTTCAAAATTTCCATTATAGAAATTATGATACAATACATGCACTTATAGAAAGCACTTAGCAGTTTCCAGTTATTTACTATGCACTTGCATAAAATATACACAGTAAAACAGTGTACAAATTCAAATGACCTGGATTCCTAGGACATTAGAACAGACAAAGCAAATGTCAAATGAAAGCATGACTATATATGGAATCTTCCTTATGAAATGATGCCATGTGTGTCATCATGTACTTAATGGCAGGTCATTGTGTGCTTGAGATGTTATGGCTTGATCAGTAAAAAGGCTGCCTATTTGGAATTTTGTTAGTAGGCAAAAAGTGATACCCCAGCAAAGTATTGATAATGAAAGATGCTTAGTTTTACAGACTGGCCAAGGAAAACCAGTTTCTTGGCCTGTACAACATGCTGTAGAGCCATACCAAAGAGTCACACATTCACACAAATATGTATTTACAAAGCAAATTGTAATAGGTGAAGTTCACAAATATATTACCCTTTTTGGTAGATTCACAAGTCTTGCCAAGTTTAATTCATTCTCTGCTATCAGAGAAAATAATACTCTTTTGGAGAGAGAATGACTTTCAGCGAGATGTAATTGGACTGCAAAAATTGAAAAAAACAATTGCACTGAAGTTGTACTTTCTTTGAAACCTTTTCTGAACATTGCATGTAGTGGAATCAGAGAAACACCTTATTACTGTTGTCACAATTAAGATAAAATGTTCCTATTTATATAGATGACAGAGCCAGAATCAGCCATATATAATTGATCTCTAATAGGGTGGTACATCAAAGTACTTTCATGGAGAGACAGACAAATGTGAACTCCCAAATTCCTCATGTCACTGAGAACTCTGAAAGGATTGACAGAGGGATCCCTGCTTCTAAACCAAGTCCCTAAACAAGAAGTTCCCCTAATTTTCCTCCCTCCTACACTATCAGTAGCATTCTAAAATTTCCCGAAAGCTTACATATTATCTTTTCATACACTACCTGATCAAACAAAGAAACAAATAAAAAGAAACTGAAGGTTACTAGAGGTGTATAGTGGTCTTCTGGGAATCCACAGCAGTGGGACTCCAACTTCCCCTAAAATCTTAATGGCCATGTAGTCAGAAAGGTCTACAAGCAGGACTTTACAATACCTCACAAAGAGGATAAGCACTAGGAGAATTCTAGGGAGGCCCTTACAATGGAACTCTGGAGGAAGGGGATGGTGGTATAACTGACTATCAAAACACCAAGTCTTGTGGTCTATACTGACATTATTCAGGTGTAGTAAGCAGATCATGTTTTAAGATGTTTGTCCTGTCAAAATCCACACTGTAAGAATTGGGAGGATGAATAAATGTGCAAAGATGCATTTTAAAATTCCAGGGCATGGAATTTCTGTTCTTAAGTACAGCCAGGAAAAACTGGCATAACTTTCTGTCCTTTGCTCAGTCAAATCTATGAACGTAGAACTCAAATCACACAAAAGGAGATTTCAACTAAACATTAGGAAAATCTTTGCAGCAGTAAAAGCTGTTCCACAATGGAATGGATTACTTCAAAAGGTGGTGGACTTTCCCTCATTGGAAGTTTGTGACTGGAGAATAGGTGGGCTCTTAAACAGAGGCTGAATGGATTTCCTGCTTCTGCATGGGAGGGGACGCAGTGACCTTTGAGGTGCCTTCCAGTTCCGTGATTCTGTGCAGCAAGCCTGCTGTGTTATATTTTCCATCCTTTCCCCCTGCCCTCACTTCCTCTTCCCTGGATCTGAATTTAGTGATCCTGTGGCCACAAGATATTGATGATTTAATTAAAAACTTTGCAGCAGGGAAGGAAATGAAGGTTTGTGCCTAGAGCAAAGAAAACAATCTCCTTTATCTGCTTAGTTTTTCTTTTTATTTCCCTGCTTTTAATCATGACATGTGAATGCTGGATTTAGCATGAAGGATCCATGGAGGTGTTGCACTGTCCCTTGAGTCACCAGTTTGTTTGTTTGTTTGTTTGTTTGTTTGTTTGTTTGTTTGTTTAATATACTGCCCCATTAGTATCATGCACTACTCTGGAAAGTTTACAGAAGCTAAAAACATATAATCATAATAATATATTAAATAAGCAATTAAATAACAAAAAACTTCAAGAGGCATAAATTGTACGAATAAAAAACAGGACACATAAACAACAATCAAACAGGAGAATCAAAAAGAGAGAGAAAACGCATCAGGCAGGGTTGCCGAAAAAGGCTTCTCTGCAAAGCAGTGTTTTTAAGTGCCTTTTAAGCTCTACTGGAAGTTGGTTCCAGAGTATTGGCGCCACAGCAAAGAAGGTCCTATTTCGAATGGAGGATTTCCTGGCCTTCTTTGGAGTGGCTACTCGGAGATGCATGGCCTGGGAGGACCTCACGAAGTGGGTAGATGACTTTGAGGAAAGACATTCTGACAGGTAACATGGTTCCTAAACCATGTATATAGGTGAGCATCAAGACCTTGAATCTGGTCCAGGATGCAACAGGTAATCAGTGCAGGTGAGCCATTACTGGGGAGATGTGACTGAAAACATAGTTACCTGGACATGCTTAAACACTCTGATTAACTTTGTATTTACTCACCAGGCTGAAGATAGCTTACAAGTGTGCTGGTATACCTAGGCTCCAGAAGAAGTCAGTATCCTACAGGAAGAGAACCTTCTGCCGACAAACACACACCAGTCATTTGATCAATACCATATAAATGCAGCAGAGATTAAGACCTTCATTACACCATTAAACAACAACCAAACAACCAGCAAGCTTTCGTGGGTCAAGTCTACTTCTTCAGGTCATGCACTAATATTGCAGAAAAATTATAAATGAGAATCCCAAAGGTCATGACAGAAGTCTCCCTGGTGTGCTTCTTAAGGTGAGTTGAAACGCTGGCTGCAAATCGCCTTCGGGAGTGTCTGTGATTTCAAACCTGATTTTTTTTAGTGGTCTAATAAAAGTATCACCTTTCCTGTATTTACTTTGCATAAGGACCACACAGCTTTGTTTCTTTGTGTGTTAATGAACACTGTAACATTAGATATATTATCACAACCACGGTTTAACGTTATTGCTCCATCACTGTTTGTAAGACATACTGCAGATCACATCATTCTGTGGGTGCTGTTGGATCTGCCCACTGCTATGAATTTGCTGCTTATTCTATTCTTCAGTGTATGAAAGGATAGTATGAGGATAGAAAATGGCCACATTCTCCTTCGTATAAAAAAGGAAATCAGTTGATTACAGAGTGCAATTAAAATGCTAAAGAACTGGAAGTCTAGAGAAGGGAACCCACCATTTTGCCTATAGAAATGCCTTTGTATAGATACAAGTACAAACAGAAGTGGAAGCAGGGCATGGACGTTAGGGATGAATATGAGCTGACAGAAGACTTTAATCAGCTGTTCAAACAAACAATAGGACAGAATGATAAAAGACCCAAGAGGTCAAACTATGCATTATTGGCAATTGGTCATCATCTTTAAATTCTAATGTGTGATTGTCACAGCAAGAGCTTTTCTTATCTCCTGGAATTTGCAGATTAGCCCACCCAATTTCGAGATTAGTCTTCAGAACATAAACAAATTGTTTGTTTGCACGTCTGATTTTGCAGACAGGAAAGATTGCCTGAATCATGTTCCTAGTAAACTATGATGATTTGAGGTCTAAAGGTGGGTATCTGTAACATATACAGAAAAGGGAACCAAAATCCAAGTCACATATGCAGCACATAATAATCCGTACTTTGCATATTTTAGGGTTTGTTCTATCTGCCAGCAATATTTGGTACTATCTGCCTGCAATATGATTTTAGTTCCCAGATGCCAGTTTTGTTATGGCTGGCTGGTAATGGCAGCGGGACCTTGACTTCTGAATCTTTTTCTGTTCCAGAAGTGAGTCTGCAACCCAGTCTAAACACATTAGGAACTGTACAGTTGCAAGGATCAACTGTTAAGGACAACTGTTTTCCTATGTTTATGTACCAGGTTCCTAGATGATTTAAGTCCTTGAGGAAGAAGGGCTACTGTATTAAGTTTGAGAGTGGTAGCAATGGTAGTTCTGCTCCATCACATTCAGCAAAGAGTAACACTGTTTGAAGAGTCAGACTTATTGTATGCTACAACAAGCCAGTTACAAAAACGTGTTGCTAAATAATCGAAATGCAGTGCTAATCCCTGTTGTCATTGGCCAAAATTTTACACCACTGAATATAAACTTTGGAGGTGATCTCCCCCAAGAAATCAGCATGGACATCCATTAGACACCAAATTGCATCACTTGGTAGACAACAAATAATGTCTATGATGATTTCTCATCTTCAGGAAATTTGCCGGCAAATATTATTCCATTTGCATTACACGCGTGTGCGTTGCTAACAGGATTTTGGCCACTGTGCACTGAATGTCACACACCTGAACAGATAATAACCACATGCAAGGACATATAGGATGACAATTTCTTGGGCAAACTTTCACACTTTCTGCCTCTGACAAAAGTCGGGAAAAGCATCAACACATTCTTTTGTTTCTCATCCAGCAAAAGACTTACACTGCCTACACAAGCCTCATGAGGGCAGTCTGGCTACATTGAAAAGGCTCAACTGACCTAATGTTTTTGACACAGAAAGATTTTAACTCTTAGAGGAAAGCTACACAACTTTTAACAACTAACTTGGAGGCAGCCCACCAGATGTTTTAATAACATCCTGCTTTTCACTTGCCTGCCCAGAGTGGCAAAACCAGGTGAGCCACTATGTACAACTGATGGCTTATATTGAGCCTGATACAGATTTCCAGATTTATTCTACAACTGTGGCAACGGTACTCCTTCATTATCACCTAAAACACATACAATATGGAACTCTGTTCTATGCCTATTTACACAGAAGTAAGCCCCAGTGAGGAAAGCCTCCCTTATCCTGCCTACAACCCCCAATTTGGATCATTATCTTGGTCTTTTTCCTGCAGCCCTACTTATCAGCTGAGCTGTGGGGAAACATGGATGGGGACATCTGTGGTTGGGGCCAAGAGTTGCAGATCTCCAGTTTAAGAGTTTGATGTAATACTAGCTTTGTCGGATTTGGGTGTGAGTTCAATGTTCCTGGTTCTATTCAAACACACATATTGAGGAGTGTTAATTTATCTGTGCTACCCTTCTTATCTGATCTTAGACTTGTAGCAAACCACACTGTGATTGCACCAAATTTTGTATCAATTCATTAAAAGAAATCCATTCTGCAGAAGTGTTTTTCTCCATCATTGTGTGGCGAACCAAGGTTCAGGGATCCAGAAAGGTGCAGGAAGGCACAGATAAGAGTTGGGCTGGTCTGTGATTACCAGAATGTCATGTGGTCACTGGAAAATGGAACAAACCAGCCTGTTCTCAAAGCAGTCCAAACCATGGGACAGGGTGGCACCTGACTGCGTACAAAGTATTGTGTCATCTACAAATATTAATTATGGTTATTTCAGACAAAGCTGCTTTTTTTTAAACAGCCAGGCTAGTTTATTCTGTCAACAGTTCTGATCCCCACTGAGAGGAGCAAAGTATTTAGGAAGTCCCATTTTCAATATCCTGAGCTACTATTATAGGGATGCTGAAACACTGATGCTTTGGTTGCTGCGATAAAGTTCTATAGGTATCCAGTTTATAGTTTACAGCAGTGGCATTTCAGCACATTGCTGTGGAATTCTATAAAATGTTTCACAAGCTACTGAAACCATGTATATCATAAAAGGCAATGTAGCAGAGTTCAGAACCAGAAGTTTTAAAAAAATGTTCCTCTATTTATAGTGGCACCCATTAACACACTCTTTGCTTGAGTGACTAATAAGCACCCTTGGGTTTGGAGGAAATATGTTGAACACTGTTGGATTCTTGCTAATAACCAGAAATACATTCCTCATATATTAACCTGCCCTTTTTGCTGTTATTTTGTTCTGTGTTTGTATTTTGCCAGTCAACACTCTTTTAATAACTAGAGAATTCGAGAATCCAGGGTATGATCTCTCTAGAGGATCATACCCTGGATTCTAGAATTCGTCAGTCTTTTAGTAATACTCAATATTAGGTATTTTTTTAAAGACTTTTTAAAAAATTCATCAACTCTTTTTTCTTCTTAGGAATGAGATGCCTGAGACATTTTGCAGACTGGCCCACACATACCTCATCTGGCAGTGACACGGCTTTTGGAGGCCTCACAGCATGTTGACTCAAGTCCACGGCCACTCTTGCATGACAAGAGGCAGACTCTTTTACAGCGCGCTTGAGTATTGGAACACCAATTATTATACATCAGCTACACGTTGGGACCATTTCCGTAGATGAGAAAACACACACAACGAAATACTTAACACCCCAGTTCTAAGCGTTCTTATTACAGTTAGCTTTTGAGCAGAATGTATTTTAAAACAAATGTATCCACAGGATTGCAGCCATTCTTAAGAATTATTGTTATTGGTTTTACTTAAAAGAAACTCATCTCTCTGCATTGGAATGTATGGCCATTCCAATGGCTTCCTGACATAACTAAACACATTATGTAATTCTGCTATAAATTCTTACTTCATTTCTTATTCAGAGGCCTGGTTTAGGGACCAAAAAGTTAAGGCTAGAGTCCAATAGGCACATACCTGGGAGTGTGTCCAACTGAACCTAGTGGGAATTATGTCTAAGTAGACATTTATTTTGCTTTAAAAAAAAACTTACTTAATTTATATCCCACTTTTCTCCTAAGATATATCCAAGGCAGCGTACAAAAACACTTTAAAACGCTGCAGTGGGACAATAGAAAATACAATACTTTACAATATTAAGAAAACAATTAAGCATATTGATAATTAAAATTACTAAATAAAATCATTTTGAACAATTTTAAATTGCATTTTAAAAAGATGAAAAGTCAATTCTCCAGTAAAAACCCCTTCCTAGCAGCAGCTTACTTATTATTACTGCTTTGATTGGATTGTTTAGTACTACTTGTATTTTCCTCTCAAAGTTGACATTTTCTAAATTTTTGTATAATTGATCTTTGCCTTAATATTGCCTGTTAATTGATGTAAGATGTCTCCCTTATTCATTGTTCATAATGTTTAAATATTGCTTTTTGATGATGTTAACCACCGTTTTATACTCGTCGTTTTCAACTTTAAATATTGTCTTTCATTGTTGTAAGCCGCCTTGGATCTTTTTGAAGGAGAAAGTGGGGTAAAACAAACAAACAAACAAACAAACAAATAAAAGCTTCCCTTTAAAAAATGTCTTTGCCTGTCAGAAGAAGGATATCAAGGAAAGGATCATCCTGGCCTCCCACAGAAAGGCGTTCCATAGCCTGGGAGCAGCCACTGAAAAGGTCCTCTCTTATGTCTACAGGAAAGGTAGTGAGACCAAAAGAAATACTTCCTTGGATATCTTAAACCCAGGGATGTTCATGCATAGGATCATAAATGTAAGAATCAGGAAGGAATTCTTCGTTTTAAAAAAACATTGCATCATTGGTTATTTGTATACTTTCTGCTCAGGGCTGACCATCAAGCATTTAGAAGAAGTCTCATCCATGTGGATGGCTGCCAAGAAAATGTAAATAATCTGCTGAGAAGGCAGGTCCATTTAATTTAATGCAGCATATATCTTTGTGAACTGGGCTCCTTAGCTGATAATGGGCACAAAGCATGATGAAATTACCATTTATAGTACTCACCTCCATGCTAGGCCAAAATTGTCTGCTACATATTTGTTCTTAAGATAAGAGAATTAAGTGACAATTCTTTCTACCCTGGCCAATTACTAGCACTTGGATTGTTTACTTTTGGGGATGGAAAACTTCTAGAATTCCTCAGTGAGAATGGGCACTGGCCATTCATGGCTGGAAATTCTGAGGGTTACAGTCCAAACAAACAAACCCCTGTTCCATGACCAGTGGATGCTTCAACAGTGGTTCCCAAGCTTGGATCCATAGAGGTTCTTGGACTAAAACTCCCAGAAGCCTTCATCACCAGCTATGCTGGCCAGGATTTCTGGGAGTTGTAGTCCAAGAACATCTGGGGACCCAAGATTGGGAAGCACTACTTTAAAACATTTCACTGCTTAGTACATGGCTGAAGAGGCACATGTGCTTCCCCACATATTGTTGGACTCCAGTTCCCATTGCTCCTTGGTACCAATTAACTTGGCTTGTGCTGAAGGAAGCTGGAATCCAACAGCATCTGGAGGCAGGGAACATTTCCCCCACCTTGCCTGAGAACAAGATAGCACCAGCCATTTTGATGGATGGAATAGATATTGAGGGATGGTACCAGACTCTACCCTGCTTATAATTTATCTTGTCATAAGGAGGAGATTTTGATGATTTGTTACCATATATTCCATCAAGTAGCTATGTCAACTCAGTGAGTTGCCATAGAGCACCCCCCCACCCCCCAAGCTTCTGTCATTAATAGCCCTGCTTGAGTCTTGCAAACTGAAGGCCATGACTTCCTTTGTGAAGGCAATCCATCTCATATTTGGTCTCCCTTTTTTCCTGCTGCCTTTGTCTCTTCCCACCATTACGAAACAATGGAACAATGGCAAAACTGATGTCCTTAGGCTTTCAAGTGATGTCCCATCCACCCTATTCTCCCGACCTGGCTCCTTCTGACTATTATCTGTTCCCCAAACTCAAAAAACACCTAAAGGGACAACGATTTTGGAGTGTTCTGGAGGCAACTAATGCTGCAAATGAGTGGTTACACCAGCAGTCGGAAGAATTTTATTTGCGCTGCGGGTTAAACCGCTGAAGCCTCTGTGCTGCAAGGTCAGAAGACCTGCAATCGTAAGATCGAATCTTACTATTAGATCTTACGGAGGATTGTCTGCGGACAAACGCTAGCTCTATGGGTTGGAAACGGAGATGAGCACCGCCGCCTAGAGTCGGACACGACTGGACAAATTGTCAAGGGGAACCTTTACCTTTACCTAAGAAGCTTCAGGACAGATGTCGCAAGTGCATTGACTTCCTGGGGAAATATGTAGAATAGTGTGGCAGTTACAGCTTCCTAGCTCAATTTTTTCTGGGAAAGGCTCAATACTTATCAGCACCCCCTCGTATTGCCTTTTCCCCTGAGTCTTCTTCTGTGTCCCCAAAGTACAGTAGCCTCAATGTAGTCAGTTTTGATAGTTTTGATTACTAATCCATG
The DNA here is from genome assembly GCA_037013535.1 of Intellagama lesueurii. NCBI lineage: Eukaryota > Metazoa > Chordata > Lepidosauria > Squamata > Agamidae > Intellagama > Intellagama lesueurii. The sequence continues at coordinate 61,675,918 of JBAJHW010000003.1, read as the reverse complement.
TTTTATTATTAAATCATTGTTGATAGTTTTGATTATGAAATCCACTAATGCCAAATTTCACGAGAACATTTTACTGCCATATTTTACAACAAAGCCTCTTTCTTGTCAACATTGCTCTGGTTTCCATTGTCTTAAAAATTCACTCACTTTCTCCAGACTGAAGGTGGCAGTAGAAGGCTTTTTTTTGAAAGTTCATTTTTGAAAGTGAGACAGGAAATCCATTTTATCTTAGCCTGTTGCACTGGAGTTCTATTCCTTTCCCACCCAAATGATGGTAAATTTCCCAGAACCTTAAATTTTTATTGTCACCTGTGATGAAACATTAAAATATTATCAGGGCTTTTGTTTTTCTATGTTCACACTGTGGCCTCTGTTGCCATGATACATTCCCTTGGGAGATAGCAGTGCATAAAACCTATTTGAGAACAATAACAGTAGTTGAGGGCTCTCTTTGCTGATCTCATTTCTGGTTCCTGGAGGCTTACGTTTTGGTTACATCAAAAAGATTAAGTACTTATGAACATCCAGCCCCTTTAGCTTTTCTTGATAACATCACTCTCAAATTGCAGAGATGTAAATCACTTGTCTAGAGATAACTAGTGTTTTATTCCCCACCCCCATCCCCTTTTGGCCAACCCATCTTTGCTTTTTACTGTTTTTAAAGGGCCCAGCCTACAAAAACACTGCATACCTATTTGCCCTGTTCATGTGCAGGCAGAGTAGAACTCTTCTTTACATTTCTTTTCTTTCTTTTTGGCACAGAAAATCTCTTCCCACCCTGTGAAATCTAAGCATCTGCAGATAGAAATCCTAACTTGGAAATAAACTGCTGAAATCAGTGAGATAAAGTGCTGTCAGTAGTGCTGCTGCATTAATTAATAGAGCTCTTTTTGGAAAACCCTTTTAGAGCTGCCTTCCTCAAGCTGGGTTCTTGCAGAACTTTTGAACTGCAGCTACCCTCATCCCCAGTGATCAGTGAGGCTGGTGAGAGAGGCAGGACATACCTCTCGAGGGACCCAAATTTGAAGCACGCTGTTTTGGAAGTACTCTTCCCACACACCTGCTTGTCATGAAAGAAACTGTAACTAACTCTGGGAAACCTTACACACTTCTTTACTACTATAGTACTTATTGTTCTTGTTCCACTGGAGGTTGGATATCATCATAGCTGTTCTAATTTTGGATGTGGCAGCTATCAAGAGTGACGTTGTCTTGCATCCAGACCAGTCTTCCAGATGCTTCACCCAATAGGTTCATTTCTTTTTTGAACTTCCTTTCCCAGTTTGTATTTCCTGTTTCCCATTATATGACTGAAGTGTTTTAGCTGCCTGCATTTTACAGGTATTATGATTTCTTGGTCTGTTGTCATTCTCTTCACACTTCTTCACTGGCCTTCCTCTCACTCCAAGAAATTCTTAGCACGTTGTGATTGATAAATTCATATTTAAAATGTTGCTGACTTTTTTTACTGCCTCCTGTGCTATAGTCTTCTTAATAACCACAAGGAATGCATTAATCCTGCCCTCGTTAGGAGTCTGTTGGATTAACATCCTAATTTTGATTAACTCACCAAATTTAATATTGAGGGGTATATGGGTGTGGGTGCTTGTGCAATCTCTTTGCATTACTGAAATCCCAAGATAAAGAAACTGCAGCTTGCCTTTCTAATCGCCAGGCAATTGCTACGGCAGAAGTGAGGATGGTAATGCCCTCTAGATGTTAAATTCCAGTCCCCATCAGACTTAGCCAGCCTGTCCCATGGTGAGATATGATGGCAGTTGTAGTTCAGCACCATCTTTGGAGGGCATAGATTCTCCCACCCCACTACTTGAATGTCAGGAGCTGTGGTTTGCTTGTACTTCCATCACCAAGCGAAGCAGATGTAATCAGTTCAGCAAGTCCCTGATTGCAGGCCAGTCCCTGCTCACTAGAACTCAGACTGCTTCACCAATTTCCTTGAAAACTGCACTTCCTACCCTCTCAAAGTTGTTTAGTAGTGGAGGTGAGTCTTTTGTTAACATCTTGAATAAAGGATGCACACCGCACACACCCCTCCCCTAAATTTTCGTCTGGGTCTGTGATAATACTTGTGTGTTTCAGGATCTCTGAGAAAAATTCTCTCTTGTGAAGGGGAAAAGCAACAAAGTTAAGTCATGGAAAATGGTGCACCTGTACCTGTTCCCATAGCTTGGGGTGGGGTGGGGGATGAGGTACAGGTAGGACAGAAGAGCTTCTGGCCAGGACAGCGGCAGTCTGCAGACCTGGGTGCACTGTTTTGCTTCCTCACTGTTCCCCCCCCCCCGAGCCCCCAGGAAAAGGCCTCAGTCTCATCAGTGGGCAGAGTAGATTCCTAAGGCAGTCACCAGAAAGGTAATGAAGAAAACTTGCTCTTCCTTAACACTGCCTGGGGTCTTACCTCATCTTGATTTTCTTAGTGCTCTCTCTTTTTCTATCACAAGAAGTGTAAATAGAAGCAAATAAGTCAATAGTTTATTTCTGTTTAAAAAGATCTGTGGAAAATCCTTTGAATATTATCTTTACACTTTCCATCCTTTTTCTCTCTCTCCCTCCTTTCTTCCTATGGAAATTAGTGGTGCAGCAGTCCCCTCCTACTGCAGCTGTGAGGACACATACAATACATTGGAAGGCTGAAGAACAAAGTCTCTAAAGCATGGACCTGAGTGACTTAATCAATAACTGCAGCAGGAAAGGCAAGAGAGGCTTATAAGATAAAAAGCACACTGCTGGCACCAACTCAGCATCTTCTTTAATTTTTCTTTGCCTTTGCCACCTTGTATTCCAATAATCTCTTTTCAATTTTAACATTTTTAACACTGCATATGCCAGATTCAACTCAAGGGTTCATGGGGGGGGGGAGTTGTTCTGCCTTATGACTGTCTTTGTGCTCTTTGTGCTCCACCCCATGGACAACTTGGAAACACACCAATATCCCTGATTTGGTCTGGGTCCCCCTTACCCAAGGCAGGGCATGTAGCTGTCCTAAGCCCTAATTACAGAGTGCTGCCATGATATAATTAGATAGTGCCCATGATAGCATCCAAGGTGGGCATCAGGCAAGAAGCCCTAGAAAACAAGCCGTCTCCCGCAATGTGGCAGGGTTAATTTACCACATTTTTGAAATACGTATGTTGAGATCCCCAGCCCTCCACCCCAAGGCCATTCAGCTCAGGATCTAACAATATCACTTAATAAAAAGAGGGCCACAAGTTCCTTACCTTCATACTTATTTGATTGAGACTGACATCATAGCATTCATTACTTTCCACCACTCTTTTGACCACAACTAGCCTGTCCCAGAGCTTGGAAAAGTTTCTTTCTTTGGACTATAACTCCCAGAATGCTGAAGCCAGTATGGATCCTTGGTAGAAAGTGAGCCCCATGTTATGCCATTACCTGGAGACAGGGCTACTGCTGAATAGGGCTAGTGACAAAAGCCAAGAGAAGGCAGCAGGACTATCACATAAAAAGACATCTATCTATCAAGGCTCTATAACAACAATTCTTAAAATATGGTTTGTCCCCATATTTTGGTTTTACAACACAAAGCTTTTCCTTAAAAGAACCTCCATATTCAGAGGCAGTGAATGGTGGATCACATGGTGCCAGGGATAAACAACAGAGGACAGTTATATCATGGCCTGCTGAGTTTCATAACAGTATCTGGCTAATCCCTAACAGGAAGAGAGTCCTAGATTAGATTAATTTTTGCTGTGAGCCAGCAAGACGATTCTCTGTGGAAGTTTTTTTAAATGCATACAAGTTAACGTATTGTGCTCCAGAACTCACGTTTTAACAATTTCACATAAAAACAAGCATCCCTCAGTCCCAAGGCCCATTTCCCCCCAGATTCCTAATGTTTTTGCCACATAGAATGGACACAGAGAAATCTGGCAGAATACACAAGGAAAAAAGAATTAGTCAAGTCAGCATCCAATTTCTGACGGGAAAGAATACCTACTGGAGCAGAAAAGCACAACACACTCAGCAAAAACTTCGGAGGTCAAACCATGTATGTTTTTGTGAATGTGTGTATGTGCTCATGTTTGTGTGGATACATATGCATGCAGTATATGCTTTCAGATTGGCTGCTGGAGAGATTAGAGCTGACATCACAGGGGGAGCTTCTTGGATTCACCATTAATGGGTTACTTAGATGGGAGAGGGAGTTTCTCACATGGTGTGTTGTCAACACCTGATACCTCCAATACAGAATAAAATAATTCAATGTCAGTCTCTTTCTCACACAAAAACAATGCTCACACTCTGTTGTTACATCATATTCTGCTACATCTCTCATTCTCTCTTTGAGTAGCATATTGTATTTAAAATTCTTATAAGAAACAGAACCAACATTCATCTGGGCCAAATATTCAAATGTGGAAGAAACCACAGGCTGTCTAAATGGAGCACTTAGTTATCCTTCTTGCATTCACTGAACTTGAAGATACATTAAAAGCGTTCCATGGCAAGGAGACAGCTGGCAGTTTCAACATCTGCTAGAGTAGCACAGTATTTTGTATCTCCCCCACCCCCACCCCGAATGAAGTTTGGTGACTTTAATAGCCACCTGGAAACAAGAATGTCAAACAATGTCATTTTTCTCAGCATGGAGTGGTTCTGATATGGAAGCCTGTACTTGTTTAATTTTGTGCGGTAGTACCGGTCCATCCATTGGTCGTGTATGACAACTACCTTAGGTTGAGGGGCAATGGTGGCAGGTAGCTACTGGACTGCTCCTCTTGGTGCTGCATTTTAGATTTCAGTCCAGGGTTTCACAAGAAGTCTTTTGCGCAGAATTTTTGGTAATCTGAGGTTTGGTAATCTGAGGTTGCACAGAGTGTTTGGTAATCTGTTCAGGATGAATAAATAACACACAGAGCACACTTCCAATATGTGGCCTTTGTCATGCCATGTTTGAGCAGTGTGGAGAAGCACTTGCAGTGGTCTATGCAAGTGTTGTCGAGGTAATGGCCAAATGTATTTGGAACATTGCGTTTTTCAGAAAGAAAGGGGGAAAAAATCCCATCCTGGATTTGGACCTGACACAGTGCGCTTTCTTCATTATTCTACCCCCTCCCACTGTACCAGTTTTGCCATCTTATGGCATGACTGCAGACTTACCAAAAGCAAACAGAACTTTTCCGTCAAAAAATACATTCGGAAAATGTGGGTGGTAAGTTATAGGTGGTCTTTATATAGCTGAGAGTTTACATTCAAAATATATGCTCTGGATCAGGAAAAACCCCATGGGTTTATAGATATATATATATAAAATATATGTAGCAGATGTAAAACAGGGAGGATTGATGAAAGGAAATACTGAAGAAGAATACAAGGAGCTTGTTTGTAGACTTAAAGTTCCAATTGGGATCACTTAAAAGCAACAGGTGACATCAGTCGGTCAGAATCCATGTTGCAAAATGCATGCAGTTAGCAGGTGAAACTGGAAACAACGTGAGAAACAGACTCCATGTATTTGTTATAAAAACATCATTTCCCCCCCTTGACAGGTGCTAAATGAATAATTTTCCATTTGCACCATCTTTTTGAACCATGGGCACAACTAGAGGCCTAGTTAAGCAACTCTGGAGAACTTCAGACTTTTACACAGTTTTTCTCCAAAAGCTAAATGCAACCTACTGGTAAAGAGGCCTGTTGGCACAATGGCCCTCTTTGAAAGAACAGTAAACCTACTTGCACACTATCCTCTGGACTGGCAGGGGAAACCCTTGTGCATGGAGTCACTTCTACAACAAATTTCTTATCATATTCCTTAAATTCAGTATTTCTGCACAAGAAATATTTCCCCTCTTCCTTCCTCCATGATGTCCTGCAGTTCTTGGCTCTCTCATTTGCCCTCATTTCGTGATGCCATGTTATTTTTCCCTATATGATATATATTCTACTCAAGATGCTTGGTGGAAATTCTAATTTATTATTTATTCCATATTGGGCTTGATTGCAGAAATCTTCTCCTCTGCCCTCTGTCCTCCTAGTGCCATACCTCTATCTCTCATCTCTGTTCAGACCATGATCAACAAGACAATTCATTCTCTTTTTGTTCACATGATTCTTCTCCTTCAGACCGCATCCCAGCTTTCCTTCTGGTCCCAGACCCAGAATAATTTATCTGTCCTTACACTCAAAGTTCTCTGCAGCTCTTCCCCTTCTTGTGCCTCTGCTATTGTATCCTGCAATAACATTGCCCAAGATCTTCATGTTTCCAGCTCCACCACCTTCAGTCATCTAAAGCTACTCTAGAAGCTTTTTATTCATTACTTTTCTTAATGCACAGAACTCAGAATACTTACACGAAGCAACCTGTTTCTTCAGATGTCTCCTTGAAATCCAGCTTTTTCATGAGCCTTTGGCTCCACCCACAAATCCTCCTTCCTTTCTAGAGGACATGTAATCAAATGAGTGTATATTAGTACCATATTCACTCCATTTCTCTACCTCCCACAATGCATGTTTTCACCTCTCTGTCTTGATTTTAAACCAAAGACTACTTGGGGTGATATCCACTCTTTTTGTTATTGGTACCTAACAAACTATCAGGTACTTTTGATGGTGTCCTATATAAATTACTATGAGTTGTAAGATGCAATAACATGTAACAAAATGTAGGATGTGAAATTAATTTATAACTTTGTGATTTAGTAATACAAATGACAAAGTTAATGCTTGCTTATTGTGGAATACAGAAAAATAATTTAAACAAATATCATCCTTCTAAAAGTGGAGGTAGGGTGGGAAGACAATCAGTTTCACTGAAACAGATTTCTGTTGAAACCACATAAGTCTATTTAAAATATTAATAAATGAAAGAAATCTGCTCTTAATTGCTTGGAGATCTTAATAGTGCAAACAAAGCAGAACACCAGCTGGTTTAGACATGAAGGATTATGTGACTCTCATTATTGCACCTTAGTAATTTCTCTTCCACTTTATGTAAGAGAACACCACAGAAAAGGATTATCATAAAAAAAAAGAACTTCAAAACATTCTTTGTCACTGGCATTATAGTTTGTCTGGGATGTATTTAATGTTGCACTGTTATTCTCTTGGCCATGAACAGTTTCCTTCCCCTATAGTCCAAATCTTCTTTGCTTTTCCCAGACAATAGTTCATGAAGAAAAAAAAATTAAATGTGTGCTGTTTTGTGAAACTGTTGTAGTTTGGCTTTCTCTGGCTCTGTTCTCCAATCTAAATTCTTCAAAGTCAAGAATGCCTTTCCAAGGAGCCTTGCAAATGTTATGGAAATATATGGTTTCTTTTAAGTCTACTGTACATCTCTATAGGACAAAAAAATGTGACATGGAGGTGGGATAAAGTGTGCAGAACACATGGCAAGCACGGGCACAAGAACACAGGGGTTCTAAGCACCCAAGTCTTCCCCATGTGTCACCATATGACAAGGGTTGTAATTTAAACTGTATTTTCAGGGGAGCAAACTCAGGACATGGCTATTGTTATAGAGAAAGTCCATGACCCAAGTAGTCACTATCACGGGTTTCCTACACCTCACCAACTTACAAATAGATGCACCTTTCCCTCCTGAAAAGGCAAGGTGATTGTGACATGATATCATGTATAATGCTGTATGTAGATCCTCTGTGAATAACAAAAGCTATTTACAACTGTACAAGACAGAATGACAGCTACACAGTAAACATCCCCCCCATTAAAAATCTGCACAGAAGCCAAGAAACCAGTGCAAGATAAAAATAATTTGTGCATCAGGTGGAAGAAAGCAGCAACCAAGGGGTTATATTCAGTTTTGTCGTTATGCTAGGTCAAAGATTCTACATTTGTGCCACTCCCATTTTTATCTCTGTGCTAGTATCACATATAATATAGATTCCACTCATGCAAACATGAGCACAAGCACATTCACAACTTAGTATTACTTCATTATGGTGCTTGTGCTAGTTGTTCCATTAGTGATTGCACAACAAGTAGTAAAATATTGTACCACTAATGGAACAATAGTATCTCTTGTGTTACTTTTTGGGGGGAGGGGCATTATATTGGAAACAGTTATGAGTAGAGATGGGGACGACTCACCATTTTGGCGAGTTGTCCCGCTTCGTGAGTCATCAAAAGTTGACGATTCATGAAGCACGAAGTTTTCCCCATGAAGCAACGAATAACAAAGTTATTTGTCGATTCGTGTGGGGGGGTTATTAAAACACACACACACATACACCCTTCCTATCACACACGCACACACAAAAAACATCATTCTGCCTACGGGCACCGATCAGCTGATCGGTGGCAGATAGGCAGCCACCCCCCCACAGCCACCCAACCCCACAGCCTACCCCACCACCCCCATCCTCTCCCTACCTTAGCCCCCACCGACACCCCCTTACCTTAATGGCTGCCGCCGAAGTCTCCTTCTGGCCTCCCAACAACGGCATGTAAAAAGGGAGACTGGCTGCCCTTTGCAAAGATGGCTGCTGCTGCTTCATTTAGAGTAGGGAAGCTGCAGCTGCCATCTTTGCAAAGGGCAACCTGGATTCCCTTAAGGGGTGGGGGCTAAGGTAGGGAGAGGAAGGGGGTGGTGGGGGTAGGCTGTGGGGTTGGGTGGCTGTGGGGGGGTGGCTGCCTATCTGCCGCCAATCAGCTGATTGGCAGCTGGTAGGCAGAATGGTGTTTTCCTTTCTTTTTTTTAGGAAGGGGGTGTCGGTGGGGGTGGGGGAGGGCTAAGGTAGGGAAAGGAAGGGGGTAGGCTGTGGGGTTGGGTGGCTGTGGGGGGGGCCGCTGCCTATCTGCGGCCGATTAGCTGATCGGCAGCCGGTAGGCAGAATGGTGTGTGTGGGTTGTTTTTTTTTTTTTTTGGTAATACTAAGGACGAATAAAAACAGGTAAATATTCATCCCTTCATATTCATGGGGGTCTCTGGAACCCACGAATATGAAGGGACGAATATTTAGTGAATCGGCTATTTTCATCGAAATAGCCGGTCTGTTTTTATATTTGTCCCCATCTCTAGTTATGAGTATCCAGGGAACGGGTCAAGGGGAGGTACATTTATTTATTAGCCAGTATCCTGTTAATGCCAGCATAACATGAAGTTACCCTGGTGTAATGCCCAGCAACAAGGAATCGCCCTCTACAGTTGCACAACCTGTCATGCACCTCTTGTACAACCAATTGGACAATATGCCAGCAGAAGTGCTTCAGGATAGCACTTCCGCCTTGGCGCTAGCACAACTACCATGAGTGCAATCTCAAACTGTGTGTGCACAATAGGGCTCTGGTCACTATTTTAACATACATGGATGCAATATATTGTAGCGGCATGCACAGTGCATATAAGTTATGCTAATATACCACTAGGCAGAACTCCACACCCAAATTTTGTAGACATTCTTGGATATAGTTCAGAGTAACCTCTAAAATACTTTCCTAAGGAACAGGCTATTTCACTATTTCATGAATGGAGTTTGTTGGGCAGCATTGTAAAGGTGCTCCAAAAGTGCTTTGAAGAGGTAGACACTGTAGAGGATGTTGAGTAAAATGATACTCTATTAGCTATGTTCAGCCTAGAACATATAACATTATAAAGGCAGAATATGAAGATTTTGAACCAAGAAAGTGGAAACTAGTAGGTTATTGGTGCAATTTGCAGAGAACTGGAGTAGTTCACCTCTCCACTTCATTCTCTTTTGCTTTCTCTCTGTGTTGATCAGACAGGTCTTTAGACAAGTTTATTCTTGTCTAAAGAAGACAAGACAAGATGGTGACACATTGATCAAACCTTTGTGGTCCGAATGAAAAGCAAAGAAAACTGAAATATTACCTCAACACCATTCAACCCCAAATCAAGTTTACATTCAGTGGCACCACTGAAACTCCACATATTCCTTTCTTTGACATTCTCCTAACTATTGAAAGCAATGATGTAGTCATTATTCTTTACAGCAAACCCACTGATATCTACACCTCATTAAAGTTCAAATCCTAGCACCCTGAAAAACACCACCAGAGTTTCAGAATTAAAAACACCTTCAACAACAAAAACAATTGCCAATGAAGAACCAACAAACTTTTAAGAAACACTGTACACAGAACATACATACAGAAAGCCAAACTAGATTCAGATTAAGCAGGAGTGAAAATTCGTGAAAGAAAAATCAATATTTTAAAATATGGAGATGACACCATCTTACTCACAGAAAGCAGCAATGACTTGGAAAAACTTTTAATGCAAGTGAAAGAAGAAAGTGCCAAAGCAGGACTGTAGCTGAATGTCAAGAAGACAAAAATCATGACTACAAAAGGACTACACAGCTTTAGCATTGACAATGAAGAAACTGAAATAGTTTTAGAAGAAGTTACTCTGTGCTAGCATATCAGACAAAAACAAAAGAAAAAAATAAAGAATACAAAAATGTTGTGGCATCTTAAAGACTAACTGCTATATTTTAATTGGAGCTTTCATGGACAAGTCATCTTATGTCTGAGGAAGTGGACTTGTCCACAAAAGCTCACATTAAAATACAGCAGTTAGTCTTTAAGATGCCACAACATTTTTGTATTCTTAATTTTATTTTTATTATATTTTTTCCTGAAATTGAAATAGTTAGAGATTTTGTATACCTTGGTTCAATCATCAATCCAAACGAAGACTGCAGCCAAGAAAACAGAAGACTGAGACTCAGAATGGCAGCAATGAAGGAATTAGAAAAGTAAGGATGTGTAACTGGAGACCATTGTTAAGACTATCTACAGTACACTCTTGTATTTCTAATCACCATGTATGGATGTGAAAGCTGGACAGTAAAGAAAGCTGACAGGAAAAAATTTGATTAGTTTTAATTGTGGTGCTGGAGGAGAGTTTTATGGGCACTTTGGACTGCCAGAAAGATGAACAAGTGGGTCCTAGATCAAATCAAGCCTGAACTACCTCTGGAGGCAAAAATGTTGAAACTGAGGCTATCCTTCTTTTGGCGCATCATGAGAAGGCAGGATTCTCTGGAAAAAAACAATAATGCTGGAAAAACTGTAAGGCAGCAGGAAAAGAGGAAGACCAGATACAAGATGTATTGACTCCCTAAAGAAACCCACAGGCTTGAGTTCACAAGAGTTGAGTAGGGCAGTTGAGGACAAGACACTGTGGAGATCACTCATTCATAGAGTCACCATGAGTCAGAGGTGACTTGATAGCATATAACAATACAACAATGTACAGAGGCTATTCTCCACATGATACCTATTGCAGCATTTTTGGGCATCCATTTTATCTCAGCAATATTTGATTTTTATCTTCACCGTAAAAAAATGAGTTCATCAACAAAAAACAGTATTTCCCAGTTTCTCATACATATCACCTAGCAATTAAAACCAACCCAGCTTTTAGCCAACCTTGAACATCTAGCTACAGCCATAAGCAAACCTCCTGTTAACTTTTCCAGCTTCCAAATCTACACAGCTGTACTTGGGCAACCAATCAGCAAACTTGGATCAAATCCTTGTGAATCCAAACACTGTGTTCTCTGAACCTGGTTTATGTCAGGCAATCAATTGCTTTCAAGAGCACAGTGACTGGCAGAACTTAAAATATCAAATAAAACATCACTGCCAAGTCCCACAGTGTAACTTACATCAAGATTCAATATTCCATATTTGTGCTGGGGTAAATCTATAATTGGCCTACACACAGGTTTTAGGAACTATAGCAACTGGATTGACCAAAGCCCTACAAGTTCAGATAATCACAGACTCCAGTTTGTCATTTATTGCAATTCAACTCCAACCCCTGAATACTGGAAACAAGAGAAAGCTTCTGGGTATGAGGATCTGACACCTTAAATGGACATATGGCTTTAGCTGAGAAAGAAATAGATGACATCACTTATCTATAGTGCATGCCACATTTCGTAATATGCCATCTTCTATCTTCTGTGGATGCCACCTTCAGCTGGGGTGCTCTTTGATTTGCAAGACATTAGTAGGAGAAGATTCCCTTCATGGATCACTGCCTTGTCATGGCGAAGGGGCTTGAGTAACTCAGAGAAGCTATGGGCTATGCCATGCAGGGCCACCCAAGACGGACAGGTCATAGTGGAGAGTTCTGATTAAACGTGATCCACCTGGAGCAGACACTGACAAGCCACTCCAGTATCCCTGCCAAGAAAACTCCATGGACAGAAACAAAAGACTAAAAGATATGATGCTGGAAATTAGCCCCTCTGGTCGGAAGGTGTCTAACATGCTAATGAGGAAGAGCGGAGGAAAATTACAAGTAGCTCCAGAGCTAATGAAGCAGATGGGCCAAAGCTGAAAGGATGCTCATCTGCGGACGCGCCTGGAAGTGAAAGGAAAGTCCAGTGCTGCAAAGAAAAATACTGCACAGGAACCTGGAATGTAAGATCTATGAACCTTGGTAAGTTGGATGTAGTCAAACAGGAGATGGCAAGAATAAACATTGACATCCTGGGCGTCAGTGAACTAAAATGGACGGGAATGGGCGAAATCAATTCAGATGATTATCATATCTACTACTGTGGGCAAGAATCCCGTAGAAGAAATGGAGTAGCCCTCATAGTCAACAAAAGAGTGGGAAAAGCTGTACTGGGATACAATCTCAAAAATGATAGAATGATTTCAATACGAATCCAAGGCAGACCTTTCAACATCACAGTAATCCAAGTTTATGCACCAACCACCGATGCTGAAGAGGCTGAAACTGACCAATTCTATGAAGACTTACAACACCTTCTAGAACTGACACCAAAGAAAGATGTTCTTGTCATTATAGGGGACTGGAATGCTAAAGTAGGGAGTCAAGAGATAAAAGGAACAACAGGCGAGTTTGGCCTTGGAGTTCAAAATGAAGCAGGGCAAAGGCTAATAGAGTTTTGTCAAGAGAACAAGCTGGTCATCACAAACACTCTTTTCCAACAACACAAGAGGCGACTCTACACATGGACATCACCAGATGGGCAATACCGAAATCAGATTGATTATGTTCTCTGCAGCCAAAGATGGAGAAGTTCTATACAGTCAGCAAAAACAAGACCTGGAGCTGATTGTGGCTCTGATCATCAGCTTCTTATAGCAAAATTCAAGCTTAAACTGAAGAAAGTAGGAAAAACCACTGGGCCAGTCAGGTACAATCTAAACCAAATCCCTTATGAATACACAGTGGAAGTGAAGAACAGATTTAAGGAACTCGATTTGGTGGACAGAGTGCCTGAAGAACTATGGCTGGAGGCTCGTAACATTGTACAGGAGGCAGCAACAAAAACCATCCCAAAGAAAAGGAAATGCAAGAAAGCAAAGTGGCTATCCAACGAGGCCTTACAAATAGCGCAGGAGAGAAGGGAAACAAAATGCAAGGGAGATAGGGAAATATAGAGAAAATTGAATGCAGACTTCCAAAGAATAGCAGGGAGAGACAAGAGGGCCTTCTTAAATGAACGTGCAAAGAAAGCTGGATTTCGAAGGGGCAGAGAAACTGAGACCAAATTGCTAACATGCGCTGGGTTATGGAGAAAGCCAGGGAGCTCCAGAAAAACATCTACTTCTGCTTCATTGACTACGTAAAAGCCTTTGACTGTGTGGACCACAGCAAACTATGGCAAGTTCTTAAAGAAATGGGAGTACCTGACCACCTTATCTATCTCCTGAGAAATCTATATGTGGGACAGGAACCAACAGTTAGAACTGGATATGGAACAAGTGATTGGTTCAAAATTGGGAAAGGAGTACGACAAGGCTGTATATTGTCTCCCTGCTTATTTAACTTATATGCAGAATACATCATGCAAAAGGCTGGACTGGATGAATCCCAAGCCGTAATTAAGATTGCCAGAAGAAATATCAACAACCTCCGATATGCAGATGATACCACTCTGATGGCAGAAAGTGAGGAGGAATTAAAGAACCTCGTAATGAGGGTGAAAGAGGAGAGTACAAAAAACGGTCTGAAGCTCAACATCAAAAAAACTAAGATCATGGCCACTGGTCCCATCACCTCCTGGCAAATAGAAGGGGAAGATATGGAGGCAGTGACAGATTTTACTTTCTCGGGCTCCATGATCACTGCAGATGGTGACAGCAGCCACGAAATTTAAAGACGCCTGCTTCTTGGGAGGAAAGCGATGACAAACCTAGACAGCATCTTAAAAAGCAGAGACCTCACCTTGCTGACAAAGGTCCGCATAGTCAAAGCTATGGTTTTTCCAGTAGTGATGTATGGAAGTGAGAGCTGGACAATAAAGAAAGCTGACCGCCGAAGAATTGATGCTTTTGAATTGTGGTGCTGGAGGAGGCTCTTGAGAGTCCCCTGGACTGCAAGGAGAACAAACCTATCCATTCTAAAGGAAATCAACCCTGAGTGCTCACTGGAAGGACAGATCCTGAAGCTGAGGCTCCAATACTTTGGCCATCTCATGAGAAGAGAAGACTCCCTGGAAAAGACCCTGATGTTGGGAAAGTGTGAAGGCAAGAGGAGAAGGGGACGACAGAGGACGAGATGGTTGGACAGTGTCATCGAAGCTACCAACACGAATTTGACCCAACTCTGGGAGGCAGTGGAAGACAGGAGGGCCTGGCATGCTCTGGTCCATGGGGTCACGAAGAGGCGGACACGACTTAACGACTAAACAACAACAAGTAGGAGAAGACAGAAGTCAAAGTGGTTTGCCTGAAGAATTTTCTATTTTTGTGACATTAGTCACTACCTTGTTTATATTCCTATCTCCTTATTACAACCATGAATAAGACAGCTATGTCCTGCATCAGCTGAAGTTTCCAAAACATGTTCCACCATATTTCTGACCCGGTTAGAGCACATTCCGGTATATGATCCTGGATATTGTCACTTCTTCACTGAGTGGAATTAGTAATTCTGCTCCTACAAAGCTTATTTGAATTGCCCAAAATGTGTCTTTAGAAACTACAGGAAATCAGTTTGTGGCTTTAACATAACACAGAGCAGGCTCAAACCCTCTCAGACTCTCCACACAGGGTGCCTATATGAAGCAGATGTTTAGCACATGGTTTGTGAACGCATGGCTCTCTGGCTATTATTGGACAGCCAATTCCCATCAGCCCCACCAGCCCTACTTGGGCTGATAGAATTTGTAATCTAACAGCAACTGGAGGGGTGCACATTCACTGCTCTAGTGTAGCAGAAATCGTGTGTAATCTGGTGTGACCATGCTGACAGCAATTTGCACATATGTTTTGGATAGACCCTGCTTTGCTTTCCTCCTGTTAATTGTTGCTTGACAACATCACTGGAACCAATGAGTGTATCAGTAGGATCTGATATTCTCTATGAGGCTATGTCCACCATATTTTATATGCTGACCATTTTGAGGTATGACCTAGGCCAAAGATTCATAGTGTGCTCTCATGTGAACAACAGATCTTAAATCTAGGGCAGTGAAGTCTGGAAGTTACATATGACCCCAAAATATGTATGTTTGGCACTTCTGCACCAAGTCATCCATCCAGTGATTTTATTTGGAATTTATTTAAGTAAAATAATACATGCATAATTGTACCCTTCCTCCAAGATCCAGACTTAGGAGACTGTTTAGTGATGCCCAGAGTAACACGAGAGCTTGTATTAGAGGCTGCAGTTGGGTGACATCTGATCCTTAAATATACTGAAGCAACAATTCTTATTGAAAGCAGCCCTTTTAGCAAAGCACAGTGGAATGAAAAAAAAATGGCAGACTGCATCTGGTTTAAATATTGCTGAATAACGTAGTGGTATGACTGGATTAACAAGTGGAGAGAAAGAGATCATATTCCTTGAAATATGATAAATGATATTTGGCTATGGGTTCTAGAGCTACAAAGCCACTGAAAGATTATGGTAAAAGTGCCATTTCATTCACAGATAAAGACAATAATGATTCAATACATAAATATGCCTGCATCAACCTCCATCTTCCTTATTGTGAAAGCAAAGTAGAAATGTTTGCCCTGGCCAGCATGTGGAAATAAACAATGGAGCATAAATACCACTCTGCTTGGAGCTCCCACAAAGGACAGTGTGTGTATATGTGTGTCTGTCTGTCTGTTTCTGTGTGGCTAAGTTTGTGTCTGTGTATCTGTGAAACTCAGCTTGTGGCAGCACTTGTGTATGGTATATTGTGTGTTGAGACCCTTCTCTTAGAAACTTGCCAGGAAGTGTATTAAGATGTGAAGTTATACTTTAAGAATTACATTGAGGAAGGATCTCCTCACTTGCTGGACTGAAATCTTCTAGAAAGGCATGGTTCAGTAGTGAAACACATGCCTTGTACAGAGAATATCCCACCCTGGATCCTCAGCATCCCGACTTCTACTGGAGACTCCAGAGAGCTGCCACCAGTCAAAGATGAGAACACTGAGCAGGATCAATCAATGATCTGATTCATTGTAAGTCTGTTTCAACACTATGCAAATAACTGGCACTGAGAGGCCTTCCTGATTATTTGTTTAGCTCAAAGAGGAAAGGGACAACTTTCTTTCCCTCCATAATAGTGAATAACTCCAGACATCTAGTGATGCCGTATATGGAGACTTCTTGAATGGCGTCAATCCCAGATGTCTGTAAGAACATTACTAAAAAAGATAATGGGGGGGGGGGGAGAGAGAGGAAGAAACCACTGAATTACCATTTTCAGTGGTTCATATATGTTAAAGCTACCCCATTTTGTCATTGTTATTCCAACACTGATTTGGATTACTAAACGGCTTGCTGAGGTTCATGAGATCTTTGACTCTGGCATGTGGAAAGAACCAGGTATGTGAAGAAACTTCAAGGCAGCAAATCTGCCACTGTTGTCTCAGGACTTGCCTGAGGATGAGAATCCAGTACAATTGATCTGTTTGCTCCCATTACCTCTGTGTGTGCACTCAACTCATGTGAGTATATAAGAAAATAAACTCTGAAATGTTATATGCTCCTTTCTAGATGGATTTCCTCTCAAGAAGACTAGCTAACTAGTATGTTTCTGATGCTAAAATTATGTATTTGGTACTTAGATGAGGAAGCCTTCATGGAAAGCCCAGTATCACACAGGTTAGAGCAGTCCAGGGTTACCTAGGCATGAACTGATGTAGAGAATCAGCCAACACACACTTCCTTCCTCACCTACCCTTTCCTTTGTGAAATCATGAGAACACAATCAGTAGTTGCACACTATTTAGTTAACATGACTGTGGACAGGAGGAGGTAAGCCACTCTGCTGCAGCTTTCCTTTCCTTTTCAAGAGGGGCTAAAAACAGACTAAAAAGAACAGAGAAACCCACTGCTGTGAAAGGAAGAAGAACAAAGACTGCTGCAGTGGCTGCATGGCTCACACTGGATGACACAGTTACCAAGTCATTAGAACTAAAACTTCCTTAAGTGCTGAAAGATGTCTGTTTCTCCTACCAGAAACTTTTTTCATTCCATGTACCATGGAATCTAGCTTCCTTTGCTTAGTGATTGGTTGTTGTTATGTGCCATCAAGTCACTTCCAACTTAAGGCAATTCTAATGGGGATTTTGAAATATTTGAGATATTCAAGGCATTGTTTACCATTGCCACCACAAATAAGCTTGACTGAGCAGATATTTGAACCCATGTCTCCTGAGCACTAGTCTTTCACTTTATTCTGGCTCTCTTTCTGATTGGTTATTGAGAGGTAAAAATGGGCTTTAATTTCTGAATGTTAAGGAATGAGGAAACACCATCACTGGAGATAAAATGTGCTATCAGCTTCTAACTGCGAGCTCAGTTCCTCATGTTCTCTGACCCTCAGGCAACTCCACTGAAGAAAAGAAAAAGGAGGGGCTGAATTCTAATTAGGCTTCCATGATTTGATGGATTGAAATCCATTGAAAGAAGTAAAGAAGGGGTTCCCCTGGAAACCTCTTCACTATTCCACAAGACCTCTCAACCCACTGGAGCAGATTTTCAGGAAATACAGGGAGTTGCAGAAGAAAGGAATAACCAGTGGCAGTTACTATTCTGTTTTCATCAGGAGGAAGTTTCTCACAAATGGAATTCCACTCAGTGGACCAAATTCAAGGTTCCATTTAATAAAGCCACATAACAGCAAGGTGTCTGTAACCTGCATTTGGCCATTTCTTTGAAAACAAGCAACAAAAATGTATTACTGGATGAGCACTTCTACCCTTGAGCTATAAGACAAGCTAGCTCAAAAAAGAAAAGGAAAGGAAAGGAAAAAGAAAAGAAAATGGAAAAAAAAAAAAGCTGACAAAATAACGTGGGCCAAACGTGGCGGCATATGTATATTAAAGGTAAAGGTTCCCCTTGACAATTTGTCCAGTCGTGTCCGACTCTAGGGGGCGGTGCTCATCTCCGTTTCCAACCCATAGAGCTAGTGTTTGTCCGAAGACAATCTTCCGTGGTCACGTGGCCAGCGCGACTAGACACAGAACGCCGTTACCTTCCCACCGAGGTGGTACCTATTTATCTACTTGCATTTGCATGCTTTCGAACTGCTAGGTTGGCGGGAGCTGGGACTAGCGACGGGAGCTCACTCCATCGTGTGGATTCGATCTTACGACTGCAGGTCTTCTGACCTTGCAGCACAGAGGCTTCTGCGGTTTAACCCACAGCGCCACCATGTCCACTGATATGTATATTACTCATTATAATTCATTTTGGTAGTAGGAAGAGTTACTTTTTTGGACTACAGCTCCTAAAATCCCCCAGCAATTATGGCTGCTAGGTTATGATGGCTGGAGGATTATGGGAGTTGTAGTCCAAAAAGTAACTATTCCAAGCTTTAAATCATATACAAATGCTACATACCAAGTGCTTGTGCTGCTGGTGAAATCTCATCCTGTATGGTCGTCAGATTTACAAACCTCTGTGGTAGTTCATGGGAAACAACATTGCATAGCAACTATGGTTTTCAGATGTTCTGATATTTTGAGCAACAAAACAACCATTTAGGATGGAAACATTTCAATCAGTGCATTTATGACTAAAAGTAATTTTGACCAATGTGCTGATAAGCATGATTAACTCATTTACTTTAGTGGGTTGAAACATGTTGTTGGATTGCGGCCGCTGTTTGAAAAAACCTCCTTTTTAAGGCTGCATCTTGAGAACCAGTTGAATTGCTTCTAGGTAACAAGTTCTGTCATCCATAATGACTTAAACACATCTGGATGTAGGCTACTAACGCCCAGATCTGAACTATGGCCAGAAAAACTGAGAACCTGCAAGACTGTGATGAGATATAAAGGAGAGATAGGACATAATACTCCCAGGGCTGTTTTGCATATGTGAACACCCCATTTATTTTTTCAGTGTGCAACTTAGGTTCATTGCAATGACTCCGAAAAGTGCTGACACCTTCTTGGATATGGCAATTGTGGACTGCTCATAGGAATAGCCTGGTGCATGGTGTAATTGCCTAGCAAAGTTCATGTAAGGAGAGTTAGCACAGGTTAACTGGTTAATTTCCATACACAATTGCAGAAGAGCAGCACCTCCATGTTGAACAATGGGGTATATTTGAACATTTATGTGCAACAGTTTGATGTGTGGCAGTGAGCCAATGAATGATATCATCAAAAGTTGTGTTTTTTAAAAGAAAAGCTGAGAACTGTGGCAAAGCAACATTTGTCACTAAATATATTCAAGTAAGCCACAGAGGGAATTCAAACAGGAGCTATATGCCTGTCCCAGCTATTCTAAAGGACTCCAGTTGTGACCAAAATACTCTGCCACCTGTAATTTTCCTGTCATTTTTCTTACCTCAAGTAAAGAGGCAATGAGAAGTCACTCCACATTGTACTGTTGCAGAAAACCTTGCTTGGAATTACTCTTGTGCCATGTTCCATCAGCCCCTTGGTGCACAATAGTGAGGTGATAGAACTAATGACGTGACTCTGTGAGTGTTCTATCAGTTTTCTGACTTTCTGCATCTACCTGGATTGTTCACATTACCAATTCAAGTTGCCATGTGTGCCTCATCTCCCAGCTGAATTTACTGTGATATGATATTATAACAAACTACTATGCTATTTAACAATTTTGATGGAGTCTCAGATGTCCCCTACAGCACAGACTAAGAAAATGGTCTTTCCAGAATTTTGAAAAAAAGTAGAAGAAAAGTCTAGATTAGACAAATAGGCCAATTTACCTTGTTGATTAATATTGGATGCATCATAGGAATTATATGTAAAACCCAAAAAATCCAAATAAGTAATATTCAGTTTGGAGAAGAAACCAAATTAAATCCCTAAGAAAAGTTCTGGCCAAATGTGAGACTGAAAAATTAACAAACTGCTGGATAGCTCAGTGGTTTAGATATTGGCTTTCGAGCCAGAGGTTGGGAGGTCAACTCCTCATTGTGCTTCTTGGACAGGGGCTGGACCTGATGATCCATAGCGTCCCTTCCAGCTCTGCAATACTCAGATGATCATGATAATGGTCGTTCTGCTGTTACGAGCAGCGTTGACGAGCGGAGCCTCTTTGCCCCCCCCTGGAATTGGGCAACAGCACGTTGTGTCACCCAGTTGGGGTGGGCATTTGTAGTGTGGTATTTAACCATTCTTCCCCTCTGTTACAGCCTCTTTCCGAGGCTTTCTTCCCACCCACCCTTTAATCAGCGCGAGTCTGACTGGTCACCCATTTGGGGGCTGGATAGGAATTTTTCCCCTGCTACCTAAATTGGCCTGAGGTTGCAGGGTTTTTTGCCTATCCCACACTGGTGTAGGTTTTGTTGTGTTATAATTGTTGGTTTATTATAGGTCACACTGGCGGGTAGTGCGGAAAGAACAAGGATCAGTGAGTGCCCAGGGAGTTCATGGAAGGTGATAGCCCGTCTGACCTCACGGCTCTGTGGATCGTGAGGTTACAGTGCTGGGGGGAAGGATGTGCTGGGGCCATCCCCAGGCCTTGGGTCGCCAACGAGAGAGGACTTATAGGCTCGGGGGGTGGTCTCATCAGGCGCCGGCCAGCGTCGTGCTGTCCGAGGAACCGCACAACAATGGGGCATGGGACTCACCCGTATATGGTTGGGGGGAGGGTCCTGTGAGACCTTCAGCCTCAAACCTTATCCCACACTACCGCAGGCCCTGGGTTGGGAATAGCATTGGGTATCATTACCTGCTCAATAAAGTGGCCCAGTTTAACCCATCACCAGTGTCTTGCCTCTTTATTCTGGGGTGGGGGGCAATGATAAATAACCTTTCCCATATTTCATCTGACTTTTCCAGTACTTCATCTGACTATTTGAAAAAGAAATGGGAAGGAAAAGTGGAAGAAGAAATTTTGGCGTTTTGAAAAGGTTTCTAAAAGTTGCAACTGAAACCTTCTATAGAATACTCTGTGCAGTTTAAAAACAAAAGACCTAAGTGAAAGAGGACAGAACATGGGCTGGAAAAATAAAAGAGGTTTATTATTTGTGAAATATGTGCATGCTGTTTCTCCCTGCCTGCCTGTTTTAAAGGCCGTACTTATTAAGGGCAGGAATGTAGAGTTTATTGTCAGTGTGAGAGTTATGTGCATGGTAATAGATCTCTCGAGGCTGTTTTATTTTAAGCATATGAAATGCAGGGAAAGCAAGATTTATAAATTCTTATCATGGAATGTAGGGGACATTAATAAACCATTCAAGGAAAATTGATTGCGTTCTGCAGTGTACAAATCTCAATGTTTTTCTCGATGGGACTGGACTAGCAGTGATGGACAAGCTCGGAAGTCTCTTTTGTCATCCGTTTGCACCACTTTCCGGAAACTTAGTTCAGACAAACATTTCCATCTCTGTGTTCAAACCGCCATCTAAAAAGGCATCAGATAAGAGAATGGTATGCTGCCTGATACTGATGTCCGCAGCTTATTTGTCCAAAACACCGTATTTCGCGATGTTTACCAATGACTGCTGTCAGGATTTTTCCATGACTTTTTTTTCCTGGATGGGGTTTCTTTTTCAGTTCTATATTTTCATTGCCAGGAATTGTAAGCATGCGGTCGGATCCAGTTTGAGGAGTGCGTTTGAAAGTCTGACAAAGCAGCTAGCCTTTTAAAGCACTGTTTAGCCAGGTCAGAGCTGCTTGTGCACATATGGAGAAGATATCACCTTGTGAAGTTTTGCAAATGCTTTACTCATTTGGCCCTTCATGCAACACCTCATCGAAAAAAAGCCCTGAAATAAAATTTTTAATGCTCTTATTTAAAAGCCCATTAATGGAACCTACTAAACAAACCTTGCAAGGACACACATAATTTGCATTCTGGTAATCTAACAGAGTCTTCGCTAACTTGGTACCCTCCACAGTTTCTTGGACTGTTCAACCAAAGTTGGTCCAGTCTTTGGGCATGCTGGTCAGAGACGATGGAAATGGCAGTCACACACATTTGGAGAATGTCACCTTGGGAAAGGCTGGTCTAGTTGACAATGAGTTGCTTCTGTCCCATACAGGATGTGTTTCCCATGGCATCTTGAAATCAAAGGAAAAATATTTCAAAGCATGAGTTACAAAATATCCCCACCCATTCTCAGTGGTGCCAATGGTAGAGGAAATGCTGCTGTCTTCCACTGTCCACCCTTTTGTGCTTGCTTGGAAGTCGAACTAGAATCTTGTTAGAGTTTTATTCATTTTACTGAAAGGATTCCAGGGACAATGTTTCATTCCACTGTTGACCAAGGGCACTGCAGAGCTTAACAGTAATAAAGTAGGTAAAGTGGTTTGGCTCACAATTGCTCCTGTCTCCTTTTTTAAAAAACAAATTTCTATTTGCAAACTTTTATACTTCTGGAGAGTTGGCCCAGAGTGAAGGTACTTCATTATTTTGCAAGACTTGGAGATTTCATTACATAGATAGGTAGGTATCTTACATGAGTTGCATTTCCAATAGTGCTCATTTCAGCAAGCCACAAATGCCTGAGAAACACCTGTAGCTGTTCACTTTTAAAGGGCAGAGTACAGACTATTTCTGTCACTTAATAACTATATATCCAGAGCTTGCAGTATTACTTCCTAAAACTAATTTGCTACTCATCACCTTTTCTTTTAAAAAAAAGTAACATATTGATGTTACACATAACTTATTAACATTCCTGATTGCTGGTGGATTGCTTTAAACATACTTTTCAATTTAAAAAAATTAAAATGGCTACCCCTGTCATTCCAAAAGCAACATTTCAGGAGTAATAAGGAAATATAATTTGTTGCTGCTGTTATGTGCTTTCAGGTCAGTACTACAGTGATCCTAATAGGGCTTTCAAGGTAAGTCAGTTGCCAGCTTATTGTTGAGCAGGTCTTGGGCTGCCTAAGCTTACATGCAAAGAATACACATACAATTCTTTGGAAAGAGAAAAGGCCACAACTTTATTGGTTACAGCAGCAGTCCCTGTTCAGCACTGAGGAACTGGATCCCATGTATTAGGCTGCCTGAGTGTGCACCACCATACATAGCAGCTGCTGAGGATTCCTCCAGGAATAGCAATATGTATATATGCCACTCCATGATTCTCTGCCACCTGAGGGCAGGGCAGGGCTCTCGGGCCCTGAGCTAAGCCAGACCATGCCCCTGGCCCATCAGCTCCCTGTACAGGAATATTCCTTTACCATGCTGGGCGAGCAGGCTCCTATCTGCTACCCTCATACCATCTGGATCCAACTCTAATGCCCCAGACCACCAGCTAAGTTGTGACAAAGGTAATACAAGAAACACAAATGCATAGTACCCTGAACGCCCATCGCTAACCCCTGCTACTCATTCCATAACATTCATTATCCCATCACCAAATGGTGGGGGTGGGAGGTGGGGTGGGGAAAGCTGGCAAGCTGCAAACTGGCTGTAGCAGTCTCTTTGCTCTAGTTTTATGCAGGACAGGCAGACTGGACTGAAAACTCCTGTTGCACTTTGGGAGTGAGCCAATTTATTGTTTTGTGGACTTTAGTACATAAAGCTTATAGTACAATAAATTTGCTAGTCCTTAAGGTGTCATAGGACTGTTTGTTATTTGTGCTGAAAAAGCCTAAAATGGCTTTCCCTCAGGAAGTTGTCCCAAGAAAGTGACTCATACGTTTGTCCTTAGGTTGGCTTTTTGGCATATTCAGGATATAAACTCATGGCAGCTGAAATAACACAGACTCTGAATTATAAGGTGCCAAAATGTAAATGATCCCCCACCTCCAATATCTCCTAAATATAGAAGTGGTCCATAATCTGATTAGGGAGAGGAAGAAGAGTGCTTCACACTTTGGGGTGAAGTGCTCTCCTTCATAGACCACCTTCCAACCCTCCTAAATATAGAATATTTATGGTAGTGAATAGCATAAGTGAATAAGGCAATTGAGAGTCATTCCCTGGTGTGAACACCAAAGAAATCTCAGACTTAAGAGGATTTTTCCAGTTCCAAATATATTCTGTGAATTCTCTGGAAACTTGTGTGACTGCTAAGTGATTTGCATTTTTTGAAAATTCTTCTTAATCTTCGACCTAAGCTCATGGCTTCCAAATATATGAGGCATCCTTTCCTTTGGGAGCTGACATAGCAGCAAAGGAAGGCACAGCTTACCTGAAGCTCGCAGAGACCAGTATTTTGTACAGCTGGCTCATAAGGATGAAGACTGCTGACTCACTCATATCCACCAAATATATATCAGGCATCTGTCTCTATGAGGAATCACTTCTGAAGACTGCACTGAATGTTTACTTGTCTTGATTCTTGCATTAAAACTAGTAAATTTTCTCTTCCCTTGATTTTTTTTCTTTCACTCAAAAAGACTTTTCTGAGAAGAGTATACCCTTTAAAAAATCCTGTCATACCTGATCATTTTGCCTGTTGCTGGTTTTGCATCACTTTCCTCTTCTAGCTATTGCGTGATATACTTCCCAGATTAATCAAATGGGCAGATCCAGTCAAATAGGGAGCATATTGGAAACTGGTTGTTGCCATGATATGTAGTTAATCAGATTGACTACCTGTTAACTGTTGCCTACCTGTTACCTGGACCCATGACCAACCACTGTAAATTCAGAATGGCAGAAGTGCTTTCTAAAGAGCTAAGTCAGACCACGGTGATGGTACTGATTAAGCATTTCAATGCTGGCAAACATGTATACAAAAGCAGAGTGACTAATTTGTGCTCAGCTTGGCTCTTACCCCGCTCTCAGTCTGTACCAACTCTCTTTCCCTCCATGTATACTAAACATTCTCTGAGAAATTTACAAGCAAAATAATTTAAACTAAAATATAGAAATGCTATGTGAAGACATAATTTAAAACAGAATGAAACCAAGAACAGATTAAAAGCAGGGTAGAGCCAGAGTAGAAAACAGCACCATAAAATAATATCAGTATAATAGACATAAAAGGCACTAGAACAGTGGTTCCTAACCTTGGGTCCCCAGATGTTCTTGGACTAAAATTCCCAGAAGCCTTCAGCATGAGTTGGGCTGGCTAGGATTTCTGGGACTTGCAGTCTGAGAACATATGAGGACCCAAGGTTGGGAACCACTGCATTAGGAGATGTTTGAGACTGAGAAGCTCAGATAATACAGTGGCTTTCACCAGGTGCCCCAAATACCATAATGAAGGTGCTTGGAAGATTTGCAGATTAAGACCACATTAAGGCCACATTTCCCTTCCAATGACCAGTCACAAAACAAAGCACACTAAATGCAAGGTACATAAGTGATGAAAAACATCTGCTACAATATATACTCTACTGCTTGCAGATGCATCCCTGAAAAAAAAACAACAAAACATATGATCTCGTTTGATCCAGAGATGGCAAAACGCTGTAGTAAACCAACCATACTTGTTGGTCCCTGTTAATAATTTTCTTATGTTATTTCTGTGAACACCTCCTGTGGCAAGGGCAGAAGCTGGCATTTGCCAGGCATTGAGTCCTCTGAGTCAATTAGTAAAAGGTTATGATGAATTTATCTACTGAAAACACAGTAATTACATTTATCATAAATACTGAAGTGAATAAGGAATAATCAATGCACTATGTATTATATAATTGTTTTCTCAACAAGAATCTGAAACTATTTATTTTGTAGTGAACTAAAGTAATGAGTACAGCAAGTTAAAAACACTCCATTTCATGGACTTTATGCTTGTTTGTGTTATGGAAAAATACAGTCTAGGTTATTCATTTTTTTAAAAAAATGCAAGGACTAGTGATTACACAATGAAGAAGAGTACATGACAATCCAATTAGATTACACATCTGACAAAGAGTAGTTAGGACACATGGTCTGAATCAGGGAATACCCACCTTCTGGACTGTAGCAATATATGGAAGTGGATGATTTACAATTATACCTTGAGTAATGCAAGGAAGAATAAATAGTCTAGCATTATTAATTTTTATGCAAATAAAGTGTGGTCTTGGAATTCTGAAGGCATGTTCTTTCTTAATTTTTTGCCTAATCTCCCAAAATCTGTTTAGAAAACCAGTGTCTAAGAATATGCATTGTCAGGAAACAATGGAATAAAAAATGACAACAGCATACAAATGCCTTAGGGATGAAGAGACGATTAGGCCTGGACTATAATTTGTCATAGAAACTGTTCAGGGAAGCCTATCTTGATCAATGGCACACTTATCATACAGTTCTCAGCACATTTACTGGAAGCACATTTCATTGAAATTGTGGGGAAGCTGCTTCTAAGCCAACATGTTTCAGCTCAGTGCATGACCAGAATTGTTGCCAATTAAATTAAGCAGCATTTATTAATTCCAAAGGAGTCTAGGATTTGTGGACTTATGACAGATCACCATCTGACATAGGATAAAGGAAAGGTCATGTTTATTCACATGCTTGAGAACACAACGAGCTCCTTTCTGGTTTAAAAATGAAAAAGAAATGGTGCATTAATTAGATACACAGCTTGAAAAAAACCATGGAGAAAGCTATTGTCTTGTACAAACTGTGTCTGTCTTGAACACCCAATGTGTTCAGGCAGTGTGTGCACTAGGGTTCCTAATTGGATTTGCCAACTGTCAACCTGGGTATCATGCATCTCCCTTGAAATGCTTCAAAGAAGCAAGAGTGTGTGCAGCTGTAGTGCCTTCCATACCCTTTGTTCCACCCGTGCCTGTCACGGATGTTCCTCTCCTCCAGTGGGAAGTAAGATTTCCTGCAGCTGGTGGGAGAGTGGGATTGTTAGAGTGCTGTTGGAAAAGTGCTATGAAACACATAGCCATAGAATTAGCATCATTAGTCAGCATTGTCAGGCACTTGCCAGGCCCCACTTCTAGGGCTATCACATAGAAGTTATTGCAAAATCTTGTTACATAACTTTGTGCCCAGAGCAACTTGGATCAGGCAAAGGAAACATTTAACATCCATTAATTAAAAGCTTCCAATCTGCCCATTCTAGGTTCTGAGGGTCTCCCAGGTTCTGTTTGGCCTAGGGAATCCTTGGGAGCCTTTGGATGGGGTGGGTGAATGGCCTTTAAAAGTTAAAAAATCACTGCAGAATTGCTGCCACTGTGATCAGGACTGTCACTATTGATCTGGTTGTGATGTTTGACTTTTAAAAGCTCTTCCTCAATAATCCCAAGGTTCCCCAAAACTTATCCAGGGCAAAAGGGAGGCCAAGGGAGCCTCAAGACCTAAACAAAGATGGGGGTAGGAAGTTTGCAGTTACTGCAAGAGGCTGACTACATGGGTGTTTAGACCACTGTTTCATCTACTGCAGAGATGGACTGTTTTGCTCCTAAAGATGGTGATCAGACAAAGTCTTTGCTGGAGTGAACCAGCCCCCAGAGTGGTCCTACCCACACCCTTCTGATCCCTGTCAGGAGCTTCTATGTTTTTGGTCTAGGTAGGCTCATTCTGTTTTGTTCCATTTCTAGCACATGTAATTGCTGGAAACAAACCAAAGCGAGCCTTCCTCTTTAAATTTGCCAGTATTGTGAAGAGAGCCACTTCTCGATATTGGCAAATTAAATACTTCCTCAGCTCCATGAAAGGACTGAGAAAGTGAAGCAAAACTTTTTTTAAAGGGTGTATTAGATCAGTGAATACATGCTGCATCACTTTAAAAGCAGCATTCGATATGTGTATTACAAATAAGGTTTGTGAATCAGGTAGGTATACCTAATACACACATCTAACTTATAATGCATATACCTAATATCATGGAGCTGAAGAAGTGTTTAGTTTGCTGATATCAGGATGTGGCTCTCCTCTTAAGCACTGTGCAAGAGTTGCATGCTGTTTTTTGTGCTTCAGAACTTTTGGAGGGCTGAGGATTCACTGCTACAGATCTTTGTGTCTCCCTCCCTGAGAACTAGATTTTCTTGGAAAGAACAAATGAGTGTTAAATTGATTCAAGGAAGCAATCAGGAATGGTGCCTAGAGAATAAGCTTTCTTGAATTTAGTAGGATTTTCTTCCAAGGGAAATCAGAATGAGTTGACCAGCCACAGGGCTAGTTCAGAGCTGTGGGTAAAACATCTGATGTGTTGAGCTGTTTCAGCAGCCATGGGAATGCAGATGTGGCTATTGTGGCATGTCACAGACTGAGTTGTTGATTTCAACCATTAAAGCATTAATCAAATAGTACCTTTAAAACTTCCAGTGGAATTGAGCTGTTAAGTGTTCATACTTCTATGAGCAGAATGTCTTATAATGAGGTAATGACAACCAGGATCTCACTGGCATCATCACTATATGGAACTATTTGGTAAGCTCACCTCTAAATTATCAGGTTGCTACATGCTAGAAATGTTGCATCAACAAATATATGGACCCCAACCATTTAGAGTCTTGCATCAACTTCAGAATCTTGCATTAGCCTGGGAAACAAATAAGCAGTGAGTGAAGATCACAGATAATAGTATTTATATGACTCCAGCTCTGTGAGCTGCTGAGCAACAGAGTTGGGGCTTTCTGTACCAGCTAAAGCCTTTGAATTATTTTCAAAAGCAGTCCCATGTAGAGTGCATTGGCAAACTATCTGAAACTGAATGTTGGTACTCAGTAACAAGTGAATCCAACATATATCTATGTATAATTGGCAATCTCTGTCTTCACCTCTAAATGCAGGAAGGGAATCAAAGGACATTATGATCAATGACTATGGTAAAGCTTTTAATAGCATAGTTATGAAATACAATCTCTACATCCTTAACGGAAATCACCCTAATGATAAACCGGGTAATATAACTTTCTTCGCTGGTTGGGGAGGAAGTGTCATTGATTACAGTGATCTCCTCTGACTTGATCCCTTATATAAATGATTTTGAAGTAATCTGTCAACCAGAAAGTGACCATTTTCCTATCTATCTATCTTTATTGGTGGCTTATATGGTGTGCCCACCACAGGAAGAAAATACTAAGAATATCATTAGCTTTAATCTTCTCAAAAGAATTAGATGGTCAGCTTAAATAGAACACCAACTGCTGGGAATATTTTATGATAAAAAAGGTTTTCAGCTACGTAGTAAATTTACTTATAAATCAGAACATAAAGACCTAGTTACACAGTTCCCTGAAGTGCTACAGATATTAGAGCCTCTGTTTCCCAAGAAAATAACATGCTTACAGAAATCCATTTGCTCTGAGTGGTTTGACAGGGAATGTAAACTGGTCAAATCTAAATTACAAACAGCTGCAAGAATAGCTTGTAAAACACAAGCTCCCAGATTAATCTTTAATTACTGAAAATTACGAAGTAATTATAAGAATCTTCTAAAGCAGAAAAAGTCATTATACATTTGCTCACAATGGAAAGAACTACTAATGGCAGCCCAAAACAAAGACTCTCAGCAATTTTGGAAACTTATTAACAAATCGAATACCAATGGCCATTCACTGACTGAACCCAAAATACCTTCATGTGTATGGGAGGCCCATTTTAGGGACTTGTTCAATGAAACCCACACTACAAATAATCTTTTGGAAACTTCTGTGGAGAGTAATAGACCTACCGCTGAGGTGGGAAAGGATTTGCCAGTATGGGACCCTGTCACCCCCAGTGAAATCTGTGAAATAATTGCTACTCTAAAGAACGAGAAGGCACCTGGTAAGGACGGAATTGTGGGTGAAGTCTACAAAGCAGCACCAAACTGGTGGGCTTCTATCCTTTCAGCTTTATTTACAGAAATTAATGAGAGTGGCTGTTTTCCCCCACAATGGAACATCAGTATAGTGGTCCCTATATACAAAAAAGGTGAACCAAGCAATCCAGCCAGTCTTCACCCTATTAGTTTGCTGGATATCTCATCAAAAATATACACTAAATATCTGGCAAAAAATTAAATTCTTGGCTTGAGTCTAGTGATGATTGCAGAAGAGCAGGCAGGCTTTTGATGTAATCATTCAACAATAGATCACTGCTTTGTTTTGTCTCAATTAGTATATAAGTATGTAAAACTAAAACATAAGCGTCTATATGTAGCATTTATTGTTCTATATGCCAAGATCATCTCTGGGGTAAATTAAGCAAAACCTCTATAGATAAAAGATTGTTGATGTTGATCCAAGAGCTCCATTCCGACACTAAGATTCAGGTCAGGATGGATCACTCAGGTTTGTTATCAGGTATAATACCAACTACACGAGGTGTCCATCAAGGATGTTTGTTAGCTCCAGCTCTGTTAATATTTACGTCAACTCATTAATTACCGAGTTGAGTAACAATGATAACTATGTACCTCCCAAACTGGGATCTAAAAAAATTAACGGTACTTATGTATGCTGATGACACTATTTTATTATCACAAATACAACAAGGGCTAAGCAGGCTGCTGAAAGCTTTTAATCAACTAGCAACACAAGAAAAACTGAAAATTAATTATGGAAAAACTAAAATACTAGTATTTGCCAATAGGTTTAAAAATCATGTATGGCAGATTGATGGCCACCCTACAGAACAAGTGAAGTCCTTTAAATATTTAGGACTAAACTTCTCCTCAACTGGCTCCTGGAAAAACCACCTAGAGAATACCAATAAAATTGCCACCAACACTATTAACTCTCTATTAAGGTTCTATTGGGGCAGAGGTGGCAGGCAGTTCCCACCTGCTCTTAAAATCTACGACGCCAAAGTTATATCACAGATATGCTACGGTGCTGAAATATGGGGGTTCACCCAGAAAATGTACCTAGAAACAACCAGAATAAATATCTGTGAGCTATCCTAGGCCTTCCTAAAGGAACTTAGACTTGTATTCTCCAGTTGGAAGCAGGCCTTCGCATTGTGAAGGCTATAGTACACACCCATGCTATTAAATTCTGGCTGAAATTGAAAAAGGGGATCGGATCGGATCTAGTACTGGCTGCTTTTAAAGAGATGCTAAATTTTAACAATAGGACAATTTTATCTTGGAATCAGGAAAATTTACAAATTATCGATATGTATAGTCTTTCTCATGATCTTTTAAATATTTTTAATTTAGAAATGGCAGCACGATACTTGAAGTCCCATATTTTAAAATATGATTTTCGAGCTGACCGTATTTCTGCCTGTCTGTCAAAATGTGCACCCTGGTATGCTAAGTTACCTATTCAAACACCTCACCCGCAGTATTTAACTAATATATCACATTTTAAATGGAGAAACGCTTTTACAGTGTTACGTTGCCAGTCTATGAGTTCTACAGTAGTTGAAGGACGTTACCAATGGATTCCTTTGGAGGAAATAGTTTGCCTATGTGGAACTAATGCAGCTGAAGATCTAACCCACTATTTAATTGACTGCCCAATCTATAAAAATCAGAGAGTAGCTTTGTTCCAAGAGTTAGGTGTCACATTTGATAGATCTGGTGCATATTTGATAAATTTTCTATTGGGGGATAAGGTGCCATACATTTCTGAAAAGGCAGCCGGCTTTGCTTTTAGAGCAACGGTTTTAAGAAAGAAGTTTTGTAGTTATAATGATCACATTTTTGTGGGGGGGGGGCTCCCCAAGGTTGCTAAGCTGTTATCTGTTCTTCAGTGTAGAGCATACTCTCCTGGTTCATGACGCAGCTGCTTCTGAGGGGAGGAGTGGCTACCCATTCTTCCTCCTTCTCATAGAGAGCTAACTTCAAAGCCTTTCTTTGGCCAATCCTAATTGGCATTATGTAACCATTATCCTATCTGTATACTATCAACAATTTGTAAGGTTAATAAAAAGGAGTCCTCCTGGGGGCGTTGACCCAGAGAGGTGTGTGTGGAGGACTCCGCTGGTGAACATCTCTGTGTGTGACTGACTTCTTTGCTTTCTCTCTAAAACTAATTGCTTTCTGTATTCGGTGATCACCTAAACTATCAGCCTTCTCATTTCATGACCAGTACACATTTTAACTGAGGATTGAACTGTTTCACATGATAATGTTTTTAGATGGTTTTATTCGTATACTATATTTGATATTTTATCCTATTCAAACTTTCTTTTGTAATGGCTACAGCTATACACAAATAAATTGGCTTTACTTACTTACAACATATATCTAGCCTATCGAATCTTGGTTCTGTCTGCTAATTGAGTCTTTTTAAAACAAGATTGCCAACTCTGCTTTTAGGAGAAATGAAGAACTTGGTGTGGCCTATCCTTTCATATCTAGAGGTTCAGCTGTTGCTCCTTAGCTGTGGTGTGGTGTTATCTGCCTTTCATCATTAGAGGGGGGAAAAAGGAATGTGTCCTGTCCTTACAGGCACACAGGAAGGGTGTGAGAAGGAAGTGAAATCCGCAATCCAAAGAATAGCAATCTAAAGTTGAAGGAAAGACAGCACAGATCAGAGCAGGTGAAGGATACTTAGAGGTCATCTCTCTATTCTTAGCCATGTAAAGACATGCATCTTCTTTTCCCCCCCCAACCTTTTATTCATACATATCTAAACATACAAACTTAAAAACACTAAGGATCTAACAATAACAAACAAAAAACATTACAACTAAACATCCATCCTTCCCCTGTGGATCAGAGATTTCATCATCGTCTGGTCATCTGAGTATCATCAAAGGATTCCGGTGAGCACTGGTTCGCTATAAACTAATTTCCCCCCTAAATTCCTGTCTTTTCCTGGGCCCAGTTATATATCAGCTTCCAGCTTTGCTTTACAAAGTCTCTTGGTTGATCCCGTAGTGTCTCTGAAAGCAAAGACATGCATCTTCTTGAGTGTAAGCTGAGTTGAATCCAGTCATTTCCAAGACCCCAGATGGTTTTGTAGCCCTCTGAAGCAGGTTTTGAAAAGACACAGAGTTGTGAGCAGGAATGAGAATATTTGTTCTTGGTGCTATCAAAGGAAGTAATTCCACCAATGGAATGACACTGCTGGATCCTGCTCATAGCAAGTAAAACGATTTGACATGCTGTAAAAAGTTTGGAATGATATGAAAGAAAAATCAAATTTGATCCAGAGCAAGAATTAGAAACCTCCATTGAAATCTGATTCTGTTGCACATTATCTATATCTAGATTTGTACAATATAAACATAAAATACAACTATTGAGAGCAGCCAATAGTTCTTTGTACTTAATTGAGAATAAAACACTTTTATGAAATCATCTGTCAATGAATGCATTGTGTTAGCTGCAAAGCAAAGAATAATATGAACATCCAAGTCCATTAGATCCATTTCATTCAATGGACTGATGTTGCTCATGTGTCAGATCATTAATTTTCATTCTTTTGTAAGGGGAGAGTCACTGGAAGGTTTTGTTTCATCTTTTTATTCTAAAAGCCTGTTGTGTTGTAATGTGAGTATTAGTTGAATGAAATGCCAAGATTGGACACTTACTCTGATGTACAAGTGATGTGGTTTTGTTCTAAGGTTCCATATGCTTTCCATAGCTCAGAGTTTGAAGTAAAATCTTAAGGAAAAACACACCTCCGTTACTAAATGTAATTATTTGTTCAGAATTGGCACAGGGCATTTGTTTAGCAAGAAACAACTGTTTTCATAGTTATTCTACAATGATGGGATAGGGAACTATATAAAATGAACAGTGTTGAAACAACACTCCCCCTCAGTATTGTGGAACAACGTGTGATAGTAATGTTTCTGAATTGGGATACATTCATTATAACTTAGATGCCAGCAAGCTATCCTTTGTTGCAGAGAAATCTGTACAATATCTTTCATGTGCAACAAACAACCATAAAAGGACTATCCAAACCTTGCAACCCAAACCAATAATCAGAAAACTGATTTGTCTCCTCATATTATCCAAAATTATAGAAGGGGTTTCTTGGAGGTTACTCCAGGTTGTGTCAGTCCCTAATTCAGTAAGAGCAGGCTGGTTGCCTGCCTGTTCTCTTTTTGACAGCCAGCAAAGAAGGGGTGATTACACTGGCAAACAGGAAAATGCTTCTGGATTAGAACAGTAAGGATTTGTATTATTTTCTATTGACTACATGTAATACAAGTCAATGAGAATTAGTCCAGAGTTAACAAGACAAGGTTTGGAGACAATAATTTTGAACTTTGGGAGTACAGAGACTTTGTGGGACATTTCTTCAAGCAGCTCCTGAAATGGTGCCTTTCTTACACATAGAACAGAAATGCCTTATGTCAAGCTGGGTATATGTTTAAATTCTTGCTGATTTGTGGTCCGTTTCTTTCTTTTTTTAAAATGTGTATCCTTGGAACACTTCTAATTGTATTTGCAACATTCGAAAACAGTTAGCCCCACAGAACTCTTGCTTTCTTCTGGTCTCTCCCCCCACCCCTTTAAATCCTGTTTTTCATGTGTGCTGATGTTGTGCAGGTGAAAGACACATACAGACACCTTACCTCTGATAGTCTGTACCCTGGTGCCAGGTAGGAATGGATGGAGATGCAAGACCAGGCTTCAAATCCACCTCACATACAACATAAAGAAAATTTCCTCTTTCTCTAGTTGTGCTCACCCTGAGATTTATCTCCCTACCTCGAGACCTGCATGGCAATTCAGGAAATACTCAGAGACCTGGCAATAGTACCTACACCATAAATATGCAGCCATGGAATGTAGTATGTCTGCAGTGAAGCAAGCAAGAAAGAAGTATTCATGTTAATCATGAGGCTGAAACATTGTTCTGTCCTTATGGTGTTTGGTAACCACTAGTGGAACAAGTCTTACGTCTTCATTTTTGAAAATCAACCCTATCTGCCTTTCAAACCATAGGATTCAGTTTCTTACTACACTTGACAACTGCTCTTGTTTTGTGATGTAAGATTGTCATGGTGTCACCATAACAGATGGAGGCAACCACTTAAAGGCGACAGGATGCCTAGAGATTTGTATATATAAGAAATATAATTTTACTGAGTTCAGTTCATATTAATATCAAGTGCTGGTTCATGGAATCATTTGGTACAGAGAGCAATAATGCCATTTGACATGCTTTTAAAAGCTTGGAACCAAATAAAAGAAAAATCAAATGTTGCCCATAACCAGAATTAGAAGACTCCATTGAAACCAGATTGTGTAGCACATTATTTAGAAGAAACTTTCCACCAAGAGAAGTGGCTTCATTTGGAAATCAAAAACACTTTGCTTGCTGAATTTCAGATCTAGGCTTTCATCTGATGTAACATGACTGCTCTGTGTTTCAGTTAATGGAACTAAACTGGATTATTAATGCCAAGGAACTGGCCCTAAGGTTTTGAACTTCCCACTTCTTAATTTGAAGAAATCCTTTCCTCCTCATTAATGCCTGCCCTTTGATACTCCTCCTTGGTTGTTTTCTGGAACCATTAAGGGATTTCCCAAATTCTTTCTCTGTTAACTTGCAAGAAAGCAAGGGATATGTGGTAGGAAATGGGACAAAAATGACTTACAATACAAATTTACCCATCACCACTCAGAAGTAACCACCACTAATTGGTAGATCTTAATTCCATGAAAGCATAGGATTCCAGTCTAAGAGGACTGAAAATCCTACCTCTTAATTTGGAAGGTACCTGCCTATTATGGTCAAACTAAATAACACAGGGCATGTCTGTAAGCTGTTTATCCTAGCAGTAAGTTGCCTCACTCTGCATGTTGCCAATTAGCTCATTAATTGCCAGCTAGAAATCACTGAATGTTATGCCATTTGTCTTCCACAGGCATAATGAAGCAACAAGAGTTCAGTTCATAGACTGGAGCCATGATAGTCAGTGGCATAGCATGGGTTGCCAGCACCTGGGGCAAGGCAAGTACTGCACCCTCTAAGCTGTGGACCACTAGCACTCGCTGAGTGCTAATGGTCCTCCCACCAGTCCAGTATTGAGCCCCTTACCCCACAAGCGCATGTACTGTATTTTATGAAAATACTAATCTATTTAAGGTAAAATGTATTTAATGCTAGTATACTCAAATATATTTAAAATTGCCTGGTTTTAATTTGTGCAAATGTTTCAATAACAGTATTGAAATCTACATTGAAATCTCTCTCAACTGACAGTATTGCTAGGTTGCTCTGTCTTCCTTGGCTCATTGTGGATCCCTAATCTCCAGGGCCACTTCCTTGGTGCCTCCTGCATCCACACTGCAATCGCAGTCTCTTTCATTTCCTAACTGCTGGCACTCACATCTTTCTTTGCTTATTTTTGTTTTCTACAAGATGTCACACAATCATCTATCTGCACAAGGGAGATATGCGTATTTTGATAATGGATACCATGCCCATGGAGGGTGGCATATTACATTTTCGTACACATTCCACACTCACAATCCTTCTTTCCAACTTTCTTCTCCTCTGCAGACACAGCAAGTGAGGCTGGTGCAGCTGGCATATTTGCCTCATAAATGTGCAGGAAAATGCAGAAATAGGTCTTGGGTGTCCCTAAACTTCACAGCATAAATATCCTTACAGCCTCTGTCATTAGAGTAATGGTAGAATGTACTATTACCATAATTCTCCTCTAGTATCCCATTCATAGCATAGATTTCTGAGACTTTTCCAACTGCAGGAGCACTTGGGGGCATATTTGCCACTACCTCATGCCCTACTCTGCATAAAGACAGCTACGTGCCAACATTGCAAGTTAGGGTTCTGGGCACATTGATGCTGGGACGTGGCCCTGCAAGAAGGAAGCCCAGTAGGGCCGTTTGACCAGGGCCTCACCTCAGTCAAGGGGGCATGGTCCTCCACTTTAACACTAAAGTGCCAAAAGTAAAGCCAAATAAAAATATACTGTCATGCATTCTACATTTTTTTTAAAAAAAATGACATGCTATTCTTTACATTTTTTTAACCACTCTCCCCAAACAATGAGGGTCTTTCACCATGTAATATAGCCTGGCCCTCCTCTGAGCTCTCAAGAGTCCTTCCCCACAATTGCAGGGCAGCAGGCTAATTTGGGATGGTGGTGGTAACACAAGGCAAGAGTGCCACCTGATAAGCAGGCATCCCTGTCTGCCAACTTTTGGGGAAATGCAGCGGGGGGGGGGGGAGCTCAGGAGAAATGCTTGGGAGAGGAGAGGAGAGGCAGCTTTGCCTCCCTCAAAACTTTCTCAGCATCTCATCCTTGAGGCAGCAGCCTCACTTGCATAGTGGAGCCCTCTTAGTCTGCCAGAAGAACCAACCAATTTGGTATAAGCCAGCTTTAGGTATACTCTTAACAGAAGGAACAGGCAACTTGTTTATGATGAAATATAGGTTCAGCATATATTCTCTGACAGCTGTCAGGAGGGAAGGTTTTGCCTGTCTCTGTCACCAGTGACACAACACTGCCTCTGCAGTGGTAAGATGACCCAGCATACCTAAGAAGTGGCTGCTGTCTGCTTTTCCTAAAACTTATCCCCAGGAAAGCACTGCTTATAGTCCGGCTCACTCTGAGCTAGGCTCCCATTGGTCATGCAGGGGGAAAGGGTCAAGTCTTTCTGAGGCCCAGGAGGAACTCCTACCCCGGCAGCTGGCTCCTAAATATTCATATCAGATCAGAGGGAGGGGCAGGAGGAATGAGGCAGCTGGGCAGGGATCCTGGAGATGGAAGAGGAAGAGGAGAAGGTGCTCCTCCTTCTATCCCTACAGAAGGCTGCCTCAGCCCTTGCAGGCTCCCTTCGGGCACATCCCTCTCTTTCTCAGGCTACATCCTGCACACCCCTCCTCCCTCCCTCATGTCAGCCTCACCACCTTGAGTCCCTGAAGTAGGTTTGTGTGGAGAGGAGAGGGAGGGGGGGAAAGAGAGAGAGATACCGAGAAGAAAGTCCCAGCAGCTCCTCCAGGTCCTTGCTTGCTTACCTGCCTGCCCGCGCTTTCTCTGCTCCCTCTCCCCTTAAGTTGAGAGGCACTTCAAATCTGAGAAAGGAGGCATGACTTCACCTTCGGGAGCTACTGCCAACCTCCCCCCCCCCTTTTGCAGCCTCTCCAGCAACCATCCTCCAGCACCTGAAGGTGAAGAACACCCAAGGTGTGCCTTGGCTGGTGCTCCAGGCTCAGAACCACCATCACCACCACCTCTCGCCAGCAGTTTGTTTGTTTTCTGTTTGAAATTTGGCACCCCCCCCAAAGAATCTGGCACCTGGGGCAATGGCCCCTGTTGCCCCCCCCCGAAGGTACACCACTTATGACAGTTGAAGTGGTATCACACTGCTTTAACTGTACGATGCAGAACTAGTGTCGACATTAAAGAACAAGACATATTCTCATGCAAATTGTCTTCACAGCTTGATGCTGTTGACTCAAGTCAGACAGATGTCACACCATCTATAAAGTACAAGATGGTGTCCACTTTAAGACAAACATAAAGCTATTTGTAGAGTGGGATCAAAGCACTGTGAATGATTTGATTTAAATTTGTTTAATTCAGAGTTGTGAATTAATTGACTAATTTGGATATCTAATTAATTCAATTAGCTGCTAGATATAATTTGCTCATTAGGAATAAAAATACTTGCTTCAAAACATGACAACCAGATTCCCACTTATAACAAGGGAGTGATGGATTTAAATTGGCCCTAAGAATGGCCACATTAACATCAGTTTGATGGATAAGTATAGCCACAAAATGTATATGTCTCATTTCATTGTATTTTATTTCTATGCCGCTTTTCTCACATTTACTGGACACAAGGTGGCTCACAAATTATTAAAAGACCAACCAGTTGAAAACACTATTAACAGTCAAAAACACATAAACAACAAATAAACATGTATAGTATTAAAAGAATTCATTAAAACTGTTAAAAACATCTTAAAAGCAAATTTAAACACACACAAAATGATATGCAACACCTAAAATTAAAACTCTTCATTGCCTAATTAGCTGTCAAAAGTGTGCCTAAG
The DNA here is from genome assembly GCA_037013535.1 of Intellagama lesueurii. Classification (NCBI taxonomy): domain Eukaryota; kingdom Metazoa; phylum Chordata; class Lepidosauria; order Squamata; family Agamidae; genus Intellagama; species Intellagama lesueurii. The sequence goes on along the minus strand of JBAJHW010000003.1, from coordinate 61,636,756 downwards.
AAATATGGTCTTCATCTGTTGCCAGAAGGAAAAGAGGGAGGGAGGCAACCTAGCTACCCAGAGGAGGGCATTCCACAACCTGGAATCAGCCACAGAGAAGGCCTTCTTTTGTGTCTCCATCAAATGTGCCTGAGAGGGCAGTGGGACTGAGAGAAGGGCCTCCCCTGAGGAACTGAGAAGGGTCTTATGGGGAAGACACGGTTTTTGAGATTTTACTACTGAAATATTTTTCTTTTTGCACGTGGCAGTCTTCTGTTGGGTATGATGTTTTCAGCATTCTGTTTATACCCAATAGCTTGAAATACCTATTGGAAATAGATTTAAGGATGTGGCAGAATTGCCAAAAGAGAAATAGCTGCCTAATAGATGCCGTATTTAAGTAAACAATTTCCACAAAATTAAAATGGAAACTTTGGCCATATGTGAAGATAGTAGTTTTAGCCATGGGAATCCCTCAGGAATGGTCTTCTTTGAAAAATGCTGATACCTTCATTTTCTACCATGTTTTTACTCAGTAATTTTGCTGTGGTCCATTAAAGACCCTAGGAACAATTTTAGACATACTTTAAAGATTTCCAACCTCTGTCATAGCTCTTGCTATGTTTCTGGAACATGTTTTTAATTAAACAAAACAATCTGGCTTTTAGTATAAATGGCAAGAGAGCCATTGAAAAAAGAAGGAAGAAAACAAATATATCTCCAGCTTTCATCCACATTCCACTTTTGGTCGATCTTTCCTCTTCCTCAGTGAAACCGTTCCAGTGGTCTACTCATAAACAGTTTTGTCATATTCAGCCGATATGGATCCAGGCTTAACATTCTTTACAAATTCACACCTAAGTCTCACTAATTTCTACGCATCTACTCCATATGTAACATAATCTGGATCCAACCCTATACCAGCTAGAAGTTACTGAATATTATGCTGTTTGCTTTCCACAGGCATAAGGATTTCAGTCCATAGGTTGGAGCTGTGGCAGTTAAAGTAGTATCAAACTGCCAATAGTGGCAATGTTCATTTTTCATCTTCAGTAGTGATGTGGATAATTGCTCTTCCACTAGAACTACAGGGTTGTCTGTCTCACACATACACTGGTGATTGGTGGTACCACAGTGTTTGTTCATCACTGTTGGGACATCACTAGATGTTTTATTACTTAGAGCCACTGGCTGATAGTCTAAATGGACACTGAATGGCATGCCTAAAATGTGGGTGAAACCTGGCCAAGCTAGCAACACGGCAAACCTATTAGCCCTTAACTTCATATGCTGAGGTCCAACAAACATATTTATGCATTTTAGCCTGCTCTTCCGTGGAATTGGCTCCTAGAGTGCTTTACTTCTTAGCACAGGTAAAACATACTACCATTATGTTTTATTAGTAAAAACAAGACCAGCTTTGCCCAGAGGCATAAGGTCTAAAAGCCATAACAAAAATGAAAATGGGATGGGGAGGAAACAGGATTTTTTTAAAAAAAAACACACACCCTTAAATAGCTATTCCATAATGACCAGTGAAATGGAAACATTTTGTGGAAAGCCAGAGCATAATGGTCCTTCTTGTGGTAGTGCTGGACAGCAGGCCCATTCCAGTCTAGTGGAGTGACTGCTGGCTGATAATAGTTGAGGGAAAGAAAACCCAGTGGAGCCGGTCTTCCAGCAGAGCTGATGGAATTACCCAGCTCCTCATGTCTCCCTTTTACCTGCAGCGCCTGGCTGACAGCTATTAAAATGTGTCCTGGTTTTGAAAGCTTTGCAGAAATTATTTCTTTCCTCAGCATAATTGTCTCAGGGATGGTACTGGAAAAATAGCCATTTTCTTTTTCCCCAACCAACATTTTAACAGGGGAATTACAGAATTGTACGGAACATGATTTAATGTCTCCTGCAGGCAAACAACCTTAGAGTGCCAGTGTTCACTGGAGACAGGGTGTACAGGAATGCCGAGTACGTGCAGAACTTTCATTGGCACATGGGACCAAGGGTGTTTTTTTTAAAAAAGAAAGCTATAGGAGGAAAGATGACGAAATTGTCAAATCTCCTTGAAACAAACATGTTCGATTTAATTTCTTTTAAGAATAATCAGGGTTGATAGGGAAGGGAGTATAAATACACACAGAGAGACAAGCATGATTAAATGTTACTGGTCTTGATCAATACATCATACTTTAATATATAAATCTATCCATTAGGTTAATTTGTCACCACAATCCTTGAATTATAGATGAGAATAATTTATGACTGCACTAGAAGAGAATCTTGGAGAGATAAGAAGGGTAGAGTGCGAAATCTATGAGGCTGGTTATGGAAAAAAGAGTAACTGGGTCAAAAACTAGCTAAAACTTTACATGGATATGTTCAAGGAAAAATGAAGTGAAAATATAAGCACAGAAAACAGAGACAGGAAATATTTTTAAAGCACAACAGCAACTGATTTATTTAGCTCCTTTTGAAGGCTGAACCACAAACCAGTTTAGCTAAAGAGACTGAGGAAATGCTGGAACCAGTGTTATTTATATATAGAACCAAACAGAATTCATAAGCTTGAACAACTTTTATGTTATGTTTTTGTACAGCAGAGCAAGTCAACATTCTATAAGCCAAGTCTAAAAATGGGGTCAGACGAAGGAAAAAGTATAACTTTGAAATGGTATTTCAAATCAGCATCAGGTTTGACACTGGTGTAGTGGACATTTGGACCAAGGGGATATTTGGGCCAAGGGGCTTGGAGCTATGATTTTTTTTAAAAAAATAGAACTGTTTACCTACCCTATGCAGAAACAAGTGGCCCTAAATGTCCCCAGATTTAAAACAACTGATACAAACTGAAAAGACAAATCTTGCTTATCTTGAAAGAGAATGGGTGGCCTTGCCCCTTTTTTGTTTGCAAACAATCCAGGCTCCAAGGGCTAAAATATTGATATTCAAAAATGGCTTACCGGCAAGAACATTGCAAAGTAGATGCATTGTTGCAGCTTTGTGGGCTAGGAAGGGAGGTGTTTGGAGGGCAAAAAAAGGTCACAAAAACAATCAAAAGACAGGTTTTCTTTGAAGAACAAACAAAAACAAAACAAAAAACTCCAAATGAGGCTTGCTTTAAATAAAGTAATGGAGTGACATTTCTCCAGAAAGGGGGATATTTTCTCATGTATCTCCAGGGAATTAGCATACAATATTGTAAGGCATACTCAAAATATTTCTGCATTACAAAAGCACAAAGTTACTTTTGTAATGCAAAGGGAATGCATATTCCCTACAATTAGATTAATCCATTTTCCTTACCATGAGATCTCCTTAGCAATCAGACTTGAAAATTAAGCCTCTCTTTACCTTACAACAATCAGTCAAAATATAAAGCATGCTAAATGAAGGAGAGGAAAGAAAAATTGCATGCTGTGATGAGCATATGTTTTTCACCAAGAAGCATCTTTGGAAACAATGTGATAAATATATCATCACCCCACCCCCAAGTGGTCACATCATGTAGTTAAATTTTCAATATTTACTCCAGCGTTGTGGATTAATTCAGCTGTTCTTAAATTTTCCTTTATTCTAAAGTACTTTATAGTAAAGAAAGTATCTATGGTTGGAAGAAAGGTAGACCTTGGAAAAATAAAACATACTTATGTCTGCATCATTCTCCTTTTCCATCCAAAATACTGTTTGTGAATAGTCATAATGTAGGGGATCGGGAGATAAAGATGTAAATGCAATCATTCTCATGTTGCTTTTGCTATTCCACTCCAAAGTGGAATTCAGTAACCATTTCAAAGCATACCCTTTAAATCATAGATGGTAGACAGCAGACAGATGAGATAACTGTATTAGATTAGGCATTCAGTCTAATATTGCCCTTGTAGTATAGCTGTACTAATTTCAAAGACTGAAAATTCTTCTTTTAGTATTTCTTGCTGCCTTCAAACTTAACTTTCTCTTGTACATTAAAAGGGTTTTCACTGGAACTATGAACTCTGTGTCAATGTCATGCTATTCCTATTAATGTAATGTTTTGCTCAGATATGAAATTTTGTTGTTGTTGTTTAGTCGTTAAGTCGTGTCCGACTCTTCGTGACCCCGTGGACCAGAGCACGCCAGGCCCTCCTGTCTTCCACTGCCTCCCGGAGTTTGGTCAAATTCATGTTGGTAGCTTCAGTGACACTGTCCAACCATCTCGTCCTCTGTCGTCCCCTTCTCCTCTTGCCTTTGCACTTTCCCAGCATAAATATTCCGTCCAAAATCATATGCATTTTGCAAAAACTTCCCCGTCCCAACTTGAGCTAATAAAGATAATGGTTCACAGCACTTCTAAATCAGGATCAGAAATGGCTTTCTGTTTGTTTTCAAGTTTCACTGTGCAGTATATAATAAAAAAACCTAAGAATGCAGCCTAGTATTCTCAAATTGTGAAAACTTCAGAAAAGCTATAACTTAAAAGAGCAAGCACTAATTTTCAGTTTGGTCTAATTGTCTGCTACAGGCCTTTTGCTTCTTCTTTTTTCTTGTAATAGATGTCTGGCACTGATATGCTATTTGAGACAGGATACAGCAACAGAAGGGCCATTAGGCTGATCTAGGATAACAATTTCTCACCAGCCTCTTTTGACCACAAAACTGTCTAAGCAAGGTTGTTCATTTTGTTTCACTACATATTCTCACTGATCTTAGCGATGGCACCAATGTCATCATTAACCTTCTGTAATTGGTGCTTTTACTGCTGCTGCCGCTGTCAGTTTGGAGGGGCAAAATAATGCACTGGCTGTTTTATTCTTTTTGTCTCAGAAATGTAGACAGACCATTATATAAATGGAATACTACTAATATTTCTCCTAATGTTGCTTCTGTGCTCCTTTGCTCCTTTTGGCATAAATAAGGGTGCCTTGTGTGATAATCTGGTGATCATGACTGGAAATGTGAGAAGTCTAGGAGGGTTCCCACTTGCCTTCTTCTCTATAAAACCTACCTGCATGAGCAGCACCAGTGAGAAGAGATTGTAGACAACTTCACTGCAGTGCGCTTCTTAGCACAAAGGTCCCCAGGAATTTTCAGAGGGAAAAAAAATGGGAAGTGGGTGCTGATACTGGGAGGTCCAGGCTAATTACATGCCAAACTCAAATTTTGTTGAAATATTATCTTGTGAAAATATGTACCTTGGAGTCAGCCTACAGGTTATCAATAGCCTGTCATTATAAAATTAAATCAGTCAGCAGTTCAGAGACTTGATTCTAGCAGATCTTCAATTTAAATCATAGGGTGTGATCTGAGATGGATTTGTCCTGCATTTTGGTCCAGTTTGAGGACAGGCTAGTTCACTCTTTTTCCCAATGACTACTTGATGTACGGCCATTGCAAATCAGCCTCTTGCCGATCTGATCCATGACTGTTATATTTTGTGTTATGTGATAACAAGCTGGAACTGCCTTATAGAGAGTCTAATACAGCTTTCGAGATAAATGAGACACTTAAGGAGTGGTTTTACCAGTCCCAAACCCCAAGTGAGCTTCCATGGCTGAATGGGAATTCGAACCCTAGCCTCCTGGTCTGCCACTCTATTCACTACATCATTCTGGGTATCCTGATCCATCTTACCTGTACATTTTTGGGACCGTGTTAAAGGCTAGTGGTTTTTTGGTGTGAGTAGGATTGCTCCATTTTGATTTTGGTTCCAGCATGTGTGATTGCCAGAACTGAATCAAAATGGATAGATTAAGCTGTCTTTTCGTTTAAGCTACTTCACAGTCTTGGGAAATTGAAAGCCTGTGGAAAGGAAGAAGCAAAGGTTGCTTTTTTTATAAAGCTCTTGTAAAGCAGCGCTGATGAGCTATACCACTTAGAAAAGCGGCCCAGAGGAGGGGACAAGGAGGAGGATCTTGCTTTCTTTTTGCTATAATTTTTTCTTTTCTTTCTCTTTAAAGAGAGGAAGAGCCAAATAGGGTAATTTGAGGTACAGTGTGGTTTTCCACCCTAAAACATGGATGCAAGGATTGCTGCAAATGACACACCACACCTCTGACTAACTGTGTTTAGCCCAATCTAGCTCAATCCTGACCAGAATATGTTGGTTGTCTAGTTGCACCTATGTTTGCAAATGAAGCCTGTGTTTACCTCCCGATGGCCGGTTACAAACCAAATCAATCTGATTTGCAAACTGTGGGGGAGGTGAAAAGTTCCTGCTATCACAACCAGACTTTGCCTTACTTATGGAATTTCTTCTTCTAAAGACAGTTTATATGGAACATACAGCTTGTCTTCAGACTCCCCAGTTCTGAACTTTGTAATATCACTCAAATTTTTTTGTTCTTCTAATTGCATAACTTTTCTTTGCAAATGGGTGCCACAACAGTTCACTTAGCTGGACGAACCAAGTCAATCTTTGCAATGAAATAGTTCGAAAAGCCAGCAGGATTCGTCTTTGCATGAGCAAATAGGTTTCTACCTGTAAATAGTCTCCATCATATGGTTTAGTCAAAAGCTGAGTGCATATTGCTAAGGTGAAAAAGCATATGGGGTGGACATAGATCCCGAGCCTTTGTTGCTAAACTACCAGGTGTTTCACCAGGGCAAGAAAAAGCTACTATTGAAGTGTGAGCAAGGTTAATTTTCTGTTTATTAGAAGAGGAAGAAACTGAAGACCCTTCAGAAAAATGTGCAAAATGCAGAAATTATGACAAGGGATAAAAGGAACACAGCCACTACAAAAGAATGTCCAGATAGATCCATGTCCAGATAGATTCATGCTAATCTGTCATAGACTCAGTTTTTGATGGGCAATCACATGGATGAAACAGATGGCACATTTGTCTCACTGGAAAGAACAGTATGGAAATCAAACTCAGGAAACGACAATCAACAGAATGTTGAGTCTCTAAAGATTGCACTAAATGATCACCAGCTGGAAAGAAAGTCAGAGAATTGTGCACAGAATGAAAAACTTGTGTGAACATCTATGAGACCTCATAAAAAGGATGGGTTGTAAATTTTTTACTGGTAGAAAGGAAACAGAGTGAGGGTTTATTCCCTTAAAGAGACAGATGATGAAAGGTACCACCAGATGTGCACTAAAGTACGGACAATGTCCAAAAGAGACCAGCAATAGTAAACCGAATCTCCAGGCAGAAACAGACATTATGGATGGCCTTTGATTAGAGAAGCAAAATCCTTTACCAGTAAAAAAATCTGAGTGTCCCAGCAAGAACTTCTCTCACTTTTGGGAGTATGCAGATTAGTTTGTCTTATAGGGTGATCGGTCTTCTTTGAAGCTTGGGATTTCTTTGAAGTCAGATTTCAAAAACATGAAAGTCTGCAGAACTCACCTCTCTCCCACATTAACATGTTTTAAGGTCTTATCAGCCATCTCTCAGTATGTTTCTACTTCACTTCTTTCACAGAAAATAAAGCACATGGTGCTCAAACATGGTAAAGAATGGGGCAGTACTCCCCACCCCAGAAAACAAAGCCTAGAGAATAATAAAGGAAGCTGGTGGTTAGAAGTAGCAATTTATTTATTTATTCATTTAAAATATTTTTACCCTGCCTTTCTTCTTAAAAGGACCCAAGGTGGGGTAAAAAGTCCAGCACAATTTGACTGAAGGAGGCTTTGCCTACAATAACTTATTCAAGTTGTACACTGACTCACTTTCAGACTGATTTTGTTGTTGTGTGTCATCAGGTTGCTTCTGAATTATGGCAACCCTAATAGGGTTTTGGAATGAGATGGTCATGCTGTATTTGATCACTGCCTCACCCCTGCCCAACTCCTCCCCCGTGGGTTTCCGTTGTGGAGTGCGGATTTGAGTCCAGTTTTAACATTCCAATGCTCTCTGCACTATACCACACTGGTTATAAAATATTAAAGAATCATGCTTCAAATATTATTAATACTATTATATTGGAAGAGAAGGAAAACAGTTGACACTAATACAACTGAGACAATGTGAAGTGATACATAACTTGTTAAAACTTTGTGTTATTATTCCTGCTTCTAGATTCTTCAACTGTGGCTATTGTCAGTAATATTACAGTGGTGCCTCGACTTATGACCATCCCTACTTACGACCAATTCAACTTACGAACAGCTCCGGTCGCAAAATTTTGCTTCTACTTGCGACCGGAGCTTCCACTTACGAACAGAAAAAGGCAGGGGGAAAGGGCGGGAAATTCAAATTGCTAACTAGGTGGCGAAAGAGACTGCTTCTTTGTAGTTCTTTTGCCCCGACGGTTAGAGTGAGTGCGATCGAGGAGGGACTGCCTGGCTTCTGCTTCTCAGTGAGCATGTGTGTGTTTGCAGGGAGGCTTGGGACTGCCTGTTAGGTAAGGTAAGGTGCTGTTTTCTGCTTTTTAAAAACTGTTCTGGGTGTTTTTGCAGTGTGGTTTTAGGCTGGGGGGTTATGTTTCTGTGCTGTGATGGGTCTTGGGGGGTTTGTTTGTTTTTTGGGTTCCCCCCCATTTCCGATGGGTCTTGGGGGGTTTGGTTGCTTTTTGGGGGTTTCCCCCCCATTTCTGATGGGTCCTGCATGCTTCCCTTGCTTTTTCCTTTGTTTTCTTTGCATTTCCGACCTTGTCCCTCTGTTCTCTGTGCATTTCCAATCTGCTCCGTTTGTTTTCTGTGCATTTGCAATGGGTCTTGCACGCTTGATTGCTTTTCTCCCCCCCCCCCCCTTCGGCCGGAAGGGATTAATCGCGTTTCCAATGAGTCTTGCAGTGATTTTTTTTGGGTGATTTTTTTCTTTGGCCGGAACGGATTAATGGGGTTTCAATGCATTCCTATGGGAAATGGTGCTTCGACTTACGACTCTTTCGACTTACGTCCATCTTCTAGAACGGATTATGGTCGTAAGTGGAGGCACCACTGTATATTGAATTAATGTTAATTTTATGCAGTGATATATGAAATACACTTGTTATTTGAAGATCAAAAAGTATACTTTTTGTAGTACTTTATTTTCATGTTAGTATTCATTTCCACTCAAAAGAGGTGGTGGTGGTAATTTGGATCTATTTCCTTGTGAAAAGCCATTGATTGAAACACATGGGTAATTCTTTTAAAAATACATATTGATACTCTTTCAACCACTAACTTAAGGTTTACCTTTTTCTTCTACATTAATGTTGTTAGTGAAAATATCTTGTGTTAACACTTAGCAACACTTAGAAGAGGTACAGATCAAGGGAAACCACGGTCACAGCAAAACCAAGCATAAAAAGGAAAGGGAATCTCACACATCATTTGCCCACCTAATTAGCTCATCTTTACAGATGTATTTCCATGTGCATTCCAACAATTTGATTGGCCTGTTGCTATTTCATAAAATTGTACCTACAGTTAGTATTTTGCTATTGTAGTGACAGATTCTGATTAACATTTGAAGGCTATTTCATTATATATTTTTGCTTCAGGTTTTACAATTTTATATAAAAATATGATGTATATTGGAATTTCTTGTTCAAAAGGCTGGTTTGAAAGCCAAGAACATGCTTTGGCTAGTTTCTGTTTGATTATTTTTGAATTCAAAAAAGGATGGCGGTGATTTAATTTCATGCTTTGCAAGCATTTCTGGACATATCCCATATGTTCTTAGAGAATGAGAAGAATGGACTATTTTTAAAATGCCAGAGTTGTCTTAATTCTTTAGCAAGATCAGATTCCTTGGGCTGGAATCATAGAAGACCTTCATTGTGCAAAACTGAAGCTTCATTGTAGTAAAGCTTCATTGTACTTCTAAGAGGATTTGTCAGGAAGACTTACTTGGCAATTTTCAGCTCAGGCTAGAAGGGTTTCAAGAGCTGCCTTCACTTGTGCAATCTGTCTCCACTCTAAGATCAGAAGCCCTACTTGGTGTCTCCTGGTACGTGCAACTAAGCTAGTAGGCACATGGGACAAGGTCTTGTCCATAGAAGGTGGCCACGGATGGAATCCCAGGTTCCACCAACACAGGCATTCAAACAGGCCCTAATGTCCCACTTGCTTGGCTTGTAACTGAGTGATGATTCTACTGGGGTTGTTGTGTAAGTGATGCTAATCTGGCTTTAGGTGTAGACTTTGATTTTACATTGTTATTGCTTTATTGCTTTATCTCTTTAAATGTTCTTGTATGCCTCCTTGGGAGAGTTACCCATAAAAGGCAAGTTGCAAATCTTTGCTGTCATAGCTATAAAAAACTCCACCCACCCCACCCATCCTAGATAGATTCACAGTTAAAAATTGGGGGAAAGGTGACATACCCAAAAAGCAAATTGGCTGTGGCTTGTTGCAGATCTTATGAGAAGGCAGATGGGATTTGGGGGCTCCATAAAACAGTCTCTAATGGGATTGTGTGTATAAGATGTGTGAGGTGTAGTTAAAGTGCAAAGACTTGGTTGGGAGAAAAAAGAATTCCATCTAAGATAGAAAAATTAGTTATGAATTTGCTATCCTTGCTACTTGAAGATGAAGTTACCCAGGTGGTCTCTTCCAAATAAGAGAATAAGTCAGGTAAACAAAAAGAGAAACACACCGGTAGCTCCATCTGTCTCAAACAGATGCTGCCCCCTGTAGGCACAAAGTATTATTGCATATTTCTTCACTTCCAACAATCTCTCCTCTTCAGCAAACATTTGCTAAGAATGGAAGAGTGGCCTTTAAGAAGAAACTGCAGATTCTCTCTGTGGATGACTGTGTGAAATGGTTATGGGTGCGAATTCTGAATAGGAAAGATACCTTGTTTCTTTATGGCTCCACATTCCTTACAAGAAGAATGTCTTTCATCCCAAAGCTCTCGTTTTGGGCAATACAGTATGATTTAGTATTATCCTTAAAACAAAACATCTGAATATATAACCTACAGTCCACGAAAGCTTACCCCAAATAAAACTTGTTAGCTTTTAAGATGCCTCAAGGCTCTTTGGTTTTGCAGCATATAGTTAGCCCCCCGGAAATTGTTCCAAAATAATTAAAATGTGGGTTTACCTTTTCAGTATAGGAATTTCTTCATCATAATATGAATCTTAAATTTTTGGACATCTAAGCACATGCTATTTTAATCCGTTTATGCATTTTATGTGCTCCTCATCATAAATACACAAGACTCAAAATGGCTATAAATGTTTATTTAGAGAGAAGTAAATGAAGTAAAAACAATTCTTTAGTAATCTTCACTAAGTCACATGATGAGCAAGAGGAGTAAATATCATAATTAGCACCTGCATTTGAAGGCAAGATACTAACATTGCTGTAGGACACTTATTTTACACATCAAAATGTCAACATCTATTATGACGTTATTAGTGTCATCATCTATAATTTACATAATGGTTGTGTTTTCCAGCTCTCAGGCACAACACTGCTATTACTTTAATTTGGTAATTATTTTGACAATTAAAAAGACTTCCCAGATGAATAGGATGATTAGTCTATTAGCAGACAAGGAAATCCAGTTTGGCATTCTTGAAGTCAAAATGTTAAATAATAAACAAATGGTTCAAATGGTTTGTGAGACTGTTTGTACTTCCAGCATACGAGCTCAGACATCAAACTCAGTTTGTGAATTTGCAAATAAAACTGTCAGGCAATTTGACTCAATTTAAGGATTTTTATATCTCATTGATCTCTACTTTTTCAATATTTTTAAATAGAGATGGACCCGAACTACACTTCAGTGGTTTGGCCCAGTTTGGTGTGGCACCTGCACAGTTGTTCTGCAGGAGCCAGGCGCTTCCTTGTCCCGCCTCCTTCACACATTCACCCACTCACTGGCAGCAGTGCACGCTTCTCTCTTCTGTCTCCTCCGGCGGCTGCTCACTCAAAGGGCAACACCCCAGATGTTATAAAACACAGTAACAGTCTGACAACGGAGGAGAATTAGTTGCATTTGGGAGAGTGCCAAAGAAATTTAGGTCTGAATGTGAAGAATGCCGCTAGCTATAACAGGATAGCAGTGCTATAAATCAGGACCAGATAGTACAGCTTGCTGGCCACCCTAATTATTCTTTTACTTTTAAGTTCCTAATGACACTACTTTCTTGACTGATAGTTAACATATTTTCTTTGTTACAACTTTATGAGAACAGAGATATGCCAGCCCTTTGTTGTACTAACGGACAAGATAAGGTTAAACTTGTCATGTTTTTCCTTCAGTTTTTCCCTGCTATCATTAACTGTAAATTGCCCAGAATAGTGCTTCAGCACCAATGGGGTGGTATATTCAATCAATCAATCAATCAATCAATCAATCAATCAATCAATCGATCGATCAATCAATCAATCAATCAATCATCACGCATCTAAGAAAAATGAAGAAAGGCCAATTGTTGTCTGAAAATAGGAATTTAAATACTTGGCTATTGCTAGTTCCTAATAGGAAATATTGATGAGAAAACATCTGAGTAGGAAGTGTGAAACTGGACAAATGCCTACATATCTAAAAATCTAGAACAATTTCTTTGGCATCTATTTCATCCACAACATCTGTCAGGATCCAATATCGATACAAAATGGAGAATGAGAACATAAGAACATAAAAGGAGCCCTGCTGGATCAGGCCAAGGGCCCATCTAGTCCAGCTTCCTATATCTCGCAGTGGCCCCACCAGATGCCTCTGGGAGCACACGAGACAACTAGATACCTGTCTCCTGATCCCCCTCCCCTGCATCTGGCATTTGGAGGTACCTTCCTTTTAAGTCTGAAAATCATACATCCCCATCATGGCTTGTAACCTGCAATGAACTTTCCCTCCAGAAATCTGTCCAATCCCCTTTTAAAGGCATCTAGGCCAGATGCCATCACCACATCCTGTAGCAAAGAGTTCCACAGGCTAACAACACGCTGGGTAAAGAAATATTTTGAGGTTGAGAACACATTTCCAAAAACATTTAGTACTTGTATCTGCCTCCCCCCCCCCCCTCAATTGGTGCCTTCAAGATACTCTGGACTACAAGTCCCAGAGTAGCTGCCCATTAGCCACTCTGGCTGGGACTGAAATCCAAAACATTTTGAGGGTGCCAGGCCGGAGAAGGCCAGTGTTGATGGAATTTTGCCTTGAATAAAACCCTGTTTTTCTTGATTTCAGATAAAGACAAACCCACCAAAATAACTGAGAAATGCTGGCTGAAACACAAAGGGAAGGGGAGTCTGATGGAGAGCCTGCTGAGTGACTAAACACCTCCCTACCTGCATCAGAGGCATGTAGATGCCCATGATCACAACTAAATAAAAAGCATATGATGGTGCTTGCAATAAATCTTTCTTATGAACAAAGATTAAAAACTGGTGCCTGCCTTTTAGCTATAGACTAGATCAGGGTTTTTATCGCTGTTTGGCTCACAGAACATGGGAACTAGAATAGGTGAAATCAGCTGGAGACGAATACTTTTTCTCTCTCTCCTTTGTTCTCAGAACAGTTTTAGGTGAAAATCTAATTGTTAATCCCAACCAGAAAAAGAAAAAAACTAATCAAAACAATGAAGCCTAAATAAGCACTGACGTCCCAAGTTTCCATGTCTTTAATAAGCCATTTTATCTGGGACAAAGAAATTAGATTTAAGCCTACGTATGTCATTCATGCCCTCCCCTGATTCAGCTTTTGGACTCATTAGTCTTAGTGATGTCATGTGAACATTAATCAAGTAAAGAAAATTAACTGGCATTAAGACTGAAATGTAAAAATTTATGAAATAAATTTTGCTATGTGAACGGCTTGTGCAAATTTTTAATTGTTAGAGTGTTATACTAAAGAAACTTAAAATGACTGCGCCCCAAAATTGCCATCCCCCTGAATTATTACTAAAAAGTAATGAATGAAATGAATGCAAAACAATATCGAATTAATTAATTAATTAAAGTCCCCACCTGGGACTTTAGAAAAGTTATATTGTCTTTGACAAGTAAAATGGCACATCTCATTTTTCATGCTGTAGATTATAGTCAATTAATTAATTTTTGACACATTATTTCCATGCTCTACCCAAGTTAGAGAGTGAAGGAGGATAAGCCAAAGGAAGCTGAGTCTGCTCAAGAATGTTGTGACAACGAGCAAATTCTGTGGCCTAGAAGGACTGGGACCAATTAAATAGGGTTATTTAATGATAAAATGTGTAAAAAAAAAAGAATGCCTACATGTCAAATGCAAACACAAAATTAAAAAAAGGAAAAAGAAAGGAAAGAAGAAAAGAAAACGTATAGTTCAAATCTTTTTCCACGGTTCAGGCTGAATTTTCAGATTCTTTGACTGCCTAAATAGTACAATCCTTGACTCACTCACAAATATAAATTCATGAATGTCCCAAGATCCTGTGGAAGCCAAATTCCCAACCAATTATTTTGTTTTAATTCAGTTTATGTTGCATTTTAGTGAAAAATCTCAATAGTGTGATTCATCAAAGCATGAATTACTCACCTTTCCATAGTTTATAAATTTACATTATCTGGAATCCCATGTGAAAGTACTACCTTTGGTATTTGCATGTTTTGAAGTGAGAACATATGGGACTGTGGTTTCACATGCCAAGCGATATGTTTCTCCTAACACTGCTTGTTACAGCTTTCAAAATATTTGCCAGAAAGACATACTAAAGAATGTCACAGAAGTCTTTGGTTAAGGACATTAAATCCTTCAAAAACTCTCTGGTTTATGAATGTGGGATATTGTGCTTCTGTTTCCACCACTTAAAATGCCAGGAAATGGCCCAATATTGTTGCGCAATGTCATGCCAGTGTTGCCAGCAGGAAAAAGGATGCCAAGCTTTACATAGCAAAGGGCAGCCTGAATGTTAATGGCAGCAGTCTGGATGGTTTACCGGATCCCCTCTTGTGCTCACTACCATTCACAAAGAGACACCAAGCAAGGGAAAACCCCAGAACCTGACTACTTTTTTTCATCAGTTAACCATGTCTCACTCAAACACAAAGCAATTGTCAGGGCTGTTTTCCAGCATTCTCTAGGTGTTTATTGTTTTGGGACATAAAGTAATAAAAATGCCTAGAAGAAATGTGTCTTTCAATTTAACCATGTGCACTCAAGTACCTGTCTGTGCAGCTGAAGGTTATTGAACTGTTAATCCCCAAAGAATTTACATGAATTTGGAGTGATTCTGCCTCATGCAACCTGGTGCAGAGCACTTCCAGGCATCTGTATTGAGAAAGAACTCCCGGCCATGTTTCTTCAGGGCCAATGTTCTTTCATACTCAAGAGCAGCAGCAAAGATCGTTCCACTGATACCATTCTTCAGCAAAGAGTAGGAAGGTTCTTGGGGCAGATGGGAAGAAAACCATTCTTTGGATCTGCAAAACCTAAGATCTGAAATGTTAAGTCAAAGCCACCTCTCTCCACATATATGAGCAATCAGTTCAAGGGCCAGTTTGACCTATTAAACTGACTGATCAGAGGTTCCATTACAGCACTTGAAAAAATATGTTCTACTTTTATTTTAAAAAATTGTAACTTGAAAACTCTTTGTCCAAACTTCCCAAAATTTGGCACAGAGCAAGAATAAGCTGTCTGTTACAATTGTGCTATATTTAGCACTGATCCGGAGCTTAGTCTAAAAGCTATATATTTTTGTTTGGGCTGCCTCCATTTTTTGGATTACCCTACTACGCAAGATCAGAGGCGCAACGCTTGTGCACTTCTGATGATGCTAAATGCCTTAAGCCTGACCCTGCAATGTTACTTATACATGGAATTTTCTTTAGAATGACCTACTGAAGAAAATGACTAGTTTAAATCTTGGCAGTACAATGCTTCTTACAATTCACAGTGCTGGTTTTATTTATTTGTCTCATTTATAGGCTACCTTTCTCCCAATGGGGAGAGGCTCACAGTGTAAAATAAAATAAAATAAAATAAGTTGTACATTAAAAACAATCAAATGGTAATAGTAATTAAAACACATAAAACAATTAAAAACATTTAAGACTTCAAAAACAAACTCAGGCCGAGAAAACAGCATTCAAGGACTCAGTTATAGTTGCTAAAAGAGGTGGGTCTTCAGCTGTTGGCAGAAAGATAAAATGGAGGGGGTAAACCTTGTTGAAATTTCTGAGAGTTTACACACACAGTGGATCGAGCATGAGTATAAAATAAACACACCAATCATGAATAGATTCTCCCTTGGTATACATATATAAACTTGTATATGCCAGCAGTTGAAATAATATTCATTTAGTCATGGAAAAACTTCAAGAATCTTTTCTGTATAACATGTTGAAAAAATAAACTATCAGTACCTGAACATTTTTGCTTGGTATAGATTTTGTGTTAGACAGACTTTCAATAGTTTCGTAACAGCTTCGTTAACATACTAATGGCAGACATCATAACTGAAAAACAGGTCCAGTAGAACCAACAGGAATACATTTCCCCTGTCCAGTTCCCAGCGTAGCTCATCTACCAAAGTGTTCAGAACTTCATCAGGCCTGAAGCCCGACTGATATGAGTCTAGACAGTCAAGTTCATCCAGGAATCTTTGGAGCTGAGAAATCCCACACCCTCCAGTCCTTTGCCCAGAAGTGGAATATTTGAGGCTGGCCAATAGTTGTCCTTCTGGAAAAGTGGGATTCAAGGAAGGATTTTCCAATATAATAGGATCCCCGTATCCATGGGGAATCCGTTCCAAGCCCTCAGCAGATGCTGGAAAAAAATGGATTATAGCAAACACTGTTTTAATACTGATTGCTATGCATAGCATGGTCTCTGGTGCCCTCTAGTGGCCAGTTCTGGTACATTTATCTTTAAAAATATATTTCTAAGATTTTTCTTTTAATATTTTCAGACTGTGGATAAGTGAATCAGCAAATACTGATCCCATGGATACATGGGTCCTAGTGAACTGGTCTTATTACTGCCTCCTTTAAACAAGCTGCTGCAAGGAGGCAATCACCACCTCACTTACCCACTCAGCCAGTCCCCCTTTGGCTGCTTTTATAAGCCAAGAAGGGGAAGCATCTAGCACATATATGATGGTTTTCACCTATCCAAGAATCTTGTCCACATCCTCAGGCTGCACCAATTGAAACATATTCGTTATAATAATTATAAGCAGGGGCCAAAGTTAAATCCATAGGACCTGTATGAATTACAGCATCCAAAGCAGAGTGGATCTGAGCGATTTTACCTACAAATTGTCGCACAAGTTCCTCACAGTGGGTTGCTGGTATGGATCTCCTATCAAATATGTAGTTCTTGCACAAACCGCCCACACCCCACCATTCTGTGTTCTGATTCAAAGTTTGAATTAATTTGCAGATACATCATGATTGCTTTCTCCTGGTGTTACTTTTCACTGAAAGCTTAAGCACATGAAACATTAACGATGATATTTTTCTAGTTCTGATATAGATGGGTTCTACTCCCTCTTCCGTTCTCTGCCATTAGTAATCATTGCTGTTACCACAACATACAAATGGTCTAGGTACAGAACAGCATGAGTGGAACATGCAGAGATAGTCATGTTGACCAATAAACTAGAGTGACTGGGGCTGGAACAATTAGCATACAATAAAAGATGACAACGTTTGGTGGCTTTTTATCTTTAAAAAGGGCAGGTGGAACATAATAGATTTATCTAAATGCCTGTGTGGCATTGGTTCACACTACCAGAATCCTTGGATCATGCAGTGAACCTAAATAATGGGGGATTTAAGACAAAACTAAATGCTTCCTCATCCAGTACATAGTCAACTTGTGGAATTTACTACCATGGTATGTGGTGATAACTGCTCCCAAATTATGGGAGAATGCTGTTAGCAACTAATATTTATTCTGGATATATGCAGTCTTCAGTATCCTGGGCACCAGTTTTGGAGATAACACCAGGAGGAAAGAGCTATTGTCTTCTTCATGACTCGCACCTGGTTTGCTACTTTAGGAAGAAGCTATAGAATTAGATGGACCACAGAGGTCTTACCCTATTAACATTATGCAGATAAAGCAATTCTGTTCAGTTTGGAACTTGGATATGTTATTTTTCTGGAGCACAACACTCAACATTCCACTGCTCATCTTGGCTGGGTTATTGTGGGAGTTCTCATCCAAAAATGTAATATTCAAACTCTGGCTCTGTCAATATCTATTTGCTTCTGATTTCCTTGTTGCTAAAAAGAGAGGCATATTGGTGGTATGCTCTTGACTGGTGCATTATTTTTGACCAACAGATACACTGAGACTATTTCTGAATTAAACCAAAAAGTTGTAAAGAAGTTGAGAGGTGGGTTGCAATCCAAAGTCATTTGAGGATTGGAATCCACCACTTCTGGGATTACAATGGTACAGACAGTGCCATATCTAATTCCTGCTCTCCATCCTGATTGAGAAATTATACTTCATAGAGCAGACAGCCGTGGATTCTCTCATTTCAGTTATAAACGTATCGTGACAGCTATATTATGTCATGCCTGAAGAGTGGGTGGGTATCTGTTATGGTATGCTAGACAACTGAGTTTATTTAAGATGTCAGATATAGCTTGAATTACATGAATTGTGGTTTCACAAACGTAAAACCAATACTTCAGCCCATAAATATTTCGGTTTCTATTTCACTCCCAAGGTAGGCTTGAAGCAAAATAATCCAAAACTCTTGGAAAAGTGTCCAATGTTGAGATGGTTTTTTTGTTTTTACAGTAGCTGAGGTCATGATGTCAAAACGGGAATGGAAAGAGCAGACTGTCTCTTTCTCTGAGTTTTTGTATAGTTTAATGCTTTTGGAAATCTGCACTTGTCTTTTTAATCAGAAAAGTATATGCCACCATTAAGTTGGATTTATAAATATCTATTTGCTTCTGAATGTACTACCTGTTTATATAGTTTATTATTTAACTTCTAGCAGATTGGAAGACCTCCCATCCTTTGGTTAGGATTCTCTTTACTTGCCTCCTCAAAAGCTGCTACTGAAAAGAAATATCAGGCTTAGCCTACAAAACACAGATAACATGTTGTTCCTAGTGGGACTTCCCAGGTGCGGGAAGACATCTGGTTGTCATACTACAGGCTTTGAAGATACCTCTGGTATCTTGAAAAGTAGTGGCTTTGATTTGTGATTGGTAATCAGGAAGTAAAAACAGACTTCATTTGCATCTGTGATTGGCCAGGAAGGAAAAAAGAAAAGGGTATTGTGACGTTTACCCCGTGGCCCCTGCTTGTTTCACCAAACACAGAGCTCACCCGAGTATCCCAACATGCCCTTTAACACGCTGCCACCAGTTGATCTCTTTATCAACCTATATTTCCTATGAAAGACTGAGGTCCATTCAGTACTGAACTTTTAAACAGAAACAGGTTTATTGATTACAAGTTGTTTCAGGAATAATTCTTAAGCACATTCTTAAAGTTACACAAAGCGTCAGTATTTTACTTTAACCTCTTCTATCTTAATTAATACAGGTCACACTCTGACTAATCACTCCTTAAACACTCTCTCTCTGCCTCAAACCCCAAACTCTTTTTTCTCTTCTCTAGCTCTCTCAAAAACTGTCTCTGATTGAACTCTCTAGACTCTGACTCACCCCTCCCTTCTAGTTTCTCTGGCTCCGCCTCCCAACAGCTCTCATTGGTACATGCCAATAATCTTCTACCTGAGCCAAAGCAGGGTGATCGCCACAGGTATTATTTCTCTTTACCACTTACCCCTGTCCTCCTGCTATATTGTAACTGTAAAATGTTCTGGTTGGAGACTAATACGTTTGTCTAGCACATGCCCAGGGAAGAGGTTAGGGAAGGGGGGACAAGGCATTTTTCCCTTCTTCTCTTTCCACAGGTACTCCATTCTGCACAAAATCAGGCTAAAAGCTTCCTGTTCCATGTTGGCTGCAGTCCCAAAGGGGAACGTTCCTTCTTGAGAAGGAACGGAACATTTCTGGCCCTTCAGATGCTCTTGGCCTGCGTCACCCCCCTGTCAGCAGTGTTAATGGGGAGAGATGACTGGGAACCTGGAATTCTCCTTTTCCCATTTTCTTTCCCTTTTCCAGACCTAGAGTCCATTGTTTTCTCAGCAAGTACTCTATAGAATCGGGGCAACCTGACAGAAGGGGAAAACAGAAAACCAAGCAAAAATAGCTTTTACTTTAATTGAAGTGAATATTACAGTAATTTATTGCCATGCTCTTCGGCCACACAACAAATATTTTGCCATCATATTTCTGGAAGTAGTTTGTGTCTTTTATAGTTCTAGGCAGCAGCCACTATGGATTTTACAAGAAAATGTGACAACCATTTTTGGGTTTCATGACTGTCAGAAGACATGGAGAGATTTTGTGTGTATGAGCTCAGCCAATGTCGCCCAGGAGGTTAGAGGTGAGCGGTTCAAATGAAATCATAGGAGCATGACTTAGAGGATTGAAGCAAACCTCTAAGGATGCCTGAGGTTGGGGGGAAGTCTGATGAATTATATAACTTTTGGATTCCCTTAAGCATCACAGCCAGTGTTATTAATCTGCAATGGAGGTAGATTTTTCAAATGAGAAAACACACCCTGTGCGACACGGGCACTTCATATTTTAGAAACTTGGGCCAGCGTGAACATTTCTAATAGATTACGTCAGGCTCCTACAGTGTCTGAATAAACTTGGTTTGGTTGCTTAGTGCTGCTTCTTTGTTTCTGTGCCAATCCCAACAAAGCCTATGAACTTAAAAGAGGCAATAGTAAGACCATTGGTTTTTTTTGTTTTTTTTTTAAAACCTCTTTGGATCCCACAATATTGAATAATTACCAACCAGTATCTAATATTCCATTCTTGGGGAAGGTGCTAGAGCAGGTTGTGGCCTCTCAGCTCCAGAGGTTCCTGGACAAGACAAATTATCTAGATACATTTCAGTCAGGCTTCAGGCCTGGTTATGTGACAGAGACTGCTTTGGTTGCCTTGGTAGATGACCTATGCCGGTAACTGGATAGGGAGTCTGTGTCTCTGCTGGCTTTGCTGGACTTCTTAGCAGCTTTCAGTACTATCGACCATAGTTATCCTCCTGACCTGTGTCTCTGGAATGGGACTTTGGGGGCACTGTTTTATGGTGGCTCCAGACCTTCCTGGAGGAGAGAACTCAGAAGGTGGTGGGGGATTCCTGTTTGATACCCTGCCTGCTGGCCTGTCATGTCTCTCAGGGTTGTGTTTTGTCTCCTATGTTATTTAACATCTACATAAAACTGCTGAGAGACGTTGTCCAGAGTTTGGGGGTTTGGTGTCACCAGCATGCTGATGACACCCAACTCTATCGCTCCTTTCCATCTAAATCCGAGGAAGCTGTTTCGGCTCTAGATCAGTGTCTGGTATCAGTGGATGAGGGTGAAAAAGCTGAAACTTAATCCAGACAAAACAGAGGTGCTTCTGGTTAGTCGAAAGGCAGATCAAGGAATAGGGATGCAGCCCGTACTAGATGGGGTTACACTCCCCCTGAAAACACAGGTGTACAGCTTGGGGGTGCTCCTGGATTCATCTCTGAGCCTGGATGCCCAGATTTTGGCGGTGGATAGGAGTGCACTTGCACAACTAAAATGAGTGCACCAGCTACGTCTGTTTCTGGAAAGTTCTGATCTAGTAACTGTGACACACACTCTAGGTACTCCCCAGCTGGATTACTCTATGTGGGGCTGCCAATGGAAAGTTTCAGGAAGCTTCAGTAGGCCCAAAATGCAGCAGCCAGATTACTGACTGGGGCTGGTTATAGGGATCACATAACCCCCCTGTTACAGCAGCTCTATTAGCTGCCAATCAGTTTCTGGGCACAATTCAAAGTGCTGGTTTTAACCAATAAAGCCCTAAATGGTCCAAGCTATCTCAAAGACTATGTCTCCCATTATGAGCTGGCTCGGGTGTTAAGATCCTCAGGAGCATCCTTTCTCTTAGTCCCACCACCTTCACAGATGCGTCTGATGGAGACACAGGAGAGAACCTTCTCTGTTGCTGCTCCCAGACTTTGGAACTCCCTCCCACTGGAGGCCAGGCTGACCCCATCTTTGCTATCCTCCCCAAGCAGGCAAAGACCTTTCTCTTCAGGCAAGCTTTCCCTCAGTAACCAGCTGTGTGTGATTTTTAGATAGATTGTTACTGCATTACTTCTCTGACTGGCTCTTTAGTACTACTTCTGTTTACTATCTCACAGAGTGGTATTTTGTTTGTTTCGTTTAAATATTTGTTTACTTATTGTTTAAGCTTTAATATTATCTTTTATTGATGTAAGCTGCCTCTTTACACTCATTGTTCTGAGCTTTTAAGTTTTGTCTTTTAAATATGTAAACCACCATTGTAAATTAATTGTTTTCAGCTTTAAATATTGCCTTTCAATGATGTAAGCCACCTTGGGTCCTACTTAAGGAGAAAGGTGGGGTAAAAATATTTTAAATAAATAAATATATAAATAAACTGGTCACATGTATTGAGCTGTCACTTAGGAACATTATTGTGTATGGAGTTCCTGTTCTGCTTCAGTCTCTTCATGCATAACCTCAAGTAGAAGAATCAGCAAAATGGCCCAAAATATTTTGCAACCTGAACGAGAACAACAAACGGCACTTCTCACCCACCCACAACTAGGTGTGCATTACCCAAATCCAGCCAGATTATTTTAGTATATGAGGCAGAAAATCCCATAAACACCTCTCCTCGTCCCTAGCAGTAAAATACTATAATTACAAAGTAAATTACTAACAACTTACTATCCTTTTATGAAATACAATGTCTACAGCCTGAGGCAGCTGCCTCACTCTGCCTTATAGTAGGGCCAGCTCAGATAGGTGGATTGTTCCATAGCATGGTGATAAGCATGTTAACTCTGCTAATGTCTGAAAGCAAGGTATTATGAGCATATGACAGAAGGCAGTAGGAATGGTTTGCCAAGTTAGAGCAGGGTAGACAGTTATCATATTTGACATATTTACTATGCCCTCCTTCCCACCACCTCCAAAATCTGAAGTCTAACGACAAAAGCCAGATGCAAAAGATAACCGTCCCCCCGGAATACATTCTTAGATTAGAAATTTGTTTTTGCTTTTGAGGCTGGAAGCTATAATACTTTTCTTCATGCCATGAACTTTCTTCATTTGGACAATCTAATTTAGGTGAGAAAAAAATAATTGCCGTTACTGTTAAGTAACTGGGAATCAGAAATTCTTCCTAATCTATTATATTTACTTATTTACTTAAAATATCTTACCCCACCTTTCTCCTTAAAAAGGACCCAAGATGGCTTACATCATTAAAATACAATATTTAATATGTGTATACTTACTGGCTGAAACCAGTAAGTATACAAATATTTAAAAAGAATCAAGCACCATGCTAAAAATGGTAAACAAAAGCAACACCAAAATATATATTCAAAGCAACAAGGCACAACACTCCATCAAAAAAACCTTCTCAGGGTACAGTCACAGGTGCCAACCCCTCCCCCCTCAACTATATCTGCTATTATTTAAATCATTTTATAAATTTCCATTCACATAACGCATGAGTAACATCAATTCATGTGGCCAGCCAATCACTTTTTTTTCCCCACCTCGCCAGTATGACCTTTTAAAAAGTAACTTCATGTCAGGGTCCAGGTTGTGCACAGTTGCCTTCAACAGCAGGGGCAAGGGCACCAGGACCCAGCCAACAGCACAGAGAGCCAAGCCCAAACTCACACACGGACCAACTAGCCAGGATAGGACCACAAGAGCGGAAACCGGAGCACCAGGACTGGAACCAGGCCACAGGAGTGGGAGCACTGAGCTGGGGCAGAGGGGCAGGAGAGGGGCAGGGGAGGGGTAGCACAACCAAAGACCTATGTTGCTGAGGCAGCTTCTGGGAGGGAGAGTCCTTTGTTAAGTAGGCCTTCCCTCAGGACTCCCAGGTGGACACCTCATGAGAGCTCCTGAGGCTGCTGCCCTGGCAGGGCTTGATCCAGCAAACGTTGGGCTCTTCCTGGGACGAAACTGGCCTGATCCTGCAGCTGCCAGGGCAGCGGTGAAGGGGAAGCCCTGCTGCCACCCAGAACCAGACACTTCAGTCCTTATTGTTTCAGAGCATGTGAACATTGCTGTCAATTTATTTATTTTTTTGTGAATGGGTCGGGGTTTTGGGCACCTTGGACACTGCATGGCCACCACACTTCTATGCTTTTTTAAAAGAAATTATACTTAGAAATAAATCTGTTACTTTTTCTTTTATATTTTTTCACCACAACAGTTTGCCAATGCATTGCTTAGCTGGTGTCTTCCCTATTATAACTGTCGTCCCTGCTTTTGTGTGGTTAATTTTTTACCCTAGCTTTTCAACAACAGTTCAAGTCCTCTTTAATGCTGCCCTACATATATCTAGTGAAATATCCCACCAGGTGGCACATCAACGAACAGTTGGAAGTGACAGGAAAATGGCATATATATGCCACTTTACTGATATTTCACATATGAATGTTTTTTTAAAGAAAATTTTAGGACCCAGAAACAGGATGGAAAATGAATCAATTTATATGAGATGGCACGTGTACCCTACAGAACCAGTACAAATATCAAGAAATGTACCGATTGAACTGCCAGCCATGTGAACAGGCCCAGTGGTATATACAGTATACCATGTGACTATACATACAAATATATTGATATAAAAAAGGAGGAAAAAGAAATGATTCAAATGGTCCATGTGATCAAGCCCTCAGACAGCCAACCATTAAGGGAAAGCCTGTCTGAAGAGATAGGTCTTCATCTGCTTGCAGAAGGATAACAAAGATGGGGCCAGTCTGACTTCTTGTGGGAGGGAGTTTCAGAGTCTGGGTGCAGTGACAGAGAAGGCCCTCTCCCGTGTCCCCCCCCCCCAAATGCACCTGTGAAGGTGGCGTGACTGATTGAATCAGCTGCAAATCAAGTAGGATAGATACCAATACTATCTATCCACTGTCTGTTCCTGATGAATGGGTGCCCTGAGTTCTTTGAGCTAATGTGGTCAAGCTCAGACCTGTGTCCCAACAGTGGTGCATGTTTACATACCATGCCTATGGTACACAAGTTACTTTGCCAGCTTTTTCATTGTTGCAGTAATAATATTTGTTTAAAATGTAGTCTTGATTTTTATGTTGACTATTTTTTTTCTTTTACTGACTTGCCTCTTGTAGTGACAACATCAGTTTTTATTGCTGTAGCCAATGATATAGTGGAGCCAGGGCATGCAGGGTCAAAGTCCTGGGATTAGCAGGGACTGTGCCATCATCTGCCCCCCTACTCAGGTTTCCCTGTTCTTTCTGATGTTAGCTGCAGTCTTCACATGGGAATGAAATTGGTTTCCCCGGCAACAATACAGTACTGCAAGCTACCCTACTGAGTTGAAAAAGAGTGTCTGTTCCAAAATTATGGTCGTTCAGCTCTTGTTGTATGTAAAATGCTCGCAAGGCAACAGGTCTGTGGAAAGAAACCTCCATGTAAACCAGCTCAAGATTCTGGAGATAAGAAACACTCAAAACCATTGTGCCTCAGGTATTGTAGAGGAGATGGACATGCTGGGATGAGACTCCAACCAGAAGCCAGTGGAGGGCATCATAGTATAAAGAAATTCTAGCAAAATCTAACTTGTCATGGTGCCACTCTTTTATATTACAAAATTCAAAAATGACAACAGCAGAGCAATCTCCTAAACTATGGCAAGTTTCTGCTACAGGTTAGCTTTTAAGACTTTTGCAGGTCGAAAGGAACAGGCTGCCAGTCTCAATGTCAGCCACTCCCCCCCCCTTTGGTGATTATAAACATTAAATAGTGTGAAGACATTCCCATCTTTTCCTCTGCTCCTGCCTCACTTGTCACGTAACACTAAGTTCACTGTTGCAGTTATTCCTCCATTTTCTCTCTCTCTGTGTTTTTTTTTAAAAGAACATGAGTCTTTCATGAGAATACTGGTTCAACAGTAACTTTAGTACATAGAAGTCTGAATACACCCTCCAGTACACCTGATAAGGGAGCTCAAATTGCTCAATTATCCTTGCTCAGCATTTTAGCCTCAGTAATACCTCATTTTTAAAGATGGTAAATGTAATTGCAAAATATCATGTTTATGCACACATATCTTCAAATACAGGTTAACCCATCATTTTCTTCCATGATTTATTTTTAATAATAGGTAACCTTGTCTTCAGCCTATTGAAATAGCAGAAAACTCAATTCCTCTGCATATGTTTGGGGCTCAAAAGGGGTGTGTGTGTCTTACCCCACCCAATAAGTATTGTTTGGTCTAGCTGGCATTTTGGTAAGTCAGAATGTATGAAAGCTGTATTTTAGAGCAAGTATTAATAAACATTGTGTTAAATTTTTGTACAATGTTCTTTGTGATAAAATTCATCACAAAGGATTGTTACCAGATTGTCATATTGTATATCTAAACAGCTGGGTTGCATGCAGTGTTGAAGAAAATCATGGAGAGAAGCATCAGAGAAAAGTCTTGAGGATATTGAGCTAAGTCCATAATATGCACAGTGCTGTTAATGTCAATTTATAGATCGGAATGCATGAAAAAAAATCACACGCAAGTGTAAAACAGCATTTCAGCTCTAAAGACCTCAGTTTGTCTTTCTTATTTTACAGAGTTTAATCACATTAACCACCAGAGATTGCTTCCCTCCAGAAATTTAGGAGCTTGGGCTCTTTGGATGATAGTGTGGAAATAAGAAAATAATTTTTGGGGATTTGCATTTTCCTAAAAAGACATACATTTCTCATTTTGTGGGCTTGGGAATGAAACAAAGTGTGTCTTGCCTTGGGAATCTGTATATTTTCTTGCTTGGTGACTTCACCACCACCACCACCACCACCACCTTTGAACTGCAGAGCTGGAACAGATCCTATGGATCACTGAGTCTAGCCCTTGTTAAGGAGGCACAGTGGAGAACTGAACTCCCAAGCTCAGGCTCCGCAGCCAGAGACTTAAGCTACTGAGCTATCCAGCAGTTTTCTTACATAAAAGACAAATACACTCAAGATCATAGTACATATGAAAAATATGGACCTTGGTCACTGATGAAAAATGTATATATCCATCGGAAAATGCATACTTTGGGGAAATGTATACAAAAAGGCATGATAGAAAACATGTCCTCAGATACATATAAATTTCTATGTGGTTTAAAAGACTACCCAATATGGAACTGGGATGGGACGAGAATGTTGCTGGGACTTTAAGAAATTAAATGACTGTAAGACTGACATATTTTAAAATCCCTACTGGGTTGTTCAGTCTTACACTCTTGGTCATGTTTTGTTCTGTGATACTTATTGCCAGAAATATCTCCACAACGTGTGATATAAAGCTTTTCCAGCTGAGGTATTTGTACCCCTTTAAAGCTCCACTTCAGGCACCAGTCTTAACAGGAATTGTGCTGACATCCAGATGATAGTTTGTCTTCACAGTGCATAGTTAAACTGTGGAATTTGTAGTGATGTAACAATGGCCACCAATGTAGAGATTTTGAAAGGGATTAGACAAATTCATGGAAGGTAAGACTACCAAAAGCTACTGGTCAGGATGGATATAGATATTACCTCCACTGTCAGAGATAATAGGACTCTCTGTACCAGTTTCTGGGAAAGTGCTCCAGTTGTGTGTTCTCCATAGATGTAGTTGGCCACTAACTGAACAGAATGCTGGAGCAGATAGGTTTTTAGTTTGAGCCAGCAGAGCTTTTCTTACACTCTTACCAAGTGGTCCAGAACAGAGGACAATGTATTAGTGGCTAATCTTGTCTCTAATGCTTTTTCATTCTAGCTGGCCATTATGGGAAATGTGATATGAATTGATGTTTTTACACATTCATCCACATCCCTGATGCTTTGTGTTTCATGTGTTAAATTGTAAGCTTGAGGGCATGACTGCCATGTTAGTTACCTTTGTAAAGTATTTTGGTAGCCTTTTGTCTAAGGGTGTGTATAAATCCTTCCTCCCTATTATCATCATCATTGCCATCATCGTCATCTAGGAATACCCAAAGTTGGTTGAAATAGGTTAAAGACACTATTGACAAGAGCATCCCAATCTTACAATTCAGCAGCAATACCTGCTCCAAGAGTAGGCAGAAAGGATGTTCTTGACCTTTTAAGGTGGAATGTGAGATCTTCCACTCCAGAAGAGCCACTAACTCCTAGGTAAAACAGGCCTCTCATTATTAATATCTCAATCTTATCTGGATGGAGGTGCTAGTTGATCTCATCTGGATCAATGCAGTCTATAGCATATATCCAAGTTTAGTTACAAGTAGGGCAGACCCACTGCATTATTGAAACATATGCAAAGGTTGACTAACCAAGTTCAGATTGAATTTAGGCCATTGTTATAAAAGAAAAAGGTAAGTTGTGTTCCAGCAAATTGTCCTCATTTCCTTCCTCTGCTGCACCAGAAAAATTCCTGGGAAAGGAATTCTGTCATTTCCACTAGGAAAATGACAGCATAAAATCAGTTCCCTTCACGAGCAGGCTCAGGATATCAGAGTGACAACTTGACCACATACATCATGTGTCACATTTGATCTGCCCAAAATTCCCTGAAATGAATTGAATCAACACGGAGAAACCTCCCTAACCTCAGTTTATAACCATAAATGGATGTACCAAAAGCAGATTGCCAGAATGAGAAGAAATATATGCAATACTGCTTACTAAAATTCTTTTGAATTCATAAAGCCATGCTCAACAGGAAATATGTGGTTAATGATTTCAAACTAATCATGTACATGAATGGCTTGCATTGCACCTCAGCTGCAATTGGCTCATGAAAATCTTATAAAAAATGTTAATTTTAAAATGGGATGCTACGTGTTATAGAAAGTCAGAAATATATCTTCTGTAGGAGGCTAAAACGTCAGTGCTGGAATAATTTTCCAGTTCAGTAGCACTTTCTGATTCAGCTAAGTAGTGTGTTTCAAATCATATTCTATGATTTGAATGCAGAGAGAATGGAAGCACAGCTATTTGGTAAATTTTGTAGTTCCTTAAAGGCAACCACTTTGATACATCACAAGAAGGCAGATAAGTATAAAATGCAGATTTCCCAACACTGGATCCCCACCATTCTCAGTTACAACTAGCATTTTCTTCAGTTAACATTTGAATGAGCTCCTTTAATTAGGCTTTCTTCTCTCTCTGTGTGTTTTTTTAAATTCAGCACCAAAATTCCAGAGAATGTTTTCAAGTAGTTCTATGGCACACTCTCAAATGCTGTATATGCCTTGTATATTTAATCTGGAGGCTGCTTAGATTTGTTGCATGTTCAGATCAGCTGTTTTTCTCATATTCATGCCCACCATGTGTCCCAAGTGCTTTTAAAATTCACACTTGATGTAAATTTAATACAGAGAACACCTGTGTCAATGTGGAAAATGCACCTCCTACTGTAAAGCATGAATGTCATAAATCCAACAAAACAAACATTCAGAGGTTTAAAAGTGTGCTGCTTCTATACCATTCTGTAGCACTTAAAGCACACTCTGGGTGGTTTACAATTTAATTATGCAGGTTACATACAGCACACACACCCCTGCCCAAGAGCTGGGTACTTAGTTTTCTGGACTTGGAAGAATGGAAGGCTGAGTGAACCTCACGCTAGCTACTTGGGATTGAAACCAGGTTGTGAGCAGAGTTTTGGCTGCAGTACTGCAGTTTATTAATATAGGATTGTTATTTTGATAACCAACAGTCTCTTCTATTGTGTGCATCTCCCCAGACATGCAGAAGTTATAATTTGAAAAAAATATACAAGATACTCAAATGTTACAAAACAAAAACAAAAAACCCACAGAAAAATGCATATAAAATAGGAAATGAAACATAGGAGAGAATTCTACTAACCAGCTGCTGATGTACACATTAAAGCAACCTCATAATTACACTTGTCATTTGAGAACATTGCAAATGTGAAGCATTTTTGCATAAAGAACCTATCAATGCTACATCTCTCCCAGACTGTAATATAACAAATCATCTGACATAGTCATAATGTGCGACTTCAACTGCTTTAACATCTGTTGGAAGTCCCATTTTGCCAAGAATGTAAGGCTCAACAAATTCCTCACTTGCCCTGCTGACAACTTTGTGTTCCAGAAGATGGAAGAAATAACAAAGGGATCAATTATCCTGCATCTGGTCTTCACCAAGAGGGAAGAACTGCTCAAGTAGGTATAAACACTTTGGGATTTGTTATATGGAGGAAAGGGAATGCTGAGGGTAGTATGTTGTACATATTGGATTTTAAGAAAGATGATTTCAAAAAACATAAGAAAATACTAGGGAAGATCTCATGGAGAAATATACGGAAAGATGAGGAAGTTCATGGTGGATGAGAGTTTCTTGAAGGAAATTCTGAACACACAATGTATTTAAAAAAATGTTGGCAAAATTGAAGGCAACAAAAATAGAAAAACAGAGACAACCTATTGTGCTCTTCACAGCCTAACACACTTGTTTCAGTTTGAGCTTTTGTGGATCAAAATCCACCTCCTGATGTGTCTGAAGAAGTGGATTTTGATCTAGAAAGGCTCATGGTGAAACAAATTTGTTAGCCTTTTAAGTGCCACAATATTTTTCTTTGTTTTTCATTTTCCCCTTTAATTTTGCCACACAGTTCCTACGAGAAAGACAAGTAGGAGGCATCTAAAGAAAGTGGAATAGCTGCAATGAGGAGCTTTCACATGAGCTGAGATTTTAAATGGGAGCACATTGAGGAAATGGAAGGTGGGACAAATCAAATCAATCAAAAAGTACAAATAGTTGATCAGTATTTTAAAGGAGAAGGTTAGGAATGCTAAAGCTCAGAATGAGCTTAAGCTTGCAAGAGTCATTAAACTAACAACCCCATCCCCAACCTCATGCTCAGAGCAATCAAAAACAGGAAGTCCACTGCCTGGAAAGGTTAGAGGAATGTCACTGGGGGCAAGATAGAGAAGGCAGGATGGCTCAACAGTTTGTCATCATCTTATCCCAAAAGGAAAACAGTGCTTAACCTAGCACAAGTAGATTAAAGGAGGCAGTGAGGGAACACTCAGCTACTGTAAATGAATTAAAGTCTCCAAGGCCAGATAAATATAACCCAAGGGAATTACAGGAATTACATTGCAGTAAGTCAATAACTTCTGAGAATTCTATGAGAACAGGTGAGGTTCCTGAAGACTAGAGGTGGGCAAATGTTGTCTTTGTATTCATAAAAGGGGAAAAATAAGATCAGGCAGATATCAGTTTAACATCAATACCAGAAAAGGTTCTAGAACAGATAAGTAAAGAATCTCTCTCACCTTTTAAATAGAGTTTGGTGGATGATGAGCAAGTAGTGGATGTAGTACATCTTAATTTCAGCAATACTTTCAATCAGGTCATCCATGATACTCTTATGACCAAACTAGTAGAATATGAGCTATAGAGTGCTGTAGTGGATATGATACCCCTTCTAGCTGTAGAATTCTAAGATTCTGGGACATTCTTTACAGACATTTCTGTAAAAGTTGCACAGTGAGTTTCTTCACATTCACAGAAAGAGTCCTGCTGTGGGAACATAACTGTGAACTGGAGCAAAATGCCATAACCATCCATTTTCATCCATTGCAACAGCATGAAGTTAGGATATCTGATGGACCACTTCCAGCCATATGAATCTCCTTGGAATTTGAGATATTCAGCAGAGACCATCTTGTGTCCCTCCTGTGAGGCTAAGCTGATGAATAGACAAAATAGGGCTTTCTCTTTCATTGTACCTCAGTTGCTGAAATCCCTCCCAAGGAAGTCAGAGTCGCTCCATCGTTATTCAACTTCTAATGTACAGCCAAAACTATATTATTCCATATGGACTTTGGCCCTTAAAACCGATTTTAAATATGCCATGAAGTGTTTTTACTTTTTGACTTTACAGTCCTTTAGATCTATTGGAGTTGGATTTTAAAACTGGCTTTTGAAATTGCTTTTCACCTTAAAAAAATAGAGCTCTATATCTATGCCTATGTATCTATGAAAATTGTACACTAGAGATGGGCACAAACCAGAAAAATTGTGGTTTGTGATGGTTTGGAGTTTGTTGCTATTCACAAACCATGAACTTTCACAAACTTTCTGATGAAATGAACCATTTCATGGTTTGTGTGATTCGGAACTTCTGGGAATGGTAGAACAGCTCCCGTGTGAGTTAGGGATGCCAAATTCACAGTGAGTCTTCAGCTGACATTCCTCCCCACCCCCCTCCAAGTTTGGCAGACATGTATTTGGGATGTCCAAGTTATAGGCCCCCAAAGCAGGTTTCACCCAGCAAGTGCTCTTTAGCAGATTGCTAAAGAGCACTTTCCTGGAGGGACCCACTTTGGGGGTGGCTATAACTCAGATGTCTCAAATCTAATCCTCACCAATCCTGGAGAGGGTGAGGAGGAGAGTCAGCTGAAGATTCACTGTACGTTTGGTGTCTCTAACCCTTGTGGGAGGCATTCTATCATTCCCAAAAGTCCCAAATTCCACAAACCACAAAATG
This sequence comes from Intellagama lesueurii, assembly GCA_037013535.1. Taxonomy (NCBI): domain Eukaryota; kingdom Metazoa; phylum Chordata; class Lepidosauria; order Squamata; family Agamidae; genus Intellagama; species Intellagama lesueurii. Next base: position 61,604,349 of record JBAJHW010000003.1, on the reverse strand, counting down.
TATAAATCGCCAACACTGATAATAGTTTGGCATTTAGTTTTGTTCTGGGCAGATGCAATTCCCCGAAACATCTCGGAATGAACCACAAAATGTCCAAATTCATGCAATTTTTGCTTCGTGGTTCGTTTCATGCCTATCTCTATTGTACACTATTTTAGGAACTTGATAGGCAAAAAAATGCTTGAAAAATGTTTTAGTAAATAAATAAATGAAATTCACTGATCAGTAAAAGAACAGTTGGAAGCTCATGATTGTCTCTGTTTCAGAGGGTGTCATTTAAGCATAAATAAATCGGAATCCAATTTACTGTATGTTCAGCTGCCATGCTACATTTCTGCTTTTCGACTTTACTATCCTTTCGCCCTATTGGGAGCTGGATATTTCTAAGGATTTGCCACATCTGTTTTTAGAATGTTGTAACATTTTTCAAAAAAGCCCAAAAGCAAGCAAAATAAGTCATTACCAATTATTTATAATGATGCAAAAGAAAAAAGAAAAAAAAACGCACAGGAAAAGACCTTTACATGAGCAGTACAATTCTCATTTTTTGTCTGTTACTTTCTGAAATGTTGGTCTGTTTCTCTAATGAATTGAGCAGGAAACTCTACCCTTTCCTCCGAATGACTCATGATGTAATACAGTTACAGATTAGTAGGGACACAATTTAACCAATGTACTGCAAAGCAATAAGCAAGCATTGCCCAGGTCCTTGCATTTGCCTTTGGTCAAAATGCCACACAGCATCATTTGTGCTAAATTTAGAATGTGTGCAGAGGGTTGGTGCAAGAAAGCAGATTTCAGTTAGCACATTTACGGCTGTGTCGTTGCCTTTCAGCAAACTTTCCTTTTTCTGTTTCCAGTAACATGAATGGCTAAAATTGTCTCAATGGTTACCTTCAGTCAATCCTGATGTCTTTTAAAACTATCCTACTGTATCATTGTTATCATCAAAAGATGGTCAGTAATGGAACAAATTATAAACTCGGTCTGAATTAAATAGGCCTTGCAATGGCCTTACAATGCACTGTGTCATATAGATAAGCATATATAGTTTCCACAGTTAAACTGGAAAGAAATGTGTAGAAAATGAATTTTGAGACAGAATTCTATAGACTATGCGATCTTAATAACATTTTATGTGCAATGCATTACCCATTTTACTTTAAAAGATACCAAGAACAATGTCTGCATTTTTCCCAATTGTTGCATTGTAACGTCTTGGGTGAGGTGAGGGAGGAACTGTTGTAGTTTTGTCTTTTGTGGTTTTATGACTGGTTACTCTGGATTCTAACCACAGTGAATATTTTTATCACGGCTGTCCAGATTCAGCACTTTTAGACGATGAATTAATATGTCATGGGCCTGATCCAGTGCACAGTGGTCTTTGCTAGCTCTTTCCCCCCAGAGCAGGAATGTTAAAAGTGTATTCTCGAAGGCTTTCACGGCCGGGATCTGATGGTTGTTGTAGGTTTTTCAGGCTGTTTGGCCATGTTCTGAAGGTTGTTCTTCCTAACGTTTCACCAGTCTCTGTGGCCGGCATGTTCAGAGGACAGGAATCAGAACAGAGCACAGACAGAGTTCTGACTTCTGTCCTCTGAAGATGCCAGCCACAGAGACTGGCGAAACGTTAGGAAGAACAACCTTCAGAACAAGGCCAAACAGCCCGAAAAACCTACAACAACCAATGTTAAAAGTGTTTCGGTGAAGTCTGTTGGACTTAGGAGATTGTAGCATTGGGTGTTTGCCTGGAACATACTAGTCTGTTCAAGTCTTTTTGCCTTAGCTGCTGTACATTCCACATCCATCATTCACCTTGTATGATTGTACTTTCTGTGACTTCAGGGCCAGCTTAACAGGGGAGAGAGGGAGAGAAAATGAGTCTTAAATTATTATTCTTTCATCTGTAACCCCCTAACATGGCTTCTGGCCTACCCTTAAATGTTTTTGGCTCTTATCACCAGCTATCTGTTGTGTAATTAGTAACATATTCTGAGATTATTCCATTCCATTTCCATTTGCATTTTCTTCTACTCTTCCTCCTGGAGCTCAGGATTAAAGATGGACATAAACTGCACTTTGCTCTGTGAGCACCGTACGTTCCCGTCCCCCTGCCTCCTCCACGCGATTGTCCACTCACCAGCAGCAGCACATGCTTTCCTCCTCTGCCTCCTTCAGTGGCCACCCACTCAGATGAGGAGTTGGGGCAGGGAAGTCTGTGGCGCTGCCGGTGAGTGGACAAACACATGGAGGAGGTGGGGGATGCTGCACTGAACCAGGCCAAACCACCGAACTGTGGTTCATGTCCATCTCTACCCAGAATTGCATATAAATTTGTCCTCTCATACATTTTATCATTGGCTGATGGCTGTTACTAAGCCAGTATTATGACATCCATAACATAGTGTATAAATGTGTTTTATACAGTAAATTCCCCATCCGATACAGTAATCAATATGAAGGTATTCTCTAACTGAAGGCTTTCTGCTTGAAAGCCATTTTAAAGATGGAAGAAACATACAAAACAAGAGTAGCAACCTTGAAGTTGCCTGTCAGCAGTGGACGAATTTGTGGTTAGCCAGCATATTAATCACCTGTTACAGTTTACAATATTATTTATAATAATAGCTGCGGGCTATCCAGTAAATTCTGACCTTATGGCAACCCTTTCTCAGGGTTTTCCAGGTAGAGAATACTCAGGAGTGATTTATCATTCCCTTCTTCTGGGAGCACCCTGGGACTGTGCAGCTCACCCAAGGCTACACAGACTGGCTCTTCTTCCAGGAGGCACAGTGGGGAATCAAACTCCCAGCCTTTGACTCTGAAACCAGGTTACCAATTCAGTGAACTGGCTAGCCAGCTTTTAGTGAGGGTTGTTGTTATTATTATTTAAATGATAATAATTGTTTGCCACTGTGCACCTATATATTTAAATCAGCATGTGCAAATTTAACTTAAATTTGTGTCTTGTTTTATCTTTAGCAATACTTTTTTTATCCTTTTCTGGCAAGGTACAAGTAGAATCTAAAGTGCTTTGCTTTTTCATGAAGTTAAAGACAACTCTGTAGTTACAGTGTGACTCAAGATGTTTGAAAGTACAAACCAGGATACAAATGGAAGGCAATAGCATGTCCAAACAACAGGTCTATCCTCGTTACTTGATCGTTACGTTATGTGTGAATGAACTATTAGGAACTAATATCAGCAGCCTTTGCTGAAATTTCTATTGAAGCAGGGCTTTACCTACAGCACCCAATCAGGTGCATTATCTGCTACTTGCTTTAAGACCTTGTGTATTTTACATTGTAGCCATGGTAATCTTTGGCAAGTACTTTGTTATAGTGAATGTGTTTATTGAATCATACTTGTGGTTTTATAACATTTCAGCTTCTTGAATGTACAATTAAATTGCAGAAGGGAAAGTTGGCCAAATAAAGGAAAGCTACGATGTGTGTGAAATGTGGGAAGGTCCATTTTGAATAATTGGGGTGACATATAAACCTAGGTGCATTACAGTACTTGTTGTTTGTTTTGACAAATTCAGATAGTATGCGAACATGGGTGCAGAATAATTCCATTATGAACAAATGCTACGTATCTCCAATTCATTGTTAAACAGACAAAGGAGCTTCAAACCAGTGATATGATATATACATATGCCCAGTCATAACATATGGGCATGAATTAGGAGGTTTTTTTTTTTAAAAAAATCACAGTTGTATTTTAAAATAAAATTCTAAGACACTATTACACAGAAATCAATTTTATTGTAGGTGTCACATGTAACATAAAATAATAGAATCATATTATTGTGGAGCCAAAACCCCATAAACCCTTGTTGCTGAAGGAAATCCACAGCTAAAGCTTCTCTAATGATATAGCTATCATACTACCCCTCAGCCTTCTCTTCTTTTTTCCAGTCAAAGCATGCCCAGCTCCTCCTTAGTTGGAGAACATTGTTGGTTGCACTGCCCTGAACATGTTCCAGGTCATCAATATCCTTCTTAAGCTGGGATGCTCAGTCTTCTGCTTTCATCCCTATTGGTATAGGGAAGGTCTGACCAAAGCAAAATAGGGTGACACTGTTAATTCCTTTGATCAGGACACCATACTTATGTTGACATTGCCTAGAATCAAATTAAGCTTCTTTTGTTGCCCCATCACATTGTTGCCTCATGTTTAGTTTGTGGATCCAGATCCTTTCCCCACATGTTAATACCAAGCCAGATGTTACCTATCCTATATTTGCACATTTGATCGTGTCTGCATAAATGTAGGAATTTACATAATCCTTGTGGAAAAACTTTCCTTTCCTTTCCTTTTGTTTCCTTCTCTCTTCTTTATTTCCTTCTCTTTTTTTCCCCCTTGGCCCATTTCTCCAATCTCCAACCATGTTAAATCCTGATTCTGTCTTCTGAAATATTAGCTGCCTCTTCCAGCTTCATGTCATCTGCAAATCTGATGAGCATTCAAATAGGAACTGCTGGATAGCTCAGTGGTTTAAATATCAGGCTGCAGAAGCTGGGAGTTCAATTCCCTTCTGTGCCTTCTTGATAGGGACTGGACTCAACGATCTATAAGTTCCCTTCCAACTATGCAGTTCTAGGATTATTATGACTATTATTATGACAATTATTCCCCTCCATATTCTCATCCTAGGCATTTATAAAAGTGCTGAACATTGGGTCCAGGATAGAATTCTGTACCATACCATTTGCAACTTCACTGCAGAATGACGATGAACCATTTATGATTATTCTTTAGGTACAGCCAACCAACGAGTTCCAAGTGCACCTTACAACAATATCATCTAGCCCATATTTTAGCAGCTTGACCACAAGAATATCATGGGTCCCCTTTTAAAAAACCTTGATGAACTCAAGATACACTAAATCGACAGCATTCTACCAAGCTTGTAACTCTATCAAAAAGAAAGAAAGAAAGAAAGAAAGAAAGAAAGAAAGAAAGAAAGAAAGAAAGAAAGAAAGAAAGAAAGAAAGAAAGAAAGAAAGAAAAAGAGGGAGATTCAAAATATGGGAATTTGATCTGGGAGAAGAAATAAATACTACTGCTTGGAAAAGTATATAGAATATTAAAATATTAATGTCTATGTCAGAAAGGATAAAAGATTTTTAAAAAAATAGTTTGGAGGTTGTACTTAACTCCAGTGAAGTTAAATAGAATAGATGATAATTACTCTAAGATGTGCTGGAGAAGGGACTAGAAAGTATATTTATTTTCATACGTGGTGGGAATATGAGAATATATTGAAATTTGAACAATTAGTTTTTAAGGAAATGAATGAAATAAGCAAACTAAAATTAGCTGTATGTTATAAAATAGCACTTATATTAATATTTGGACAACTAAAGAATTAATTTCCAACTTGAGATTGGTTATTGTCAGGAACTGGAAAACAGCATATAATTTCCAGTTAAGTGATTGGTATAGGGAAGTTTGGGATAAAACTATCAATGATAAACTTACATGTAATATGTAAGTTAAGAGGGAGTAACAAGCAACGATGTATGTATAGATATATGGGATAATTCATCTATTTTGTATTAGTAAAGGGGAAGAAAATGGGGCTCCTCCAAATTCCATTATTAGAAAGCCATCAGCAGGCTGAATAAAAGCAAGTTAACTTGTAATATTCAGGGTTGCTAAAATGTCATGATAGGAAAAACAAATATCAAGGAAGTTCCACTCATGATGATGTTGGCATCTGGCCTGTTTCTGCCTTCTGTGAATGGACACAGATAATTTTGCAGAAGACTAGGAAAAAAGATCTCTTCATACAGTCTTAACACCCTCTTTTCCCTAGTTCTTCCATTAAAATATAATTTTAGCCTTGTTATATTATTATTATTTATTTGATTTATATACTGCCCATCTGGCAGCCAAGGCCACTCTGGGTGGTTTACAACAAATAACAAAAAACAACAGAGTAACAAAAAGGCAAAGAGAATTTTGTGAACTTATAGTTGATCCTCATAAAAGTATTGCTCACCTGGGGATTTTTTAAAACTTTTGCCAAGATGGTACAGACACCCCAGGATGTGGCTCCTTTATGTGATACTTCCCTCTGGAATAGGTTGGTGAACTCTGAGACTTTGCAACTGCATACAAATATAGTGACTCAGTAGATCCTGGATTCTGTTTAAGGCACCTGAGTGTACTGTATTGCCGGAAGACTATGTGAGACACATACCAGATCAACAAATGACCTTATATATTACTGCTGACTTGACTTTTTTGGTCATGTTTGCATTAAATTCATTTTAATATTTAGAGGGAAAGTGACTCAAAAAGTAACCTTTAGTGAGATGATGCTGAGCTTTGCTGCCTTGGAATGTTTATTCATGAGGATAGATTACAGGATTTGGCTCGTAAAACCATAAAGAAGCTTTTAAAGTCTTACACTGATGCATCATATATATCTCTTCCTGTACATTTTATAGGCTTACAGATCAGACCTTCTTCTCACTGTCTGCCCCCTCCAAAGAGGCTCATTAGTTTCAGCTGTCACTGCAGTGTTCAAACTCTCTTAAAACCAGGCTAGATCAGATAAATTAGATAATTCCGAGATGATGCATATCCTGTTTCAATTCCTAAACCTACTTCAGAGAAAACAGGATTAGTGAAAATGAGGTGTAAATATGTTTGCCCATTTTATAAAAAGTCTGGTCAAATTTGTTGTTGTTTAGTCATTAAGTCATGTCCGACTCTTCATGACCCCATGGACCAGAGCACGCCAGGCCCTCCTGTCTTCCACTGCCTCCCGGAGTTGGGTCAAATTCATGTTGGTAGCTTCGATGACACTGTCCAACCATCTCGTCCTCTGTCGTCCCCTTCTCCTCTTGCCCTCACACTTTCCCAACCTCAGGGTCTTTTCCAGGGAGTCTTCTCTTCTCATGAGAGGGCCAAAGTATTGGAGCCTCAGCTTCAGGATCTGTCCTTCCAGTGAGCACTCAGGGTTGATTTCCTTCAGAATGGATAGGTTTGTTCTCTTTGCAGTCCAGGGGACTCTCAAGAGTCTCCTCCAGCACCACAATTCAAAAGCATCAATTATTTGGCGGTCAGCCTTCTTTATGGTCCAGCTCTCACTTCCATACATCGCTACTGGAAAAACCATAGCTTTGACTATGCGGACCTTTGTCGGCAAGGTGATGTCTCTGCTTTTTAAGATGCTGTCTAGGTTTGTCATCACTTTCCTCCCAAGAAGCAGGTGTCTTTTAATTTCATGGCTGCTGTCAGCATCTGCAGTGATCATGGAGCCCAAGAAAGTAAAATCTGTCACTGCCTCCATATCTTCCCCTTCTATTTGCCAGGAGGTGATGGGACCAGTGGTTGGGATGTAGACTGATCTTTTCCAATCCTCCGGCCACTGCTGAGTTTTCCAAACTTGCTGGCATATTGAGTGTAGCACCTTAACAGCGTCATCTTTTAAGATTTGAAATAGTTTGACTGGAATGCCATCACCTCCACTGGCCTTGTTGTTAGCCATGCTTTCTAAGGCCCACTTGACTTCACTCTCCAGGATGTCTGGCTCAAGGTCAGCAACCACACTATCTGGGTTGTCTGGGACATCCAGATCTTTCTGGTATAATTCCTCTGTGTATTCTTGCCACCTCTTCTTGATGTCTTCTGCTTCTGTGAGGTCCCTACCATTTTTGTCCTTTATCATGTTCATCTTTGCACAAAATGTTCCTTTAATATCTCCAATTTTCTTGAACAGATCTCTGGTTTTTCCCTTTCTATTATTTTCCTCTATATCTTTGCACTGTTCATTTAAGAAGGCCCTCTTGTCTCTCCCTGCTATTCTTTGGAAGTCTGCATTCAATTTTCTGTAACTTTCCCTATTTCCCTTGCATTTTGTTTCCCTTCTCTTCTCTGCTATTTGTAAGGCCTCGTTGGACAGCCACTTTGCTTTCTTGCATTTCCTTTTCTTTGGGATGGTTTTTGTTGCTGCCTCCTGTACAATATTATGAGCCTCCATCCATAGTTCTTCAGGCACTCTGTCCACCAAATCTAGTTCCTTAAATCTGTTCTTCACTTCCACTGTGTACAGTGGAACCTCTACTTACGAACGTCCCTACCTACGAACATTTCAACTTACGAACCGCTCCGTCTGCAAAATTTTGCTATTACTTGCGGACGGAGCTTCCACTTATGAACAGAAACAGGCAGGGAAAAAAGGCGGGCAATTCAAATTTCTAACTGTAGGTGGTGACGAGGCTGCTTCTTTGTACTGTAGTTGTTTCACTTTCGCAGTTATCTGCTTCGGAGTGAGTGTGTGTGTGTCTGCAGGGAGGTAAGCTGCTGTTTCTCCTTTTAAAAAACTGTTCTGGGTGGGTATTGGTGTTTCTGTGCTGTGTTGTTAGTGGCTCTGCTTCGGAGTGAGCGTGTGTGTGTGTCTGCAGGGAGGGTATGTTTCTGTGCTCTGCTTCGGAGGAGTGTGTGTGTGTGTGTGTGTGTGTGTGTGTGTCTGCAGGGCTCTGCTGTTTATTTTTGGAGTTTTTTTTCCCTTCTTAAACCTCAGCAACGGAGGTGACTCTAGTGTTTGTTTTTTTGAGGTTTTTTCTTAAAGCCTCAGCAACGGAGCACCTTCCGACTGGGCTTGCTGTGCTCTTTTTATTTTTTTGGTGATTTTTTTTCTTCGGCCGGAACGGATTAATCGGTTTTCAATGCATTCCTATGGGAAATGGTGCTTCTACTTACGAACGTTTCAACTTACGGCCACCGTTCCAAAATGGATTAAGTTCGTAAGTAGAGGTTCCACTGTATTCATAAGGGATTTGGTTTAGATTATACCGGACTAGCCCCGTGGTTTTTCCTACTTTCTTCAGTTTAAGCTTGAATTTTGCTATAAGAAGCTGATGATCAGAGCCACAATCAGCTCCAGGTCTTGTTTTTGCTGACTGTATAGAGCTTCTCCATCTTTGGCTGCAGAGAACATAATCAATCTGATTTCGGTATTGCCCATCTGGTGATTTCCATGTGTAGAGTCGCCTCTTGTGTTGTTGGAAAAGAGTGTTTGTGATGACCAGCTTGTTCTCTTGACAAAACTCTATTATCCTTTGCCCTGCTTCATTTTAAACTCCAAGGCCAAACTTACCTGTTGTTCCTTTTATCTCTTGACTTCCTACTTTAGCATTCCAGTCCCCTATAATGAGAAGAACATCTTTCTTTGGTGTCAGTTCTAGAAGGTGTTGTAGGTCTTCATAGAATTGGTCAATTTCAGCCTCTTCAGCATCGGTGGTTGGTGCATAAACTTGGATTACTGTGATGTTGAAAGGTCTGCCTTGGATTCGTATTGAAATCATTCTATCATTTTTGAGATTGTATCCCAGTACAGCTTTTCCCACTCTTTTGTTGACTATGAGGGCTACTCCATTTCTTCTACGGGATTCTTGCCTACAATAGTAGATATGATAATCGTCTGAATTGAATTCGCCCATTCCCGTCCATTTTAGTTAACTGACGCCCAGGATGTCAATGTTTATTCTTGCCATCTCCTGTTTGATCATATCCAGCTTACCAAGGTTCATAGATCTTACATTCCAGGTTCCTATGCAGTATTTTTCTTTGCAGCATCGGACTTTCCTTTCACTTCCATGCACATCCGCAGCTGAGCGTCCTTTCGGCTTTGGCCCAACCACTTCATTAGCTCTGGAGCTACTTGTACTTTTCCTCCGCTCTTCCTCAGTAGCATGTTGGACGCCTTCCAACCTGAGGGGCTCATCTTCCAGCGTCATTTCTTTTAGCCTTTTGTTTCTGTTCATGGAGTTTTCTTGGCAAAGATACTGGAGTGGCTTGGCAGTTCCTGCTCCAGGTGGATCGCGTTTAGTCAGAACTCTCCACTATGACCTGTCCATCTTGGGTGTCCCTGCATGGCATAGCCCATAGCTTCTCTGAATTACTCAAGCCCCTTCGCCACGACAAGGCAGCAATCTGTGAAGGGGCAAATAAGCAGCAATAAATAAATAAATTGGCAGTTTTATTATTTATATTCCATCTTTCCACCAGAAAGTAGTGATCAAGGCTGCTTACAGTCTTCATATGAGAGCAAAAAACAAAAAACAACAACACCCAAATTTAACAAGAAAATAGCAAAATAAAGTAAAAATTAACCACACAGAAAAAGCCATTAAAATCCACTAAGTGCATTAAACTGTTTTTAGCAAGGAATACAGTTTAAAACAATACAGCAGGGTGAATTAAACATTATATGTCAGTCTAAAAACACGTGTTTTTACATTGTTCTTGAAATCAGTCAGACTGGAAACTGACTGTGTCTCTGAAAGGAGTACATGTTACAGTCTGGGAGCAACACAGCAGAAAGCCCTGTCCCACATGCTTCTCTGGTGGGCCTCCAAAATAGTTAATAGGGCATCTCCTGAAGATCTCAATATTTGGAGAGGCTCATAATTAGACAGTTGGTCACTTAGGTAGCCAGGCCCCGAGGAGATAAGGCTTTGAAGGTTAAGACCAACAACTTGAATTGGGCCTGGTAACCAGGGCTGGCAACCAGTGCTGATCTTTCAGCATTGGGGTCATATAACCATGATACTTTATGTCAGTCAGCAACTTAGCTGCCACATGATGTAGCAATTGAAGGTCCTAGATCCACTTCTATGGTAGCCCACCTCCTAAGCCAGTAGCTGGTACATGAAATGGAGCTGTGTAAAGGCACTCCTTGTCACTGCTGCCACCCGGGAATCCAAGGACAGTGCGGAATCAAGGAGCATTCCCAGGCTGTGAATCTGACCGGGGGGGGGGGGGGGGGCGCCACCCTTTCTAGAACATGATGAATCTGACAAGGATGTTCTCCACAATCCACAGAGAAAGAATCCTAATTCCTAAACCTATCTACTTGTGGACATACTTTTCACAGTGAGGGAACATCACACTTCCATATTTTTGTGATTTCACATGCAGGATTGCCAAGTTTCCCCCCCCTGTTGTTCCACATTTTGACAATAACAGAGACAGGTGGTCACAAAACAAAATGAAGTATAACTTTATTTAAAATGGTGGCCTAAATCCCATTGCTAGAGTCAACTGTCTTGAGAAGACACATCAAATCAACCGCTAAATGGTGAGCCAACAATTATACAAATATCATTGACTTAGTGGGCCTGCTCTAGATGGATTCAGGCCAATGAACTTTGCATCGAATGATAGAATTATCAACTTGGTAGTTGTAGTATTTTAATTTTAATTTTTTTAGCATTTTATTGTTGTTGCTTAGATCTTCCAATTTTGGCTCTTGGTCAACTTTCAGAATTATATCATTGTGTCTTTTATTTTGACTGGGTTTTAAGAGCATAAGACTAATTTTAATCTGATTTTATATGAACTGTGGTTTTTTTAAAAATACTTTTACTTGCCTTCTTGAGTTTGGGAAGGCATTTTAAAATTGTTACCACTTACATGGACAATGAGAATAGAATAGGATAGGACGGATGTAATGATCAAATGATTAACATGTCTGAAAAGTGAAATAAAGATCTCAGAGAGCAATATTTTTGATTGCAGTTGTTTTGGGGAGATGTCTAGAATGAAATGTGTAAATATATAATTAATCTTTTTTCAGAAACTGAAATCTTCGTTGTTAATCTACAAAACAGACTTGCAGAAATTAATCTTCTGTCCACTTCTTTCATCAAGACAAGACCCAGACTTTCCTACTTTCCTCCTTTCAACGGTAGAAAGAATTCTAGCAGCAGCAACGACAATGAGAAAAACTGACTGTGTTTACCTTTGATGTTTCTAAACTGATCCTATTCAAAAGAAAACAAAGTCTTGATATTTTACTAATTCTAAATTTATATATACCTAGGAAAAGTCAGCTGTATGTAACTTACTGAGTGAAAGGTAATAAAATGAGACAGAGTACACAAAGTTACTAATAAATGCTGTTTCCAGTTTCCCCATTTCTGTTATTTCCTTCATCTTGAAAACACATATCTAGAAATAGAAGCTTTTAGAACTGCTGGATAGCTCCGTGATTTAGGCATCTGACTGAAGAGCCAGAGGTTGGGAGTTCAGTTCTCTGCTGTGCCTGAATCAGATATAGTGAACATTCACACAGGGTGTAGGTTAATGCAGCCTTGTTAATATGCTGGCAAAGATGGCAACATTTGCCTTTACAGTTTGGAATACAGCTTCTACAATCACTTATTCTTGCCTATGCTAACATGGGCTTCTGGAAGACCAAAAATCTCTGGAGGGCCTTATGGTCTTCACCTCGAACCACAGTGTGCAGATGGACATTGTCTTGAAAACTGTATGAACATACAGTTTATCCCACCCACAGCTCCTAACCTTTGAAGGTATTAAATACGATTGTTCCATGGTGAGAAGAGGCAACTTTTGGTAATTTACTATTTTATATACTGTCTATTTCCTATGCACCCAGAACAGGGTTAGGAATATAATGTTTAAATGTACTGTTTTCCATGTATGTGATTTCTTCATGTCCAGAACTGACTCTGAAAAATACAAAGGAAGGGTTCAGGTTTTGAGAATGTTCACTTCTTCATTGTGGCCTCTGTGAATGCACACATATGGGTATTGTCCGCGCCTGCGCTGACAATCTCGGAAGATTCTAGAGCTAAAAGTAACAATTTTATGGTGTGATCTCCCATGAGGCAATGCTCCTCCCACTCACCATTCCCCTCAGTTCCTTTTTTCCGCCCTGCAGTAAGGTTCTACGGAAGAGAGAGAGCAATTCTTTGGCCTTTTGTGCTACTAAATACCTGCTAAATACTTAGATTAGCAACCTACAACCCTTTCTTTTCATCTCCCGTGAGTTTTTTCCTTCTTATCGTCGGGTTTTTTCCCTTTCCCTAGATTTTCATTTCCCCCCCCCCCCGCCCTTTATGGCCTCTTCAGCTCTTTTTAAGCGCTGTGTCGGCTGCAATAGTAAAATTCCATCAACCGACGGCCACGACAAGTGTTTGTTTTGTTTAGGCGAAAAACACCAAACCCAATCCTGCGTGGCTTGTAGAAACTTTACTAAGCCTGCGCTCAAACACAGATTCCAACGATTAAGATCTCACCTTTGGGAAGCAGCCATGAATCCCGCTGCCGCGACTCCTACTGAAGCTCAACACTTAGAGCCAGCCCCATCCAGGCAAACCTTATCTGCAATGCCGGGGCACTCCACTCCCTCTCCCCGCTCCAAAGCGGGCTCCGACACTTCCCGGACTTCAAAATCGAAGGCCCCGAAGGAGCAATCTAAAAAGAAGAAGGAGAAACCTGTTGCCAAGCCTAAAACGACCAAATCCGTTCGCTTGGAGCCACCGACGGAGCGCCCACCCTCTCCTATATTTGAAGAATCTTCTATGGAAGCTCCTGCGTCTGTAGTGGAAAGGGATGAGGTGCTTATTCCCTCAGCACAAGCTCCAGCTTTGCCTGGTAGCTTTTCTCCCTCCACTGGCCATGTTGGGACTGAACCCCCATCCAGTCCGGCCACTGCCCATTCGAGCCCAATCTCAGGGCGGGCTTTCGACACCGAACCATCTGAACCCGACACTTCTCCTCCATCTCCAAAGAAACGTAAGGAGAAGAGGAAGCATGTCGAACCACCAACTCCAATACCGCAACTTGGTCACTGTTATCAATTTCCGTTTTTTTCCAGCCTATCAACAACTTGCTTTTCAACAACTTGGCATGGAGAACTTTTTTCCCTTCGCTAAGCAATTCCAAATGGAAGCTTATCAGGGATTCTCACAACCAAATCCGACGAAAAGATCTCGATGCGAATCCCTACCACACTGTCCTCAGTTTCCTCCATCAACAATATCTCAACCTGCGGAACCACTCTCGACGTCGACATCACTCTCGACGTCGAAGAAACGACTGTAGCGTTCTCCTTTACATGTGGTCATGGCTCAGGTTCAGTTAGAGTGAGTCATGCATATTTATGTTGCTGAGAGGCGGAGCCAAGAGGCAGAGTATAAGAGGCAGAGCCTGAGGGGGAGAAGGGAGATCAGAGTTTTGGAAGGAGTTTGATTAGAGAGTTCAGAGATTTATGTGATTGTGATTAGACTGATGAAAATATAGTAGGAGATCTGAGAAGTGATTGACCAGTGACTGGAAGGGAGAAGGAATAGAACTGAATATTAAAATACTGAAACAAATAAGCAAATAAACTAAAGATCTTTCTATTTCATTAAAGAGTGGACCTGATTCTTTCTAAAGGAGTTATGGGGATCTAGGGATCTCCTGGTGGCAGCAGTGGAAGAAAGGAAAGAGTTTAGTTTTGCCCTGGTGTGCTCTGAGGTCTGAGTCTAGGTGGACAGACCAAGGCACGAGTGGGTCCAACGCCACATAGGTTCCAGAGGTGTGGGATCCAAAAAGGGTCAAATCGCGACATTCGTGTCCAGCGGCGGGAAACGAAGTAATCCAGTGAAGCCTATTGAAATAATCCAGTGAAACCTGATTATAAAAAGAATTTATTGAGTCAAGGGTACCTTTTAGACAGGATCTGTGGCAATGAGGTTTGGTTCCTGCTAGAGCTTTTGGGAAAAGCTTAGTAGCGGGGCCTCAGAACCCAGATCAGGGATAAGATAGTCTAAGATAGGGAACGACTCTGTGAGGAAATTTCTGAGTTTTACCTCAGGATCTGAGGATCAGAGGGCTTGCTGTGAAATCCCAGGCTCTGAGATAGGAGAGCGCTGTGGATAAGGCAGAAGCCAGGTCATAGCAGATCTGAGGGAGAGAACCTAAGGAAAAGGCTTGAATTCTCTGAGAGGGAATTTCTGAGTTTACCTCAGGATCTGAGGATCAGAGGGCTTGCTGTGAAATCCCAGGCTCTGAGATAGGAGAGCGCTGTGGATAAGGCAGAAGCCAGGTCATAGCAGATCTGAGGGAGAGAACCTAAGGAAAAGGCTTGAATTCTCTGAGAGGGAATTTCTGAGTTTACCCCAGGATCTGAGGATCAGAGGGCTTACTGTAAGTAAAATCCCAGGCTCTGAGATAGGAGAGCGCTGTGGATAAGGCAGAAGCCAGGTCATAGCAGATCTGAGGGAAAGTACTAAAAGAAAAGGCTGGAAAAATTTATATCAGTAACTGGAAGTAAAATAAGGAAAACAGGTCCTTTTAAAAATTTGTGAACGCTGCTCTAATCACCCCAGAAAGAAAAGATGCCTCACAAACGCGCCACAAGGGGGAGTCCTGAGTCTGAAGAGTTACCTCAGGAATTGGAGGGAAACCCTTTAACGTCAGGAGACCACGAGAAAATAGTTCTCGAGGTTACCTCAGAGGGAAATAAGGAATTAAGCCCTCAAGAATTTGAGAGATGGAAACTGGAACGGGAATTTAAATTTAAGGAACTACAGCTCAGAGCTGAGCAGGAGGCCAGACAATTTGAGCAGGAGGAGAGAAGAAGGGAAATGGATTTTCAACTACAGATGAGACAGCTAGAGATTTCTGCTCTAAACAATAATCTTAATAATAACAACAGTGGGGGAGGTGGAATCCTGTCAAAGATAGATTTGAAGAAGTTTCCCCAGTACAAAAGAGGGGACTGTCCTGAATCCTTCCTCATTGCTTTTGAACGCACCTGCAATGACTTTGAAATCAGAAATGAAGATAGAATGATGGTTTTAAGAGCGCAGGTTAGCGGAGATCTGGCAGAAATATATGCCCAGATGAATCCCGAGAAGGCAAGAGATTTTGAGGCATATAAAAAGATGGTTTATTCAAGATTTTGTCTGAACTCTGAACACCTGAGGCGGAAATTTCGCTCTCTCTCTAAAAAGCAGGATGAATCGTACTCTCAGTTGGGAGCTAGATTGGCGCAGACTCTGGAAAAGTGGATTGAAAGAGAGGAGATCACTTCTTTAGAACAGTTGAAGGATTTAATTGGGCTAGAACAGTTTTACTCCCTATTACCTGGAGAACTACGGTATTTAGTAAGGGACAAGAATCCTAAAAATTTATGGGAAGCGGGAGAACAAACTGATTTGATTAATGCTTACAGGAACCCTAGATTTTCAGAGCTGAGAGTAAATAAACCAAACTGGGACAATAACTATAAAAAGCCTTTTAATAAAAATTACCTCAGCAGGAATCCTGAGAGAGAAGGTCAGGGCGGGACTTCCCCAAAGTTGCCAAGGGCTAGCCCACCAAAAACATCAAACCCTGAGGCACGGTTCGCCAAAGTACCTCAGAATGACAAAAGGAATTTTAAATGTTTTAACTGTGGGCAACCAGGCCACTTACAATTCCAGTGTAGGCAACCATACCCCAACTTGCAGAGAAATGATTCTCTAACCAAAAAGGTGTATTGTGTCAAGCAAGTGGAGTCAGGGGAGGAAAATAGTAGACAGAGACCTGATCCCATAACCACCACCACTTCTACTGACCATGAGGAGGAAGATATTCCTATAGCCCAAGTAGTCCATTGTTTCTATATCAGCAATGACCAGACCCTTCTCAGAAACGCAGGTGAAGAGATAGTTGTGAAAGGAAAGAAGTACATTGCAATAAGAGATACAGGATCTCAAATCTCCATTGTCCATTCCAATTTAGTAGCCCAGGATGACATTATTCCTGGCAAAGAAATGTCTTTAAAGGGAATTGGGAAGGAAACCGTGGTTTTAAAAGTGGCTGAGATACCAGTAGAATACCAGAATTGGTCTGGAAAGTGGCAAGTAGCTGTGTCAGATGAAATACCAGCAGCTTTTCTCCTTGGTTGGGATTTAATAGAGCATGTCAAGAGTGCGTTAGTGCTTACCCGCTCAAAGGGGGGTCAAAACTCACCCTCTGCAGCTCAAACCGATACTGTAGCAGGTGGAGCGGTTACCGTGGCAACCCAGCTTGATAGGGCTGAGGCAGAACTCATGCTACTACAGAATCCCAAAACAAATAACAATTTTGCCCAGGAGCAGAAGGAGGACATTAGCTTGGGAGTTTGCTTTGAAGCTGCCAGGACTCCCACTGTACTGTCTCCTGAGTGCCCTGATAGCTTTAGCTTAACCAAAGACCTGCTGTACAGGGAAACGTTAGCTACTCCATACCGAGGAAAAGGGGAACCCCGAAAGCAATTAGTGGTCCCTAGTAAATACAGGGAGAAAATCATTAATCAAGCTCACAGCAGTTTATTTGGAGCTCACATGGGGATCACCAGAACCAAAAGACGGGTTGGCCAGAACTTCTTTTGGCCAGGTATGGGCAAACAGATTACTAGTTTCTGTAAAACGTGGGATGTCTGTCAGAGACGAGGGACTGGGCAGGACAGGACCAAAGCCAAATTATGTCCTCTGCCAGTCATCTCTACACTGTTCCAAAGGCTGGGAATCGATCTAGTGGGTCCCTTACCTAATGCCACCCGTAGGGGAAATAAATACATCTTGACCATAATGGATTTTGCCACTAGATATCCCGAGGCAATTCCTTTGCGCAACATGGAAACTGACACCGTGGCAGATGCCCTAATCAATTACATGAGCCGATTGGGATTTGCCAGCGAGATAGTCAGCGATTTGGGAATGAGTATCACCTCCAAACTGATCAAAAGGTTATGGAAGGCTTGTGGAATTACCCAAATCAATTCGACTCCATATCATCCAGAGACCAACGGGTTAGTTGAGAAATTCAATGGCACTTTAGTGCGCATGATTAAGGCGTATGTAGCAGAGAACCCAAACGATTGGGACTGCAAAATACAACCCTTACTATATGCTTATAGGAGCATCCCTCAAGAGAGCACGGGATTTAGTCCTTTTGAGTTACTGCTAGGACGAGAGGCGCGCGGCCTTTTAGATTTGCTCCGCATGAACTGGGAAGACCATAGAGAAAGTGACCCAGAGTCAGTGGTCGAATATGTATATAAGTTGCAAAACACCTTGCAACGTTCTCTGGAGTTGGCTGGGAGGAATTTGAGGGCTGCCCAGGCTAAACAGAAGGCATGGTATGATAAGAAAGCCCGTGAAAGAACTTTTGGGCCGGAGGAGGAAGTTCTCTTGCTCAGGCCAGTCAGAGGACACAAGCTACAATTAGCTTGGGAGGATCCCTATAAAGTAGTGACAAAATTGAACCATGTCAATCATGTGATACAGAAGAAGGAAGGCCCTGATGCCTTAAAGAGGGATGCATCTAAAGATGTTCGGGAGGAGAAGAGGGAACTGCCTACCCTTTCCCTAGCTGAGCAAGTGAAGCCCCGAGCCAGACTTAAAGATGACGTCACTATAAAACGACCAGCAGATGACATCCTGTGGACAACCGAGTGGCTGATGACCGCCAGTCGACGGAAAAGGGTGCAGAGGAAGGAGCCAGTGGTCAACAGAGGGACTCCTGAGTACCAGCAGAGGTGTGTCCAGCTGAAGGAGATGACCACAACCGGACCAGTCCATGGTGCGCCAGACTACGACGGAAAAGTGAGAGACTTGGACTTTGCAAATTTTGCCGTTGCAACAGAGACTCAGTTCTTGCCTCGAAAGCCCACAACGTTGTCGCACATGTGCTTTCCAGGAGGCTAGATGAATGATACCAGGACTTTTATTATAAACTGAAATGGACTATAATTCACAGTTAATTATTTATGTAAAAGTTCAGGATCGTGATTTCTGTATGGTTGTAAATTCTGTAAAATGATAAGGTAAGGTATATTATTGATTAGTAGATGATAAGGTAAAGTATTGTATTGATTATTAAATGATAAGGTAATGTATATTATTGATTAGTAGATGAAAAGGTAAAGTATGGTATTGATTATTAAATGATAAGGTAAGGTATTTGGTTGATATTTAGTAAAAATGTGAAAGGTAAAATGTTATGAGAAACTTAAAAAAGTTTAAGCAATTGCACCTGTTTGTTCAGGAGGAAAAATGTGTTTCCCCTCCCAAACAAACCTAAGTAAGGGGGGAGGTCTGTAGCGTTCTCCTTTAAATGTGGTCATGGCTCAGGTTTAGTTAGAGTGAGTCATGCATATTTATGTTGCTGAGAGGCGGAGCCAAGAGGCAGAGTATAAGAGGCAGAGCCTGAGGGGGAGAAGGGAGATCAGAGTTTTGGAAGGAGTTTGATTAGAGAGTTCAGAGATTTATGTGATTGTGATTAGACTGATGAAAATATAGTAGGAGATCTGAGAAGTGATTGACCAGTGACTGGAAGGGAGAAGGAATAGAACTGAATATTAAAATACTGAAACAAATAAGCAAATAAACTAAAGATCTTTCTATTTCATTAAAGAGTGGACCTGATTCTTTCTAAAGGAGTTATGGGGATCTAGGGATCTCCTGGTGGCAGCAGTGGAAGAAAGGAAAGAGTTTAGTTTTGCCCTGGTGTGCTCTGAGGTCTGAGTCTAGGTGGACAGACCAAGGCACGAGTGGGTCCAACGCCACATAAGTTCCAGAGGTGTGGGATCCAAAAAGGGTCAAATCGCGACAACGACATTCACAATCTGCAACTGCTCTACCATCGAAGCAACCTAAGCACTCTTTGAAGGCTCGCCACGTTACAACAACTGCGACATCAAGACCTAACCCGTCTAGACCATCACAGGCTACCCCCCGTTCAGATGACGAATCCTCATCTGCTCCACAAACCTCAGATCATGACACTGACGAAGAATCATCTCCAGAATCTCCAGCGAATATCCCTACGCCCGATTCTGAGCCTACTGATGCACAACTGTCCTCTCCATCGAAGGATTTCACTTCTTACTCCAATTTAATCTCTCGTATGGCCACTGCACTTAAGCTTAAGGTTGAGGAACCTCCTTCCCCTGAAGCAGATACCATATTCGATGACATCCATTCTGAAAAGTCACAGCCCCTCAGCCTGGCATACATCTCTGCCCTGAAACAAATCATCAAAGACACCTGGGACACACCCCCTACAAATTTAAGAATGTCCAGACGCACTGATAACATGTATAGAACCCATGATCCTGACATGGAATTCCTAACGAAACATCCAATTCCTAATTCCATAATCGTCGAATCCAACTTACAAAAATCCAGAGGTAAACCTTCGATTTCACCAACTAATAAAGAGGGACGAAAACTCGACGTTATAGCCAGGAGAATTTATTCCTTGCAGTCTTTCCTCCTCAGAACGGCTAACTATCAGGCAGCAATGGGCGCCTACCAGCAGCACCTCTGGGCGAAAATCCTGCCCATTCTTGAGTCTGCACCTGAATCTATCAAAACGGACCTTATGCATGCCCATACTGAAGCTGCATCCCTGGCAAAGCAACAGAAAATAGTCGCCCGGCATGCTGCTGAGGCTGCCTCTAAATCCTTAGTGTCGTCTATTGCCATCCGTAGACACGCTTGGCTCAGGTCTACATCCCTTAACGATGATGCCAAACATAGAATAGAAGAACTCCCATTTGATGGCATTGGACTGTTTCATCAAAAAACAGATGATATCATGGAAAGTCTTCACCAAATGCGTAAAATGGCTAAAACTTACATGAACCAATCTTCCTTTCGCTCCTACAAACCAAATTACAGATCCTCCTCGTACTATCAACAACCCTTCCAACCATTTCAAAGGTACCAGTCATACCGACCCTTTGGTCAGCAACAATCTGACAGGCCGTTCTCGACACCGGGACCGTCGACCCCGAACCCCCGTGTTCGAAACCAGCAGCAACAACGTCAACCTCAGACAAAGCCACAAGGGAAGGGTAAGGGCTATCGACGATATTGATACCCCTACCCATTTTCCTCAGAGTGTTGATACCTCAAATTTCCCACGATTACGACCTTTTCTCCCATTCTGGAAACACATTACAAGCAACAAATGGGTTCTTAATATTATTTCATTTGGTTACTGTATTGAGTTTCAATCTCTCCCTCCCTTGGGCAATCTCAAGTTTACTCCTTATTCTGACACCCTTCAGGAGGAAGTTTACTCTTTGCTAGACAAGCAAGCAATTACATTGGTTCCAATTAGTGATTCCCCTTATGGCTTCTATTCCAAATACTTCACGGTGCCAAAAAAGGACGGAGGTCTCTGCCCAATTCTCGATCTCAGAGACCTCAATACCTATATTCAACCTCGAAAATTTCGAATGCTCACACTTGACACCGTTATTCCCCTTCTTTCACAGGGAGACTGGTTCGTCCTGATCGACCTCAAGGACGCGTATTTTCATATATCCATCCACCCATCCCACCACAAGTACCTCCGCTTCCACTTCAACGATTCGGTTTACCAATTCTGCTCCCTCCCATTTGGACTCTCTACAGCCCCAAGGACATTTACAAAATGCATGGCTCCAATTGCGGCTTTCCTTCGTCTTCAGGGTATTCATATCTACCCTTACATCGACGACTGGCTCATCGTAGCACACTCCCGTCTTGACACCATAAGAGCCGTCCGCACTACTCTGCATACTCTACAAAACCTCGGTCTCCAAGTCAACCATTCCAAGTCACATCTGGAACCGTCCCAAACTGCTACCTTCATCGGAGCCCTACTCAATTCCAGACAAGCCAGAGCGTTCATTCCACAAGAAAGAATCAGAAAACTAAAACGTGCCATAGATTCGTTTCGACCTCGAGCTTTGATCACGGCTCGACACACCCAGCATCTCCTGGGACTCATGTCTTCGATGACCTCAGTCATCCAACATGCGAGACTCAAACTCAGACCCCTTCAAGTGTGGTTCCTAGCACAATTCGATCCACAAACAGACAACCAGTCAAAACGACGGCGAGTAACACCAGAACTCTCGCATCAACTCACCTGGTGGCTCTCGCCGACCAATCTTCTTGTCGGTCGTCCGTTCCGACCTCTTCAACCCACTGTTCAGATCACGACAGACGCCAGTCCCTGGGAATGGGGTGCTCATTGCCTGCAATACAAAATTCACGGACTCTGGACGAGATCGGAATCGACACTCCACATAAATCACTTGGAACTCATGGTGATCATAAAAGCCTTCCATGCCTTCCTCCCAATTATTCGAGGCCATGTAGTCCAACTAGCAACAGACAAAACCATTGCCCTATTTTATGTCAACAAACAAGGGGGCACCCACTCTTCCTCCCTCCTATACCTCTCAGTTGACCTCTGGGAATGGTGCTACGAGCACCATATTTTTCCGATAGCGGCACACATTTCCACAGAGGAAAACTACCTAGCGGACCATCTGAGTCGCCTCACATCGAGTTCACACGAGTGGTCCCTCAAAACGTCCGTCTTCCATCTCCTCTGCCACAGATGGAGAACACCGGACATAGATGTCTTTGCTTCGAAATCGAACGCAAAATGTGTGACTTATTGCGCTCGAGCTGGGGCCGATGCCAACTCCATCGGGGATGCTTTCATGATCAACTGGTCGAGAACACTTCTCTACCTCTTCCCCCCGATTCCACTAATACAACGAACTGTAATCCGAATCCACCATTTCCATGCGGACGCTATATTGATAGCCCCCTGGTGGCCGAGGCAACCGTGGTTCCCTTACCTCCGATCGATCTCGACGGACACGTTCCGGCTACCTCTGATTCCAGATCTTCTCACTTTGAATGACGGGATGGTCTACCACCCAGACCTCTCATCCCTTCACTTAACGGCTTGGAGGATAACCCCGACCTTCAAGCAATTATAGATCGGGCTCGAAAACCCTCTACTAGACTCCTCTATGGAAATAAATGGAGATCTTTCCTTAAATACACGAAAGACAATGATTTACCTGCCATACCTGTATCCATTAAGACTCTTCTTACTTACCTTCTCCATCTTTTCAATTTTGGATTATCGATCTCCACTCTCAAAGTGTACATTGCAG
Organism: Intellagama lesueurii; assembly: GCA_037013535.1. Taxonomy (NCBI): domain Eukaryota; kingdom Metazoa; phylum Chordata; class Lepidosauria; order Squamata; family Agamidae; genus Intellagama; species Intellagama lesueurii. The sequence goes on along the minus strand of JBAJHW010000003.1, from coordinate 61,581,593 downwards.
CAATTGTTGCACACCAGCCTGATGACTCTCCTTCTGCAAGACTTTTCTCTCATCCGGCTGTAAAGAAATTTCTCAAAGGGCTCAATAACACCCGCCCCCCACCTCAACGTATCACCCCTCAATGGTCACTGCAAATCGTTCTGAATGCGCTGATGCGCCCCCCTTTCGAACCGATGGCCACATCCGACCTTAAACTACTTACCTTGAAAACAACATTTTTGGTTGCTATCACTTTGGCCAAAAGAGCCAGCGAACTCGCTGCTCTCCGATCGGACCCTCCATTCATTCAATTCCATCCTGATAAGGTGACTCTTCATTTTGATGTGTCCTTCCTTCCAAAGGTGGTAACTGATTTTCATAGGAACCAACCTATCATTCTGCCCGCCTTTTTCAAATCTCCATCATCTCCTCTGGAAAACATGCTCCACACAATTGACGTTCGACGTTCCTTGGCATTCTATCTCAATAGAACTAAGGACTTTAGGACTACAAACCGCTTATTTGTTTGTTTCTATGGGCCCAATAAGGGGAACCCAGCATCCTCTCAATCTATCTCCAGGTGGCTTGTGCAAGCTATATCCCTTGCTTACCAACTATCAGGGAAACCACCACCTGGTCAGCTGAAGGGACATTCCACCAGAGCACTTTCCACGTCAATGGCCTACCAACGTGGCACAGACGTTCCAGATATCTGCCGTGCTGCAACCTGGTCCACTCCGTCGACCTTTGTCAAGCACTACCGGCTAGATGTCAGAGCACGCACTGATGCTGGTTTTGGCAGAACTGTATTGGCTTCCTTGCTCCCGTGACGCCCACCTGCCGGTAAGTGAAGCTTGCGAGTCACCCATATGTGTGCATTCACAGAGGCCACGATGAAGAAAGAAAGGTTACTTACCTGTAACCATAGTTCTTCGAGTGGTCCTCTGTGAATTCACACTACCCACCCATCCTCCCCTCTGTCCGTCATGGTGCCTTACTAATTCTATAACTTTTGCCTGGCGGACATATCCTAGGAACTGAGGGGAATGGTGAGTGGGAGGAGCATTGCCTCATGGGAGATCACACCATAAAATTGTTACTTTTAGCTCTAGAATCTTCTGAGATTGTCAGCGCAGGCGCAGACAATACCCATATGTGTGAATTCACAGAGGACCACTCGAATAACTATGGTTACAGGTAAGTAACCTTTCTTTATTAGTGTTTCTTAAAGGATCATTCATATATTTTGCTACATGATTAGAAAACATAGACATAAATTCTGCTTAAGTCATCCCATCTGTATGACTTAAGGTTTTGAAGGGCCTGTGCAAACTGGAGTTCTCGGCCATTGCTCTGAAAACATACCCTACTTGTAATTATGGTGCACTATGAAGTTAGGATCGTGAACTAAGACACCATCTGTCTTTTTAAAAACAGACAGACAAACAAGTATGTAAATATGAAAATAACATCCGTCTAATTAAAGCAGAAATAATCATAGGTAGTAACATGGTTTACCATTTCTTTTCTGTATTTATTTCTAACAATCAATAGTGAGGAAAGCACCTTGCAACAGAAGTGTTTAGGGCTCTTTATTAAGGCTTAGGTATTGAAGACATGTACCTGTTTATAAAAAGTATGCAGGCACAAAATAAACTTTGTTTCTCTTTGGGGTTCTCTTATGGGCAAAACATTTTTATGAGGTCAAAAGCATTGCTGGATCCTTCTGTTAAGCACCCAATTTTACAGTATCTCATTTGGCTGAGTTAAGAAGAGAAAGTTCTTCATCAGTAGTGCAAAAATTGCAAACTATCTAGAGAATGTATTAGGTTATTAATAACCAATCCTGATTTCCAGAGGGGAAATCTGATGCAAGCTGAAGTATCCATTTGAGAAACTATAAATTTAGATCTTGATTCTGCAACAATTGGAATGATTTGGGGGGCATTTCTGTTTCTTTCCTCCATCCTATCTCTTTATTTTGCAATACCCAGCCTTAAGAAGGCTCCTACTATACCTGAATGCTTCCTTGTTTTTAACATTTTAATGGTCCAATGAAGATATTACTCAGCCTTATTTTCTTTTGGATTTTGTGCCAGGACCACACAAGTTTTTTTGTTTGCTTTTTTTGTTCTGATTACAATTGGGAAAGGAACAAAATGGTATTCAGCCTTCTGACTGATTCTAGATTTGTCCTGATTATTTTTCACCATGGCAATGTGTTGATATGGATGGTAGCCCAGGTCTTTTGCTTCTGGTAAATTTCCCTTTCTTGCCATAAAGACTATAACTAATGAGATTCAGACATAAGTTTTGAATTTTTTCCGCTCCTCTCCAATTGCTGTGCGTACTTTTAATGTCTGTGCCAAGAAAATACATTATGTAAGAGATTTCAGTTTTCTATCAACTTTGACAGGGGCTTTCACTGTGTTGCATTTTATTGGTCTGACTGATGAAGTTATGAGCCATGTACTAGCCAACACTTAAGGATGATTTTCCTTGAGCTTACATTATCAGCTGAAGAAGAACAATGTTGTCACAATGTTTTCATTGGAACGAAAATGATTATTATGCCTTACCAAGGTTCATATTCTGAAAAAAAGGAATGATAAACATTTGCAGTCACTAATCGGAACTATAAACCCAACTATTTCATGGGGACAAATGCAGAAATTCTTTGCTGTTCTTTACTGTTTTATATTTAATCTCCATGAAATGATTTTCTGATTGTTGAGTTTCTAGATTGCTTTCTGACATGGCTAATGCTTGTGATAGGTGCAGTTAGGACATGTATAAGTAAAGTCTAGTTCTCACTTAGCAACACACTAGTCTAATCTACAGGTGTCTAGATTAGACACATATACCAACATGAGAGCTAAGAGATTATGATAATAATAATAAAAAAACAGAACAAGTGGAGAAATGCTTATTAGCTGAAAGGAGAGTTTCAGAATCTGTCTTTCATTGGGCCAACTGAAAGGTCACCAAGGACTGTGCAAGTTTTCAAGCTCTTCAGAACTTCTTTAGCAGGAAATATGGTAAGATGGTTGTAGTAGGAAGCTGATGTTCAAGTCTTACATTTCGCAACTAGTTACAAGAAATTATGTGTGATTGAAGTTAGAAAATAAGGATATTCAGTTTTAAATGCAAATAGATTTCTTTCCTTTGTTTTCAAGGACACTTGAGTTTGCTAAATAATCTTCTACTTTAGCTACAGTTCTCCCCAGCCATAGACTATTGTGTTATCTTAATGGACTTGGTTAACTGGGTTGGCTAATGTATGGATCATCCTTGTATTTCAAGCCACTCAAATTAAGAATGGAAAACTTTGTACTGATTACATTTGTTAAATAGGTCAGAGAAAGCTGAATAAAAATACTGTTGGCAACAGACACCAAATTGTTTATTAACTTGGGGACTGTGATGTTGTTACAAACTATGGATATCAAAGGCTCATGATGGTACAACATCTAGAAGGGTTATTTTCAGTTTGCTGCCCCATAGCATTGGGATCAGTTACCATTTGTCTGGCACTCATGCCACATGGGTTTTTGATCTGCTTCCAAATCCACTGCACTGTCTAGACGTCTCTGAACTGCTCCAGGCTTTAGGCAGTGCAAATATTGTATGTACAAGTTGGAAAAACTGGATTTTGACAATAACACTTATTTCCATCTAGATATAAAGCACTAACATTGTCACCTTTTAAAAAGTCCATCACATTTATGAAGTCTTAATGCACAATGGCAGAATCATCCCAAAAGGCTATAGAAGAACAGGAACCATCAATGCATCTCCCATTACACTTTAAAAAGCAATGATTCATTCAATTTTGAGGAAGTGACAACTTAAATTGTACTCTACTTTGGTAATCTTAGACTTGTTTATCTCTTTGATAAAAGCAGTGATGCAACCATACACAACACCATATAAAAGGTAATGGATAAAATAATCTTGTAGCAATGTTTAGTCTTATGAAAGCCATAAGTCTCATATAATAATTACATGCCTTTTGATGTTGTCTTTTAAAGCAGTTAGCACTGAACTCTTGTCATGTGATGGTCACTGCCATAGTGTGCATATGCTCTTACATGCCATACATGGGGCAAGAGATATTGTGATTTTGTTTCATCTTTCTTTTCTTTATGCTTTATTGGGTAATTGTGTTATCCTCCAGGTATTGTTGGACTACAAGCCCAAGTATTACTTGGCTATGCTGACTAGGACTGATGGGGGATGTAGTCTAGCATCATTTGGAAGACAACAGTTGACCATTTTTACTCGAAGGGTACATCTACAAACAGTTCTGTTCATTTTCATGTAAACACTTTTTGTGCATTGTTTCCTTTGGTTGGGTACTTTATCTGAATTTTATTTGTGATTAGTTTGGATATTAATATCTGCACTGTTGCTAGCTGGATAGCTCAGTGGTTTAGGTACCTGGCTGCAGAGCCAGAGGTTGGGAGTTCAATGCCCCCACTGTGCCTCCTGTGTGGCCTTGGGTAAATTGTGTTGTCCCAGAGTGAGCCCAGAAGAAGGGAATTATAAAACCACTTCTGTGTATTCTCTACATAGAACGGGTCGCCATAAGAATTGTTATTGTTATTGTTATATCTACATTGTTGGACTGATGTTTGACTTTGCTTATTGACTACCCTTAAATGTGGCCATGTTTTATTATATTACGTAGGGTTTTGACAGAAAGGTGGTTAATACAGAGCTTGCAAAAGTTACTTTTTAAAAAGACATGCAGGTTGGAGGATGTCAGTCATGCTTCCTGGAGAATTCTGGTTGTTATTGTTTTTTAATAAACAACACTTGCAACAGTGTAAATTGAAAATAAAAATACTGTGAAAACTGGATGTCAGGATAAGTGCTTTTGAATATAAGAGAAGGTTGCACTCCTAATTAGCCAAGATGGCCGAGGCATGGCTGAGCTGATACTATGCCAGTGTTCCATCCAAACCCCTCTCAGTCTCACAATGTTAGAGATTACTTAGGACCCCCTCCCACACACAATTTGGCTTAATTTTGTGCTGCCATACTGACTGTGACTCGGAGATGTGAAGGATTTGGATCTGGAATAATTCAGCTTCTCCTCCTCTTCTGCCTTTTTTCCAGTTCTTTTTTTTTTTTTTTGCCTCTTCTGTCAGAGGATCTCAGCCAGCACAGCAGTTGTGCTGGAAGATTCGGTTGCAGTGGCAAATCTGAGATCAGCCAGCAAAAGGCCAGTTGTGCCAGAACAAGAGGTTTCTAACTTTCTATCCATGCCAAACCCACTATAGCAGGTGTGTCTTTAGGTTTGAATGACACTAAAAACCTGTAGGTATGGACAGGGTAACTAACATTTTCTAGTAGTCCCTGTTATGACCTCCTGGACAGGTGAGATCAGGTTAATTAAATATTTTTCATGAGTTAGCATGAACTTAGGATGTTTTATTGAGATGGAAACCTCTCTGGCTGATTAAAGATGGGATATTTATTTAGGATCAGAGTCTATCACGTAAATAGGAATTTTAAAAAATAGATGGAAATCATTTAGAACATTTCAAATTGAATGGATCCAAGTTTCATTTGGCAACTTAAGGCATCCTGGGACAAGATGCAGCCTGTTCTTTCCTTTTTCCTCCTCCTCCTCCTCCTCCTCTTCCTCCTCCTCTTTCCTGTCAAATTATAAATAATATGTGAAACAAATTAAAGTTGGCTTGGCATTTCTAATTACTTATCCACATTTCCTATAAACAGAAGAGTTCTTATAGAGCATGACCCTGGCCATGTTAAGCACTTTAAATTTCCATGGATATCAGTAGGAGAAAGTATGTGCTTAGATCTGTTGAATCAGAAAGGAATGTTTCATTTCTCTCAGAGGAGGACTCATGCAATAATACAATAATGGAGCTGGAAGGGTCCTATAAGGCCATTGAGTCCAACCCCCTGCTCAGTGCAGGAATCCAAATCAAAGCAGATCTGACAGAATTTTCTTTTGAACACCTCTCACCACCTCCCAAGATAATTAGTTCCATTGTCATACTGCTCTAACAGTTAGGAAGTTTTCCCTAATATTCAACCAAAATCTGTTTTCCTGTAACTTGAGCCCATTAATAAATATAATTGTTCTCAATGAACCTTTTCTCCATATGAAATGCTTACAGTAAGAGTTAGGACTTTAATCCTGTTCATGCTACTTTGGGAGTTATCTTACACTTAAATTATTGCCCTTAAAAATAAAAATGTATGTAACTGTGTATCAGTACTAACAGTGGGCAGAAAAAAAAATATCACTGAAACCTACCGTATTTTTCCATGTATAAGACGCCCCATATATAAGACGCACCCCAATTTTGACCTTTTTGAACCTGAGTGCCCAAATCAGCGGGCACCCTCTGGGCTGGCGCATCCTCCAGAGGGTGTCCAGGGGACACCTTTTTTCCCCTCCCCAATTATAGGCAGGGCCTTCACCTGGGCTTCTTACACTGCACTGTGCTGCACTCCTCCCCACTTGCTTGCTCTCCTGCGGTGCCGGAGTCGCAGTCAATGGGCAGCAGCGATTTCACACTGAGGGGGGGGCAGGTGCAGGTCCTCCTTCACCTTCGCCTCCTGCTGCTGCTGTTGCTGCCTGATTACCACCTCCAGCACCACTCGTGGGCTCTCTTCGGGTGGGGGACAAGGTTGCGGTGTGAGCTCGAACTGAGCCCCGGCAGCAAGTGGCACCGTGCCCTGCACCGGGCTGGCATGGGCAGCAGCATTGGCATGGCTCACATGCCCACAGAGAGGGCTCTGCGTGCCAGCTGTGGCACATGTGCCATAGGTTTGGCTTACTTCTGTGAATAAGACGACCCCCAATTTTTACTCTAACTATTTTAGGAAAAACTAGTGTCTTATATATGGAAAAATACAGTATGTTACTTGTGATTGATAAATACTATTCTTTTGGCAATGTGTGAGCCTGTGACCTCATTTTTCCAGGTAGCCCATTTGTATACCATGTGGAACACAGGAGGAAGGGGATAATGTAATTCCCAGAAGGCCATATGGCTGTGTGGTACAATGGGAATATTCCCAATTCAATAGACTAGTGGTTCCCAACCTTGGGTAACCCAGGTGTTCTTGGACTGCCACTCCCAGAAACCCTGGTCAGCACAGCTGGTGGTGAAGATTTATGGTAATTGCAGTCCAAGAACACCTGGGTTACCCACGGTTGGGAACCACTGCAATAGAGAATGCCCATTGCAGTAGGGAGACAGGGTTCTCGCAGAAGAGGCTGGGAGGAGAGGCCTTCCCTCTAACCAGCTCCCAAAGGTTAAAGAGAACCTTTCCACCTGCACTAGCCATTACTAAGAAGTTTTGGTGTTTTTTTTGCCCACCCTTCCATTTTTGTGTGTTTGACTGTCAGTTTTTGTGGCTCGATCACCAATTGACAGGCTGGAGAAGATTTTTTAACCAACCAGTATGATTGGGGATATCACGACAGGCCTAAAATACTGGGGAGGAAGGGACAGGCTCTAATGACCTGCTTGTTTTCTCATGCTTTTGCTATTAAGCAGGAATGCTTTGTGGCTCTGGAAATATGGTGGGGGGCAGGTCAGACAGAAATTTGCAAATTGCTGAGCAAATTTGTCCTTTTAGACATAAACGAAATAAATGAAGATATTGCTCATTGCCTCAATGTGGATAGCCAGAAAGAACACGACAAGGGTCGTCACAACAATGAGACGTCACGAAAAATACCTGTGTAAACAGCTTGCCATGACATGAGCAAACATTACTTGTTACTTCCAAAGTTACAAAGTTTGCTTTTTATTAGAAAGGACACAGCCAGACTTTTTTTTGCCAGTACAGACCTCTGTGCCTCCCCGTCAGCTGCTATAGTTTGACCACAAGTTAACAAGCTGGAGACGATTTTTACCTATCAGTACAATTTCGTCTGTCCTGATAGGGCTCCTCCCCTTTACTTCACATTAACTTGTATATGTTCATAACTGTCTGTGTTGATGAGGTAAAGTTCAACTAGCTGCAGACATCGGGCTGGAATCATTTAGGAAACAGCAAAGAGAGCAAAGATTGTGGGAACAAGTCTCCAAAAGGAAAAACCTTGTAAAAGACTTTGAATGTCTTTTATACATTCTTTTATACATTATACTATATGTTTCATACATGGTACGTTTTATAGTATGTCTTTTATATATTGCACTATAAGGGCAGTCTGGCTTTTTGGGCTTACATTTATTTATTTATTTATTTATTTAGCAAAATTGCTACTCTGACATTGACTGCCTCACAGCCACATGCTGCAAGGCACCCATATGCCTATGATAACCTTGGTGGGCCAAATATTCCCATCACTGCCAACATGGCTTTCTCATCAACTAGATTGAGAGGTGGGGATTCATTCAGTATTTAGGCTGCTTGATTATTGGTGCAGTATGTTGTAGCCCATAAAAGGTATCTCTCTCATCTTAAAGCCTATCTATGCATGGCCACCACTCCATGCTTCACCTGCAGTACATGCTGCAGGTTTCACATTCTAGTTTTACATGTTGCAAAGAACATTTAATATTTGTGGCTGTCAAAACAGTCAGTTTTAGTACAGGTAGTTACAATGTTGAAATCAGCACTTACTGTAGCTCAGTCTGTTTGTTGTCACAATCTGCCCTTCTCACTGCTGTCAAAAGAGAACTTAACTTAATGTTTACATAGCCACCTTGTGCCAAACAAAAGAGGCTTTCCCCAGGGATTTCTTTACCCTTCCTCTTGCAAGAACACTGCTTTAATGCTACTCACACAGATTGTCCAATTAATTTTTTTAAAAATTTCCATGGAAAACTTGTATAAAAACCACAAGCAATCTTACACAAGACATTTAATTATGGAGAACAAACAAATCATAAACCATGTAGAAAATTGACTTGCTTGGCCTGTGACCACCCTTTTTTTAAAACCAGGTGAACTAGTCAAAGAGAGGAAAGGGAGAAAAATAAATGAGGACATACGGGTAGGCCATTGTGACCTCCATCAAAGTCATTTCAAGTCTTTGCTGGTTTCTGTCAATAATACAGTTTCATCTGCATATCTTAGATAACTGATATTTCTTCCATCAGTTTTCACTCTTCCTTTCTCTGAATCTTGTCCAGTTTATATGTTTCTCATACAGATTAAACAGGTAAGAAGGTAAAATACAACCTTTTCTGACATCTTTGTTCATGGGATACCATATGGTTTCTTTATATTCTGTTCTTACTGTAGCTCCTTGTCTGGAATATAGATTGTGTATCAGGACAATCAAATGTTGAGGCATACCTATTTCCTTTATAACTATCCATTGGTTCTCAAGATCTACAGTCAAAGGCTTCAATGTAGTTTATGAAGCACAGAGTGATTTTATTCTGATTTTTTAAAGTTTGCTCCAATAAACAACATATTGTATTTTTCCATCTATAAGACGCTACTTTTTCCTAAAATCATTACCCTAAAAATTGAGGGGCATCTTTTACATGGAAGTAAGCTGAGATAGCTGAGAAGAGAACAAAATGGCACATACCTTGCCTCTGTAAACAGACTCCCTTCAGCCATGAGGCTGAGTTTCCTACAGTCAGGAGACTTAGCTTCTTCCAATCAGGAGCCTTATGGAACTGATGTCAGCTGACCCTGAACAAACCAATTGGAACACACCTCCTTGGAGGTGGAGCCTGTAGGCTCAAGATTCAACAGAGACAAAATGTCCAGCGTTCTGAGCTCAGAGGCTGAATCCTGAAAGCTAAGTTTTCTTAATTTTGGGGTTAGAAAATTGGGGGGGGGGTGTCTTATAAATGGGTGTGTGTTATAAATGGAAAAATATGGTATATTTGAGACATGATTTCTAGTGCCTGTCCATTTTCTGAGTCTAGATTCATTATTACACATTTTTCATTCCATACAGTATATGTCAAAAGTCTCCATATGTGGTAAAAAGTTTTTGGAAAACACTGAACATTGCTTATATGGGAAATCAATGCAATGGTCCTGTAGTTACTGCATTCTTTGGCATTCCTTTCTTGGGGATTGGAATGGATAGGGAACATTTCCAGTCTGTGGACTATTGTTCTGTTATGTGCTGGCATATTCTTGCTAGTATTTTGATAGATTCAGTCTCTGTAGTTTGGAATAGTTCTATTGGTATCCTATCTACTCCTTGTGATGTAGTTGTTCCACGTACATGGAGAAGAGCTTTTGCCTCACTTTCTAACATATAAGATTTTTCATAATATGATCCCCCCCCCCCAAAGGAATCTGTCATCCTTGTATCTCTTCTGTGCAGTTCTTCAGTATAGTTTTGCATCTTCTCTTCAATTTATCTTGGTCAGATAATATTTTCTCCTGTTGTCTTTCACCATCCCTTATCTATATTTAAATTTCCCTTTGATTTCTTGGATTTTAAGGAATAGTTCTCTTCTTTTCCTCTTTTGTTGTTCTCTTCTCTTTTGTTACACTGATTATTGTAATAGTTCTCTTAGTCATGATATGACTGTGGCGGAAAGGTTGCATTTAGGATTTTGGTGTATTTCCTCTCCCTTTTGCTTCCCATCTGTCAACAATTTTGAACATTTCATCAGTCTTCCATCTAGGTTTTTCTTTTATTTTGGCTATGGGAATTATCAGGCAAAAACAAAATAAAAGTGGCACCTTAAAGACTGACTGTTATTTTTTAATGTGAGCTTTCGTGGACAAGTCCACTTCCTCAGAAGTAAGAAGGTGACTACACGGCAAATATTTATACAGTTATACATGACCCCAAAACAAAGAGACTGCCTGTTTCCTGGGCACAAATTGTTGATATTCCCTGGTAATATTTCTGGCTTAAATTCATAGTTCTTCTGTTCACATTCAGCTGAGTTTAGCAATACAAATCTGTGTTTTAAATTAATAGAAGTGTTATTGAAATAATATCCTGGCACTGTTGATTCTTTTTGTATTCTTCTTCAGCTTTACTTTAATTTTTGAGATTAACAATTCATGCTCCGTACCACAATCTGCCTTGTTTTGCAGACAATACACCTTCTCCATGTACTACATTCAGTTATGTAGTCAACTTGATTTCATCTGGTGATGTCTATGAGTCAACTGTTTGCTTGCCTGGATCATGTATTTGCATTAAGCAGATTGTTGGCAACTCAGAATTGTATGGGTCATTCTCCTGCTTGATTTCTGACTCCTAGGCCAAATTATCCAACAATGTTTGGTTCTGTTTTGGTTCTTATGGTTGTGTTGCAATTACTTATGCTTTTCAGCACATCCTGCTTTGGCGTGTGATCTAGTTTGTCCTGGATAGTTGAGGAGCTATATCAGACATGAACATTGATATTATTTGGTCAGACTTCACATTATAGCTCCTAACTGTTTGCTCCATTATTAGAGCTACACTGTTTCCTCTGATTTTTTTTCAGTGAAATACTTTGTAAATCTCTTATTGAATATTCCGTTCCAGTACACTATAGTTTGCTTACACCAAGTACTGCAATTTTTTAATAATTGATTTCTTGCTTTACAGTTTTGAGTTTACCTTGAATCATATTTCTTACACTCCACATTCCAATTTCATGTGTTTTGTGTCTTTGGACTTTCCTTTAGCCTCTGTGCATATTGGCCACTATATGTCCTGCCAGCTTTAATCTACTTTGTCCATTAATGACAATGCTGTTCTCTGCTATTCAGCTTGACCTACCTCATAGGACTGTTGATTTGAGGACAGGCTATGGAGGAAGTGAGCTGCGTACACTGACTTGAGGTCATTGGGGGATAGATGGGATACAAATATACTTGATTAACCTACGCTGGGCATTGCAGTAGTGCAAATCTAAATGTCTAAACCAGTTAAGTAACAAAGATATAAATGCATATTTAAAAATGTAGGTTTAATTTTGGAACTAATGTAGAAAGCAGATGGGTTTAGATTATGGTATTTGAATGAAGCTTGGCAGATACAGTCTGAAATCCCCATAGCTCAAAACTTAGTAGGTGATCTTCAGTCAATTCCTATCTCTCTCAGCTTGATTTTCCTGTCAGGAAAAAGAAACAAAACAGTGTGGTCCATGAGCAAAATCCAGAAAGAGGGGCGAGTAATACACTAGAATATCTTTTAAATAAATGAGCTTTTGAGTCCCCCAGAACATTTGCTGGATATTGCAGAGCTTGGTGTGTGGGAAGAGAGAAACAAAAATTTCTAGAAATTCTCCTCACTGTGTACCAACACTATCTACTTATTATTGAAGTGTATCTCCTCCAGATGTGTTCAGGGGAGGGAGCTATCCTCATCCCTTCTGTTGTAATTTTCATCATGTGAAAAGCAACAGTCTGGAAGGGAAGGCTCTCCATGTGAGCCCGAAATACAATTTCCCCCATGCTCTCATGACATGGCTGTCTCATTGCCCTCATCAAATGTAGGAGACACATGCTTTAAGAATCAATGAATAGGGCCATTGAAATTAAAGGATTTTATAAATTTAGGATAAATATAAGCTCCTCCTCTCTGATATGGATGTTGGCACTTACTTATTTAAATTATTTATATGCCACCTTTCTCCCCATAGGGGACCCGAGGAAACTCACAGCAGATAAAGCAACAAACAACAAATAAAACAAAAAATGTATAGTAACACTATATATTTTATATAAATAAAAACACTAATATCACATTTAAATATCATATTTAAATATAAAGATCACATAAAAACAATTAAACATAAATTAAGATTAAAAAAATCAAGCATAAAAAGAATTCAAGAACATTTTAAAACCTCTAAGTTAAAAACCAGCATTCCTGAGATAACTTATTGCTTAAAGGCCTGTCTGAAGAGGAAAATCTTTGCCAGATGATGGAAAAACAAGAGGGAGGGGGCCAATCTGGCTTCTTGGGGCAGTGCATTCCAAAGCCTGGAAGCAGCCACTGAAAAGGCCCTTTCGCGTGTCCTCACCAAACAAGTTTGGGAAGGTGGTGGAACCAAGAGAAGGACCTCCCCAGAAGATCTAAAAAGACTTCAACTAGCATGAACCCAAGCGACATGTTTCTAGGCCCTTCTACCTCCAACCAGCATTGAACAGCCCTTTATGTGCAGAGATGGAGACATAGGGAATTGATAGTGCCCCATTTCAAATGGATTCTTCAATGTTTACAGTATCAAAAAGGAGTTTTGGGAAACTGTAGATCCTGCAGCTTCATTATTTAGTCAGAATGGTTTTTCCTGCAGCTTTTCTGTTTCTTACTTCATCCCAAGCTCTGCACAGCCCAGGCTGAAGAGAGGGTAAGGGGATGAGATTATGAGAGTGGGAGAAAGGGAGATCAAAAGCAGGGATTTGTGGGTGTAGAGGTGAGAAATGGGTTTTGGACAAATGCATAGAGCTCTTTCCTTCTCTCCAAAGCTGAAAACATGGACAAGAGGCAAAGGAAGAAATAATGTGGATGGAAGTTTTCAGCATAGCCACATAACATCAATTTAAATGTCAACTTAACATTTAACATTATAAATATATCCCATTTGATGTAATTAGACTTTTTAGGTTACTGAAAATTAAGTTTACATGACCCTTTCCTACTAAAGTTCTCATATTCTTCCTGCGATTGCTGTATAGTCAGTACACATGGCACTGAACTTGGATATGCCCCTTTTCTAAGTCTAAACCTTTCCTCGTGTACCATTCTGATTTTCACTGCATCTGGATCATGCAATGTAAATTTTTTAAAAATGACAAGTCATAACTCAGGTTAATACTAAAGCTTGTCAGGTGGTAGTGCATAAATTTGGTGCAATTTGTCTATGTACCCTGGGGATGAGTTCCTTTCATTATTCAGAAATTAAAGCACTGAGGGGCTGAGTCACCAGGGAGCTGAAGTAAGTTTTGAAAAATGATCTCCTACTCTTGACATACTTGCAAGGAAAGAAATGCTTTCTTTAATTGTAACAGCTGGCTTAAATGTGAGGGGTAGGAAGGAAATCCAGTAAGCCAGTAGAGTGTAGTAAATGTAAGATTCTGCATCACCCTTTTCATGTCCTGAACTCAAATTGTCCTGTTTCCAGGAAGACACTAGTTTTAATTCCACCCTGAATGTTTTACTCAAAAGAGATGCTAAGAACTATCTCTAAATGGTTTCTTCCCCCTTAACTAGTTATCAGTAATGACATTAAAGACCAAGTCAAACAAAGGTGTTTCTAAAACTGAATCACATTTGAGATTACATTCTGCCATGGCAAAAGACATGACATGACAATTCACAAAAGTTCCTCTGAGGCAAGTTCTGCTTATTATCATAATCATAATTAGATCATAATCAACACCAAGCTGTGCCTTCCCTCAGTAACCAGCTACTGTGTTATTTTTAGATAGATTGTTATACATTATTGCTGTGACTGGATTTTTAGTACTACTTGTGTTTTCCATTTTTGTGTTTTCCATTTGTCAGAATGACTTTTTTTTTTACTTATTGATCTTTGCCTTAATATTGCCTGTTAATGCTGTAAGATGGCTCCTTATTCATTGTTCATAGTTTTAAATATTGTCTTTTAATGATGTTAACCACTGTTGTATACTCATTGTTCTCAACTTTAAATATTGTCTTTCATTGTTTGTAAGCTGCCTTGGGTCCTTTTCAAGGAGAAAGGTGGGGTAAAAATATTTTAAATAAATAAATAAAATAAATGCAACTACCCTTTGACCATTTGGGGGTGAATATCACATGGCGACGGACCAATAGGTCTTAAAATGTGATCTATTAAAGAGAGCTAATCAGAGGTAACTGTCCAGGATGGTTTTGAGTGACATCATAAGTGAATAGTTCTGCACAATTGTACAAAAGGAAAGAACAATCACTATTGTTTTGCTGTGTTAAAACTTTTCTTCCCCAAAATTATAGTCTAGTAAACAATAATTTCCATTTGGATCACTACAGCACACTCTGTACGTGGAGCCACTTTTGATGAATACTGAGAAACTTGATTTTGACCATAATACTGCTGCCAGACTTTGAGAAAGCATGTGAATCTCTTGTGACAACAGCTTCATTGGCTATCAGTTTGATTGATAAAAAGGATATTGAAAGGAAAAGTTGAATCGAATCTCTCCAGAAACACTTGAGCTCTACTCAAACAACAGCACAAGCTTAGCTAGAAACAGGAAATTTGGAGTACAAGAGGTCATCAGCATGGTTATCAAATTGTATTAGGGCACTTTATACCAAATACAAATGTGTTTATTGATCTATTATTAGTCTTATATCTCACCAAAGAATCTATAAAAATGAATGTTAAAACAGTTGTGTACCTGTCCCTTATCAGAGAGCTAACAGGAAAAGCAGTGTCACTGTCACAAAATGGAGCTCGTAAAGGATGTGCATCACAATACATAAGCCTGACCATGTGGAACCGATTCTTTTTTCATTGCTGTCACGTATGCTGTCATTTCACATGTTAACATAAAATGGCACCATATGTAGTAAAAGCAGTTACTCATGTCTGCTTTTTATTAGCACCTTTCCTTCTCTCTTTTGCTCTCCCTCTCCTCCACTCTCAAAAAAATGGGTTATGATGGTTTGTTCAGCCATAGGCTGAACAAAATACACCATAGGCACATTTCCTGACTATACTGAAATTCACATTTAACTCTCCTGGGTTTTAGAGTGGGTTGTTCTCCAGTATATATGAGGGCAGACTTTGGCCCTTGGTATACAGCCTGCAGAAAAATAATACTCTAACACAAAAGTAATGTAGTGTCACTTAGAGAAACTGTGGTGATGTAGAAAGGGGGAATGATAATGAGACACAGATGTGCATGCAGCAGAGCAGGTTCGATCAAGTGACGTGTGGTTTCATATGGGCATGTGATTCTTTTGCACATGGAGAGTTATTGTGCGTATAGAGACAGATTGACAGCAACACATATGTTGCTTGAAACCACATGCCATTCAACTGAACGTGGAAAATACTAGTCAGTTTAGTACTGTTTTAAAATGTGCCTCTTTTTGTGGAAAACATCTCAAGGAACTTCTTCAGATTGACAGTCTACAAATGCAACTGAGATTCATAGAATTAGGTTGGATGCAAACTGATGGGACTTGCTTCCAAGTAACTGCATTTAAGAACAAAACTGTAAAGCAATATAGTTTTGTTTGATTTTGCTACTGCAAGAATTCAGATACACAGTTGTTAGATGATTATTTTCACAGCCTCTCAGTCTTTATTTACTGATTGTCCAAAACTTCTGGGTATTTTGAGATGACTGTAGAAACATATCCTTTTATTTTTGAAACTCCCACCACAAATGATTAGAACAAGTAACGGTAATTTAAAAGACAGACAACGATGACAACAATGACAACAACAACAACAACAACAACAACAACAACTTTTCTCATATCTCACTCTTGGTCTCTGATTTCACATAGAGTTAGGTCTAGTGGTGTGCGGATTTATGCTTTTAGACTACAGCTCCCAGAATTCCCCAGACAGCATGACTATGGTACCTGGGAAATTCTGAGATTGAGTTCAAATATTGACTCTCCTTTGGTCAGTTCTAGATCACTCTTCTAGAGCCTAGTTATTTTAGACTACCAAGAAATGTGAATTCTTTATTGTCAATAAAATATGCATTTTTCTAGTTCATTTGAGGAGAGCAATACAACTCTCTTTTGCCATCCCTTGTTTTCCTGTGAAGTTTATATCTGAAGGTGACTGTGTCCTACTGATTCTCCCTTTTCTTCCAGGTTTCTGGTTTGCTTCCCTTATGTATGCTGTCCTTGAAAAACAATTGATTTATTGAGTTATCGATTTATTGATTTATATATTTAATTGACTTTATTTATGTCCCACCTTTCTTCCAGTAAAGGGATTCAAGGCAGTGAACGGCAACTGAAATATACGTATGCTTAAAAGAACAATGGAGCATAATGTCAAAATACAATTAAACCTATTTAGTACTTTTTAAAAACGCTAATTTAAAACAATTTCAACAGATTAAAAACATAATAAAAACATATGCTGACCCCCCAGCATAAAACTGCAGAGCATTCAAAGATTAAAAGCCAGTTTAAAAAGGAAGGGTTTCTCCTGCTGGGAAAAACTGTAAGGAAGGGGCCAACCTAGTATCGTTTGAGAGTGAATTCCATAGACTGGGAACAGTCACCACAAATGCCATCTCTCAAGTCCTCACCAAACTTGCCTATGATGGCAGTGGGAAATGAGAAAAGGCCTTCCTGCAAATATCTCAGAGATCAATAGGGAGAAATTCCATGGGGAGATACTGTCTTTCAAATAGCCAGGACCTAAGCTGTATAGAACTTTATAGGTCTTAACCAGCACTTTGAATTGGGCCCATAAATGACATATTTTGCAGGGATAGGACAAGTTACTTTTTCTCCAGCCACACTAGCTGGGATATTGTGGGGGTTGTCCAATAATGTAACTTTCTTCATCTCTAATAGTTCTAATTTTGTTTTAATTTTGGCAAAACCAAAAGAAAAATAAAAAAAAAAATCCCTGGTAACCTTGGGTAAAAACAAAGGAAACATTAAAAAAGCGAAGAAGACAAAATGTTGTGGCACCTACAAATTAACAGCTATATTTTAATGTGAGCTTTTGTGGATAAGTCCACTTGTTCAGAATTTTCTTTTGGTTTTTCCTGATATTTTAGCACAGACTGACAGGCCTACCTCTTCTAAAACTGTTCTAATTGTGTATTCTGTTGCGGGAAAGCTGGGTAGTGTAGAGAGCTGGCAGGAGAAAAACCGAATTCATTCAAAATGGGGATTTGGAAAAGAACTTTACATCTATTAGGAATTACCAGAATGACAAAGAAGTAAGGCGGGAAATCAAATAAAGCCCTAACTTTCTCTAGAAACAAAAATGACTAAACGGAGAGGCTGACTCAATGGGCATTTAGCCTGCTGTTTTGAGTGCTGCAGGGATGGGCTGGTAATCAGGTAACAGCTTTGCTATGGCACACCAGCCCATCGCCAGAGCGATCCTATCCACTCCTTTCTGGCCCCTGTCAAGGGGCTTCTACTTTTGTAGTGTAGGCATGATTGCTCTGGTTTGGATCAGTTCCGATACATGCGATCACTGGAACTTATCCAAAGCAAGCCTTCCATTTTGAATTTGCCAGTATCGTGAAGTGGCTTATAAGTGACAAATTAATCACTTCCCCTGCTTGGCACACATTTCTGTGTGAACAGTTGGGCTTGATTAAATCATTGTAATCAAGCCGAGCCATCTCAAGGCGGCCCACACTATCTTGCTCCCTGCTGCAAGTGTAGTCATACTTTGAGAGTATCATACTTTGGATGCATCATGAGACACCAAGATTCACTGGAAGAGACAATAATGCTGGTAAAAAGTGGAAGGTAACAGGAAAAAGAGGAATACCACATGAGAACTGGGCCTCCTCATTCCATCTACATTCTAGTGGAAGTTGATAAGATCAAATCCATTCCTTAAGGTTGGGAGCATCTAATTCTGCTGTGGGCTTCATGATACAAATGGGTCCCAGTTTAGTTACCATTTAAATACACCCTCACCACCAAAAAAAAGAGGGGGTTTCATAGCCTGAAATGCTAGAATTGCATTTTGGAAGGATTATGAATGGTCTGGATTTGCAAGAATGTTCTGTGTATTGTGGCTTGTCTTTCATTACAGCTGTTTTTAGCACCAATTGCTACATTAGCCCCAGCTCTTTGTCTTGTCAAGAAAGTGAAAATTTCCCCCAAATAGGGTTTGCTGCAAATGATCAAAGAGCCATATAGGGTCCAAATAAAGGAAATAAAGCCACATGGTTCTTTGATCACATAAAGACATCCTGAGCACCATGGTTTGCTCTGGAGAGAGAAAGGCTGTACCACAGATGACAAGAAGTACCAGAAGTACTGGAAACTGCAGTCCAGATTTATCATGCTTCGGACCAGTGAAAATAGTAAAATAGTAAAACACAACTAGTGTTAAGGTTTAGAAAGGATCTGAAAAACGAAGTGCCTAAATATAACAGAAATAGTAAACAGTGGAATTGCTTTTCATTTCTTTATAGGGCGGTTTTAACGAGAATGGAAAAATGAAATGCTTTCATTTGCTTTGTGCCTTGAAATTGCAGCTCTGTCTGCATTTTTTGACAGCTAAGGGCAAACAGGAAAACACTAATTAGAAAGAATGAATACACCATATTCTGAATGATTAAATGTACTGTTTTAATCTAAGTATTTTGAGGTCAAATTGGGAATGAACTTGGCGTACAAATGAATGGTATCTCTAGGACACTGCTTCACACTATTGGGACAGCAGGTGTTCTGCTGTTGTTTTCATTATGTTTATGTTTATGCTTTTTTTTGGAAACCACCCAGAGTAGCAGCATGCCACTAGATAGTGCGTACAGAAATTTAAGAAAGAAATTTAAGAAAGAAAGAAAGAAGAGAGAGAGAGAGAGAGAGAGAGAGAGAGAGAGAAAGAAAGAAAGAAAGAAAGAAAGAAAGAAAGAAAGAAAGAAAGAAAGAGAAAGAAAGAAAGAAAGAAAGAAAGATGCAGCAGTGGGAATGTGGCCAGTGAGTACAGTCTCTCCTCATATGAAGCATATCCACATTGGAAAGGACTTCACATGCACTGGAAGCCACAACTGGGAATCTGTGACTGGAAACAGTTATATGAAATTTCATTGTTCATTATCTTGAAAGAGGGCATTGCTGCTTATAATATTCGCCTGCTGAAAATTTCAAAAGCATGACTTTTCTTCCATGGATTTCAATGGAAATACGCAACTTATAAAATAAAGGATGTTCTTATAAAACAAAACATTTTTTTAACTTTTAATCTTTTTTAAACAAAACATTTTGAGAGTAACAACAATCTCTTGGAACAGGATAAAAATATTGACACACTTAAAAATGACATCTGTCAATTCTAGGATGCCTCTGACTGCGGAGAATTAGAGCATATTAAAAATATTTGATCTTCATAATGTATACCCACATGTGACAAATTCTTTGAAATGCTTGCTGTTTACATTATCTGAATGGAAGGATAAATAGCAGTCTGATCCTTCTGGATTACATGGACCATACCTTCAGTTTTTGCTTTGATACTCACTATGTGGCTGCTGTTATGAGGTACTGGAATCTATGTGACTAAAACTCTAGCACTTCCCTTCTTGTATATCACTGGCTGAAGTCCAGTAGTAATTCACAAGTAGAATAAGCCCACTGAGTCAATGGAACTTACAGAGGAGTTGACTCACTGAATTTGCACAGATTCAATGGGCCTACTCTAGTTGTAACTTATTACTATATTTTGGCCATCGTGTGATCCTACTTCATAAGTTTCACCACTGTACAAACCCCTGTCTTCTTGAAAGATATGGAGAAGCAGGGTGCATAAGAGTTAAAGAACTTTGGACTGAGACTTAGGAGACCCGGCTTCTGGTTACCAGTGGGCCACTCACTGGTTACTCACTGTCTCACTTTGGGTCAGTTACTCTCAGTCAGCTTTACAATATCTTTTTAAGAATACAGTGAGCAGAGATAAAGTCATATCACTACTTTGTGCTGACAAGTATAGGCAGGATAGTAATGTAATAACTAATAACTACAGTGAAGAGAAAATTAAATCCCTGCTGCTTGATCAGAAAGATCAACTACCAATAACAGACAAAGGATGTGAGAACTAATATCGATTTGCTGTACTCATTGAATATACTTAGGAGTGATGATTTTTAGTAGAAAGGTTTCCAGACAGTTTCTATTTTGCATTAATAAAACCCATGTGTACATTGTGTGTCTGTTGCACATTGGGCTAAAACTGGGGAGAGATATGTGGATATACATGTAAATACAACTTCTGAAGCCTTCCTTATTCAGATGTAATTTAGCCCTATTCAGATGCACAAGAGACATCTGATAGACATCAGTGTGAACAGAATTTCTGTCAACACAAATCAGAATCCTGGTAAATGGAAACCTTGCTACTAGAAAGTGTTGCTCTCAAGTCACTGATTCTGGCCAACATGTAAGCAGGAGAGTGCTTGGCTTCTCTCCTCTATGTCACTGCTTTCTTCTCATGGAGAGCAACATGTTTGCAAAGAAGAGATTTCTGCCTGTATGTGATTCTTTCTGTATGTGAACAAGAATCGTGAAAAATTGGGGGTTCCTGCTTGCCTGGAGAGCCTACATATGAGCAGGAGTTTCTGCTTTGCAAACATTTCATTCTACATGGAGAAAGTGATGACAGAGAGGGACAGAGTGATGAGTATCCTTAGAGAGAACTTGGTATGTCAGCTGATAGAACTGGGTAACTTGTAATAGGTAGGTATCTGGCTACAACTACACACTGGGAAAAGCCAAATGGAATTTGCAGTGGCTCCTGTCACTTTACATGATGGGCCCAATTTTTAAAACCACAGTAGGGCTAGAGCAGTGTTGCTGGCTGGCCAGTGGTGGCAGATTTCCTGGCTACTGACAGTACTGAGGTCAGAGCAGCAGCTGGGAGCTCTTGCCCACTCAACATGCAAAGAAAAGATAGGAGCTGGAGTGCCCTTCCCACAAGATAAAACCAACAGTGCCAGCCAGCTAGTATCAAGGTAGCTGGGAAGCCTCTCAACATTGGCCAACCGGTGATGTTTTTCTTGCCTGGGGAGGGGCACTTCTGTGACTCTTGTTTTTGCTGCACATTGAGTAGGTAAAGACTCTTAGATGCTGCTTTGACCTCCAGCTGGCTGTCCATCCTACATGTCCTGCTTTAATGCAAACAGGACATGTGTTGCATGCCTGTTTGCAGATAACCTGCAATGGAAAGATCTGCTGTGGATTATTGCAAACACGAAGTTCCTGCTAAAGAAGAATCAGGAAGCTTGAGTACCCTGTGTATATATAGGATGTTACAGTGCATCCAGGAATCAGGAAGAATTATGCTTTAAGTCTAAAGAGGACCCTATGACCACATTTGGATTAACCTTGCAGAGTTCCCATGTAGGAGCTTGAATCTTGCAGCCACCCACCCTTGGTAGGAAAATGAGAAGGAAACCCCCCCACTCTTTTTTCCTTACAATGAGATTTTTCTTTATGAACACCCCCCCCAAGAAATCTTGTGAGATTTCCTGCATGTTTTGTGGTTATTTCCCCCCCCCAGAAAAAAACACTAAAAAATATAATTCCTTTAAAAAATGGTATCTCTCCTGCACAAAATTCCTTGAGGAGTGCACTGGGCTGTTCAGAATTTGGCAGCTTCTTCTGCAAACAAAAAACAAAACAAAAACAAAACAAATGAACAGTACATAGGAAAATCAAGACTAGAGTCTTTTTTGCGAGAAGCTGAGAGATTTTGCAGGTGTAAAGGGAAATCTTGGTGAGACATCTTGGCATGATGAGATCAGGAAAATTACTGGGGATGAGCAATTTTTCAAATATCCTTCTCATCCCTGCTCCTGTGATTGGGAACCCTAATAAGGTCAACATTCCCACCACAGAAGTCCTGTAACCACAATGTGGCAAAAATGGTCATAGAACCTTCTCCCACCTTTATGCTCAACATGCTCAGACATACTTTTGGGGAAGTGTTAAAAGAAAATTAATTCTTGATACTTACATGAAGTCATGTTTGCTTGATTAATGCTTCTTGTGTTCTATAACCTGCCACACAGTTTTTGTTGACCACCAACCCATTTGAATGGTTCAGTTACAACGTGATTCAGTCCGCTTGCATGTTTCTGTACTCTATTGCATATTGTAAGCCTTGTGAAATGGAGACCACAAGCCATGGGCCAAGCCTGTCCAGCTAAGTGTTCCCGGTACAGGATGGAGTAACAGATATCTGTTCCAGATATGTCCAAACCCAATCATTCCATCTGGATCTGAGGGAATGGACTCGTGAAAGTATTCCATCCTGTCCTGAATATGTGACTGGATAGATGTAGAACATAATTGTATCTATTCCATTTTGTAACTGTTGTGATGTAACTTGTTGATTGGTGGGATTGCTACTCCCACATTCGTGCTAAGAATACTATAAAAGCTGTGTGAAAACTCTGTATCTTTGTACTCCCAATTTCCTGGGATACTACCTACCTGTTGAAAACAAATGATCATTGCTGCTTCGCTGGCTCTGATTATTTTACCTTCGAGAAATCCTCACTAGGGCAACGAAACTCTGGGTTTTATTTAAGGACCACCTGCAACAGTAAGTTATGATGTTCAGGGGCACAGCTTATCTGTATGCTCACATTCCTGTTCAGTTTTCACCCTATCCATAATCAGACAAATGTTTGAGTAGAATTTTGTATACGTCTTTCTTTCTTTCTTTCTTTCTTTCTTTCTTTCTTTCTTTCTTTCTTTCTTTCTTTCTTTCTTTCTTTCTTTCTTTCATATCCTGCCCATCTAGTGGCAGACCACTACATTCAACCCAAAATAACATATGAGTAACAGAACAAACATCATAATCATAAAATAATATATTGTAGCATAGCTGTTTATGTACTAGTCACGTTGAGCATATTAAATGATTTAAAATTACAGAAATAAATGAATTAATGAACAAAATAATGTAAAGAACAGAATTTAAGGCTGAATATACAAACATTAAAAATGGTAATTCCAGGTCACTTCATTGTTTACCTTAAGCAGCAGTTGTACATGCGTGGAAATACTCTGGGAAAGTTGCAAACATGTCACAATGTATTAACTATATCAGACAGCAAGGTAAATATGACTTTTTGGAACTAAAGATGGTAATATTGATCAAAACTCATGATTACATTAGTTTGAAATACTTTTTCCCTTGTGACTTCTGTTATGGGCTATAATAATTTATAATAATAGGACTTAAACATTTTAAATATTTTTAAAAAGGAAATCATCATGGTAGATCTGTTGTAAATGCACAGCTTTCTTTTTCATATCTCTTTTCTCCAGGGCCACTAGCACCATGGGATATTTTAATCTTTAAATAGGCCTCAGAAACCTTATTTAGACGACTAAGCAATAAAGCTCCTTTTAAAAACTCTTCAGGGCTTCAAGCTTCATATATTTAACCAGAAACTCCCTAATTCTTTCCAAGCTTGTTTTGTGGTCTTTTAACTTCCTAAAGAGGCATAAGTAAGACCGCTAAGCCACATCATAAAATACTTTATTTGCTTTGAGGATCTAGTTAGTATATGATGAAGTGCTCTGGAGACAAAAGGGCCCTTTGTCGCAAGAAACATACTGTAAATTTCTCCTTGGGTCCTTGGTGGAATAAATGAGTTGACCTCTTCCTTTTGCCCCATATCAACATGCCAGAGAGCCTGTGAGTTTGGAGATTAATTTTGTACCGTGTATCATAATCTAGATTTTTTATAAAATGAAAGGTTAAACCTGAGAATTTCAAAATGGCAATTTTAAAAATTTAATGTATCCTTGACCTTTTTGCTAAAAATGGCACTGAATATAGAGCTAGATAGTCAAGAATCCCCTTCACTTAAAAATTATTTCCTGTTTGTTTAAATTCATGTCATTCAATCATGGCAAAAACAGAAAAAGGATGCTCTCTCTCTCTCTCTCTCTCTCTCTTATTCATGAGGTGCACTGATGGGACAAAGTGCTTTTCTGAAAGAGAGGGGTGAGTCTTGTTCAGGTAGTACTTATTCTGCTTTTATCTATGGCTCCAGTGGGGTAGATTACAATCTCCACGCAAGAATTGGAGGTTGTTCACGACTTTGTGTACCTTGGCTCAACGATCTCTGACACTCTCTCCCTAGATGTTGAGCTGGATAAACGCATTGGCAAAGCAGCTACCATGTTCTCTAGACTCACAAAGAGAGTATGGCTTAATAAGAAGCTGACAGCATACATCAAGATCCAGGTCTATAGAGCCTGTGTCCTGAGCACACTCCTGTACTGCAGTGAGTCCTGGACCCTTTGTGCACGGCAGGAGAGGAAGCTGAACACGTTCCATATGCGTTGTCTCTGACGCATTTTTGGTATCACCTGGCAGGACAAAGTTCCAAATAGAGTAGTCCTAGAACAAGCTGGAATTTTTAGCATGCATACATTACTGAAACAGCGACGTCTACGTTGGCTTGGGCATGTCGTGAGAATGGCTGATGGTCGGATTCCAAAAGATCTCCTGTATGGAGAATGAGTGCAGGGAAATCGCCCCAGAGGGAGACCAGAGCTGCGATACAAGGATATCTGCAAGCGGGATCTGAAGGCCTTAGGAATGGACCTCAACAGATGGGAAACCTTGACATCTGAGCGTTCAGCCTGGAGGCAGGCGGTGCATCATGGCCTCTCCCAATTTGAAGAGACACTTGTTCAGCAGGCCGAGGCAAAGAGGCAGTCCCGAAACCAGCAAAATCAGAGAGCTGGACAGGGGACAGATTGTATTTGTCTTCAGTGTGGAAGGGATTGTCACTCTCGAATTGGCCTTCTCAGCCACACTAGATGCTGTTCCAAGACCTCCATACAGAGCACGTTACCATAGTCTCTCGAGACTGAAGGATGCCTACAAAAAAAAGTGGGGTAGCACACAGCCTTGTTGCTTTTGTTGCAGAGTTTTGTGTTTTTGGTTAAATTTCTCTAGCTGTGCAGCAGAAGGGCAGAGATCCACAGAGCAGAATAGCTTCAAGTTCCCCAAAGTGGCCATTGAGAAGAAACAACAAAGATCCAGAGGGAAACAGCTGAGATAAAATATATACATGTGCTTGATACCCATCTCAATGGATTAAATATTAATCAAAGGTTCTTAAACCATTACCAAATGTGAAATATTACTATCTCCTATTATTTTGCACAGCCCATGTTCCTTCCTAACTAACCACTGCCACTTCTACAGAACAAGCTTCAAAGGTAAAGTTAGAGATTCTTGAGTCATTGGCATCTGTGTAATGCCCCAACTATAACATTGTTTCTGTTGTTATCTATAGCCTGGGGTTCCTTTACCCACCAACTATGTCACTTTTTACAGAACAAAGCTTCAAAGGAAAAAAAAAACCCTGAATATCTAATAGAGGTCTTACGTCATTACTAGGTGTGAAATGCCACACTGACTCACACAATTTGGAATAATCAACTACTGTATCTTTATCTTGATGCCATGTATAAATGTTTGCCATGTAGTCTCACTGTTATGTCTAGGGGAGTGGACTTGATCCATGAAAGCTCACATTAAAATATAGCAGTTAGTCTTCAAGGTGCCACAATGTTGTTGTCTTCTTTATGCTTTTTGCTTTTGCTTTGTTTTGTTTCTTGTCTGATATGCTCTAGCAGACAGTTCATTGTTGTCCAAACTTTCATGTTATAATCACATGTTTGCATTTCCATGGTTATATTTCTTATACCCTTACTCTTTTAATACTTTCTTTGTACAAAATACCAATTTTGACAGTTGTCCAGCCCCTTCAGGTGAGTGTGGGGAAGGCTTGCCTGTAGGTTTTCTCAGTTGCTTAATATTTCAGTTTCGCAGACTTGACCCTATGAATGAAAACTAATGAGAAGAGTGGTTTTTGTCATGAAAACTTTCTCAAAATGTGCCACAACTTCAGTTCAGATTTATTGAATCTCTAAGACAGAAGGAAACAAGGCATGTTAGGTTCATTCTAGAATGATTTCACCTAGCCTTGTTTTCCTTGTAGTTTCTGCTTTTATCTCATGGTAGCCAGATTATGATGCCTTCAATGAACGGGCTCTCTGTACTGTCACAGTTTTCTCCACAGCAAGAATCAGCAAACTAAAACATAACATTTAGCACATTTATGATGAGTTCAGATGTTGTCCTTCAAGCTTCAAATCCTGGGAAAATCTATGGACTCTTTCCAGTACTTGTAAACCAATTCTGCAAATGCTAACATGCCAAAAGAATATTTATGTTCTTCCCCCTTTAGTTCCATTAATCTTCCTTTCAGTCCTTCTCAAAGCAACAATTATTATTATTAAATGTACTGAGCAAATATTTGTATGATCTTCTGCCACAGTGGTTGTATGATATAGTATTCTTTAAAGGATTAAGAGTGAGGTGGATAACATGCAATCTATGGGCTGCATTAAGCCCACGACTCCGCCCCCAGTTCTCCCCAGACTTTTCATACCCCTAAAATGTTTTTTACTTTTTCCTTAGAAATTTTTTTTAAAATTGACCACTAAAGAGTACAAGCAGGCTTTTTTTTTTCAGTTTAAAAAGGGTGGTTTTTTAGATTAAAAAAATATATATTGTAGGATGTTTTATCAACACAGTTACAAATTAAACATGCAGTTTAGCCCCTCCCCTTTAGAGTGTGGGCTTGGGGTGCTACATGGCCCTTATTCCCACTTCCATCACCCATCCTTGGATTAAGCAAACCGTGTAGAACAGAGCCAGCCCCACCATTAGGCAGGGTGGGAATGCCATTTCAGAAAACAGATGACTGAAGGCCAGAGTGTGGCAGTGAGATACTGGAGGCACAGCTATACAGGCTGTGCAGTGGAGATTGTTCTTTACCACCTAACCTAATTAATGCCAACATCAACATAAGATTAGCATTTCCTATCCCTAGCAAGCGATCTTCAAGCAGAATTGGGGAATGCCATATAGTCCTCTGCCACAGGCGCAGGTTATACCCAGAAGATTCCTTAAACTTGCGGAGATTCCTTAAGAGAATTCTGTGAAATTCAACATTCCACAGGAAGTCACAGAGGAACTATCTTGTCCTCACCTTCTCCAGAAAATATCCTAGTTTTCCAAAGCCAGTTTTGTGGGTGCAAGGAGGCTGCACTGGAGAGGGAAGAATGTTCCTGTTCTGCGGTGGTACATTGCTCGTAGTTGTCCACTCCTCATTATATTTCCCTGAAGACATTTGCTAATAGTACCCTAGTTGCTAGTTGTAAAGTTTCCCACCTAGACTGGTTTGAATCGGGTGTGCAATGGGGTGAACTATGGCTTGAATCCAACCTGGAAAATCTGTGACTGCGTTTTTGAAGTACTTTGTCTGGAACATTGTTTCTCACAATGGCAGACTCCAGTTATGTAAGAAGAAATTGAGCAACTTATTCATTTCACATCTCATCCAAGCACATTGACTTCTTCAGAAGAAATCCTATTACTGCAGTCATTTTCAGCTAATAAAGCGCTTATCCAATTTTGCAGCACAGTTGGGAAAATAACTCCCACTGAAATGTCTCCTCTCCATAAATGTACATTATACGTTGTCATAGCTTTCATAACTCCTAAGCCTCTTCTCATGAGAAGAGAAAACTCCCTGGAAAAGACCCTGATGTTGGGAAAGTGTGAAGGCAAGAGGAGAAGGGGACGACAGAGGACGAGATGGTTGGACAGTGTCACTGAAGCTACCAACATGAATTTGACCCAACTCTGGGAGGCAGTGGTAGACAGGAGGGCCTGGCGTGCTCTGGTCCATGGGGGTCACAAAGAGTCGGACACGACTTAACGACTAAACAACAACAAAAGCCTTCAGTGGTTCTTAAATTATCAAATGCTTTTTAAAATGTTGTCTGAGCATCTATCTGAATGAGACAGGGAGTTCCAGCTTGAACTGTGCATCCTAGCAGAAATGCAGCAGCATTAAAAAAATAAAAATAAACACCCTATAATTGTCTTCTTGCTCTCACATTTTTGTCTAGTTACAGAGAGCAATTAAATGATTTTAAGACCAGTTGCAGAAGGAGTGTTTCTTCTCTTTTCACTGTATCTTTCACCATGCTGTAAATCTCTGGTGGTGCCATGTGAACAATTTGGCAGCATTAAGGTCATTTGATTAATTGAATTTAGGAATACACTTCATCAACAATCTCCTTTGGCACAGATGCTAGAGCTTGTAACCGACCATCTGTAAGCACAATCAAGGCTTCAAAGCAACACTTAGGGTGCAGACAGATGCAATATTTAAAGAGTAATCACAGTGGATTCTTCATCCTCTTTTGCAACAGTGTGAACCCAGCTGAATGCTGCTTCAGGCACCATCTTACTTCATCCTCTGCTTCAGAAAAACTGTCTACCTTTTAAATCTCAAAACTAGACATAGGGATGAATGTAAAAACGAATCAGGATATTCAACGAATATCCCTGATTCATTAGATATTCGTTGCTTTGTATTCTTGGGGTCCAGAGACCCCAACGAATATGAAGCAACGAATATAACCCTTTTATATTTGTCCCTTTGTTCCCTATCTGCTTATGCCCCATGGATCAGCTGTTCCTCAGAGGCATAAGCAGAGAGGGATTTTCCCTTTGGCTGCTTGCTAAAGCCTGCCAGAAGGGAAACCTACCCCTGGGGCTGGGGGATCGCTTTAATCCCTTTCCCCCTCTTCCTATGTTACACGGCATAGGAAGGCTGTGGGGGCTTTTTTTTTTTTTTTTTTTGGGTTAGATAGCCCCACGGGCTGTCTAAAAAACCCCCACCCTATAAACTAACAAATTGATTCATAGTTCTTTGGGACACTGGGGGGCAATTTGTGTTTCATGAGTCATCAAGTTTGGGGCTTCGTCACCATCTCTACTCAAAACCATAACACACAAACGAGCACACACATAAATACATACTGTATATCTTGTATCTAGTAAAACAGTTGCAAAACTGATTCAGTGACTTTAGAGAGGCTTGTTGGTGATGACATGTGCATTAGCCAATCAGTGCCTATCATAGTGACCTTTTATTCTTTTCAAATCCCACTGCACCAATGCAGAATCACTTGTGCAGTTCTCCACAAAGGGAAAAAAAGGCACCTTTGTGCTGAACATGGCAATGGCCCATCTACATTGAACCCATTCCTTTTTTAAAAGTCATATTGTGTTTCTTTACTCTTCGTTGTGTGTTGTTCTACTTTGTCATGATTTTATGAGTCTTTAAACATTTGTTATAATTATTTGATTATATTGCTATAGCTTTCATTGACGAGCAATTTCCTTCTTTCTGTTTTCACATTTTGTTCTATAGAATTCCTACCAAAATATTTTGCACCTATGAAAAGCTTCATTCTGTACATACAGCAATTTGTTGTAAACTAGAGTTGGTAGAGAAAGCTGGAGTGAAATTTTAGTTGTGGATAAACCTCTGCCAGCATAGCAAGATGAGTACTTGCAGAAACATCTGTTGGACTACAGGATATGTGCTGCTTAACACTTCCCCTTCTGATCATTTTGCCTACTCACAATAATCCTCACCGAGCTGTTTTTCCACACAGCAAAGAAAGATATGAGTGTATTTGAACCTCAGCCAACAAGTACTGTAAGACCTTTAGCTAAGTTCTGATGCAACAAGGAATTTCAGTTTTCCTTGTTAACCCCTCTGTTCACTACTGATTACATCATCTTGGGCCTGCTGATGTTTCCAACCACTTTCCAAAGACAGCTCTTATGGTGTACATTGCAGTAATCCAAATGGGATTGAACTAAGGTATGTGTCACTGTGGCCAGATGAGAGAGATCCAGGAGCAAGCACAGCTGACAAACTAGTTTTAACTATCCAGATGCTTTTCCAGTCATAACCAATAACTGGGTCTCAATGCTCAGGGCCAAATCCAAGACCCTGCCCAAACTATGAACCTGAGTTATCAGGGAGAATGTAACCCCATCTAATACAGCTTGGTTTCATGTTCTCTGATCTGCCTTTCACCTGACCAAGAGCACCTTTATCTTGTCTGAATTAAACCTCATTTCCTCATCCTCATCTAGTCTACTACTGATACCAGATACTGGCTCAAAGCCAAAACTCCTCCCTCAGAGAGAGGGAGAGGGAGAAATAGTTTGGGTGTCAATAGCTTAATGCTGGCACTTAACCCTGAAACTCCCCCAATGGGGCAAAGGACGGAGCCCTGAAGGACCACACAGGCCAAAGTTCAGGCTACTGAATGGAAGTCCCTCTACACTAACTTCTGACCTTGCTCTTCCAGGAAGGATCAAACCCATTGCAAAGCAATACAGTGGTGCCTCGACTTATGAACTTAATCCGTTCCAGAAGAATGGTTGTAACTCGAAATGGTCATAAATCGAAGCACCATTTCCCATTGAAATGCACTGAAACCCCATTAATCCGTTCAGGCGGAAAATAATAATAATAATAAAAAACAAAAAACACCACACAGCCAGCCCCATCGGAACACGATGGGGCTGAAAAAAATAATAATCAAAAAACACCCCCCCCCCACACACACACAGCCAGCCCCATCAGAACGCAATGGGGCTGGAAAATAAAATAAAAAAACACCCCCCCACACACAGCCAGCCCCATCGGAACGTGATGGGGCTGAAAAGAAAATCAAAACCCACACACACAGCCAGCCCCATCGGAACGCGATGGGGCTGAAAATAAAAAAATTAAAAAATTAAAAAAACCCCAAACAAACAGACCAAGCCCCATCGGAATGCGATGGGGTTCAAAAGAAAATTTAAAAAACCAAAGAAACAGACCAAGCCCCATCGGAACGCGATGGGGCTGGGGGAAAGAAAAAAAAAAGCAAGCCCCATCGGAACGCGATGGGGCTGAAAAAAAAAAACACCACACCAAACACACCAAAAAACATCACAGCACAGAAACATAACCCCCCCAGCCCAAACCCACCCTGCAAAACCCTGTAAATGTACTCACCCAGAAGCAGAAAGCAGCACCAGGCAGTCCGAAGCATCTCTGCAAACGCACACACTCTAACCGTTGGGGCGAAAGAGCTACAAAGAAGCTCTTCGCCGACCAACGGTTAGTCCTGTAATTTGAATTCCCCGCCTTTTTCCCCTGCCTCTTTTGTTTGCAAGTCGAAGCTCTGGCCGCAAGTCGAAGCAAAATTTTGCGGCTGGAGCTGGTCGCAACTCGAAATGGTTGTATGTCGGGACAGTCGTAAGTCGAGGCACCACTGTACCTCCAAGTACCAAAAGCCACCAAAAGGTCCAGAAGAACCAACATGAAGGTACTCAATCTTTCTAGTTCCCTCTGAAGATAATCAACTAAGGCCGTGGTCACACTAGAGAGATCGCCCGTTTTCTCGCTTCTTCTGCTTCCTGTAGAGTCGTGTATTGTGGTCACATGACATGTATCCCATGAAAGTGGTTCATACCTTTTTTAACTGTTCCGCCTCCTTTAAGTTACATTAAATGCAGTACGTTAATCTATACCCCTGCAGTGGGGCATATCACTTCTTTTTGTGTGTGTTTCTCTGCCTTCCTTCCTCCCTCCCTCATCTTTTTAAGTTTTTGTGCATGGGTACATTGGTGTGTCAGCAAAACACCCTTGCTGGCCATGTACTGATCTGGGGCATTTGTTCCTGTTTCCTGCACTGTGTTACCCTGTGTTAACACAGGGATTACAATTACAAGGGGGTCTGTACTAGGAAGCCATGCTGGTTCCGGCACGAGTGCTCAGTGTGCGGCGGACAGCATCCCAGCGCCTCATGTTTCAAGGCTGGGGCCCAGCGCCAGGGCAAGGGTCCAGGAGGAGGTAATCCTGGGAAAGGGCCCCAGCCCAATTAAAGTTTCAGTTTTGGAAGAGTGGCTGCATGATTATCCCATTAGAGAGGACGCCAGCTACTTATTGGATGGCTTCAGGTTCGGTTTTAGGATACCGGCGGCCGGTGAGCATAAAGCATTCTTTGCGCAAAACCTGAAATCTGTTTTTGGCATGGAGGATATTGTCCAGGAGAAGCTTGCTAAGGAAGTGAGGGAAGGAAGAGTACTAGGACCCTTTGCAACGCCCCCTGTAGGGACCTTGCGGGTCTCACCCTTGGGAATCGTTCCTAAAAAGTCCCCAGGTGAATTTAGATTAATTCATCACTTGTCCTACCCTGAGGGGAATTCGGTTAACAATGCCATCCCTCAGGAACTTTGTACCGTGTGCTACACCTCCTTTGATGAGGCGGTTCGCATGGTAAGTGTGGTGTGGGGGCTGAGCTGGCAAAGTGTGATGTGAAATCGGCCTTCCGGATTTTGCCGGTTCATCCATTGGATTTTGACTTGCTAGGCTTTCATTTCCAGGGATCCTTTTACATAGATAGAGCTTTGCCTATGGGCTGCTCAGTTTCATGCCCCGCATTTGAGTGTTTCAGCTTGTTCCTGGAGTGGAAACTCAGGCGCAGGGTGGGCTGTAAGTCTACGGCCCATTATTTGGATGATTACCTCTTTTGTGGGGAAAAGAACATGGGTAGGTGCAGCTGGATACTGGACAATTTTCAATCATTGGCATGAGAGCTCGGTCTCCCATTAGCGGAGGAAAAAACGGAAGGACCATCCACGTCCCTGACGCTCTTAGGAATTGAACTTGACACTGTGCAACAGACATCTAGACTCCACGAGAAGAAATTAGCCGACCTTAAGGTCAGGTTAGCAGGGATGTTGCAAAAGAAAAAAGTGTCACTTAGGGAGCTTCAAGAAATTGTGGGCCACTTGAACTTTGCTTGCAGAGTGGGGGCGCCCGGCCGCGCCTTTTTGCGTAGGCTTTGAGCGGCAATGAAAGGCCTCAGTCTCCCCTTGCACAGGACTAGAGTTACTCAAGGCATGAGGGAAGACTTGCGGGTTTGGAATCAGTTCTTATCCGAGTTTAATGGAGTATCTTTCTGGAGGTGGGACTTGGGGCTTAGGGCAGACTTTCAGGTCCACTCAGACGCTGCTGGTTCACTAGGGTTTGGAATCTATTTCAGGGGCAGATGGTGCGCTGGTAAATGGCCAGATGAATGGCACCAGGTTGGGATTACCAGGGATTTGACATTCTTGGAATTTTTCCCAATAGTGGGGGCCTTGTGGCTCTGGGCGGAAGAATGGACAAACTCTGTTGTGTGGTTTTGGTGCGACAATCAGGCAGTAGTTTACATTGTAAACAACCTTACGTCACAGTCAGAACAGGTCATGACGTTAGTTAGAGCTTTTACACTGCGGGCTTTAAGATTTAATATCGTGGTTCAGGCCTGTCATGTGCCAGGGATAGATAACAGCTTAGCTGATGCATTATCACACCAACAGATCGAGCGGTTCCGGGAACTAGCTCCAGGAGCCAACGAGTTCCCGGAAATTTTTCCCCCAGAGGTCTGGCAAATTGGCACGAAGATGCTGAAAGGGCAATAGGCTTGGCCTTGGCACCGAGGACACGGAAAGGGTACTCGGCTGTGAGTATAGAGTTTGAGGAGTTTAGAAAGCTAGTTCATTTGGAGCCAACGTGGCCTGCTCCAGTGGAGCATCTCCAGCAATTCATTGTGTTTCTGAACAGGAAGGGGTTGGCACCACGATCCATTCAGGGTAGACTGTCAGCGCTTGCCTTTTATGCTAGGGTCCGAGGTTATCAGGATCATTCCTCTGACTATCATATTAGAAAGATGATTGAAGGATGGCCTAAGGAACGAGGTAGGGTTAAAGACATGAGGGCACCTATATCACCAGAATTATTGAAAGGTATTTGTAGGCAATGGGAGGTACTTTGCAGGGATGAGTACGAAATTGCACTGTTTAAGGCGGCGTCTTTACTAACGTTTTTTGGCACCCTTAGAATCAGCGAGGTGGTTACCACCGGAAAGGGAGATACGTCCAAATTAGCGCTGCAGTGGCAAGATGTTAGGATAGTTGAGGGGTCAGTTCAGCTTCATATCCACTGATCCAAGGCTGATCAGTGAGGTAAAGGAGTTTACATTACTTTAGGTCATTGCCACATTGATGATCTTTGCCCGGTGACAGCCATTGCAGCATATATCAGGATTAGGAGAGCTGGGCAGGAATATTTCTTTATACATAAGGATAGGTCCCCATTAACGAAGTATCAATTTTGGAGGCTGACAGGCCTAGCGCTTAACAAGGTAGGCATGCAGGGCTTGAAATTTGGCACACACTTCTTCAGAATTGGCGCTGCATCTACTGCAGTGGCGTTAGGATACCACATAGAGGACATCAAGTGGTTAGGTTGGTGGGCTTCTCATAATTATCGTAGGTACATCAGGACACTTCCTAATGTCTAGGCAGGGGCCTGGTCTTGTTTCTCTCATTGCAGGTCTCGTGGCGCCAGCGGACAGAAGGCACATCATGATTGTTGGCCACAGTTATGTTTTTTGGGCTGCACGCCATGCTGCTACATCCCCATGGGGGAGCAATCTGGGCCTTGGAGCCAGAGCCCATATTGAATGGAAAGGGATGTGTGGAATGCTCTGGAGCTAGCTGTGTCGAGTGGCTGCTTTTGGTTTGTACCCCGCAGATGTGTTGGTTATACACCTGGGCAGTAACGATCTGGCCAGGCATTGTGGAAAGGCCTAAATTCTTGATGTGCTACGGGATATCAAGTGGTTGAGGGCCACGTACCCTGCAATGAGCATTGTTTGGTTGACCATCATCCCTCGACTGGTATGGAGGGATGCACGGAATTTTTTGCCCGTTAACACTGCACGGAGGAGTGTTAACAGGGAGGTCTGCAGAGCTGTCTGCAGCGGCCTTGGATCGGTGATTGGTCACCAGAGGATCCTCATGGATAGGCCTGAGTTTTTTCGGACAGATGGAGTGCATCTATCCGAACGAGGTTTGGATGTCTTCCTGGAAGACATCAAGGGGGGGCTGCTTTTAGAGCTTGATAAGCTTGATGGCGGGCATGTGACTTAGTGCGGTTAGTCCCTATGCGGTGGCAGGTAGTGCGGAAAAAATAGGTTTTTTTGGTGAGTCCCATAGCTATCTCAGGTAATGTATAGCTCATCTGAACTCCCAGCATTGTGGATCGTGTGATTACAGTGCTTGGGGGGGGGGGGAGATGCGCTGGGGTCACACCCAGATCAACTGTTAACAAGGAAAGGGTGGCTTGAGGTCCGGAGGTGGTCAAATTTTGGCCGGCCGGGTTATCGCTGTCTTTACGATGGCGAAAACTTTGGGCCAGGGACTCCATGCTTAAACTTTATTCCGCACTACAGCAGGACCCCTCCCCTTTGCCAAAGGATTGGCAATATTGATTATTAAATAAAGTGTGGCCCGTGTTTAACCCATAATCTTGGTCTCGCGTCTTTATTCCAGGGTAGGGGGACCAAACTCCGGGAGGCAGTGGAAGACAGGAGGGCCTGGCGTGCTCTGGTCCATGGGGTCACGAAGAGTCGGACACGACTAAACGACTAAACAACAACAACAACAACAAGGGGGGCAATAGGGTATTGACCACTCAAGACAGTGCAACTGGATGATTGTATGCAGATGCAATAGTGGTAGAGAAGAATTATTTCTTTGTGGCCACCATTAGCCTGCAAGTAGTCAGAACAACCCTGAGTTGTCTGCCATCACCACTTTGATCTCCATCCTACTCATTTCATTTCATCACCACCAGCTCCCTACTTAAGTAGGAGGCTAGTCTGAATCCACTCAATGGGAAGAAATAGTGAGGAATGATTGTTTAGTCATTCATGATTGTTTCTATGACTCTGGCCATTTCCTCATTTCAAAGGCCAACTAGAATTTCACCAGTAATATCTACTAATATGACAGGAAAATCCCCATGAGCTTCCAAGAACCAATTTGGAATCTTCAGACTCCTAAGTTAGATCATCTTAGTCACCTTCCCATAAAGTTCTGGGGTGTGTGTCAATGTTGGCTTGGGCATGTCATGAGCATGGCTGATGGTCGGATTCCAAAAGATCTCCTGTATGGAGAATTAGTGCAGGGAAAGCGCCCCAGAGGGAGACCACAGCTGCATTACCAGGATATCTGCAAGCGGGATCTGAAGGCCTTGGAAATGGACCTCAACAGATGGGAAACCTTGACATCTGAGCATTCAGCCTGGAGGCAGGCGGTGCAGCATGGCCTCTCGCATTTTGAAGAGACACTTGTTCAGCAGGCCGAGGCAAAGAGGCAGTCCCGAAACCAGCCAAATCAGGGAGCTGGACAGGGGACAGATTGCATTTGTCTTCAGTGTGGAAGGGGTTGTCACTCTCGAATTGGCCTTCTCAGACACACTAGACCCTGTTCCAAGTCCTCTATTCAGAGCACGTTACCATAGTCTCTTGAGACTGAAGGATGCCTACCTAGTGTGTGTCTAACCCCATCAGGTGGTGATTTATCCATGACACAGGAAATGTCGAAAGTTCCTTCAAACTCAGATCACTGTCATTTTGCCCAGAAAAACAAGCAAGCAAATCTGGGCTGTGGCCTGCATCATGGGTGGGACCAGATAGTGCTTGAGACAGACACATGGTCAATATGGAGGATACGAGGCTCTGAGCCATTCTTGACAAGGTGGTCTCAACATGGATGTTGGTCTTTTTTTGCTGCTACACAAAGATTGTGTGTGGACAGAACCAACACAGATCAATCCCCTCCTGTTTCCTCTAGCCAGGTCTCTCTAATACAGGCCAGGCCAGCACATCCATCCAGTCTCAGGTCCCAGTTGTTTGTTGTTTGCCTATTCACAGACATGGGTTTTAGCAGCATCATTTTCAACGCAGAGGGAGAAAGATCGGCAAATAGTATAGTAAAATTCCATCTCTCCCAAGGAGGGTCCTTTATACCAGCAGCCCTCAAACTTTACAAAGCAAAGGCTTTAGCTCAGCTGTTGTACGGCTCATTCATGGGGCCACCCAGTTCTCACTTTGCATCACAAGAAATAGTTCAATCTAAATTTCTAAGAACCCAAGATGGTCCCAAGATGCGTGTCAAATGCAAGGATAAGGCTAGAAACAGGATGCCTTAAAGTAGAAGCCTGGATTAAGATCCAATCTATATATATGTGGCTAAAGGGACAGTTAAACCCAAAAGGCCAATTTTCTTTGATATTTAACGACAACTATCAATCCAAGTGGGTCAAATCTATCCAGGGCTACTTGGGGGAAATTGGCCTCTCGCCCCAGGCACTTATATCTTCTGGAATAGAGTAGGCAAAACAAATAGTCAAACAAAGAATAGAGGACAATGAATATCAAACAGACTCTCTAGCATTCAAAACATGGCAGTAAGGACTTACATCAAAAACTGTATGGAACTGGCCAAATACTTAACGTCTCTGGAAATTAAAGAAACTAGAAGAGCCTTTACTTTGGCAAGGTGTTTGGCCCTCCCCTCTGCTGTACTAGAAGGAAAGTATAAAAATACTCCTTATGCTGAAAGGTTATGTTCCTGCCACCTGAGGGAGATCGAGACCATACAGCATATGTTCTTCACCTGCCCATTGTATGAAGTAGCGCGCAAAGAGACTATTACCCCCTTAATAGAAAGAATCCCAGGACGTTCAGAGGGAAATAGGCTTGAGTTCCTTCACTCAGATGTTGATATGCAGATCACCTGTCAAGTTGCGAAATTCTGTGTAGCAATACTTCGATTGCGGAAGTCAAATTCCAACTAGCTAGTAGCTCTCAGCTGTATGTATGCCAACATGTTCTAATGGAATATTGAAAGTTAGAAATTATAAGGTTTTATAAGGTTTTATACATATGTGACTGGTCTAAGGACTGTAAATAAACTATTTGATATATTATAATGTATTATAGTAATATCTTTATTTTGCTATCATCTTCTTCAGAATGTCTAGCTTAGTATCTAGACATCTAGCACCAATGTAGTGGAATGTGGAACTCAGTGTGATATAGTGGATAGAATGTCAGATCAGGACTCAGGAGTCCTGCATTCAAATCCATGCTCACCTATGGAAAAACTTTGGGGCAGGTTGGCAATGGTAAACCACTCCTTGATCATCTCAGATACCTGAAAACCCCCCGCTTAGGGTTGCCATAAGATGGAAGTGACTTGATTGGACATAATAGCAACAGCTTACCATTTATCTACCTGCACTGACTTAAGAATATATCTCTAGCCAAAAGGGTCCAAACAATTTGAGTCTAGTTTGCTGCCAAATGTTACAAAATGAAAAACATGCTATAGATTCAGTGTGGGGGTGGAAAGGAATGGAACACACATATTACAAATTAGGAGGCTGGAAATTACTGGAGTTAATAACCTCAACAGTCTACCCAAGAAAAATATCCAATTTAGATCCACACACAAATCTGTAAAATTCATTAGATTTCAGATTTACTAGGAATATTTATCTCCAGTGACTACATCAAAGTATGGTGGAATTATATGCCACATCTCTCCTCGCTCATCAGCCATAGCAGGAAAAGGCAAGAACAATGAACCTGTAGGTGGAAGAGTGAAGTGAAAAAAAGAGAACAGTTTGCCTTCTGGCAGGAAACTCAACATGCTCTCCCACATCCAACTTGACCTTGCGTGCCCTGACACAATGCATTCTCTCGTTCTTTGAAAACTGAGGTTTTCAGGCAACACTTGTGCATCCAGAGACATATGGGAATCATTTAGAAGGAAAGGTGGGTGCGAGCAGGAAAATGAGGTTTTTCATTCCAGCTGATGTTTGATCATTTCTGTACAAATGTGCCATTCTGGAAAAGCCATTGTTAGTACATGTGGAGTAACCAGAGTCACAGAAGTATTAGCAGCAACATGCCCTTGCATGGGATTGGTGCACTGATGACAGGTTCCTGGCAAAACAAAAGACCCCACAGGAACCTGGGTTGGCAGAGCCTTGCCTGTTCTAACCGGTGTTCTAGTTCTCAGATGCTTTTAATGGGTCTCAGCAGAGCAAACGATCATATGGTATTATCCAGATGCAAAATGTCAGTGCTTTCCTTGAAGCTATATATAAATAGAATCCACAGTGTAAGGCTACAGTCCTATTGTCTTCACCAGTGTTGCCCCAAAACATTTTTTTGCCTGAGGCAAAGAACAAGCTGGAAGGCCATCCCATGGCATGTATAGAGTGAACTGGCAATCAAATCTTATGTGTAAAGTGGCACTGACATGGCGACTTCCAATACACTATACCCAAAAGGGTAGGCTTGTGTAGTGGGCACAGAGGAGAATGGTTGGAAAGCTCAGGCAGAAGGGCAAGGGGGCTGCCACTGCTGTTCCTCTGCCCCAGCCTTTGCTCCTGCTGCCTCAGATGGGACATGCTCCAGCTAATGGTAGGGCTGACACTGGTCTTCACTTTAACAATGGAGTCTATTTCAGTTTGACAGACAGAGACCTGAATTAAAGGCCCTTTCCTAAGGATTAGGTTAGGTTTGCCCTGAGTGTATCTGCATACACAATACTTCCACAGTCCCATGTAGTTCTGTATTCCATCTCCTCCCAGTAAGGAAAAAATGGTTGTAGGTTTTTCGGGCTGTTTGGCCGTGTTCTGGAGGTTTTTCTTCCTAACATTTCGCCAGTCTCTGTGGCCGGCATCTTCAGAGGACAGGAGTTGGAACTCTGTGTTCTGGTGTAGTGTGTGGGATAGTTGAGTATTTGTAGCTGTGGGATCAGCTTTTTGTCCTTTTCAGGAGATTGGGTGATTATGGTGATCAGGGTGTTTTTTGTTATGGGTGTATTGTTGTGATAAGGGGGGAGATGATCTGTCACTGTGATTGATGGGTGTCGTTAGCTAGTTTTGTCTGAAGTGATCACTGGTCCTTGTGGCTGAGTAGAGTTTTTTGACCTTTTTGCAGGCTGTATTTTTCAGTGCTGGGAGCCAGGCTTTGTTGAGTTTTAGACTTTCTTCTTTTTTTGTTGAAGCTGTGCTGATGTTTGTGGATTTCAATGGCTTCCCTGTGTAGTCTAACATAATGATTGCTGGTGTTGTCCAGTAGTTCTGTGTTTTGAAATAGGATGTCATGTCCAGCTTGTTTCAGGGCATGTTCAGCTACTCCAGCTCCTGTCCTCTGAAGATGTTGGCCACAGAGACTGGCGAAACGTTAGGAAGAAAAACCTCCAGAACATGCCCAAACAGCCTGAAAAACCTACAACAACCATTGGATCCCGGCTGTGAAAGCCTTCGAGAATACAAGGAGAAAATGCTTCACAGGATTGCAGGGGAGAAGATTGTGCCTGTAGAGGGATTGCCATTGATAGTAATTTTTGATAGTGCTATAAGTTTAAATAGGACCAAATCTCATATATTTTTGCATGGTGGTACCTGGTATCTAAAGATCTCACCCAAAACTACATTTTGAATGAATCATTTTTTTCCCAGTCAGGGGGAAAATGGAATGTTACATAACAGAGAGGTATGGAATGAATCTTCCTTTCCTTTCCTGTTACACCTTTCCACAGTTGTTGGTTCCAGCCTCTCCCCGCCCCCCTTAATTGCAGTTGGGATATATAAAAAGCAAGGAAGGGAGAAAAAGAATGGAAGTAGCAGCTGGGGAGGGGGTGGCAAGATGTTGATGGGTAGAACCATGTTTGCTACATGGCCTGTCCTGAGCAATTTATGCTGTCCAGCTTTTCTCAGGAAAGGCAGAGGACACTATCTTGTCAGTTGTGTTAAAGTTAGATTCAACTTATCAGTTTGGTCCATTTGTGTTCTTGGTACTGAAGTAGAAGAAGTGCCATCTTTCCCCTCTCTTTTCATAACAAACTATCATGAAACATCCCCGACTCCCAGGACTTGATTAAACTGAAGGAGAAGAGTTGGTGATGGCATGCAAATATAGAATCTTGGCAGCATAAGCTAAGGAGCTTGTTGTGAAGCTACTACTTTGTAGTAAGGATGGGTCAAATGAAACACACACACACACACACACACCAAGAACAACCCTCGATTCTCATCTCATCAACTCTTTCCCTTTTCATGAATTAGTGCTCTTTATTTTGTGTTAGAGAAAGACTAACCCCTAAAAGAAAAACCTCCTTGCATCCCAAGAGACAGCAAGCTCTATGATAATCGTATTTGGACAATCTAGTTATGGGGATTCACAGAATTCACTTTGGTCTTTATGGGCAAAGGTTAGTGCTATGATTCAGGGACTAAGGGGAAGGTGAGACTGGCCTGGAGGGGAGGTGGAATAAACTAGCCTTCACATATT
The DNA here is from genome assembly GCA_037013535.1 of Intellagama lesueurii. Lineage (NCBI taxonomy): Eukaryota > Metazoa > Chordata > Lepidosauria > Squamata > Agamidae > Intellagama > Intellagama lesueurii. The sequence goes on along the minus strand of JBAJHW010000003.1, from coordinate 61,539,877 downwards.
GTTTTCTTCCTATGATTTAAATCATTTCATTACCTTTTCACTTTTACTCGAGGGACCAAACTGGTAATTTATCTCAGACATTCATGGCTTAAATAGATTTTCTTTTCCATTAGGTACAATAAACTATCTGCCCCTGCAGTGTTTGGTGTTATTTTAAATCTCTTTCACACACATGGCAAGCACATGCATTTAGTTTTAATGTGACAAAGGCAGAGATGGAACTTAGTGGGATGGGTTCTCAGAAGGGAGGGAGATGAATTCATACCAGTATGTTCAGAACCAGAAAAAACAGTAACAAATCAGCTGAGAATTCTGGTGCAAACAAATTGTGTCATCCCTAATATGTACAATTCCTTTACCCTTTGCCAGATTCAGGAATAAGCTCAGCTGACCATATCCACCTGCCTTAGGCACAAGAGTTAAAGAAAAGAAGTTATATTATATTTGCTGCTGTTGGAGTTCTGTTCCCTTACCTAAGCACATATTGCCCAAAAAAGGACAAAAGAGGACACAGTTTTACATGCAATTTTATACATATTAGTTTATACAGTTACAATTTTAGAAATAATTTCTATTATTTGAATGTATTCTATAATTCTCTGTGCTGGAGAATACTGTGGGAAGGTGATGAGTAGAAATGGGCACTTACTGTGGTTCGGTGTTTTGTTGCAGTTCAGCAGATCAGGCCCACAGGTGTTGTATTCTGCGCCTGACAGGTGCCATGTCAGAAGCAGTCTGTGGGCTTCCCTGCCCTGCCCCCTTCTCTGAGTGGGTGCTCACAGGAGGAGGTGGGATGTGGAATCTGGGGCACATGTACACCTGTGCTCCTGATCTGCCGAATCACGCCAAACCACAGAGTCACGGTAAGTGCCTATCTCTAGTGGTGATTATCCAGAAAGCTATGACTAGGTGAGTAGTGTACCACCCTCCTGAGTCTGCTGTGCACATGCTAATTGTTAATGGATAACTTTAAGATTTCTGCTTTTTTCCCCTTATGATTTCTTCAACCTTAAAGACATGTGTGATCCACACACCCCTTCAAACAGAGGCTGTCTTCAAACAGAGCACTCTTTCCTCTAAAGTAAGGCACATGAACACTGTAAATGTAGAACATTTGAAGCAGACAACAGCCCTAGTTTTATCTGTATGGGCTTTACTGCAAGGGTAGGGAACCTTTAACCCTTTAGATGTGTTGGTTGACAGCTTTTATCTTCCTCTCCCAGAATGATCAATGACAAGAGTTCCAAATCAAAACATATGGACAACTAAGGGTGCTTTACAGGATGAGAACAGGCTAGGAATACAAGATCCATAAATGATCCAGTTAGCCAAACGAAATGGCTGTTGCTGTGTCATTCCTTATTTAATTCAAACTTACTCTCTCACACAATTACATAGATTTATGGCAACTGATACGTTAACAGCATGAGAAGGGGGAAGGCTGCAAAACAGAACTTAGATTTTTTTTGGTGTGGGGAGGAGAGGGAGAGGGAGAACCCAAGACTTATGAAAGCCTAGCAGATATTTTAAATCTACAAAGTCAGTAAGAAATCCAGTCTAGGTCACAAAGACACAGTGCATGTGTGGATTCCCGTTTGTAATGTAACAGAAATAAATTCATTTTCTTGTGAGAATCAACCAATTCAGAGAAATGAATTCATTTTCTTCTAAGGATTGACCAATTCTTTAAGGACTAATGCAAAACTTTTTAAAAAAAGTTTGAATGGAGAGTTGGCAATAGAGGCATTGACATTTGCCAAGTTCCAAGAAAAAGCAGTCGTTCCAAAGCAGGTGGCATTGTAAAAATAAAGTTGGCTGCAGAAAGCAAGTGCAGGTTACAGGGAAGCAAAAATTCATATGCGCTAATTGAAATAACAACAGGGCAGAGCTGGATCTTTGACTTCATGCTTCTTTTTAATGTGGTCAGCTTTAAAATGTGATTAAAAAAAAATCACAGCAACAGCTTTCACCTCATTATGGCTTGTTTTTACTTTCTCTTTTACTTCAGTCTGCCAATAAGTAGATTTTATTTAGGGTATTTTTATTCTGCCTCCTCTCAGGGCAGCACACATGGTTTCTCTTTTAATTTGCACAACAGCCCTGTCAGGTAAGTTTGGTTAAGTTGACCGAGGTTCATTGGCTCAAAGTCACAAGCAAGCATTATTGCCAAGTGGGGATTTGAACCCACAAATCTTTCGCCTTCTCCAGCCCTACTTTCCCATTTTCATGAGAAGTCATCCTCTCATGACTTCTCATAAAAATAAGCATGGATTTATGATTATGCTTGGTAAACTTTTTAATATTTGCGGGAACTGTATCATTCTATCAAGATTGGTCTCCAATCTTATGCCACCTTGTACACACCAGATGTGTTGGTTTCACTGGCTTCCTGGAAAATAATGGATGTTGTAATCCAGCATATCTGGAGGGCATTGGTTTGATGGGGAAGGCATTGATCCATTTGTTTATTATTCAAACCACATGTAGCAGATGGAATATAAACCAAAAATGTATTACTGTGCAGAATATTCCACAGGGTTGGTCCTATCATTAGGCAGAGTAAGGCAACTGCCTCAGGTAGCAAGATCTTGTGTGTCATTAAAGGGAATCGGATTACTATTTATCTAATTTATAGCTATTGTATTTTAACTATTGGCAGGGCATTTTCAGTCTCCCATGCCAAAAGCACTTGGCAGGCTTTAGGCACCATGCATTTTTCACATTGGGAGGGGGGGGTACATAAATTGTTGTTTCACCTCAGGCAGAAAAATAGCTTCAACTGGCCCTGGTATTCCAGGAATATACAGGCACGCAGCTGAGGTCTCTGAAACAGTGGCAAACATGAGAAGTTCGGTGTCGGGAAAAGACATTAATGCACCTGTGCCATTTCACATTGCTGAGGAGAGCTTGAATGATGCCTTAACTCATTGCCACAGCCGTACGCCAAGCTTGCCAGTCCCAAACCAATCTCCCAGTGGACTTGTGCAAACGGTATTTTCATAACAAGAGCTTTCCAAGTGTCACAAAAGGATCTTAAAGACTTACTGTAACCATTTTTGGCAGAGACTACTGTCATTCCTCTTTTTATTGCTCAAAAGTCCCCCATTATCCATTATGAACTTGGGTGCCTTTTCTGCAATGCTGAGGCAAATAAAAGAACCCTGGTTCAGATGGCAAGCTCTTATAGTTGTCAATCCTATTGTGAAATCGCACACTTATATTTCAGATTCAGTGGGTGCAGAAGGAGAAATGAAAACAAGACACCTTTTCTGGTCTTCTTGACATTGTTCCATGTTGACTAATACAACTGTGCAATGGATCTGCAAAATTCATAGCAATGCAGATGAGTTGGGAGTGTGAGAGTGTTGCTTTTCTTATACATGCTGTACAAACTCTTATTCCACGTACCAACTATACACCTAATGGGGTTATAAGGAAGCTTCCTATATTTGCCCACTCACCACACTTGTCTTCAGCGTGGTGAAGGTAAAGACTGTATAAGACGTCAAAAAGTGGCAGACAAAAAAATTGGAGTGGTTTCAAAGCCAGGAGAAAACAAATTTTAAGGACCAGGCTCAATTTTGTCTGCCAGGAAATACTAAGTAGAATGGCATAACCCCACCCCACTCCATCCCCTTTTAAGCACAGGTCTGCAGAAGGAGTGTAGTTACATGCACACCAACATGCATAGGTGGTGAATAGAGATGGGCATGACCTCAGCTATGAACCAGGAGAAAAGCCACAAACCCAGCTAGTTCATTGTTCAGTTCATGAAACCCATTTTGCCGAAATGAAACACCTAACTTTTTTCTGCTCGGCACTTCATTTGTTTTGCTTCAGCAAAATGGATGCCCACTTGCCCCCTTCCCACTGTCCACCACCTCCCTCCCTTGTCATGCCTCCTCCTCTGTCACCACCACCACCATCTTCAGAGACAGTGGCCTGGCTTCACTTCCTCTGTGCATGCACTGGCCTTCCAGCTATCGGGGCAATCAGCTGGGGAGTCGAGTGCCTGCGCACTGGCAGTACACTGGCTCCTGGAAGATGACGTCACTGCCACCCCCATCACCATACCGTCTGAATTTTGGGTTTGCTTTCTTTTAAAGGTCTAGTTGAGAGCCTCTATGCAGCTGTTCAACTGCATACCCAGGTGCTCCTCAAATCTGTTTTGGGAATAATGCTTCATCCAAGGTTAGAGGCCTTGTGGTGATAGGCAGCAAAAAATACCACTTGTGCATAGGTAGGTGTGTGTGTGTGTGTGTGTGTGTGTGTGTGTTTGCCACCCCTCTCTATAACTTCTCGGCCACAAGACATGATTCTCAGAGCCCAGCAGAGAGCAGTTGGTGTATGCAGTAGAATGGTGGGCAAGAGAAATGCACCACCACTACCTTCCTCTCCCCCTGTTGAGGGTTGTGGGGCCAGTGGTGGTGTGTGATGGCAGCACTTCTCTTCCTGTTTCAGGTAACAGAACAGACTCCACTGGTGTCGCTAGGCACTCATACAAATGTAATTCCTACCCTGATAGGTACAACGTGCAGCTCAGTTCTGTGCATGTCCACATTGAAATTCTAAAGGTACAGGACAAAGATGTGATAGGTTCACAGTTGGATTCTGTGGTCATTCACAATCAGAAGGGATTGCTCAGCCTTTTGGCACTCCTGAATGCATACAGTAGAATCCCGTTTGCTTAGACAATTACATAAGAGCAGTTATGTAAGTGGTGTGAGCTGTTTTCCCCACTGTCCATTATAGACTTAGACTTCTCCTGGTTGTGAAATGGATTATGTGACCAGTCACATGACCAATCATACAACATGCATCCCAGAAAGCACAAAGTGCGTCCCTGAATGACTTTATATACACAGAAAATCTTAATATGATTTGGCTGCACCAGAGAACAGCAGAACTCAAAAGACCCTGAAAAAATCAATAGCTTTAGCATCTCTTTAACTCTGTAGATTACAAGGAATTATGGGTTGTTCTGAAAGAAATAAGTCTGTCTCAACTTGATTGTCCTAATGTGTAACTTGTATTGACTACTGTTAAGACAGAATATGGAGACACAAAATGGTTTCCTATAAGCAAAAGGGTTAGACAAGGGTTTATTTCATCCCTTTATCTGATCCATCTGCACACAGAACATATACAGAAAGCTGGACTAGATTCAGATGAAGGAGGATTGAAATTTGGTGGAAGAAACATCAATAATTTGAGATATGCAGATGACACCAAGATTTAAATCAAGATATATTACATCCATAGCATTCTTTGATCAAGCTTGTAATTTGAGAGAATGAGAGGGCAGGAGTGGGGAGATTAGTCTGGCTTGTTTTGACTTGTTTTTGACTAACTCCTAGTAATCAGTGCATTTTTTTCCCCCTGTGTTCACAGGCCAACTCTATAATTATCTTTGCTAGAATGTCAGATAAATATACTTGTAGATAATGTGCATAGAATTGAAAATATGTATGTTTAATATTTATGTAATGCTGGAGTTGCACCCCACTGACCCTGGAGAGCAACAGCTAGCTAGACAAATTAAAAGTTACACTTTCCAAAGAGCATTATTTTGTCCTGCTGACCCTAATTTTCTATATTATTGAAGTATTACTACTGGTAAAGTACTACAAGTACTACTAGTATTACCACTAGTAAAGTACTACTTCTGCTAAGTAGTAAAATATTACTGCTCTTACTATTACTGTTCTACAGGGGCACATACCTCTACACCAACACTAGGTAAAAACTCACAAAATTCCACACATTACATAAGTATATTTACTTTCTGATTAAGATGTAAAAACAATAATTGCAAGTAGATCCTGCCATTAAAATCCAGATTACTAAATTTTACAAAATAGAATAAATTCTCTTTCCTTACATTTGGTTGTGTTTATTAAATGGTGAGGTATTTGAGTGCTTAGCAGCACACTAATGTTTACATTGGTTACCAAAGGAATAAATTGTTCTAAGAAGGCAGATGTCTAAGTAGTTAACATTACAGTTTACATCTCCTGCCAAGGAAATAGGAAAACCTGAGCTGCTTTCCTGCAAAACTACTTTATTGATCTATATTTTTGATATTAATGTCATACTTAGTTATTATCTTTTAGACTATTCCCTGTGGTTATGTAGGTAGTTTGTGAAGCTAATTTTGAAATGTAATGGTACATGAGCTGTATCTTTAGTGCACTGTACTAAATAGATGGAATCCAAACTCAAAGGTTAGAATTTTGGGAACGGTTACAAACCAATCAATCGAATGTTAGGATTGATTTGTATGAAAGGCAGACTAGAAATCTAATCAAACACATTTTGAATCCAACCCTTCTGTTTCATGCATGCACACACGCACACACACACACACACACACACACACACCCCAAAACAGTTTAATTGATCAGTTCCCTGATTAATACAAGTACAGATAAACTTCTGCCAAAAGTGTAGTAAGGAAACCATTCATGCTATCTCCTAATGCTCAGGATTTGTTCCAACAGATACGTAGCTAACATACATCTATCTGTCCATCTATCCATCTGTCATCTTCTGAGATGAATTCTGGAAATTAGAAAACAGCCAAAACAGTTCCTGGGCAGAAGCCATCCATCTTGCACCTGGTTCTGTTCTCCACCCACAAAGAACAATTGCTCTAACAGACCCATTAGTGTTAGCAATGATGGATCTGTTTCCAGATTAATTGGGAACTAGTTCCCTTTGAAACAGCCAAAACCATAGGTACAGGACCACACTGTGTCCAAGAACAGCATTAATGTCAACAGCAGCTGTCTTAATATTTTGCATCTGATTCCTTTCCCTGTGTAGTTAGAATAAGGCACTTGAGGCAAGGCAGTGCAGGACCCTCTCCTGCCAGAGGAAGGAAAAGAAGGAGTGCTCAAACCCACCCACCCATGATGCCAGCCTCACACAATGATAATGGGGGGTGGCTGTGCCTACTTCCCCCAAGATGCCTCCCACCTTCACAGTATGGCCTCTTCCTCCTCCTTAACATCCCCATCTCCACAGCATGCTGTTTCTGGGCTGGATCTCTGATAGCAAAGTGGGTAAGCGGCCAGGCTGCAACCAGGCTTTGAAGCTTCCTGTGCTCAAAGGAGAGCAGGGTGGCAATGGCGGTGGATCCACAGCCCCCCAGCAGCTCTCTGACACTAGAGGCAATAATTTCACCTTGGCTAATGGGCAGGCTGGCCCTAAGACGAGGTCACCCATGGGTGATTGCCTAGGGTGCAAGAAAGGATGGTGTTTGTTGACCTCGCCTCTGTTCCCAGGGTCCTGGGTAGATTTCATCTCTCTTCAGAAGAAAGCAAGGAGCCCAAGGTTACTCCCAGAAACTAATTTCTGGTATTTCATTGTGCAGCACAATCTTACAGATATCTATTTAGGAGTAAGTCCAATGGAGCTCAGTGGGCCTTATTCCAAGGTGAATGGGTACATGATCACAGGCTTTATAATGAAGATTAGGAAACACTGTACCAAAATGTTTCAAACAATGTAAACCTGGCTTGGTACAAATCCTAAAAAAGTGAAAAAAAATGTTTGTGGATATTTCTTCAAATTCCACCTGCATTCTTGGTTTTAAGATTTGTGAGTGCATTTTCCCCCCACATGGGAATTCACAAGCAATTTTTCATTATATTTTTCATGATGGATGTATTTTTGTATGCATTCTTCTTACTAACAAAAGGGTGCCTGCATATTTTTCAATAGGACACATTTTTAAAAAATGTACATATAGTTTTGTGCAAGTTTTATTTTTCTGAAATGCTCTAGCAGCTTCACCAATGTGCAAAATGATGAGTTGGTATGCTTTGTCTCACAGTGAGTCTGTGAAAGGGCAAAAAGGGCACATTCACAGAGAAACATGATTTGAAATACTGTAACTTATTTTCCATCTTTTTATCACATGGAACACTCAAACAGCAATCTACTTTTCAGTGCTGGTTCTGAAGACTGCTTGCTGGTGACTTTTCTTCATGTTTTTTTTTTACTGCTGATATGCTTAGCCTTCAGTAATATATTTTGAATGTTTTCTTGCCAATGCAGGCTTTCAGTAGGAAGTGCATGCCACGTTTTGAGCAGCTTAAAAGTGAAAAACAATCCCAGCTCCCCTACCATGGCCACTGTTATCCATTAAGGTCAAGCAGATTTACTCAAGTGACTTCCTGTGTGATGTGGGTGGAGGTTTATGTTTCAGATGCTAAACCACCTCTTAGAGCTGCTCTCTCAATCTGCCAAAGGGACCACTTTTATCATAAATATTCAACTTCATTTACCACCAGTGATATCAAGGATGAGAGAACAGCCTGATGAACTGGCCATGCTAGCTAAGGGATTCTAGGTGTGGTAACCTGAAAATGTAAAAATGTAAAGGTGAGCCCTTATGTAAAGACTGCCCCCCCAAAAAAAGAGTGTGTATGCAGGAGACAATGAGACAGGCAATGTAGATTTCCTGCACTAGACAGATATTATGGGGATTTGTGCTGAGTCAGGGAGCCCTGGTATCAGTTAGGAAGACAGAAGAGCTGGGCATCTAGGCTTTAAAACCACCACACACAGTAAAATTAGACATTTTACTCCTCCAGCAATGTTCACCCTGAGATTTGTCTTCTTTCATACAGATGTTGGAATGCACAACAGTTCTTGAAACTTCTGATAGTTCCCAGAGATCTGGCAACACTTTCTGGGCTTTGAAGAAGGATGAAACAGTCAGAGATTCTCTTCCCCAATCATAAATGTTATACTCTTATGTATTTATTGCTTTCCTACAAGCAGACCTTCACTGGTTCAGAAAAAGGCAAAGTTCTCTGCTACATGAGGTGTTAATAATTTATTGGCAAAACAGATAATTCTGTGTGGGGAATCGTAACAACTTGTTTTCTCGATTTCATCATCTCAGTTCTTAGATACTCTTCCCATCTCTCTGAGATATGATTGACATACATCATCATGCCACGCAGATGGATCAACATACCAGTATCTGTGCAACCCAGGTGTTCTGTACAGCTGATGCCAAATAGATTTTTCCACCACTTTATCTCCATGATAGGAAATAGTTTACCTCTTTAATTTTTGCATGGTCTCTATTGTTAAAGCAAAGTCAGGCTTTCCACACTCAGAATTGCTTGAAATTATTTTGAAAAATAATAAAGTATAAGCAATGTAAAACACACGTGCTTTGAGATTGCTAAGTACATATATTTCCCCCCATCTTTACTTTTTTCCACAGCTCTCCTATTGCAAAAACAAAACCCCAGCCTCTAAACCCTTTTAGGATGTAATCTGATATGCACTTCCTGGAAGCAAAGTTTTTATGTGCAATTTACACATCCAACTGAAAGTGACCCTAGCAAGATTTTTGAGGTATGTGACATATTCAGTAAAAACAGTTTACAATTGCCACCCCAGTGCGTTTCCATGGCCAAGTGGAGATTTGAACCCAGGTCTCTTGAATCCTAGTCAGGCACTGGATCCACTGCATCACACTGGTTTTCAGTGCTGGTTATATGCACTTGCTTGGTATAATCCACTAAATTCAGTGGCGGAATGCCTGTTAGAGTGTCTGTGTAAGAGCAACTGTGTAAGCGACTTTCACATTTTGGTCACTGTCACATGCCTGGGTGTGTGACCAAGTGCACAATCAGTTGCACAACCTGGGCATGTCCAAGAGCACAACAGACAATTGGCAAGATTGTGAACACTATGGATGTGAATAATGAAAACGTTTGGTTCTATTTCAGTTTGTTTTCTTTTGGGGGTGCTCTTTTGTTTGAGTGGTTTGGGCACCTCTCAAAAGGGCCGTTTCAATTTTTTCATCTTGGATTTTTTGGGGTGAGGCAAGGAAAGGGAGGAGGATGAATAGGGCTGCTGGAGCCAGTAGGTGCACGGTAGTGCCAGCAGTGGCAAGGCAGGGAGAGGGAGAGAAATGTGGGGTGGGGGGCATGCTAAAGAGGCAAATGGCAATGGCAAGGGAAAGAATAGAGTGGACAGGGCCAGGTGGTGTGTGTTGGTGGCTGCAAGGGAAGGGAAGGGAAGTGGGTGTGCAGGTGTTTGAAAGAGCCAAATGGTGGTGGTAGCAAGCGAAGAAGAGAGAGAGAGAGAGAGAGAGAAAGAAGAGAAAAGGGGGCTGTAAAGCTTAGGAGGTGTATATCTGCAGCTGCAGGACGAGGAGGAGGAGGAGAAAGCACGGTGGGCAGGCACACTAAGGAAGTAAACGGTAGCAGTAGTGAGGCAAAAGAAGGAGGGGCAGTGGTGCCAACTGTTCAGCAGTTCTGAGGATGAAATGGAGGTAATAAAAAAGCTGATATTTCCAGAAGCTTCTCTTCAGAAAACTAGAAGTACTGGATGTCAGAGTCTCTCTTTAGGAATCTCTCAAAAGAATTGAATACTGAAAGACAGATTTCATTAAAAAAAATTGGGTTAACCAAAGGTCTCATTGCTAGTGAACATCGTTTGCAGGATTTCCAGTTTGTGCTGTCTGACACCAACAAGGGGGAAAGAGATATCTGTGATTGAATTGTCTTCTCCCAAGCTTCTGTTCTGTCTCTGACTTGGGAGGGCGACTTCCTATCTATTCCGTGCCCCCCCCCCCGGGATGATGTCCTGGGAATGACAGGATTGCACTCTCATTTGATGTAAAGAGGAGCCTCATGGCACAGTGGTTAAATTGCAGTACTGCAGACTCTGCTCACTACCTGAGTTTGATCCTGGGCTCAGGTAGCCAGCTCGAGGTTGACTCAGCCTTCCATGTTTCCAAGGCTGGTAAATTGAGTACCCAGCTCATTGGGGGCCAATGTGTAGTCTGTATATTTATTTATTTATTTATTTATTAAATTTATATCCCGCCCATTTAGACCAGGTCTACTCTGGGCGGCTTACAATAGGAATATCATAAAACAGTTAAAAACAACGATTTAAATTGTAAAATGCCAAAGAGTGCTTTAAACACTATGGTGTGGAATATAAGCCACACACTTTGTTTTGCTCTGCTCTTTAAAGAAAACTTAGTGAAGCTTGTACACTTTATTGAAGCAGCGAAGAGTCACAAAACGTTCTTTAAACAGCTGTTGGCTGAAGAAAACAGCCAGTAACATAACGTAGCTCAGGCTACAAAGCCAGCACAATCAAATGAAGGTTGGCATTTCAGTACAAGAAGGAAAATAGTGGCTTGGAAGAAACTAAAAATACTGAGAGAAATAGTGAGTTGTCCCAAGATGAAGTTAAGTTAAGGAAGTTCATGGAAAGAATGTCCTCTCTTCTCCCCTACAAAACCTCACATGTTTCCTCTTTTGTAGCTCAGATTTTGGGGGGAGAGCAGGTGGATCCAGGGAGGGAGGGTACAGGAAACATTTATTTCACAAATTTCATTAAGTCAACATAAGTTAGGATCCAAGCCAGTGTGTGGGAAATCATATCAACATAAAGCTAGGCTCTGGATTTCACCACAGGATATCTCAGATACTTTCCCCATCACCTTGTAAGGTATGATTGACATACTTCACACCAGAGGAGCATGCCAGCCATTATGCAACTCAGTTGTTCCATAAGATACCAAAATAACTTAAAACAGCAGCCAGCATTTGAAGGGAGTTGCATAAGTTGGCCCTGTCCTTCAAAAACTTGCACAACTTTTGCAGTCTTCTTGATTGCACTCTGTAAGGGGTTCTCTTGGATGAACCTTCTCTCTTCTGCTATTCTCTTCTGACCAGGAGTGTGAAAGAATAACTAGAAATTACCTTGGTGGATATTTAACCTTTGATTAGCAAGTTATGTACACATGGTCCCATACCACTCATGAAGGAGCGGGAACGTTCCTGCTTGTGTATATATGTATATGTATATATACATGTATGTGTGTATATATTATGCATATACTGTATAAAATGCCCTGGGGTGCAGAAAATGAAACAACATCAAACAGTTTCAAAAACATCTAAGAAACTTACTTGGATATTACTTCAACATTTGCAATAGGAGAATAGCCATTGTCACCCCAAAAGGCAGCAGGCTAGCTCAGGGGACACAGGACAGAGTACTTAGAAGACAGCTCTATCCTTCAACTTCTTGCTGCCACTTGTCAGCATCTGATGGCTGAGGCACTCAGCTCTCTTTGGCCCATGGTAGGGCTGGCCCTGGACATACGCACACTACCCAGTCTCCTCTGGCAGCTATACAACTGGGGTTAATGATGAAAGGAAAACCAGAGTTCCTGATCCTTGATAAAAAGTTACATGGCAATGGTAAAAGGTGACACAGTTGCAATCCAACCACATCTGGAACACCACATATTTTCCATGACTTTAACAGGGGATGCCATAAAGGAAAAGGCTGTTCTCTGAAGAGCAGAACATGCAGCCACCCTAAGTATCTCACGGCCAAGCTCACTTTGCCTCTCCTAAGCAATTCAGCTCTGGCAGGAAGTGAAGAAAAACCACCATCTTAAAGAAAATGACCAAAAGTTTTGCAAATGAAATGAATTACTCTAATAAATACAGGCCTTAAGCCCAGGAAATTCAACTGACTTTACTGTATGCTCTCTTTTGCAGATACTCAGTTAAAACAGGCATCTCTGTGTGCCAATAGAAGCCTTTTCCCCCTGCCACGCTTATCTCCAGCAACAGCAACAGATTTTTAAAGAAACACTGTGGTCTGGCTTTTGAACCTTTCAGTAACTTTGTTTCATAAGTGAGGATTCAATTATTTATTGAGCAACTTTGACCTTTTGCTGCTTTTGATTACAACTTCCCTCATTAATGTAAAACCACTGTATCACTTCCCTGCTCTGCAACAAAGGCATTTGTTTTCCTTGGTATTTCCATCTTTTCCTACTTTTGTAGCTAGTTTTGACACCTCCTTAATGTACCATAAATTCAGCCAACACAAACACACTTTATTAGATTGGGCCCTGCGTGCATGTCCAAGAAGAACATTTATGTTTGTCTAATTATTTTGCCTAGTTTGGGGGTGGGGGTGCTATTTCGTATTTGTTTCAATACATTTTGTATTTCCTACTCCATGTTGCATAGGAAACACTGAAGGAAATGTTAACATTACTGTAGGGAGAACTCTTTTCATCAATTGATAGGCCATAGATTGTTGTATTCTCCGAAGTGTAAGACATCCCAAAGATTGTGTTCTTTGACACAATTTTCATTATGGAATGTAACATTTTATTCCAGGTAACATTATTGACAGCTAAGTAGGATCAATTTATCCATTTAGAAGAATCAAGCATTAGCAGTATCACTCATTGTGGAGTGTGGTCAGATTGGTGATCTATGTTTGAATTCTTCCCTCGCCCCACAGCTGTGGGCTTCTTGTTTTGGTCAAAGAGATAGTAAAATAGGACACATTCCTTCTGTACAATAATGAAAAAAAGACACAAGTCTTTTTGTACTAGAACTATCATGTTCTTCATACAGGAAGGAGGTGGGGTCTTTCAAGGAAACTTCAGGGTCTGAAGGTAGCTCTGTGAGATGTCCCATACTTCCACAGTATCTTCAGGAGCAGGAAACTAATCCCTCACTGAACCCTGTCTGCAACTCTCTCTCCTACCAAAGACCAAAGGCTACACCTACCAACTCAAAATTATCTGTTTGTACTGATGTGTGAATTATGAATAGATGATCACCCAGGCAGCATCTTCAACAGAAGACCTTTACTAGAAAGCCAAAGGTGGCGGCAGGCACATTTTTCTCATCCAAATGACTTGGAGAAGAATACTACAATTAGGAAGATAGATAGAAAAAGAAAAGATCCAGGAAGCCTAAATTACCTTTCTCCACGTGGTTCATACTATTGGTCTGTAAGTTTTCAATTAACATGTGTCTACAGGGGATGTCTTTTTCAAAGACCACTGGAGCTAATGTGTAATTTGATAGAAATTGTATTGTGTTGCCAAGGAGAGGAGGTGGAAATTCACCTCATAATGGATTTTTGAGAACTAGAAAACAAGAACAAAACTTATTGAATACCTTTAGGCACTTTTCTGACTGACTTTGGAATGAAAAACTGTGATTTGTGGCTCATGCAAGAAATATGCAAATGGAAGTTATTGAGGTTTTTCTTACTTAAAATGATATGCTATTAAAACATGTGTTATTTATATATTCATATATTATGCTAGCTATGCTTTTGGTTGTTGGAATCTTTTGCTTTGTATTTTATATAGGGTGTGTTATGATGGTATGGAAATAAAGTTAAACCATGTAGCCCTGTGTTCTGTTTGCCAAGCAAAGGAAAGGGATCCAGGTATTGTTCCCAGCAAGATCTACTTTAGTTGCTTACTTCTTTCCTTTGATTTGATTTAATCAGCTATATTTTAAATGTGCCCATACATGCTTCTCTGACAGAGAGGGAAAGTGATTTCTGGAACAAAGTTTTATTGGCATGAAAGTAAGCTCCATAATAACTGGGGTTACTGTCAAGTAAATGCCATTACAATTGAATAGTACAGCTATACAATTACATATCAGACAAACAAACCACCAAGCAACAAAATGAGCATTCATTATAGAAATCATTTAACTCTGAGACATATCCACCTCCTTTACCTGCCCTTAGCAAGACTTCAGGATCAACAGGCAGAAATCTCCAGATGTGAAGGTGGATGAAACTGATCATTTGGATCTTTTCCAAGCTATTTCTGGCCTGACCTCTGGATAGAAACATCCTTGGATCACCTTGATGGATGACCTGTGTCATGAACTGGACATGGATGAAGCATATTTGTTAAGTGTCATTGGTTATTTCAGTGGTATTTAATGCCATTAATTAGGCATGTGCACTGTCTTCAGACAAATGTACAAGAACAGATCTAGTCAGGAGTATTTGATTTTGGGGTGACTATAAAGCAGAGCAAAGACCTGCTGTTCACCCCTGAAGTAGAGCAACACCCCAATGTATACTTCTTCTTCCATCTGACATTTGTAGTGCCCTGAGATTTGAATTGAGGAAATGGAAAATTAAAATTTACATAACATATAGTTGCACTGAGCTCATGGCACCAACAAAGAAGGCAAGTGAAAGCTAAACTCCAATGAAGGGAGCTTCCCTGAATGCTCCAACCACTGAGGCATTACAGAGGGCTCACATGAGATCACTGTACACTATACATTCTCTTTCAGTCACTATGCCAGCCATTTTGCAGAGCAATAGGGCCAAATGAAAAGGCTTATGTTGCTGCTTAGATTCTCATTTTGCATGCTGGAACTGTTTTCCTTTTCTATCACTTCTCACTAAGCTTAGTTTATTAAACTTTTCTGAAATATTCTTCTTTTCTTACGGGCACTGCACCAGGCATTTCATGAGTTGTAGGGCAAAGTGAAAGACTTGTGTCTCTGCTTAAATAGCTGTTCTTCACTCTGGAACATATTGTATTATTTTTCTTTCTCCTTTCACTTAATTCACTGAGCTTTACTGAAGTATTATCCCACTATTAGGATGAAGTGTGTGAGTTTGATAGGATAGATCACAGCCTAAGGATCTGTCTTTCCTCTCCTGTAAGGGACGTGGTGGCACTGTGGGTTAAACCGCAGAAGCCTCTGTGCTGCAAGGTCAGAAGACCTGCAGTCGTAAGATCGAATCCATGCGACGGAGTGAGCTCCCGTCGCTTGTCCCAGCTCCCGCCAACCTAGGAGTTCGAAAGCATGGAAATGCAAGTAGATAAATAGGTACCACCATGGTGGGAAGGTAACGGCGTTCCGTGCCTAGTTGCGCTGGCCACGTGACCACGGAAGATTGTCTTCGGACAAAACGCTAGCTCTATGGGTTGGAAACGGAGATGAGCACCGCCCCCTAGAGTCGGACACGACTGGACAAATTGTCAAGGGGTACCTTTACCTTTACCTTTTCCTCTCCTGTACTCTCCCCTTTCTTGGAGGCACTGGTGCAAATACCAACCACTCTCCACTGGGATTCGGGCTGCAGTGTCAAAGACTACCATGTTCCCAAGATGGATGGCAATGCCAGATAATAGCTATTTGCATTTCAGCTCCATGTGTGATGCTTTTTCATTTTACAGAGAAAGTGAAATGCACACATAATTTCACAGAGATGGGCACAAATTGAAAAAATAGTAATTCACCGCAATTCATAATTCATAATCAAGGTCAATAAATCACGAATTTATGATTTTTTCCTGATGAACCAATTTGCCAATTCATCTTGACTTTAAAACCTTATAAAATGCCCCCCCCCCGGCACCTAGAGACACCAACATTATGGAGAGACTTCTCCTTACTCTCCTCGACAACCTCTCCAAGTTTGGTGAAGATTGGATTTTGGGAATCTGAGTTATATACCCACAAACTGGGTCCCCCCAGGAAAGTGCCCTTTAAGCAGCTGACTTGTGGCAGTATTGGAATTTCTCCCAAGCCAACTGCAAAAGAGCACTTTCCTGGGGAGGTCCAATTTGTGGGTGTATAATTCAGATGTCTGAAACCCAATCTTCACCAAACTTGGAGGGCTTGCAGAGGAAAGCCAGGGGAAACGTCTCTGTGATTTTGGTATCCCTGAGAGGCTGTTTTATAGCCCAACAAATTGACAAATGAAAAATCACTAAAAATTCATCAATTTGTATTCATTGGGGGTGTCGCTTCTGATAAATATAAATTGACAAATTTGCACCTTTTGATGAATTTTGCAATTCATTTTTTAAATTGTGCCCATCTCTAGTCACAAACCTTGGATAGAGCCAGTTGGAATGTCTCTTAGCGGGCACAGGACAGATGAGTCCAAATCTATATGTTCAATATAGAGAGAGAAGGTACAGTAGAAGCTTTCTGGACAAGCCTGCCATTAATCATGGTATCTTTCTGCACTGTTTGACTTTTCAGGATTCAAGGGAACCATTTTGCAGGACCATTTTTGGTCTTGTACGGCTTAATATTCTGCAGAAGGTGGTGCTGGAAAACTATTACTTGTTCCCATGGCTACTGGCTGATGGTGTCCCTCAGAGCTCTATTTTGATCCTTATGTTTTTGAACATTTACATAAAACTGTAAGGTGAAATCAAACTGGGGTTGAAGGCTGAATTTCATCATTATGCTGATATATATCTATACTCCTCTTTCCAACCATTACCAAAGAGATAGTATGCAAACAGTGTGGGATTGTATGCGAGCAAATAATCAACATGAGCTGGAGTTCAGAAAAGATGGAGTTGATTTTGATCAGTAAACAATCCTCTTCAGGATTGGGAGTAGAAATTGTTCTTAGTGGAAAAGCCACATATTGGAATGATGCTAGATCCAGCATTGTACCTGGAAGGTCAGCTGCCCATGGCTAGGAGTGCCACATTTTGGTCTTATGTCACTGGCTCCATTTCATAGGGAAGGTTGATCTGGCTATAGTGATCCCTGTATCAGTCACCACTTCTCTAGTTTACTAGAACATAGTTTTCACCCTACAATAATACCTTAAACAGCCAAGGCCAAGATATCTGAAACCAGTGACCATAATGGCTGGGGACTTCTGGAAGTTATCATTCAAAAAAGTAACATTTCAAAGCTCTGTTCAAAAGACTGACTCCTCCTGTATGAGCCTGTGTATAACTTACAGTCATCATCAGAAATGAAGAGGATTCAGAAATATATGCATAATCATGAACTCCATATCTATATGTTCTAAAAAGAATTTTATTTTATGTACTGTAATACAGAAACCATATTATTATTATTATTATTATTATTATTATTATTATTATTATTATTATTATTATTATTATTATTATTATTATTATTATTATTATTATTATTATTATTATTAACCAAATAATATTGTTATAAGGCATCCAGGTGGACTTAGAACACCTGAAATAATATTTTTAAAAATTATTCAGGTAAATTATTTCTGTGCAAAAAGATATCAAGGACATGAGGTTAATTATTTACCTGTTTATACAAGCGAACAGTATGGGACATGGAAACCAACAGGTAGTGGAACTGTATTTCTATACAGTGTGTTTATTTGTTAGTCCTTTAATTTAGTATAGCACTGCCCAATTCGACTCTATCAGCTTTGGGTAGGATATCATGTTTGAGATTTCTCTTGTTTGGCAGTCTGAAGATGCACTGTGGTGAAAAGAAGCAGCACAAAACTTTTATGTTAATGAGATATTTGTGAACCCTTAAAAATGGAAAGAAGGCCAAGTTAGGTTGCATCATTTGTTGCATCAGAAATTTCACCAATAACATCAGAAACTTCACCAATAACTCAGAACCAATATTGTACAAAATGGCAAGTCCATTGCCTATGAAAGAAGCCCCACAGCAGCAGAACATATTGGACATCTTCTTCAACGTGCTGATGGCAAACTGTGATTTATATGTCCATGTGTTATTGAAGTGAAGTGTCTGCCATAAATGTACTAGTTTCAAGGTTGACTCTTTGGAGCATAGCTGACACTTAGATCATATGTGACAGTAAAAGCAATCCATGTTAGGCATAGAGGATAATTTCATTTGGTTTGGTATTTTGTTAAGAAGTTCTCCAAATTAGCAACTTCCCAAATACATTCAATGGAAATAATTTGAGAATTAAAAATTCAAATGCACGAGAAAACAAAAAATAATAGACTTGTGCATCTCTAGTCCCTCCCACGTAGTAAGTTTTCTATAGTACCTTAAAATAATCTTCTTCTTACACTGGCACTCCCTTCTAAGGATCTCTGTATAGTCTAGGAGTAACTTCTGTCCTCATTGTCCTCACAAGAACCCTTTTAGGCATGTTAGATTTGAAAGAGAGTAATGGGGTCATGATCACCAACAAACATTGTGGTTGGCCAAGACTCGAAAGCCAGGTGTCCTTGTTGATGTTTGATATGCTGTTATGCTTTCAGGACCATGAGCAGAGAGAGATTCTATCTTTCCCACACAAACCTGAGTTAACAGTGATTGTGTGGATAAGATGTGTTTGGTTACAGAACAGTTTTACCATTTGAAAAATATAAACAGAACAAGGAGGTGTAATCTCAGAAGCAGGTGTCCTCAGAGCAGTGTGATGAAACCCAGATATTTTCAGGATATGTGTGGTGGTACACTTTATCTAGTGGCCTTAGGGTTGCCAGGTTGCAACCTGTAGAATGAATGTTTACTTTTAATGTACTGATAAGTGCATGATGAGAGAGCCAGAGCAGCTGCTGCCACCTACTCATTCTTCATTCTTTTTGCCTACCCTTTTCTCCCACCTAAATCACTGAGCCAAAGTCTAGTTTTTAAACAGCTATTTGACTAGCTTTTGTTTTGGCTTATTATTCTTTACAGTTCTAGTTTGCTTTAGTTTATTTTCCAATTGATGGCTGCAATTTTAAAATAAAACGAAGTCAACAGAAATATTGGTTAAACACATACTTGCAATGTAAATTTCCATGTTAAGTGGTGATGCAGGTTAAACACTGGGGATGTGTCATTTTTGGAAAAAAGCCCTATCATCCAGGCTGTCTCAGCCCTACTTCCTGTACAAAAAGCCTCAGTTCTTCCTGGGACGCCTAGGTCTTTGAGAGAGGATTAGTCTTACTGCCTATTAGGCTCTATATAGGGCAGCTTCTAAGAACTACTCCTCCCACAAAAACCTAGTCTTCTTAGGAAGTAGTAATGCAATTTCCTTTTTGTACAGGAAGTAGACTTGAGACAGCCTAGAAGAGAGGGCCTGTTCTAGGTGAGTAGAACGTAGGGTTATGTTGGTGTCTGCAGGTCTGGGTCCATGGGCAGGAACTCCCAGAATTCTGCCTGGGGAATTCTCAAAGACTACTGAGAGTTGGAACCCAAACCACAACAAACAAAAAGAGGCACACCTCTATCAAGCATCAATCTGTTAATGCAAAATACTGTTGTTGTGGCACTACCGGGAGTGTATGGTAACTCTGTGGGGTGTGGTTGCACCAGGTATAGGATGATCTTACAATTAATGAAGTGCATTAAATAGTAAGATTCATACCAGTCCAAAACAGTTAACATTACTATGCCCCCTAGGGCGTTCGCTTGTAGTATTTGAAAAACAAATGAACAAACAAACCAGAATCTAGCACTTCTAGATCAAGTCACCTTTCCCTATTCTTTCACAGTAAAGTAGGATTCAAGAAGCTCAAAGATATAGGACATGTGTTAAATTGATTAACATTCATTAATTCAACAGTACAGTCCAAGTTGAGTGTGCATACTGTACATTGCAAGATTGACCTGCATGTAATACATGGGTGAATAAAAAAGGTGGAAGCATAGTAATTCAAGACATATTTGCAAATTAAAGATCCATTGCACATACATTTTTTAAAAATGCAACAAAACAAACTACCAATTTTCTTTCTCTGCTGTTAAAGAATAGTGGAAAGTGTTTTGCGAATTGGAATCCCACACAGTTTTATGATAACCCTCCTTTGAAAACAAAGGAGGGATATCAACGTGAAGTTGTAGATAAGCAGTATAAATGCAGTTTCCCATAAATTCAACTTTTTATTGTTCATTCCCAGAAGGCAATAGAGTTCCATATGGAAAGATTCTTGTTTAGGTTTCTGGCTGTATGTTGTAAATCAGGATCTAATACCACCACTATATGTCAAAAGGTTACAGCCCAGATCCCTGGTAGAAAACACCCTGAAGCCCTTTCAAAAAATTCAAGGAAAAAAAAGAGAAGTAATGTGTATTACAGAAAAATAGCAACAAAGAGAACAAAATACAATGAACTACTAGTTCTTCAGTGCCTGATTTTTTTGCTGCAACTCTTTTTTTGGAAGTTACTCTCTCATTGCTTGAGGTGGGAAGCAAGATGCCAGTCCATCTTTTGCATTCCCCATAACCAGTGTGCTGTAGTGGACAGAGTGATGGACTAGGACTCTGGAGACCAGGGTTTGAATCTCCACTCACCTATGGAAACTCATGGGGGAGGGTGAAACTGATAAAACCACTTCTTAAATATTATTTAAGCCGTATTGAGGTTGCTGTAAGTCCAACTTGATGGCACACAACAACAAATAACTCATGTGTGTGCTCACAAAAAAGCACCCACCCTACTTGCTTGCAGGAGAAGGGGTCACTTGCTCACCACAAGAAGGGATGAGAACAAAGTCAAGGGGAAAGGCACCACCCTATATGGAAAAAGAGATAGAGAAGGAGAAAAAAAGCAATACTGCCACAGTTGTTGTCCATATACAAACATGGGAGGGAGAGAAGGAGCAAAAATTGATGGTGAGCTGCCTGTTGGTGATGGCAATGGTCAACCCCAGAAAAGGAGGTGGCAGCTATGTGGCACACACCCATTTGCCAGAGACCATCTCTATAGGAGCCAGCACAACAAGGGAAGAGTGGTCTCACCAGTGCCACGGCACATATTTTTCCTTTTCACACAAACAGTATGCCTAGGCTCTAAAGAGTTTTCAGGGCCAGGCACTGGTTTAATAAATAGCTGGCTCTGCAGCATTGGCTTTTGGCAGGAGGTGTCTATGATGTAGATTCTCTTCCAAAGGAAGCCATCACTGTTCATCATATCGCCTGGTTGGATCATCATCATTCCATATCATTCCACTCTTCCTCCTATCTTTGTTCAAGGATGGCAGGAGGGGCAGTGGCACCACTGTCCTCCTCCTCCTCCTTTCCCTCCAACATTGTAAATTAGCTAGCACTCTGCCATCTGAGGTGATCAGATCATCTCACCCAGCGTATTGGCAGAGGTGGCCCTACTTTTGGCAGATGACTTCACACACAGCCTGCCAACACTGGAAAAAAAAAACCCTCACACACCAAACTGTTGTGTCATCTGTCCCTAAATATCCCCTGATGCTGGAGGATGGGTCAGAAAGTCAGTTCCTTTTCCTCTAGATCCCAAACACTTGCAAATGTCCAAACTGTAGCATGATCTTGTGGATTTTGATCTTGGAAAACTCTGTGCTTGCATTGAGAATGTGAGAAAAGTAGGGAAAGTGCTGGGGTGTGAACATCCTTTGTGTGTTGATGGATGTGAGTTGGGTAGCACTTGATAAAATCAATTCCAACTTTGTGCTTGCTTCCCAGATCTGTACTATAGCAAACTAGGATGATGACAGACATGTATGCTAAGTTATGAAAGTGATTAGAACACACATTCTCTGATGAAAACAAACGCTTCTTAAAATTTATGTGCTCTCAGACTATTTTACTGGGCATGGTTGTTGTCTTCGGATGAATGTGTAAAAACAAACTTAATTGGGATATTTTTAAGTTTTTGAGACCACAACAGGATGGAGCAGAGAAGCTTTACTGAGGTGGAGCAGCATACCAATGAGTCCCTCATGTTCATTCCGACATTTGCATATAATGATTAGAACTGGGAAAAGAGAAAGAAAAACACAGAGAGACAAAGGAAATTGTGATCTTTACCTCAGAAATGAACCTTCTTTGCCTTTCCACTGCAAGATAACAAGTGGGGTACCAAAAGGCTCAGTCCTGGGCCTGGTGCTTTTCAACATTTTTACTAATGACTTGGATGAAGGAGCGCAGGAAATGCTTATCAAATTTACAGATGACTCCAAGTTGGGTGGAATAGCTAATATCCTGGAAGACAGAAACAAAATTCAAAAAGACTTTGATAGGCTCAACCAGTGGGCTGAAAACAATAGAATGAAATTTAACAGGGATAAGTCCAAAGTTATACACCTATGGAACAAAAGCCAAATGCACAGTGAGGGCTACTTGGCTCAGTAATACTACATACGACAAGGGAATTATTGTAGACCATAAGCTGAATATGAGTCAACAGTGTGAAATGGCTGCAAAAAAGGCAAATGCTGTTTTAGGCTGTATTAACAGCAGGATAAGAAACAAGTAGAATCATTATGACTACCTTTTATATGTTTTGAGATGCTTTGACATTAGTTTCCTTTGCTGTTGCCTCTCCATAAATATATTTAAGTAGGATGTTCCATGTAAGTTTGAAAGGATGAGAATGATCTGAAGTGAGCATTTTACTGAAACACTGATGAGCAAAGGAAATCTCCTTTAAAATGCAAAGTGGTAAGTGTGGTTTGTTGGAGCCATAATTCCCTTAGAGAATCTGTCATTTATTTGACAGATTGTAATAAAGGAAGTTCTGCTTTTATGCTGTTTTATTACTTCTTGAGGACAATAACTCAAGGCATCTACTATAAATTTTACTCAGTTATGCATATATATTTGAGAAGTGATTTACAATTTTTGATTACATTCTCCATTGACTTTTTTCTTCAATTCAGATGTTACTTAGAAACAAAACAAAACAGGTTTCCTGGTAGTTTTGAAAATGACTAGTGATGTTATAGTTGTTGCTGAGCATGGACATATGTATGCATGATTCTATTAACGAGGTGGGTGGGAGTACTAATGCTGATGGGTCACAATTCTTGTGTCAAATAGTTTGGGATCATTTTATCAGAGCTAAAGGAATGATAGATAGTGGCAGGCAAAGAGAGATCTGGAAGAGTGGAGATAGTTTTCGTGGGCTTAGGGACTGAATTAATGCCCCAGACACCAAAAGTCTAGGAAAAGTTGGAAACAGCCATTAAAAGCCCCCAACATAGTATGCCTGGGCAGGAACTTCCATGTTCTTTGGGGTTTTTCTTTTGGGGGGGGGGTTCAGAGAGGCACCTGAGCTGAAAACCATGCTCAAGATGCCAGGAAATGGCCTATTGTACTATTGTACAATATGTACTATTGCTGCACCATATCATCCAAAGAGACACCAAGAAGGGGGAAATCTCAGAAGCTGACTCATTTTTTCACAGTTAACCACTTCTCACCCAAACACAAAGCAATTGTCATTGCTGTTTTTCAACATGTTCTCTGCTTATCTACTGTTTGGAGTCACAAAGTAATCAGAATGTCTAGAAGAAATGGTAGTGAGCACAAGAGGGTATTCTGTAGACCATCTTGACTGCTGACATGGGTTTCATCGACATTCAGGCTGCCCTTTGGGATATAAAGTTTGAAATCTTTTTTCCTGCTGGCATCTCAGACATGATATTGTACAGCAATATTGGGCCATTTCGTGGTGTTTTGAATTATGGATACAGAAGGGCAATATCCCACATTCATAAACTGGAGACTTTTAGAATTGAATTTTAAAGATAAAGCACAGTATATAAATGTCTTGACCCATAATAGCTGGTAGAGTATTCATATGTACAGTTGGATATACTCCTCACTCCCCTGGTTTAAAATACCTTGAAGACAGCAGTCTTTCCTATGGATCAGAGGATATTGTAACAGTCTGGGTCTATGGCCCAAACTATGAATATTACAGAGAATATGTTCTTGGAAGAGAGAATTCCTCAAGTGCTAAAAATGCTTGGTTGTCATGTCAGGAGATTTTGACACCTCCAATAGTTTGCAGATTAGATTTTTTGGGGGAGAGGTTGATTATTGGTCTCTGGGACATTAATACAGATTTCATTTGCAAGTCTGATTTCTGAGTCACAAAGAACTGCTGGAATCAACTCTCTGGAACAGTACTGTGATTCCAGAACCTAATTGTCTGTTACTTATTATGAAGTATGATTTGACTCTCTTTCTGACTGTCTCCTCTTCTCCCTTCTCTCTCTTTCCTCTGTTACCAACCAATGTCACATATTGTATAAAGTCCTCCTGTAGAGAGTTTAGTTTCCTTCATAAAACCTTTGCCATGATTCACATGTGAGGTCAAACTATAGTTTGGCATTGTATGAACCAACTTCAGGATTTCACAGTGTCATTTTCACATTGATTTCATTGAGTTGAAATAGAATAAAGCAAAACACAACCTTCTTCAGTTCAATGAATTTAAACTCAAATGTTCAACACTACAGAATAGCAGATAGTTCTACAAAAAGGTACATAAGTATATTCATTCATTCATTCATTCATTCATTCATTCATTCATTCATCCATATATGTGCCACCTTTCTCCCCATATTTCTCCCCATATATGTGCCACACCTAAATATTTAAAACAGAACTCAAAGCAAGAAAACAAAGTGTATTTGTTGGAAGCTATTGATTTTTTTAAAATAGTGAATCCCAAGTCACATGACAACTTCGTACAAATGGAGAATGCACAGGGTCTAGAAAATGTTTAAAATTCCACTATTCACAGGCCTGCCATCTATCACGTATGTTTTAAGATTTGTCTTGTTTCTATTGGTTTAAAAGATAAGTAAAAAGTTAAGGAATTTTCAGGATTAAAAGCAGGGGGGAAAGATGACTAAATTATTATCCATAACACTACCTTTCAGAATTATATAGTAGATTAAAAAAATCTTTATAATTACTCCCATGAAGCATTCATTAAATTGTAATCACTTAACAATGGACAGTATGTTCAAGGTGTACGAATGATTAAATAACTCCAATTTAAAATAATTAATATAGCCAGTGTGGTGTAGTGGGTAGAGTGACAGGCTAGGACTCTGGAGACCATCGTTTGAATCCCCACTCAGCCATGGAAAATCACTGGGAGAGTGGAACTGGTAAAGTCACTACTTAAATATCTCACTTAGCAGTGCATAACAACTAATAATAACTAGTTTTGAAACATTGCTGGTTCATGTTTGGTCTGTAATCAATGAAAACTTCAAGAGCCTGTTCACATATTGCACCTAAACACAATACTTTTACCTCTGTTGAATTTTATCCTGTCAGTGTTTCAGTTTACCAAAATAACCTTGAATCTTGAGTCTGTATTCTGTGATGTTTGTTTCTTCCAGCTCTTTGTCAGCTACACACTTGATGATCATACACTTATGATCTGAACAGCTTATTGCCAAGGGGTGAGGCCTTTGATATTCCACTCAAGACTGCGCTCTAGACTGATGCAGAGTCATTAATGGAGCACTCACTGGAATTGCTTGTCCCACAAGCTGTGGATCCAATAATGTGGTCAAGCTTACATTGTACTTTCTTGTCAACAAGAATATCATAGGATAGTACATTAAATATCTTGCTGAAATAAAGATACACTGTGTCTACTAAATACCAATTATCTACCAAACAAATCCTATGCTTTTTAAATTGTTGTGAAATAGTTTTTTGGAAATAAATATAAAAACAAAAGGCATAACAAGACACCATGTGTCATAAAATATGTGAAACCAACCCAACCAAACATATATATACAAACTCATTATCAAACTAAAGATAACTACTTAAACTAAAACATAATTATCAATCATTTTTTAGTTAGCAACTGAGTAACTAATTAATACAGCACTTTAACTTAGAACTTAAAGTGAGTAAGCAAGAGTTTGATGACAAAGATTTGTTCCTGTTAAAAGCACAATACTCCCCTTACCTAAAAGCCAGTTCTAGACATGAAATGATATCACTATCTGATTCCCGAGTGCTACAATTGAGGTGTTTAAGGACCTCAAGATGAGCCTATTGCACAACTTAAGAATATAGGATGTCGACAGAACATATGATGGAGCACAGAAGGTGTGCTGGCATTAGCTTGAGATGAACTCATTATTTGCTTGTGGCAAAGCCAAGAGTGGCTTATGAAGACCGTTGGAAATGTGTGGCTTAATAAAACACCTATATTATCCTCATTGTGTATCATGCATTTGCCACATGTTTTAGAGGAAAATAATCACAATATTCTGAAGATTTCTTTTCCTTTTAGTTTTATTGGCAGCTCCACCGTTTTTTGTATCCTTCCATCTGCTAAGCCAGATGTCTTAGGACTATGTAACCTGCCAGTAAACTCTAAAACTGCCTTCAGTAAGTTTCGTGTAGATAATAATGTCACCGTTTTATGGTCTGATACTTTCTCACAATGTGTATGGGTCTGAAATATGTTTCTTATATAAATGCTCATAAGGTTTATGAGGCAGCAGGAACTCAATAAGTCCTGCTCCAGAGCAAAGCATGTTTTGTGCAATACCTTGGCCTACAATAGTTCTGATGGAGAAATTACATTTTGAAAGAAAAAAAATTGGAAAGAGGCAGGGGTTCGTTTATGCATATAAGTTGGTGTTATTTAAAGTGCCTCTAAAGTTGGAATGTTAGATGAGGTCCCAATGAAAAAAAGTGGATCGAATACCAGATTGGAGGTCAAGGCTAGATGAATCATAGATGTGCTCTAGCTTGATGAACAACACAAAAGCAGTAGTCCAATACAGCAGTAGATGAAATAAATAAATCTATTTATTTATTTTATTTTATTTATTGCACTTATATGCCGCCCATCTAGACATAGTCTACTCTGGGCAGCTCACAACATACAAGATAAAAACAATTCAAAATATATATTAACAGTTTTTCAACAATATACAGAACAACAATAGTTCAAGATGGGATGAAAAGAGAAGTTAAGTAGTGCCTGGAGGGAAGGCCTGTCTGAGTAACCAGGTCTTAAGTTGGTTTCTGAAAATACCCAGCGAGGGGGCCAAGCGAATCTCGGAGGGGAGTTTGTTCCAGAGAGAAGGAGCCACTGCCGAGAAGGCCCGGTGTCTTGTTTTTTCTTTCTGGGCCTCCCTCGGCGTTAGGCTCCTCAATCGCCCCTCCTGGCTAGATCGGGTGGTACGAGTAGATCTAGGTGGGAGGAGGCGCTCTGCTAAGTATCGAGGTCCTAAACCGTTTAGGGCCTTGTATGTAATCATTAAAACTTTGAAATCAACGCGGAAGCGTACGGGCAACCAATGCAAGGTGGCCAGGGTGGGAGTGATGTGTTGGTATTTCCTCACTCCAGTAAGAAGTCTGGCTGCCTCATTCTGCACCATTTGGAGCTTCCGCATCAATCTCAGAGGTAGCCCCACGTAGAGCGCATTGCAGTGGTCTAATCTCGAGATTACGAGCGCGTGGACCGGAGTGGTGAGCGCCCCAACATCAAGATAGGGACACAGCTGGGCAATCCGCCAAAGATGGAAATATGCGGAATATTTAAAATGATTAAATATGTAGCAACATTCTATTGCCACTTTCTATTTAATTTTTTTCTTTTGTAGAAAACAAAACATATCATCTGCAGTTCACAAGCCAGCTTCTTGAGTCCCTCAAAGTAGACTCATCTCTTAACAAAATTACAGATAAGTAGTATAATCAATCAATTGGCAGCTCCAGGAGAACCCATCAGCCTAACCCCAGTGGACATGCCAATGAACACGGGTCATTCTAAGGTCTGCCATTTGACATTCAGTTACCATCACCACAACTCATGTTTCCAAAAATTCCAGTTGCCTGCAAGTGGCTTGGCAAAATCTTGTGCTTGATAAGATTCTGTAGAAATGTAGGGATGAATTTCACACACCTTTTCAGCCTTTATGTTATTAGTTGACCAAACATTTTAAAATGGGAAATGTTTTAAAACTCTTCCCTTATTTAGATCCTGTAGAATTCAGTGGTTCAGACATGTGGTTCAGTGGTTCCTTCTCTCATCATTGAGAGAAGGAATTCTTGCTTGCATGTAGGTTCTACATATGAATGAGATCTCAGTTTTTCCTGGGTTCTTGCTCAGGTGTACACCTTGTTCCTGAGCAGGGTAAGCTCCTCTTCAGGCTGTTATGCCATCGTTATTGATGACCATCCACCATCTCCTGCCTTCTCTTCTTCTTCATGAGTGTGGTCATGTGAGAGAACCAGCTCATGTGACTATGAAGTGGGGGACTGCTTTTCTCTTTCTACTTTGGGTGTCAGGAAAGGTAAATTCACCCCTGATAACATGTTTGATACCTTCAGTCTATCCTAACTCACAAGGTATGCTCAAGGTAAGGCCTATTCTCAAATCTTTTTTACAGGATAGCTATAACAGACAGTAAATGATACTGGAAACAGTAAATAGGAATATACATGGTGAAAAGTTTCATGTTTCTCTCCTTCCCCCTTTTTTCAGGTTCTTTCACAAGTGGCATTTATTTATTTATTTATTTTTGTTTTCATGTTTTCATATTTTGGTCCTTTAACATGAAAGGAAAAGCCTCCTTCAGCTTCTTTCATTTCCAAAACCAAAACACCTGCCTTTCTGAGTTAAGATAGATCGAAGCTATCTGAGTTAAGGTAGATTGATGCTATCAGGGGTGACTCATGGAAAGTAAACAAGCAATTTAGTTTGGAAAAAGTCAAGACCATCTGGTTGTCCTAAGATTTGTATTCAGTGTTAGGGATGGGCCTTTCATATTGTAATGAAGGAGGGGGGGGGGACCAAAAGAATGTCTTTTTTCATTTCCATGTGTTTTTGTCAATTTCTGAAAGAGATCCTCTAAAATACTAAAGATTTGTATTACTGAAAAAGGGGCACATAAAAGTGTTGTGTTCTTTTGTGCTTTCCTTTTTCATTTAACCTTTCTTTCATGCTGTGTCAAATCTCCCAGGAAATTTTTCATCCAGTAGCATAACGAGGGCTGTTATCAGTGGCCAGTCAATATATCTGTAGGGGGAGCAGGGATTTTAAATCTGCAAAAAGGCCTGGATTTGAGGAGTGCTCATTCTTTGCTCCATTCATTACTTGTGGGTTGGAAATGGCAGTCCAAGAGAAAAGGCATCTACAAAAACGATGCAGATGTGGAAATTTAGAAAAGCATATATGCAGATTTAGAGGCAGTTGTATAGTAAATAATACTGTAATTTGAATAGAAATGCAATGCTTTTCATTGTACTGGGGAAGACAGTGACCAGGAGATCTGTGTGCCAGCTCAGTCTACAGTTCAGACACTAAATACTGATGAGCAACTTCAAAGCCCCTCATACCCCTCCCTTCTTTTTTTTAATGCCAGACTAGGCATCCCTTTGAACAGAGGGCATCTTCGAAGAAGAAGTGTGCTGTCTGCATAAGATGACTGATGGTCACTCTGTATAGGATGACTTGATGGTCACCTTCTGCCTTTTCTTGACAGGCAGGCACATCTTGCAGAAACTCAGAAATCTTTCAGGAAGCATTGTACTGTAAAAGAGAGAGATCTTGTCTTGTGCACTGCCTGAGCAGCCTGGTGAGTCACCTCCATTTTCTTCTCCAGGTTCTTTCAGGTTTACATGAGACCCCACTTTTAATTCACTTTGTCCTTTCAGAGGTAATCATTCTTACAATTGTTGTTTTCCAGTCCTTAAAAAATGCTGTGTAGTGCTAAATGTAGTTTTTATTTCTCTTTAAGGCAATGCATAACTTTGGGAAGAGGAGAGAAAGGGGCACTGAAAGGTGAAACATAAGTGGTTGCTTAATTCTTTAGTGCAGTTCTGAAGCAAAACATTTTTTTCTCTCAGGCACAGGGTGGCAGTAGAACTCCTCAAAACAAAACAAGATAAACCAACCCATACAGCCTATTCTTCTTCAACTGTAAAGAAAGGGTTTAATGAATTTCAGTGCCGTGAAATATTTGCCCAGATTATCCTTTGTAAAAGAGTACTGATGAATACATGTATTGACCATGGGAAGATGAAAGAAATAGGTGAGATCATTTCAACAAGAAATACAAAACAAATCAAAATCAAAAAATAAAAAACCTTGTGGCACTTTAAAAACTAATTGACATATTTTTATGTAAGCTTTTGTGGAACATTGTCCACTTCTTCAGACATACAAGTAGAATACTCATGAGTAGAATATGATTTCGTCACTCGCATTTCTGTATACTGCCAACCAACAGCATACTAGATTTGTTAGGTATTTCTACAGTGATCTATTAGATTAGGCATCCTTCAGTCGCGAGAGACTATGGTAACGTGCTCTGTATGGAGGACTTGGAACAGCGTGTAGTGTGGCTGAGAAGGCCAATTCGAGAGTGACAATCCCTTCCACACTGAAGACAAATACAATCTGTCCCCTGTCCAGCTCCCTGATCTTCCTGCTTTCAGGACTGCCTCTTTGCCTCTTAGTGATCTATAATACAGCGCTATTCAGGTGTGCTCAGAGCATGTGAAGCCACCTTATAACCAAGTGAGTGCACTAGCCCTACCTCATTAATCCTTGCTTTAATCATTGAAATGCAATGGTCTGATTAGTGGGAGGATGCTGTATCTGTGAGCCAGAATGCCTCCCCCCCCCCCCGAGTTGTGAGCTCAGGGACAGGCCCTTTTTCAGACTGCTGCGTTTCCATTTTCATGATTAAAGCAACAATCGGATGGGTGGGCACTCATTTTACCATGTATGGGCTCCACACATTTAAAACACACCTACATAAGCCCAATTATGAACATTATGCTAATGACATGCTACGCAACTTCTCCTTTATATCAGTAAGAACAGTGGTGGTAGATGTGCTGAGGTGGTACCTGCCCTTAATAATGAACTCAGCGAGTCTTAAGTACTCAAGGTAATGTCTAACCAGTGCTGAATAAAGGGGAACTAGTACTTCACAGGATTTGGAGACTATACTTATATTAATGCTAGCTAAAATAGCATTTGTTTTTTTGCAGTTGCATCACACTGTTGACTCACATTCAGATTGTGACCTATAATATTTCCAGGATCCTTCTCAGTATTACTGAGCCAAGCATCCCCCATCTTGTCACTGTTTCTTTTTCCTTGATGTAGAACTTCGTACTTATCCCTGTTAAATTTCATTCTGTTGTTTTCAGTCCAGTGCTTGAGTCTATCAAGATCTTTTTGAATTTTGCTTCAATCTTCCAGGGTATTCTATTCCATCCAATTTTATGTCATCTGCAAATCCGAGAAGCATTCCCTGCACTCCCTCATCCAAGTCAATAACAAAAATGTTGAAGAGCACCGGGACCAGGACTGAGCCTTGTGGTACCCTGCTTGTTATCTATTCCCAGTTTGAGAAAGAGCAATTGATAATCACTCTTTGAGTATGATTCTGTAATCAGCTGTGCATCCACCTGGTAGTTATTCTATCCAGCCCACACCTAGTTAGCTTGCTAATTAGTGTATTATGGGGCACTTTGTCAAAGGCTTTCCTGAAGTCAACAGCATTCCCACCCTCTACCAGGGAAGTAACCTGATCAAAAAATAAGATAAGATTAGTCTGGCAGGATTTGTTCTTGACATCTGTGTTGGCTTCTAGTTCTGCATTGTTTTAAAGGTGCTTGCAGAGTGACTGCTTTATAATCTGCTCCGGAATTTCCTCTGGGATTGATATCAGGCTAACTGGTCTGTAGTTCCAAGTTTCCTCTTTTTTGCCCTTTTGGATTATAGAGACAACATTAGACCTCCTCCAATCATTTGGCACTTCATTCATCCTCCATGATTTTAAGAAAAGTATAGACAGTGGTTCTGAGAGTTCTTCAGCCAGGTCCTTCTATATTCTTGGATGCAGTTCATTTGGCTCTGGAGATTTCTACTCGTTGAAAGCAATAAGGCATTCCTTGACTATTGGTTTATCAATCTCAAGCTGCAATCCTGCCCCCTTCATTTGTACTTCACATTTGCCTGGAGGGTCTTTTGAGATATAATCGATAATTGTGTGCCATCAAGTCAATTCTGACTTATAGCAACCATTTTCATGGTTTTCTTGTTAAAGAGCATTGAGAAGTGGTTTACTGTTCTTTCTTCTGTGGGCATCCTGGGACTGTGCAGCTTGCTCAAGGCCACAAAGGTAGCCCTCCTGGGACGCACAGTGGAGAACTGTCTTTGCAAAGACAGAGGGGGTGGGGGATCACTTGGGTCCCCATTCCCTTCTTCGGCCCTCGAAAATGTGTAAAATATATGATGTGGCCCTCATACTAAAAAGTTTGGAGACCCCTGGTCTGGAGCAATACAGGGTTTCAGTCTGTATTTCTCACCTTTTAACATCTACATAAAACAATGAGGGAGATCATCCAGGGATGTGAATTGAATATGCTGATATGATCATGTAAGTTTCATCCAATTCTGTTTCTCGTTTTCATCTAAACCAGGAGACGTATAAGTGCTTGTTTTGTGTTTGGACTCAGTGGTGGTTCAGATGAGTGCCAAATACTAATAGCCCATAGACAGAGATGGGGGAATTCACTGCACCACCATGGTGTGAGGTGCCTCTCCTGCTCACACTCAGGGCTGCCACTGGTGCCAACAAATATAAACATACTCCCGGTGTGAGTCCTGCTATCCCTCTCCTGGGGACCAGGCAGCTGGGGTGTTCCCTGGCAAAAATTCCATGAATTCCAGCCATATGTTGTCACTCACAGCAGCTTTTATTAAAGGCACAGAGTCAGCCCCAATTGCCCCTTCCCCCACATTCTCAGGGGACTGAATTTCTGACATTAGCCTCTTGGGCGTAGTCCATCTTACTGGGGCCCCAGTTGACTTCACTGGGGTCCCCAAAAGTCCAGGTCCTGGGAAGTCGGTGGGAAGTATGAGTGCAATCTTTTTAGAGAGGGCTGATAAAGGCAGGTGATAGGGACCGGGCTCCATGGTGCTACTTTTCCTGGAGCCTCTATTTAATTGGAAAACCCACGCCCCTGAAGAGACTGGAGCCTCAATTCAGGCCAACACCTCCTTTGCTGTACCTGTTGCTACCTGAGTCTCTAGCACCAAAGCTGGGTTGGGGTAGGCATTGCAGTTGCCTCAGGTGGTGAGGATGCCAAGGCTGGGGTGGCACTGGATCAGCTGAGGGCTGCACTGCCAGAGCCTCAGGTCCCTGACCCCTTCCCTAGCCAAATATGCTGGCAGGAGGAGATGCTCCACTTGTACTCTATCCCTGTTTGCATCTCCATGGAGGCACAGAAGATGGGGTCTCAGTGCTCTAGTGCCTCTTCCCACATCTCCCCTTCATCAGACATGATGGACGATGGTGACCCTACTTTTGCATCTCCAGTCCTTTTATTCCTGCTGCCATGATCTTCCCCAACTGTACCGCACCAGGCAGTGGCTTTTCCTCCACCTACAGTAGTGTCTCCCTACTGGCTAGGGGCCTGGGAGACTTGATGTCTCCTGGGCTCCCCTGGTCTTGTGGGGCAGGACCAGAGAGCCTGCTAGGAGCTCTTGGGGTGACCCTCTTGGACCTGGTTAGGTATATCTTTCAGTGAGATAGCTTGTCCTATGCAGGACTATACTTTGGGTTTATGGTTTTGAGGCCCTCCTATATCTTTAACTTTTCATCAACTGAGGCTGATGCCCATGAAGGATAATAGCTTGTAGCCTGTGGTGTGGAAATGTCCAGGACTGATTACTGTAACATGACTTATACATGGGGTAATTATTGAAGGTTGACTGGAAACCTGATGATCATTGGCCAGATGAAGAGATCATTTTGTTGCAGTGTTTCAGGGGCTGCTCATTTCCAAAACCCATGACAGCACTGAAGCTGAACTTCTCATTTTCATAATTCACAGTGCCTGTGAATTGAACTGATCAAGTAAAGGAGATGGATAGCCTTTGTGATGGTAACTTTCCCTTTATTGAATTGCCTTCAAAGAGAAGCTCACCCGGTGGCCATGTAGCAATCTTTTCAGTGCTAAGACTCCAGGAAGTTTAAAGTTTCTTCTCCCAAAGTTTTAGAATCTTCAGTTGTAATTGTTCTTTCAATTTGATATTTTACTGATTTTATTTATTGTAATCTTATTATATCTGGTGTGTTACCATAGAACAATTTACCTGAAGAATCATATAATGAAGGGCTAAATAAATAAAAGTCTCCTATATCTTGACTCTTTCTAACTTTTGACTTTAATAACCAAATTTAAGCAAACAATAGACAGAAGTGCCATGCATGTCTTCTACAGCTGTAACTAAACAAAATAAAACAAAAAAACCCCTTTGTTTTCCAAACTGATCCCTTTCTTCCCTTTCTCTTTGCCCGCTGCCAGTGCACTGTTTTTATGGCTGTGCATGTGTGATGGAATATTGTTCCTCTAGGGCCAACTATATAGTTTCTCTGATCAGATAATTTCACAGTTCCACAGCTGACATAGAGAAGCAAACCCCACTTTGATAAGCCTATCACCTATTAGAAACTTCAGATGCTATCCATCAAGGTAGTGTTCTTACACATGGGGAAAACATTTTGATTGTCCTGTGTCTATAGCTTCTTCAATTTGGTCTTGAAGATTTAGTAAAGCATCTTGAAGAGCATCTCAATGTCCAGAGGGCTATTGTATTCACATTTACAAAGCTTTTCTCTAGTGGCATACATGGTTTCAGCACATGCCTGTACTTACACTGGGAAGTGGTTATTTCCATCGTTAAGAGTGAGATGACTGCTTTAAACAGCAAGTAGTAAAAGTTATGAAAGGACAATAGATTGTCAAAGCCACAATAAATTCTCAGTCAGTCTGTCATTATTATATTTTACTTCCAGGAAGGGGGAGAGACACTTGTAGGATTTTTTGCCTGTGGTGCCAATATAATTTGACTGGCCTTGGACACTGTGTATCTTGATCTGGGCTGAGGGAGGTGCCATTTGCTGTTCTATGCCAGGCAACAAAATGACTTGAACTGCTTCTGTTCTGGGATGATGACAGGGTACTGTAAAGTAATTTCAGTCATTTAAACTGATTTATCATAGGGCCAAACTATACTTTATATGGGAAGTATATATGAATGGGTCTTGTTTTTATTTTAATTCAATTGTGCAACGCTTAGGGTGCAACTACCCAGCAAGGAAAATATGATTTCACTTGCATTCACTCACTGTGAAGTTACACCTGGGAATTCAGGCCTGTTCAATTTAGGCAGCCACACTGAGATCAAATGGCTTGCTTGCAGTTCTGCAGGTGGCAAGTTCAGAGAAGTGGATTAACAAGCCATTTCCTCTCTTAGGTAAAGGTAAAGGTTCCCCTTGACATTTAGTCCAGTCGTGTCCGACTCTAGGGGGCGGTGCTCATCCCCGTTTCCAAGCCATAGAGCCAGCGTTTTGTCTGAAGACAGTTTCCGTGGTCACGTGGCCAGCGCGACTAGACACGGAACGCCGTTACCTTCCCACTGAGGTGGTACCTATTTATCTACTTGCATTTGCATGCTTTCAAACTGCTAGGTTGGCAGGAGCTGGGACAAGCGACGGGAGCTCACTCCGTTGCGTGGATTCGATCTTACGACTGCTGGTCTTCTGACCCTGCAGCACAGAGGCTTCCGCGGTTTAACCCACAGTGCCATCACGTCCCTTCTTTTCCTCTCTTAACAATCTCCTAAATTGTCTACTTCTGACAGGCAACTTTGCTCACCATTCTGAACCAGTTAAAATAAAATAAAATAAACAGGAGTGTTGTCCAGGAAGAGAAGCTTTCAAAACGCATAAATAAAGAAGAGTCTTGGGAGATAGGCTTTGCTGGGAGAGAGTGTGCTGGCACTGCCCTGTGCGTGCGCGTGTGCTCAACCTCCTTCATGAGGCACGTGGCAAGAGGTGAGGGGGAAAATGATTTATGTGTGTTCATAGGTGTGCAAATTGTCCTCACTTTGTGCACTGGCTCAAGTGATCACATGTCTGAACTGAAGCAAAAAGATGTGTATTTTTTAGAAGTAGAAGGCTATTCAGTGAGGGGAAAACCTGGATTGGGTGGGGGGAACTCCAGGTTGATTCACATTTCCTATTGCATTGTGTGATCAATGGGGGGGGGGAATGGGAATCAGCCCAACCCAAACCCATAGTATTTCCTGCCTTTTTTGCTAATGTGCTTGCCCCCTTAGAGCAGGAACCTATACTGCCTCCCCACCCATAGCTAAATATCAACAATGAGACAGCACTTTGCACCAGAAAACTGGCACGGGGAGAAGGCTACATATGTCTTTCTGCAGCACAATTATTTCAGTTAGCTCCAGTGCCTCTCCAGCCAAAGAAAAAGTAAAAACAAAAGTGTTGGAACTTGAAGGACCAAGTCATGGATTTGCTGTGCAGGATATAATTTTGATTCTTTAAAAAGTCCGCTTCATGATTAGTGGAAGCTGACTGAAAATTTGTAGTTACAGCAAGAGCAACTTAAAATCAGAGTGCTTCTCTTTCTGTTCTCTACACATCTTCCCTCACCCTCTCACCTTCTCTCCCTGCAAACTAATCTCCCACTTCTATACACTTGCTCTCTGAAAACCAGGGAATGGCAATCAGGAATATTAGAACCAAACCATTGTCACATTGCATTTCACAGGATAAATGATAAATGTACAATAAAGCATAAAGCACAGTAAGAAATTACTATGAAAATAGACATCACAACCCATACTGATCCATGCACAAAGAACAGAATTCAGTTATACCTGACCATATACTTTTGTTTTAGAACACTTTCACGTTCCTGAAACATTTTTTCCATTTAAGATACAATGTATCCTGCTCCACAAAGATTTTAAAAAACAATCAAACAAACAAATAAACAAAAAAACAGCTGCAGCCAATGTGCATTAAAGAACATCTAATCTGTATGCAGTGGATTATAGGTAAAAACAAAATAAAAGTATAAAATAAAAGAACAAATAAAAAAGGCAAAAACGTGGTGGCACCTTAAAGACTGTTATATTTTTTTAATATGACCTTTCATGGACAAGTCCACTTCATCAGACATAAGAGAAAGATATATAACATGGCAAATATTTATACATGGCATCAAAATATAGATATCACAATACAGAGATCGTGGTTGGTTGGTAAGAAAGTCAGTGAATGTTTAACATTGTAGTGATAGCATCTCTGATATGCAGGGGGAAGTGAAACCAATGTGTAGAACATCAGGGATCTCCTACCAACTGTCCTCAGAATGAAGAAGCTACTTGGATGAGTAGCAAAACGTTTCAACCTAATAAGAAAGAAGTCCAGTTGCCATGACTCAACTTCCAGGTAACCTCACCTGAATGACTGAGAATCTTCACAGATTCATTGAAGCTTGTGTTGTAAAGGGTGTGAGGAACTTCTGTCATAAAATAACAATGGTGGAGTAACATGAATGTTAGTTAGACTGGCCTTTTATAGTTGCTAATATAACTACAAACGTAAGGAACACCTTAAGTCAAAGAGAATGTGATGTTATGTAACAGCAACAACCATTCTTTTGGTAGACATGGCCTCCAGGCATGTTAGAGACCAGAGCTGAATGCTGAAGTGTTCTGTGCTTTCTGACAGCAATCAGCAAGGGGGCACCCATCATGCTTCCCCCTCCACCTTCCAGATAATTGATGGGCTTTTCCCACTAGTTTGTAGTGGGGAAAACTTCATTAGCAGATAGAGAGACTCTTTTGGCCCAAGACAGCAGCAGCAGCAGTGACTACAGACAACAGCAGCATAAAATGTAGTGAAATACGTACTAAATAAGTGCTGAAGCAGCAGCATTTTTAAAGGCAGACACCCTGGAGGTCTGTGGACCACCTTTCTTCTAAACCTACCTTCTCTTTTGTTTTAAGACTAAGGAGATATAAGGTCTCTTTTCCTTATTGTTCCCCTTTTGTTTTCTCTACAGGGATGGGGACTCAAGTTGCGGGACTTGCTGTCAAGTCGGACTTAAGTTACACTGGTGACTCGACTCAGACTCGACTCAGGTCTTTTTTCCCCAATGACCCGGACTCTGTTGATAACTTGGAACCCACCCATCCCTCCTTTTTTTCTAGGGGAAAAAAAGCTTGGTTTTAATAGAGGCTCAGACTTGGGGCTCGGGGCTCGGGATTTGGTACCAAAGCCTCAGACCCAAAGACTTGCCAACATCTCTGACTTCCTGTGTCCTGTCTGGTGGAAAACCATAATGCCTGACTTTCTCTGTCCAACCTGGGGTCTTGATGTGTCACCAAAAGTATAGGATGGCTTTGTCTGTTTATCTTTTATTTCCATGATTGCTATTCCAAATGCATAATGCTCAGTCCAGAGAAAACGAGGCACTCAAGTTCCACAGAAGAGATAAAACTGAGATAACAGGCTTGGTCTACCTCATATTGATGTGCATGGCACTGATGTTTTCATTTTCACAAATTTTAATGGAGTGAGGCATATTGCACCTATTCTGTTTAGGGCTGTTGTATTTTGTCATGATCCACCTTCTGCTGTTTCTGGCTGCTGTTACACCAGGCCCCTTGAAATGTTGTTGAGGTTTGACATGGGAGATTAACAGTACTCCAACAAGATAACATCCATGTTGACTTAGCGGTCTTCAAAAGAAAAAAAGGCCTGTATCGGTTCTCAGAAAATGTCTTTGAAGTTGGATAATTAAAATAAAGCTGATAAGACTGGAGGGTGATCTGAGCTAGCATTCAGGAGTAACTCCAAAAGATATCTGAGGTTTTACCGAGAAAACTTCTCAAGTGAATCAAATTTTAGAGTAAGGCTTAGTCTGTTTCCTTGTTCAACCGCTATACCTGCTCTGTATTATTTTCTATCCAGAACATTTGCACTGCGGAATTTGCCTTTTCGACAGTGGGATTCTGAACAAAGGAGATTAATGAGATACTGTATGCTTTAAGGCACAGGAAAAAGTTGTGAAGTGAATTAATGTAGAGATGAGTGACAATTTTTGTTATGGTAAGAACTTACCTAAATCAGGAAATTTCATCATACATAAGTTTTGTTTGTTTGTTTGTTTGTTTTAAATATGAATGTGGAAGAAACCAAGTGTGAAAGATTTGGCCACCCAAGCAGACAACTTTTGATATTTAGCTTTTAAACGACTGGATATATTCAGCCATGTTTCTGGTGGAAACACTTTTTTCTCTCTCCCTCTGACAGACTTCTATGGAAGGCAGGTGCAACATGGTCCTCTGTGCTGGGGAATAGCTGTCCCTACCAAATTCAGCTAGTTTGGAATACATTTTTGTTTGATTCCTCTTCAGTTTGTTTGGCTCCTACAACATTTTGCAAATTTATTCACAAAGCTGATGGAAAGTGTTAGGAGGACAGGGACACAGATGCCCCTGTTGGCAAGCTCCAACACAGGGCCCACATACCCTGCCCCATCACCTGAAGAACTTATCACAGGTGTTCCCATTTAGCAGTCTGAAGAGGAATGATATCGCATACGACTCCTAAGAGAGTGGGACCCAAATAATGTTACATGGTGATATCAGTGGGGCAGATTGGAGGGTACCCTGTTAGAGAGAAGGGGGCAGTACTATGCAGCTGATGAATGACAGAGGTTCTATCATTAGGGGAGGAGGAGAAAGTGGGGATCCTTGAGAGAGAGAGGAAGTAGGCTGCCAAAGAGCCTGGAAATGGGGGAGAAGGGGAGAAGAACCCAGGAAAACTGGAGGAAGGAGGTTCAGGGACCGGGGTAATAGATGTAGTGCAAGGGGCTTCTGAAAGACAGACAGAACCTAAGGAAGGCGCAGAGGAGGAGATTTGGGGAGACACCCAGAAGTAGGCTGGGACCTATTATGTTTATAAAGAAGATCCTTGGTGGTGGGCTCTGGTACAGCTCCAGGTTCCCAAAGGCGAGGGCAAAAAACACAAGCACCTCGAGACCCCTTACCACCCATCCTACTGAGGGGAATGTTAATGGAGGGCTGCTAGAAAGGTGGGTGAACTAAACAAATGAAGAGCTGACACTGGTGGAGAAAGAAGCCTCAGTACTGGAAGAAGTCAGAGGAAGAAACCCTGGGGAGCTGAAATCAGTGTGATTGCCAGAGAAGAAGTTCATCCCCTAACTGCCCTCACTAGGCTCTGCTTGTTAGGAGCAAACAGGAGACTGGGGTGTCATGGTTATAGGATTATGTAGTCTATGGAAGGGCCTAGTCGTAAGAACTGGACTCTTTGCACCATCTTTGGTGGATGGAACCAGGGAACCAGAGAACTTTGGGCACGTGGTGTTAGCTAGGTCACATGAAATAGGACAGGACTCTAAACCACGTGTTGTTAAAGCACTTCCAAATTCAATAAACCCTGTTGTGTTGTCGACTGTTAGTCTCCTGAATTCATGGATGGAGGAGGGAACCCCATTTGAACCACTCTGTTCTGGAAGTCACAAAAAGATCTTGAATTTTAAGAAAATAAATGTGTAAGAAAGTAAAGCTGACTTGCAATCAAAAGTATGGTTGATACTAAGGAAGAGTTATTCCTTCAGAAGCAAAGTTGGTTAGCTAGAAAGGAAAGAAAACTTGCATTTACCTATTAGAATTACTGTCCTTTGAGGTAAGCAGCTAATCTTTTCAGGTGGAGGGGCCAGGACTTGAACTGAGATCTTTTATATAGAAATATTGTGTTCTACCAATATTTCTCATTAGAACCATTGGTAGCTACTTCTCATTGTGTGGAATTCCATGTTCACGTTTGTGGCATTCTGTGGTCTTGGTTGACTGGATGAACCCTTTCATGCAACTACCACTAGCTCCAGCTTTTCTCAGTTCACTGCACCATGGCACAACCAAGTTGGCCCTCCCATGAAGACAGAGTGAGGTGACTACCTCTGGTGGCATATTCTGAAGAGTGGCATTGTTATGTCAGAGGACAAAGCCAAGTGTACCATGCATCCTGACAAGTGGAGGATTCTGTCTTGGTCACTAATGTTGGAATGAAATTCAGTTGCTAGCTGGACTATATTTTGTAGTATATCCAGTAAGGAAGGATGCCATCTGGTCCTTTACCTTAGATTTATTTATCCGAATTTGAAATATTTATCAGCCATTCATCCTCACATAGTTCAAGGCAGCTGTGCTGATAAAATCTTCCTAACCAGTTCTGAAGACCTTAGCAATCTTGACCTGGAAACTTTGCAGCTGTGCAGCTCAGCATGTGAAAACAGCTTAGAAATGTTGGTACATTTTAAGCACACACTTTCAGGTCGTTCAAGTGATTATGAACAATAGGAATTGCACATAAATGCATTCCATCATGTATTTTTGAAATTACTTAGGACAAAAGTTATGGCAAAATAATTATACTAAACTTCCAGAACTATTATTAAAATTACTCTGGTGTTCTGTGAAGCATATGCATACCCCAATATTGTATCTTTGATTTCCAGTCACTTTGGGGATGAACATTATCTGCATTGGGTTCACAATAATATCCAACTGCATCAACAAGCACTATGAAACTTCTGTAACTGAGAATGATTTCAGCTAATAATGGCTGATTGCTCATTTAGAGTTTTGAAAGAAGTCCGAATCTGTGAAATGTGTTGAAGGTGCCATTGTTCAGCTGCTTGGACAGGTAATTTAATATTTTCCTATTTTAAAGAAGATTCCTTTTGGTCCTCCAAACTTCACAAACATTTCAACTCTTCTCTTGGTAACTGTGTTGATAGAATCTTCCTGTGCCATGTGTAATTTTGGAAAGGCATAAGGGAGTGGATTTATGTATAATTCCTATTGTACATAACCACTTGAACTAACTCAAAATGTATACAGTATTAAAAACATCTATTCTCTTCTCTCTAATCTTTTGAAGAGCCATTTCCATTCTAGTTCCTTAAAGATACCATAATGGCTGTAATGGAGACAAGGAATTCTTAGAAGAACAAGTGTCATCACATGTCAGAATGATTCCTTGGCTCTGGAAGATCAAAAATAGCAGTATTCAATAACTTGATTTTATCTCCCCAAGCTTCTTTCCTTACAAAAATATTGGGAAGTTAGCAGCTAGGTGGAAGATTGGGGTATTTGCTCTTAGTTTCTCATGAGCGAACCTCCCATTGTGGGTTTCTCTTAACATGTGTTTTTGTTTTATTAGGCCAAGTTTTCCCATCTTGGGTGTCTTCTAAATGCTTTGATTTCAAGCTAATCTGCAAACTATGGGAGCTTTCAGTATTTAAGGAAATCCCACTTCTTGTACCATACTCTCTCTAATGTATGGTTTGACCTTTGAACTGCAAACCACAGAATAGTAAGCAGACAGTTGACGTTATGTATGTTACTTCCACCAAGGAAGGAAAATGCAAGGAAAAGAAAACGTGAGTTAAATCGTATATTAGTTAATATTCTAATGGCTGATAGATGGATGAGAATGGAGGCATTAGAATCTAGAAAAGGCCTCCTTCTGCTATTCCATGCCCCCTCCCATGCAAGCAGCTTCTTAAAACAATTTGAGGGAGTGCATTTATTTATTTATTTATTTATTTATTTATTTATTTATTTATTTATTTATTTATTTATTTATTTATACTCTGCCCTGTATTACAAGATCTCAGGGAGGATTACAGAGTTGTATAAAACAATTATACAACCTCAGATGTCTAAAACAATTTAAAACCAAACAGTTTGAAACAAACATTTTAAACATTAAATTGCCAAAATGATGTCAATGTCAACAAGCCTCCAAGGGGAGGGCATTCCACAGCTGGGGTGATACAGTAGAAAAATCCCTCCCTCATGTCTCCACATAATGAACTGTGCTCAGTGGTGGGACAGAGAAACACCCCCCCCCCACACACACACACACATCTTACTGATTGTGTTATACAGGGAGAAACACTCCTTCAGATATCCAGGGACCAAGTCATTTAGGACTTTTTAGGTTGTTGTCAGCACTTTGAATTCAACTATATTTCATTTTAAAATATATTGGATATCTCTCCTCTCAGCTGCCCACTCACCCACAGTCATAAGCCAAAAGCAACAAAGCTGATTGTAAAAGAGTACAAAACCGACTCTCAAAATTTTGTCACAACTGCCTATTGTTATGTGTAGGAAACAATGTAATTGGAGTCATGTGGAATGCTTGTGTTAAATCTTAAAATTGTTCTGAACTGTACTTGACATGAAGGATTTCGTAGTATTTCACAATCTTGGGTGAAGAATATTGCAGAGAAATATTTGCATCCCTTTTGCCTTTTATGTACATATGTGAGAAATCCTTATATTGGCATGCTGTCGGAGATCTGAGCATCTGATAGTTCACATTCAGGCTTTCCAGTAAGTAGCCTTGAAACTCAACTCTAGCTCTCTCTAATCTCCTGCCCTACGCATGTTTTCTTTCACTACAATTCCCATCTGTTTCAAGTAACATGTCCATGGCATGGGATCATGGGAGTTGACATTCAGAACACAGGGAAGACATGAGGTTGGGAAAGGCTCTTTGGTTAGAGAAAAGGAAATGGTAGCAGAGCAACAGTTTACTCTGTGTCTAGAAAGGATAAAACAGAGCCAGGAATTAGTTTGGATCCTGGGAAATCGGGTTTGAAACCAAATTCAACCTCAACCTCATGGAT
Organism: Intellagama lesueurii; assembly: GCA_037013535.1. Taxonomy (NCBI): domain Eukaryota; kingdom Metazoa; phylum Chordata; class Lepidosauria; order Squamata; family Agamidae; genus Intellagama; species Intellagama lesueurii. Next base: position 61,495,970 of record JBAJHW010000003.1, on the reverse strand, counting down.
CCACAAGAGTGTCAAAGGATAAAGGCCTCTTCACAAAACACAAATGTAAAATGTTTTCTGAAGGTCAGAAGGGAGAGAACCTAGCATATATTGGCAGGCAACTCATTCCATAGTGTTGTGACTACACTGAGACGGCCAGTTACAAAGTTTCAAACAATGATAAGAAAAAAATAGCATATTTTTAAAAGAACTAATTCTCCATGTATTTTTCTTGGTAGATTATTCTTTGAACTGTTGACTCAGATATATATTCTACTAATTTAAATGGGTCTTACACCTCAAGTAATGTATGTAAATTAATAATTATGTACTTGATTCCAACTTGTGGTGACCCTTTTCAGGTTTTTCTAGCTATTGAGTACTCAGAGATAGTTTATCGTTCCCTTTATCTGGTGGTTTTCTGAGACTATACAGCTACATAGGTTGGCTCTTCTCCTAAGAGGAACAGTGGGGAATCAAATACCTGACCTTTGGCTCCACAGCCTGATACTCAACACTCTTGAGTTATCTGACAATAAGAGATAAATATATCTGCATTTATTAGGAAGCAGAGATTGGCCAGAGTCACTTTCTTGGACTACAAGCCCCAGAATCACCCAGTCAGCGTCAGTGACTATTCTGGCTAAAATATTCAGTACGCCCAAGGTTTGATGTTAATCCTATCCCCTACCGTAATATAGGCCAGGACAGTGAAACAAAACAGTATTTAGTGTGGGTGGGGATTTAGAAAGGATTGATATTAAGAAGTAAAAGAAAAATATGAGAGGAGTCACATGGGATTATGACAGATTTACAGTCTGGAATATGGCATTTGCAGCAGGTGCTCAGTCTTCTTGGTTTAATATCTGTGTTCTTTCAAATAGTACAATGGGCCCAAGTGCCTGCAGCCACCAGCTCTTTCTCCAGTCCCCTTCCCTCACTCCTGACTTAGCATGTCAGCATCGGGTCCACCTTGCCGTTTGGAGCTAGACAGGAGTGGAGCACCAATGTCACAGGTCACAAGCCTTCTTCTTACACAAACCGTGGCAGCAGAAACACAGAGCTGGGGTGTGTGTGGGCTTTCACAACAGTTACCTGTCCTGCCTCTGTGACACTGTAAGAGTCCATCCCTTTGTTTCAGCTTTTGCTCTGGAACCTCAGTGAATGGGATGCTGCTGGGCTAGCAACCCTACCACACTGACAGTGGTGGCACGGGGCAGCACACATGTGAACATTGCCATCCAAGTGGCTTGGTTGGTGGGCTTATCCACACTTCCTGTGTTTGTGAATGTGTGAGGGAACTATGTAAATCCACCTAACTCTTCAGCTAGCAGCAAATACTTAGCTGTGTCCTTATAGTAAGCATGTTTTGTTCTTTCTTCCTTTTTGAAAAATGGCATGCTGAGTTTACTTGTTCCCATTCTGCTGAGGCAGTGTACTGTTTCTGAAACTCTTAAGAGTTTGCTCTATATTGGCCAATGAGCAATCATAGTCCAAATAAAGCTGTTTGTCTTCTATAAATTCTAGTCTGCCACCTACTCACTGTGGAAATAACTGATTATTTCTGGACATGCATCTCATTTGCTAGCCTTCCTTGAGGTGAGTAAACAGTTTCCACCTTACTTGGTTGCCACTAATTTGCTGAAAATAAGTGTTGTAGCCTTAAACACCTCCTCCTCCAAGAACCACTAAAATTCCAAATACATTTTTAAATGGTCTGTTTGTTACTGAGTATTTCTTTTCCTGTCTAGAAAGGGAAACACATATCAATTTAATATAAATGCAAGACACTGGCCTCAATCTCATCATCTTATATTATTTACTGACCAAACATATTCCAGTTCTTCCTTTTATGACTTCACACTCTTCTAGATTTTATCATAACGCCCGAGTCCACCAGGTGGTAGTGGTATCTTCTGAATTTCTTCTATTGCGGTGTGTTGGTACAGTTATTTTCTTCAGAAAAATGATGTAGAGAGTTGGAAAGTATTCCCTTCTCTTCCAAAAACCTTTGGCACAATATGTTTTTTGGTCATCCAAAGGATACGGAAGTCAATAGTCATTTTTCTGTCTGAGAAAGGGTCTTTCTGTTTCAAAGTCAAATAGGAGTTGTTCCCTTAAACTATTTTTAGAACCAAATATTTGCTGTCAGACAGTATGGTTCACCTAAAGTTATGCATTTTAATAAAACCCAATTTCAGTCGGAAAGATAAAAAAGTTACCACCTATGTCTAGGTATTTATTTATTAAACTTTCCCCTAACTTTCTTCTGAAAGAAATAGCACACAATGTTGCTAAAAACAAAGTAAATATTGTGAAAAGGAAATTAATGAAGAGCCAGTGTGGTGTAGTGAATAGTCAAAGTGAGATTCAGGAGACTTGGGTTCAAATCCCGGCTTGTTCACTGGGAGGAAGCAGTAGTTAAACAACTCCTTGAACATCTTATATACTCTGAAAATCATGTTAAAACTCCCCAAATGTCAGAAGTGGCTTGACAGCACTTAACAATAACATCAACAAAGAAAATAAACAATATGGCCATTACAGCCAACACAATAATCAATAATCAGTAATAACCACAGCACTTTTGAAAAACAGATTTAAAAGATACATCTTCACACCCTTTCTAAAACTGACAGAGTGGGTACTCATCACAGATCTGGTGGGAGTCCATTTCACCATGTGGGAGCAATGTAGAAGAAAGCCAAGACCCACATGCTTATTAAGTGGGCCTTTGCAAGGGGTAGTGTTCTCAAAAGGGCGTTTCCCAAAGACCTTAGCACCCATGCAGTTCCACAACAAGACGAGAGGCACACAATCTTTTCCAGAATGGGGGAATTCAGGCAGCTCATGGACCAAGCAGGGGAGCGCTTCACCCCCAGATTTCATGAGAGAGGTGTCTTCTGCTCAGTCATGAGCTACCAACAATTCTATCCCAATCCTTAAGCCAGAGTTTATACTAATAGTATACTGTATTAGAGAGTTGTGCAAAAAACCTGATTTAGTTCAGATCCCAATTTGTCAATTCAGTTTGGGCTCTGACTGCGCTGATCTGGATTCAGTGCAACCTGATTTTGATCCAGCATGATTTGAATTAGAGCACAAACCCATAGGAGAAAACTGAATATATACAACATGTTGCTAACTTCACACTGTACCCCAAGCACTATAATTGGAAAGGTATGATGAGACCTGAACAGAAATGACCATTTTCAGATTTCTGGGTTTCCTATTGACTTGTGCTAGGAAACTAAAGCAGTCTTAATGCTTCTCTTGCACAAGGGCATTACATCTGGAGACATCATAGTGCCTTGCAAATTACAATCAGGAAGCTCCAGAGGTTTTTCTGTGAGCCATTTGCAAGATTTGCTTTTTTTCAAAAAACAATGCACAGTCAATTAATTGCTTTGTTCTGCCAATTCAGGCTGCTTTCTGCACTCCAGTGTCTGTGATATATGTGTGTTTCCTGTGCAGTGGAAGACTGTCTGTGTGGCTGAAAGACACATACAGCAGAGAAAGAGAGAGAAATCCAGGTTGGGCTTCCAGGAGGTCACAATCCCAGTAGTATTGAAGGTTCTATGCTACAGCACCTAAGAGCATTCGGAAGGTTCAGATTTCAGGTACAGCTTCACTGAAGAGCACAGTTAAAGACAATATGTAATCAGCAGAAATAAAGTACTGCAGTGAGAGACAGCGTGGTGGGCACCACGTGGTCAGGGATTATTAGGAGTTGAAAGAGGTGGACAAGAAGTCACACAGGCAGGCAGGCAGGCAGGCAGGAGGAAGGATGTGATCAGTTGGTGTCTACTAAATGTAGTACAAGAGCACAATTCTGCATGACAGAATTGAATATATAAAGGCCAGTGACTTCACACTGTACCTTCTGCCAAGCATTGTAACGGGGGAGTTCTCCTGAGATTCCTGTCCCAGATTGGAAGGTACAGGTGTCGGCCTGTCTCTAAGCAAAGTTGAGCACCTTTCCTCCCTGTCACACTACCATGGTGTTTTCCTTATATGGTGTTGCTGAAGATTCGCTGGCTGCCCTGGTTGGTCTGAATCCTAACAAATCACTTTGGATTGGGTTAGGTAAAGGTAAAGGTTCCCCTTGACAATTTGTCCAGTCGTGTTTGACTCTAGGGGGCGGTGCTCATCCCCGTTTCCAAGCCATAGAGCCAGCGTTTGTCCGAAGACAATCTTCCGTGGTCACATGGCCAGTGCGACTTAGACACGGAACGCTGTTACCTTCCCACCGAGGTGGTCCCTATTTATCTACTCGCATTTGCATGCTTTCGAACCGCTAGGTTGGCGGGAGCTGGGACAAGCGACGGGCGCTCACTCTGTCACGTGGATTCGATCTTACAGCTGCAGATCTATAGACCTTACAGCACAGAGGCTTCTGCGGTTTAACCCACAGCGCCACCACGTCCCTTGGATTGGGTTGGTTCACTCCAAACTGGACTGATCCATCTTGCTTCTAGTTTGATCCACATTGATCTGAATTAGCACAATTCAGTTCATAATTCAGAATTTGTCTGGAGAGGTTTCATAGTTCTAAAATATGAAAAAGAGTCATGGGCTATTCTGCCAGCCTTACGGAGATTTTTCTTAAGTTTCAGCACAGAACATCGAAAGGGATATGTTACCTTTATGCATTTGAGCATGTGGTGGCCAACATCTTTAGTTTAAACAAAATCTTCCTTACCCAGGTTCTATAAAATGAACATTTGTATATCCACAAGTGGTTTGCACAGAGATTAACACTAGACATGGAGACGAATAAAAAAAATGGATCACGATATACGTAAAAAACTGCTGATTCATTAAATATTTGTCCCTTCATATTCGTCAGTTCCAGAGACCCCGACGAATACGAAGGGACAAATATTTCCCCATTTTTATTTGTCCCCCATAAGAAGAGAGGGAAGGCTAGCCTACTTCCTATGGCCTTCCCATTCTGCCTATGGGCCCGTCGATCAGCTGATTGGTGGGCCGATAGACAGACAGCCAGCCCCACAGTCAGTTCAGATTTCAGACTTCAGGGGTTTTCATATCAGACACCTTTAATAATTGTTGTTGATGTTGTTGTTGCTCAAAGAAAGAAAATGCAGTCTTTAAAAAGCACACACACTGATAGTTTTCATGCACAGTCATGACATTTTTGTCTACATGCATGTGCACATAGATTTTCCAAATAGCGAGAATGTTTTAAAAATGAAATACAGCATGGAGAAATGGCGAACTCAGACTCCTAGCAACAATTAACCAGCAGGGCTAAGGCAGGTAATACTATATTTCACTACCTCAAAACACAGACAAATGCAGAGACAATAAACAAATTAGCAAAGACAGTACTAGGCTAGACCACTGTGATAGCTGTGTGCAATCAACGAACACCCACCACTTCTATGATCTGTTAAGTACTGCATTAGCCACTAAATGAAGAAAAAGCTGTGTGAAATGATTGACTATATGCCTTCAGTGACCTCAGACAATCCCTTTCTGAAAACACAGTGGTTTGTGTGTGGTGCTGAAATTCTTGCTCCAGACTGTGTGTTAGAGCTGTCACTGAGCAAAGCTCAATTTCCCTTTTTCTCCTGATTACCTCACCATCACATGTTCACATAATCCCTCACAGCAGTCTAGCTTTTCCCCATTTGAGATCTTCAAATCACTGAAGAGGCCCCAAAAGCCTGAACCATTGCCCTTCACCCTGGAATTGAATCTGATCATTGCACTTCGATACAAATTACCTAAAATTGGGGCAGATTCGGTTTGAGGTTTAACTGAAGCTGATGCACAGCTATAGTAGCATCAATGAAACTTGTTAGTAGGATAGCAGGTTTGGAAGGAAGGAAGGAAGGAAGGAAGGAAATACCTCTACAAAGAAAAAAAGTAAGTTATTGGATATTGATAGGAAAGTATTAGTCCCTTGATGCCATAATCTTGTTATTAAAAAGGCCCACCACCTGGGTCATAAATAAAGACAAAGAACTTGTTTCCATAACATTTTTATTATTCTGATAACAACTGTTTGACATTTTCACATTGGCTCAGTTAATCTTTTTCCAATATTGCTTCTGCCAAAAGGGGGAAAAAAACCCACCCTTGGTATTTTCCCCTCTGATTTTAAATCTCATATTGGAAAAAATACTATTTTCTCTTGTTATTATGGAATACACATGCTGAATAAATAGCTTAAAATGCATGATTTATAATGCATGCTGTATAAACCAGAGCAATGGTGTCAATCACAGAGACCAATCAGAAGTGAAACAAATATTTTGAGGCTCCTGGGAAGTATGAGAAGCATCATGGTCAGCACTGAAATGGCTGAATGAGAGCATGATTGCTATTAAATCCCTCATGCATGGGGAACTCCAAGCTGCAATAATGAGAAGAAGTTATAGTTTAATTGTGATTGTGTTATATAGCTCATCTGGCTCACAAGATGGAAATTCCAGAAACATAGTTGGGGAGTATCAGGAATGGGCAGTTTAGTCTAGATCCTACTATCATCCAAGCAAAAGATCTGTCCTCCCGCACCAGCACAAAGGGTGCTTCCACACAGAGAAAGAAAGAATGGGGAAACACAGGAAGTCTGCCAACTAAAGGCATCTTTCTCTGGAGAGTCCATCTCCAAATATCATATGCTGGAAACAAGCAGGAGGGGGATCAGCATTCTTATTCCACCTGTGGGTCCTCCCGGATAAATCTGCTGTACGAGAAAATTTGATCTGGCCAGGTAGATCTTGTATTTAAGTGCAGTGGGAGGCATTTTCAGGCCTGTGAACTTGAAGGCAAATAGTGAAAGTCTCACTGAAAAAGTATATAAAGTGAGCACCATATATGAGTGCAAGGTTGGCAATGTCCCATTCCCTGAGATTTTAGACTGAGAATGAACATGGAGCCTTGTGGTCACAGCAGAGATACCCTTGTATAATGGCTGCAGAATAACTCTCTCTGTGAGATACCTTGCCCTACCTCCAAAGGGAAAAAAAAGTGCACAATGTACACACAGATCCTTCATGCTTAGCACCAGTTGGGAGCAAGGAGGAGGTAGGTACCCAAACATTAAAGGCACCACACACAATCTAATCAAATGCCAGCACCACTTACCCTTCCCTTGAGACCCAGGGAAGCATAACAATTCCCTAAGATTGTGATGGGCATGAACTGCTGGTTTGGCGGTTCGGCATGGTTTGTTTCCTGGCCAAACAGCTGATCTGTGGTTTGGGACCCCACCCCTCCAGCAGGTGCCCACTTTTCAGCAGTGACCCACCCTGCCTACTCCATGTGCTGCCTCTGAGCAGGCGCCTGCTGAAGGGATGGGGCACCGAACCACAGCACAGCTGTTTGGCCAGGAAAAGAAATGTGCTGAACTGCCAAACCAGTGGTTCGTGCCCAAATCTGTCCTGAGACATTAGCAGGCATCTTGGGACCTGGCAACTTTAGCTGCACATTAGTCTTCCCCTGTGTGTATCCACAGACTTTTAGTTTGCAAGCCCTGGGCAGGGGTCTTAGTGACAGGACCTTTTGGGGGTCATTAATTCATAGTGTTGACATAACTCAAAAGTGACTTGACAGCACATAATAACAAGCATGTATGTATATAATCAGCAGAGCAGTCAGAATTCTGAAGCCAAGCAATCTGTGTTCCAGTCAGTCAAATGTAATATGATGTACAAATAACACATCTTTATTAACTCACCAAAATTTCAACCAATCTCTTGGATCTACTGTGCACCTGTGATGAGAAAACAGGACACTTCTCAAGCACCTGGAAGTAGTCCAAAATACACATATTCAGATCAGTGCATCACAAGTGGTGCACACCAGATTGTGTCCAGCTCTAAAAATGTATGACAAACACCTGCCTGAATTCTATCAGCAGAACTAAAGTGAAGATGGCCCAACACTGAGTTTCCCAGATCCTTAAACCACAAAGCATGAAGACTTTGGAGATATGGAGAAGGACAGAGATAGCCCAAAGCAATACATTTGCTTTGGGCTTTGCCTTCCTAGCTTCATTTCCTATCCTTACAAGGTGAGACAGGGGATTTTCTGGAAAACATCAGGTGCCAAATCTGACTGGCATAGCAAATGAATAGCTCTTCACTCCCCTAATGCTGCCAAAACCTAATGTGAATGTGAGTATTTTCCTATGCTCCTTTGTATCTCTAGACGGCTGCTCCTAACTATTCTAAGGCTGAATAGTCATTAATATACTTTGAGTCCATTTCTCCCAGGACTTAGTGTACATCAGTAAATCATACTGGCTTATTTTTCTTTTGTCACCATTTCCCTTTCCACTTGTGTTATTTTATTTTATTTCTTCAATAAATACTTTCCCTTAAATTGAATTGAAGATTCAGAATGTGGATTTTTGAAGAGTAGATTCTTGTCCAAACCTAAGAGACAGGCCTCTTTCTTTTCATCTGCCTGGCTCCTAAGCCTCACTGCCAAACTTCAGTTATTTGTGGTTTTTGAGTTGTTTGTTTTGGTTTGTTTGGTTTTTTCCTTAGGATGGTGTAAATGATGAGCCACCTCTACACTTTAAGACTGCCTTATATCCAAGTAATTGTTTGGAACCCTGGAATTCCCTTGGCTCAGAGCTAGGTGAAAGGAGTAGTGGCAATGTCCTCAAAGGGTGCACATGTGTTTCCTCTCACAAAGTACGCTGAGTGGCCCTTATTTCTATGTGTACTCAGATTAAAATTAAAATGCAAAGTATCTTCTCTGCCATCTGTCTTTTGAACATTTTTTGTATCATTACCTGGCACTTACACCATGCGTTTGGCTTCTTGAAATATGCTGCACATTAATGGGACACAGCAAATAGAAGAATTTTCTATTCAAAGAGGAAGTCCTCCCTCATTTGCCCAGCTAGTTTCCTTCCTTCAGGTTGAAAACTCTCCCCCTACACAAGATAACTCCACGTGCTTCCTTACAAGTAGCGTGGGAAGAGCAAGGAGGTTGTGACATCAGCTCATTAACATCCATGTAAACTGAAGTGTTTTGTTTATTAGAAGTTTTCATTTCATGGGTTTCATTTAAGGCTGAGTACCCCGAACACCAGTTATTTCGACAGAGTTTTTTGTTTGTGCAAAATTAATTCCTTCTACCTCATATTTTTCTGCTAATGTATATTTGTAAAGCCCGCTGTTTTCCCTTTCTGTCTCAGCATTTTAAAGGGAAAATGCAGTACATTGTACCACAGTGCCAGGGGATTTGTGTGTCTGTTGACAGGCAGCCTCAAAGACCCTCCCTGCTCCTCTTCCTTATACAGTGGTGCCTCAACTTATGGAATTAATCCGTATTGGAACAGTGGCTGTAGTCGAAGCACCATTTCCCATAGGAATGCATTGAAAACCGATTAATCCGTTGCGGCCGAAGAAAAAAATACCAAAAAAATAAAATAAAAATAAAAATAAACAGAGCAAGTCCCACGCTGGGACTGCAAAAAACAAAAAACAAAAAAACAAAAAACAAACAAATCCAAAAATAAACATTGGAGCAAGTCCCACGCTGGGACTGAAAAAAAAAAAACAAACAAAACAAAACACCAAAAAACAAAACACAGAAACATAACCCCCCCAGCCCAAACCTACCCTCCAGAACCCACCCAGAACAACTTTTTTTAAAAAAGGAGCACCTTACCCGTCCGAAGCCTCCGAAGCCTCCCGGGCTTCCACGCTGCTGTGACCGCCGCTGCCGGAGACCTCCCGGGGTTTACTGCCGCCGTGACCGCCGCCGCCGGGAGGCTTGAGCTGGCCGGGTTTCTTCGGCCGCTTGCCTCCCAGCTCACCTCCCGCTTGCTCCGCGCCACCCTCCGTGGGCCCATGGCGGGAAATTCAAATGGCGGAGGGCGGCGAGGAGCGAGTGGGAGGCGAGCCGGGAGGCAAACGGCTGAAGAAACCCAGCCAGCTCAAGCCTCCCGGTGCTGGCCGACCGCTGCCTCTGCCGCGGCCAGGGGCGAGCGGCCGAAGCACCCCGGCCAGCTCAAGCCTCCCGGTGCTGGCCGACCACTGCCTCTGCCACGGCCAGGGGCGAGCGGCCGAAGCACCCCGGCCAGCTCAAGCCTACCGGCGCTGGGCGACCGCTGCCTCCGCCGTGGCCGGGGGCGAGCGGCCGAAGCACCCTGGCCAGGCTCAAGCCTCCCGGTGCTGGGTCACCGCTGCCTCCGCGGTCGCAGCGGCGGGGAAGCCCAGGAGGCTGAGCCTCCTTTTTCCTAACCGTTGGGGCGAAGAAGCAGCCTCTTTGCCACCAACGGTTTGAATTTCCCGCCCTTTCCCCCTGCCTTTTTCCTTTCGTAAGTGGAAGCTCCGGCCGCAAGTCGAACCAAAATTTTGCGGCCGGAGCTTTCCGTAACTCGAAATTTTCGTTACTAGGGACGTCTGTAAGTCGAGGCACCATGTATTTATGTGTTATGTATTAGTTGAATTAACATTCTGGCTTTCCTCCAGGAGCTTAAAGCAGTGTATATGGCTCTATTCCTTTTCCTCACTTTATCCTCCCAACAACCCTGTGGGTTCATGATGGTAGAGCAGGTGTTATACTCCAACTGGAAATCCATCTATTGCTCTGAACCGGGTCTCCAACAAGACCTCTGTTGTCTGTCAGACAGGATTCATGGGTTCCCTAATGGTGTGCAAAAGAAGCTCTACTATCAGCACATATAGTATGTTTTGCAAAGACCATCTGCTTCTTTGTAGCTGCTTCACTTGCAATTAGAGATGGGCACGAACTGCCAGTTTGGCAGATGGCCGAACAGATGTTCTGTGGTTTGGCCCCCTGCCCCTTCCACTCAGAAGCAGCATTCTGGCTTCCCTGGCCTTTCTACTCCGGGTGCTGCTTCTGAGTGGGCACCTGCAGCAAACCACCAAACACCTGTTTGGACATCTGCTGAACTGGCACAAACCGCTGAAATGGCAGTTTGTGTCCATCTCTACTTGCAGTCTCTAAACAGCAGACCTGCAAAGCTTAACCTTTACTAAATATTTGTGAGGGGAAGAAGGACAAGGCTTCTGGGCTCTTGTTCAGAATGGCATTTTATCTCAGCACATGGTTCAGACCTCTGCTCAGCTTATGTCAGAGAACCAGAACTGGAAGGTCCTCTGAGGCATGCCGTCTTCCAATCAGAGAGAGGATGAAAAGGAAAGGTTATCTTAATTATTATTTTTTTATTATTAAAACCTTCTCTCAGCTACCAGCACACTATATCAGTACTGGAAAATCAGCCCTGTGTGCTTCGTTAAATAAACATTTATCTTCAGAAAGATGAAAAGCTTTAAAACCACCCATTAATTTGACTGCCTCCCTTCTCCCTTCTCCTGAATTCATATATATATATATAATTTAAATATATATAATTTTTTCAGCTAATTATTATCAGAAAAAATGCCCAGCAACTTTGTATAAATGTAATATTGTTTAGCACTGGTTGGCAGCTTCAAGGTCTCTGATGTTCAAGGTCCCTGAGGTCCCTGTTTATGATTTGCTGGCCAAAAGCTAAGCAGGCTTGGGCCATCTGGAATTATATTATGAGAACCACAACCTGCCCACATTTTGGAGGAAAGGACACAACTTTATTGGTTACAGATGCAGTTCTCTGGCCCAGGATTAGGAATGGATCCAGTGCATTAGGAGACCTGAGTCCTGCCCGATGCCACCACCACCCATCAGTGGTTTGCTGAGGGTTGACAGTCCCTTGGAGACCATGTGGGTGTATGCCACACTGTGGCTCCCTGTCACCTGGGGACAGAGCGAGCCTCTTGCCCCTGAGCTAGGCCAGACCAAGGCCACATCTCCAGTTCCCCTTAAAGGGATCCCCTCGATATCCAGAAGTGACAGGGTTCTGTTTGCCACTCCAGCACCACTTGGATCCACCCCAGTGCCCCAACCACCACAAGAGCTGGGCACTGCTCAGCTCCTGCCAGACAGCTGTAGTTGCAACTAATCCACCATGGCTGCCAAATTCTAGGAGATACCAGTGTGTTGGATCCAGCTGCCACCCCAGGATGACACCATGGAACCAACCACCCTGCTCACCTTCTGCCTCTAAATGTCCACCATGCAAGGGTACCAAGCACCTCACCACATGCACCTCTTGAGGAGGTCAGAACATATTTCCCAGAGTGTGGGGTAGCAGATGATAAAGCCCAGCTCTGCTTTGATGGAGTAAATCAAGTCAAATCCTTTCAATGTTGGCAGTTGGAGCAGCAGCATGTCAAGTGGACTCCTGTACGTAAGCTGCGGCCATAAAAAGGGCATTAGCTTTTTCCGATGCATGCCTTTGTGACCCATCTGCGTGCTGCTCACTGCGCCATCAAATCTGAGGTTTGGCCCCAGTTGGTGGCAGCCACATCTCTTTCTGCCCAAGAGACAATGCTGTGCCTAACTAGCCAGACCTTTTTCAGCTATCCTGTTGTAAAAATTGAGAAAAACAATCCATCAGTGCTTTACTATAGGTGTATGGATATAGGACTTGTAAGCAGCCAACTGCCAGTGCCCAATTGCCCTTCTGTGCTCAGGGAGTAAACCCAGGGCTGCTGCCTCAGTTGTTGCACTGATTCTAAAGGAATGAGTTGCAAAATTCTCAGAAGAAAACCAGTCCGATTAATTGCATCCCAGAGGACCCCCATGGACTGGTAGTTTGTCAGTGATGTGCCATGATCATGTTCCAGGAAGGGTCCCTCTCCTGGTGGGCAATAACCCAGAAAGGCCTGAGTTACTTGGATGGGACAAGGGTTGACCTCTTGGTGGAAGCCCTGCTATGCGGTCTGTCTTAATCATAGGACCAAGTCCCCCTTCTTCAAATGACACCTCTCACCAGTGCAGTGCTCTGCCTAAAGTATAATGGCTGAACTCAGCAACCAGCTCCCCTGCCCTGAAGGTGCCAAAGAAGCAAGTGTGTAAGCTGTTTTAAGCAGGCGAGACTCATATTTGGACCAACATATTTTCTTAGCTGCCATAACACTGTACACAAGACATGGCAAGTGGTATGGCTCCTCCCATCAGGAGCTCTTGGAGTAGCCCTTGCTCAGCCTGTTATGGCTCGTTTCACCCGGAATGACCCACAGACATTGGGGAAGTCATATGCTTGACTAAAGAAGGAAATTGCTGCTAGATGTGCCCAGTGTTCTTGGTGTTAGGCCCTGTGCATGGAGTGACATCAGGTACTGCAGTATCACTGGCTCTTCTGTGGGCAAGGAGGCAGTGGGTCCCTTGTTACTCAAAAAGCACTGGAAAGTTCCCCAAGCAGAATTGATAGCTCTAAAGGCAGAAGGAGCCACCAAGTTATATAACTTCCCCAGGTTATTTCCTGCATCCAAGACTTCAGAGCTTTTCCCGGAATGGGTCTGGTGTGGTGTTCATGGAACTTGTCCTCCTAGAAATGAGACACAGCATCTGTGATGCTGTTATCCAGCCCTGGAACAAACTTAGCTTAGGGTAATCGTCCTGGTGCTGCTGCTGTAGCTGCTGGTGAAACCAGTCACACTGTCACTAGTTTCACCATTGCCATCCTCTCTCCTGTCGCTGGTCTCCTTGCCACCCTTGTTCATGCTACTGCAGATGATCTGCTGCTGCTGCTGACTTAGTTTGTGGTGTTGGATCTGTTTCCTCCTTCCTCATCTTCAGCCTCTTCTCCCTAGCTGAGTCTGCTGCTCCTCTTCACTGTGACGTATAGGTCAACTGTAAACTGGCTTGGGAGCTTCCAAGCTCCCACTTTTATGCAGGGGCGGTGGACTGGACTGAATCCTGCATCAATCTGGTCCACGTGACCTTAGGCACTTTTCCCAGCCTGGACCCAGCCTATGGGAGGCAGCTGAACTTGGCAGCCGGCTTCCCAGCAACCCTTGCACCAGCAGCCTGCAAGGAACACATGGTGGCTACCATGCTGACTGGGTCCAGTCACAGGTCCTGCCAGTGGTTCAGGCCACCACTCTGGCCTCAGTGGGGTGACCAGGTAAGTCTAGGTCCCTGCATTTCAATCTTTAAATCAAACTTGGACTGGATAATGCTTCCAATGGAGTGCACCATCAAAAAGAGGATTGTTCTCTGACCACTTGTAAAAAGGAGGACCATCTTGTGTGTGCTTTTTTCTCTCTTAAAAGAACATGTGGACAATCTATTCCTGGACATGAATGGCAACGTGGAGGCAACGACTGTGAAGGAGGTTGGGGACAAAGTGATCTTCCATCAGTCTTTCACGTCCAAAACTGCCTTGAGAGTTCAAGCCTCTCTGTTTTTAGATTTTAAATCTAGGAATAAATTACTAACAAAATACTGCAGAACATCTATACGATGTCATATTCAGCCTAAATTGGTTACATTGTGTTCTTGTTGAAATCAGTAGGACTTAAGCCATGACTAATTTCTCACATTAATCTGTGTTTATTTAACTACAAACTACATCCAGTTAAGACCTGGCATCCAGTTAAGAACTGGATGTACTGGATCCAGTTAGGAAGAGAAGCTTCTTTGGAGGGCATAGAATACAACAGTATTTATTCTGGGCTCACCAAGATGTCGTTGGAGAATCTTCTTCAATGCCAAAATTCAGCTCTGGATTCCAGGAGGTAGTTACAGGGAGTAATGTTCCCATCTCACAATTAGTATGCACTTTTTTAAATTAAAAAAGTATTCTGTTAATAGAAATAACAAGGGTTCATTTTGGGTGGGGAATAGATTATAGACAGGGGCATGACTTGGAAGGAAAAGTGAGGCCAAGAACTAGAATAACCGTGTGTTGTCCATTTGATTCAGACTTAGGACAACCCTTTCAGGATTTGCTAGATGTACAATACTCAGAAGTGGTTTACCACTCCCTTCTTCTAGGGGTGTTCTGGGACTCAGCAACTTGCCCACATTTATACAGGTTGGCTTGTCTCCTGGGGGGACACAGTGAGGAGCAAACTCCCAACTCCTAGCTTGCTACTCCAACTCCTTGAGCTGAGCTATCCACAGATATATTAAGAAAGAAATTGCCTGAAGGAATTGACTTAAAAACAGAGAGGCAAAAACAAAATGGAAGAGATTAGAGAGTAGCTATAGGATTAAAAAAAGATGGAGAGGGAAGAAGAAACTGAGATAAAAGGCATCATTTACTTCAGTAGTGAATATCTGTGTTATTATTGCTAGATTAATAAAATCATTATTATTAATACAAGACCATTTCCAAATCCATTTTTTACAGTCATGCAGGTTTCCATAGTAACTAAGCAACTTTCTGATTCAGTTTGAGCCGGAAGGTCTAAGATCAGTCAGCACAAGCAGGGCTGTACCAGCACCAGGGCAGATATACAGTACCAGCACAAACAGTTTCCACTCATTCCAAACCCACTTACAGCTGCGTAACTTTGGACTGCAGTACCTAATTCAAGATTCTTTGGAGGACATTGGTGTAAGTGTGTTGGAGGACGTTGGTGTAAGTGAGCATTCGTGTATGAATTACATTTAGTTTTTGTAATATCAGGGATTCCTGCCATGTGTGAAGATTAATCAGTATACCATCTTCTATCCTTGTTTCTACTTTAAAAAATGGATCTTCACTAGAAATTGGCATGGAGCATGGTTCGGTGTGATTTGGCCATTTGGATTTTTTGGACTACAGATCCCTGAATTCTCCATTCTGGGAGTTCCACCTGACCCATTCACACCTAAATTTTGCTCTCCAGGACAACGGCCCAGCTTGAAAGCTTTGCAGTCTAGCATAGTACTATCTCCACCTAGCTTCCTGTTCAAAAGAGAAGAAGCTGCCCCGGTGGTACAGTAGCTGTTAGGTGGAACTCTCAGAATGGAAAATTCTGAGATTTGTTGTCCAAAAAATCCAAAAGACACATCCCTGCTTATGAGATCCACTATCAAGTCCTTGTTGAGCAATAAAATTATCTCTCAGGCTGTCTTATCTTGAAAGCAAAGCATGTTGCTTATCAATGGCCCCACAGTGCTTAAAGCACCCTCTGGGAAGTTTACAGTTTAATTATAAAGGCTACACATTGCAGTCCCAGCAAGCTGGGTACTCAATTTACAGACTTTGGAAGGCTGGAAGGCTGAGTGAACCTCAAGCAGGATATAACCCAGGCTGTGAGCAGAGTTTTGGCTGCAGTACTTCAGTTTAACCACTGTGGCACTGTAAACTAGCTTGAGGTCATTGAAGGAGGAGCAGGATAGAAATATAACAAAATATAACATATAAAATTGATGTTTTTGCCTGCTACAATATTTCATTGAAAAAATATGGTTTCATGTGTATTCTGCTTAAGATTAGTCAAGAAAATATAATACTCTTGAGTTGTTATAGAGAACATATCTTATCCTCTCTGATGGTGAAGAAAAGTGTCACAATATTTATTTCTCTATTTTATCTGTGTGTTTTTTTAATGGAACTGAAACTGATAGGGACTGACAACCAGGTAAAAGCAGATGCAGATAAAAAATGGTTAAAATGCAATTATGCTAATAACAATATTGAAACATTGTTCAGCAAAAAGTGTGTAAAACATCTATTTAAAAGAGAAAGAGAGAAGCAAAGTGCAGTAGTTTACATTTAAAATAATTTTAATTAATTACTTAATTATTAATTTATTTATATCCTGCCTTTCTTCCTTACAGGATCCAAGGCAGAACAGGAAAAGGATATGTGCCCTCATATTTACAGCATGTAACTTTTCATTTTTCATTCCCAAATATGCTGAACAGGTAATGCACTGCTTATATGAAATACTTATAGAAACAGTGAATTACTGGAAATACTGACAAAAATATATGTGGATCACAAAAGATACTGACAGAAGAAAACACAGTACATTTGTGTGTATTAATAGTATCATCAGATGGCACTGTCATAAGGAATTCATCTCATCTTCAAATTGCTAGGAAGGAATGCACGTTGGGAAGGCATAGGAATTTTGCTTAATCATCTAACAAAAAATCATACACACTCCAAATTCATTTCCTTAGCATCCCTAAAAGCCAACACAAATTTGCATACAATAGGTTTGTTATGCAACATTAATTCAATTTGTACATACAGTTTCCAGGTTTGTTTTGCAATACATAATTTTACCCTTGTCATCCAAGCAAAATAAGTGGTCGTTTCCTACTGAAAAAAATTGCCAATGAAAATTCTGTACATTTGAAACAGATAGCAGCTGAATTGAATGCTCATAACCACCTAGCACAAAGCAGAGAGCCTTTCTGCTGTGTTTCTTTTGCATCTGTGAAGTGGCCAACTTATCTGTTGTCTAAAGTGATTGTAATCCTCAGGTAGGAGTCCTGTGAAACATGCAGTTCTTCAGTTATGAAACACTCCACAAACTACTGTTGTAGACCTTTGTAAGGAGTCAATTCTTTTTTCACTGTAACAGGATTTATTCCTGTATAAGCCCACAATATATTTTTCTTCCACTGGTGAATGAACCTTAATTGCCTTTGGACATAGACAGGTGACCATTTATTATCTTTATAGTTTAAACTCTTCCATGAACAGATTAAGGGCTTCCCTTGTCACTCAGCTGCATGCCCCCTGCTAATAAAGGAAATACAACTGCATCTATTCTATGTTATGGGCTCAAGAGTGCTATAGCATTAATTCAGCAACATTGATGGTGTCTAATGGCATGCTAATCAAATAATTTTTGAAATATTAACTGCAGAATACATTGGTCTGTTACTCAGAAAGACACATTTACATCTTTGCATGGGTGGTATTTGTATAGGCATGTGCACTGTCTTTGGAGAATATGTGCAAAAATGAACTCAATCAGGGGTGTCTGTTCAATTTTGGGGCAACTACAGGGTACAGCAAAGATACACTTGTTCACCCTGCAGAAGTGCAATACTTCATCAGAATCTTCTTATTCCATTTGTCATTTGTAGGTTTAAAAGATGATACACAATTTGAAAAGAGGAAAGGGGAAATTCAGTATTGATACACTGAGTTCCTGGCACCAAAGAAGAAGGTGAGTGAAAGCTGACCACTAATCCCTTACTGAAGGCCAAGAGCTTCCTTGGGCACTCCAACCACACAGGCATTTGGAAAGGCTGAAATAAGATTGCTGTGCGCTATAAATTCTCTTGCAGTTATGATGCCAGCCATTTCACAGAGTGGTAGGGCCAAATGAAAGATCAGCATTGCTACTTAGATAGTCTTTTTGCATTCTGGAATACTCTTTTTCTTTTTCCTCTTACTCAACTTATTTTACTGTACTTTATTGTAATATTATTGTAATATTAGTCCACTATTAGCTGACTGGATAGGTCAGTGAGTTAGTATTACAGACGTTTTAACTTTCAATGGTTCTATCTGCATGAAAAAATTTTATCTGGTCAATGCTTCTATGACTGATATTCCTCTCTATATTCCTCTGATATTCCTCTGTACTCCACTGCCCTTGTGGTATAGCTTTTGACCTAGTTGTTGTTTAGTCGTTAAGTCAGGTCTGATTCTTCGTGACCCCATGGACCAGAGCACGCCAGGCCCTCCTGTCTTCCACTGCCTCCCGGAGGTTGGTCAAATTCAGGTTGGTAGCTTTGATGACACTGTCCAGCCATCTCGTCCTCTGTCGTCCCCTTCTCCTCTTGCCCTCACACTTTCCCAACATCAGGGTCTTTTCCAGGGAGTCTTCTCTTCTCATGAGATGGCCAAAGTATTGGAGCCTCAGCTTCAGGATCTGTCCTTCCAGTGAGCACTCAGGGTTGATTTCCTTCAAAATGGATAGGTTTGTTCTCTTTGCAGTCCAGGGGACTCTCAAGAGTCTCCTCCAGCACCACAATTCAAAAGCATCAATTCTTCGGCGGTCAGCCTTCTTTATGGTCCAGTTCTCACTTCCATACATCGCTACTGGAAAAACCATAGCTTTGACTATGTTGACCTTTGTCGGCAAGGTGATGTCTCTACTTTTTAAGAAGCTGTCTAGGTTTGTCATCGCTTTCCTCCCAAGAAGCAGGCGTCTTTTAATTTCGTGGCTGCTGTCACCATCTGCAGTGATCATGGAGCCCAAGAAAGTAAAATCTGTCACTGCCTCCATATCTTCCCCTTCTATTTGCCAGGAGGTGATGGGACCAGTGGCCATGATCTTAGTTTTTTTTATGTTGAGCTTCAGACCATTTTTTGCGCTCTCCTCTTTCACCCTCATTAAGAGATTCTTTAATTCCTCCTCACTTTCTGCCATCAGAGTGGTATCATCTGCATATCTGAGGTTGTTGATATTTCTTCCGGCAATCTTAATTCCGTTTTGGGATTCATCCAGTCCTGCCTTTCGCATGATGTATTCTGCATATAAGTTAAATAAGCAGGGAGACAATATACAGCCTTGTCGTACTCCTTTCCCAATTTTGAACCAATCAGTTGTTCCATATCCAGTTCTAACTGTTGCTTCCTGTCCCACATATAGATTTCTCAGGAGATAGATAAAGTGGTCAGGCACTCCCATTTCTTTAAGAACTTGCCATAGTTTGCTGTGGTCCACACAGTCAAAGGCTTTTGCGTAGTCAATGAAGCAGAAGTAGATGTTTTTCTGGAACTCTCTGGCTTTCTCCATAATCCACCGCATGTTAGCAATTTGGTCTCTAGTTCCTCTGCCCCTTCGAAATCCAGCTTGTACTTCTGGGAGTTCTCTGTCCACATACTGCTGAAGCCTACTTTGTAGGATTTTGAGCATAACCTTGCTAGCGTGTGAAGTGAGTGCAATTGTACGGTAGTTGGAGCATTCTTTGGCACTGTCCTTCTTTGGAATTGGGATGTAGACTGATCTTTTCCAATCCTCTGGCCACTGCTGAGTTTTCCAAACTTGCTGGCATATTGAGTGTAGCACCTTAACAGCGTCATCTTTTAAGATTTTGAATAGTTCAACTGGAATGCCATCACCTCCACTCCCCTTGTTGTTAGCCTTGCTTTCTAAGGCCCACTTGACTTCACTCTCCAGGATGTCTGGCTCAAGGTCAGCAACCACACTATCTGGGTTGTCCGGGACATCCAGATCTTTCTGGTATAATTCCTCTGTGTATTCTTGCCACCTCTTCTTGATGTCTTCTGTTTCTGTGAGGTCCCTACCATTTTTGTCCTTTATCATGTCCATCTTTGCACAAAAGGTTCATTTAATATCTCCAATTTTCTTGAACAGATCTCTGGTTTTCCCCTTTCTATTATTTTCCTCTATATTTAGGAGGTTTAGGACCTCGATACCTGGCAGATCGCCTTCTTCCACCAAGATCTACCCGAATCACTCGTCATAGCCAGGAGGGACGGCTGAGGGGCCTAACGCCGAGAGAGGCCCGGAAAGAAAGAACAAGAAACCGGGCTTCTCGGCAGTGGCCCCTCGGCTTTGGAATAATCTTCCATCAGAGATCCGCCTAGCTCCCTCGCTGGGTGTTTTTAAGAGCCAATTAAAAACTTGGCTCTTCAGACAAGCCTTCCCTCCTGTCAATATTTGATTTTATTTTACTATAAGTTTTTTCTATCCATCTTGAGTACTATTAATATTAATATTATTATTTTGAATTGTCTTATTTTTAAATTGTTTAAATGATTTGTATTTAATTTTATGGAACCTGCCCCGAGTAGACTGTGTCTAGGGGGGCGGGATAAAAAGTCTAATAAATAAATAAATAAATAAATAAATAAATAAATAAATAAATAAATAAATAAATAAATAAATAAAATAAAATAAAAATATCTTTGCACTGTTCATTTAAGAAGGCCCTCTTGTCTCTCCTTGCTATTCTTTGGAAGTCTGCATTCCATTTTCTGTAACTTTCCCTATCTCCCTTGCGTTTTGTTTCCCTTCTCTTCTCTGCTATTTGTAAGGCCTCGTTGGACAGCCAGTTTGCTTTCTTGCATTTCCTTTTCTTTGGGATGGTTTTTGTTGCTGCCTCCTGTACAATGTTACGAGCCTCCATCCCTTCAGCCACTCTGTCCACCAAATCTAGTTCCTTAAATCTGTTCTTCACTTCCACTGTGTATTCATAAGGGATTTGGTTTAGATTATACCTGACTGGCCCAGTGGTCTTTCCTACTTTCTCCAGTTTAAGCTTGAATTTTGCTATAAGAAGCTGATGATCAGAGCCACCATAAGCTCCAGGTCTTGTTTTTGTTGACTGTATAGAGCTTCTCCATCTTTGGCTGTAGAGAATATAATCAATCTGATTTCAGTATTGCCCATCTGGTGATGTCCTTGTGTTGTTGGAAAAGAGTGTTTGTGATGACCAGCTTGTTCTCTTGACAAAACTCTATTAGCCTTTGCCCTGCTTCGTTTTGAACTCCAAGGCCAAACTTACCTGTTGTTCCTTTTATCTCTTGACTCCCTACTTTAGCATTCCTGTCCCCTATAATGAGAAGAACATCTTTCTTTGGTGTCAGTTCTAGAAGGTGTTGTAAGTCTTCATAGAATTGGTCAATTTCAGCCTCTTCAGCATCGGTGGTTGGTGCATAAACTTGGATTACTGTGATGTTGAAAGGTTTGCCTTGGATTCATATTGAAATCATTCTATCATTTTTGAGATTGTATCCCAGTACAGCTTTTCCCACTCTTTTGTTGACTATGAGGGCTACTCCATTTCTTCTACGGGATTCTTGCCCACAATAGTAGATATGCTAATCGTCTGAATTGAATTCACCAATTCCCATCCATTTTAGTTCACTGGCACCCAGGATGTCAATCTTTATTCTTGCCATCTCCTGTTTGACCACATCCAGCTTACCAAGGTTCATAGATCTTACATTTCAGGTTCCTATGCAGTATTTTTCTTTACAGCATTGGACTTTCCTTTCACTTCCAGGCGTGTCTGCAGCTGAGCGTCCTTTCGGCTTTGGCCCAACCACTTCATTAGCTCTGGAGCTACTTGTTCTTGTCCTCCACTCTTCCTCAGTAGCATGTTGGACGCCTTCTGACCTGAGGGGCTCATCTTCCAGCGTCATATCTTTTAGCCTTTTGTTTCTGTTCATGGAGTTTTCTTGGGAAAGATACTGGAGTGGCTTGCCAGTTCCTGCTCCAGGTGGATCACATTTAGTCAGAACTCTCCACTATGACCTGTCCATCTTGGGTGTCCCTGCACGGCATAGCCCATAGTTTCTCTGAATTACTCAAGCCCCTTCGCCACGACAAGGCAGCAATCCGTGAAGGGGTTTGACCTAGTATTTTATTTATTTATTTATTGCATTTATACCCCACCCATCTAGTCAATTGACTACTCTGGGCGGCTTCCAACATATATATTAACAATATAAAATATAACAACATTTAAACATCAATAGTAGAGTTATTCAAGATGGAAAGAGATAAGAAAAAAAATAAAAAAAATCAAGTAATAACTGAAGGGAAGGCCTGCCTAAACGTCCAAGTTTTCAGTTGGTTTTTAAAGATGCCCAGCGAAGGGGCCGCACGGATCTCTGGAGGGAGATTATTCCAAAGGCGAGGAGCTACCGCCGAGAAGGCCCGGTTTCTTGCTTTTTCCTTCCGGACCTCCCTCGGCGTCAGGCTCCTCAGCCTCACCTCCTGACTCGATCGAGTGATATGGGTAGATTTTGGTGGGAGTAGGCATTCCGTAAGTATGGTTTAAAGTACGGTTTAAACTGTTTAAGCTAGTTTCCTTGCCACAGAGTTGTGTCAACAGACAGGGTTACTCAGAATGTCCTTATTCAAGGAAAGTGTCTTGCATAGCTTATTGTAAAAACATTCCCATTGTCTTCTGCCTATGTGCTTGAAACCCACCAAGGACATATCGGCCTTATTGCATAATTGTTTAAATGTAGTTTGCTGATTAGTAAAGGGATGAATGCCTGTAACTTGTTGATTGGTGGGAATAGTTACCACCCTCCTCCCACCTATTCAAAGATACTATCAATCTGCACCCCAGCTTCCTTTTCAGTGTACATCTTGGTATTTGTACTAAATGCACCTCTGTGTCGAATAAATTGCCTGGCCGCTTCACTCTCCATCTGATTATTTTGCCTCCAAATCCCACCTAGAGAACGAACTCTAGGTGAACCTCTAGGTGTGTATTGACCATGCCCACAACAGTTAGGTGGAGCCAGAGGTTGGAGTTTGATTCCTCACTGTTCCTCCAGGGAGAAGAGTCAGCCTGTGTGGCCTTGGGCAAGCTGCGCAGATCCAGGATGCCCCCAGATGAAGGGAATAGTAAACCACTTCTAAGTTATCTCTACATAGAAAACCCTGAAAAGGGTCACTATAAGTTCGAATTGAATTGAAGGCTGCTAGTTGGGTACTTTTGCTCTAATAATACTATTTTCAAACATTATCTATGACAGACTGAGGCTAGTGTTATTGTTTTTTTTTTCTTTGTGGGTAATGCACTTGACCTGATTTGGGTGCACTACATCTTTAGTAGCTACCTGTAACTGATAGGTCAGCAACTCTCTGAAGTACTTCTTAGTAAAGCATATATCATCGGGCAAAGTTTTTGTAGTGTTGTGCCAGAGATGTGTACCGTGGCAGATAACTAGATCTTCACAGAACATTGGTTCCCAATCTTGGGAACACTGGTGGTCTTAAAGTATAACTCCCAGAACTCTAGAGGAATAATGTAGACATTTAACTGATTGAATTACAGTTTATGGTAATTACATTTATACTCTCAAAGTTATACTATCATAGATCTAGCTTCTCCCTTTAGACGTTCCTTTTTCTCCTTTGGGGAGTGTGAGTGTCTACAGAGACTCAATAAATTTAAATTTAAATTAACATGTCAGTTGTTCCAGTAAATGTTTCCAGCTGTAAAGACAAATACCAATGAGTTAATTTCCCAATTTCAAATGTTTAACTTTTACTAATTATATTTAAACCTCACATTCTAAGCTCTAATCTTAAGCCTACCATTCAAGTAACTGAAGGTAGTGAAAAAACAGCAAACAGTTCATCAAGCAATGTTAATAAGTTACTTTTTCCACAAGTAACAATAATGGTTTATTTTCCAAACATTGTAGCAAGTAAGAGGAATATATCACCTTTAAAAGGTAACTTTCTAACATCTGGTTCTGCCCATGAACTAAAGTCTTTGCTTATATGCAGATGCACAGGAATCAGCAACTTTCCAGAGAACTGGAAAGCCTGGGTGTGGTTAATGTTTATATGGGAAATTGTCTCAGGAGACCAACTCTGTGCAGACCAACTTGAGTTCAGTGATGGAAGACAAGTGAGATACACACGTGAATTTTTTTTGATGTAAATGACTGAATAAATATCTAGCCTTTCTCCCCCAAAGTGAGACTCAGGACAGCTCAGAACAATGAAAGGGTGCAGATAAAAACTTTAAGAAATTATAATATTGGAACACAGTTGGGCAAAACATAACATTAAAACACAATTGAGCTGATTTAAAGCTATGTGGATGATAAAAAATGCAGCACCTACCTATCAGAAGCCCTTTCCTCAGCAACTAGTCAAATAGCAAAGGCCTATCTGCATGAAACAGTCTTTGCTTGCTGGTGGAAAGATCATAGGATGGGACCCAACATGGAAGGGGAGTGTTACAACCTGGGAGCAGATTCTGAGAACATTGTTTACACTTGAGATATGTGGCTGATAATGAGAAAATTCTCCACAGAATATGCACACTTTGAAACATTCCAATCATGTGCTCATAGTACTGCCATCTTATCCCTTCTGTATCACAAGTGACATAATGGAACCAGGCAAATTTCTTAAAGGGCTAGTTTTCATGATTCCTCCAGGCTGAAGATCTTTAGCCAAGGTTCCATTACATATCTGGAGATCAACGTGCATGTAATTGATTCAGGCAGACTTCTGAACGTTTTGGAGATCACACATACTTAAGAAAATAACCTGCAAAAGTATACTGAATTAGAAGTTACCAAGTTGAGAGGCCTGTCACAGGAAATACCACAACCATGTCTTACATTGTGTCTGTATTTATATTCTTCTCTGATGACGTGTTTAGGCCAGAATTTTACTGGGATAAAATTGAGTAAGTGAAATCGTGGAAATCATGGTGGTGAGTTGCAGTTACAAAAGTACTGATTGTGTGCCAAGTTATGTGACTGGCATGCAACCAGCACCACATTAATTAGATGTGTCTTGCCGTCAAGATATACATGATTTCAATTATTCCACAGCAAAACCCATAGAATTCTGTTTTAATAAATGTGTTAATGAAATTGAAGTTTATGGCTCTGTAAGGAGGTGGGATGGGGAGTTGGCTGCTCAGCTGATGAATGGTAGATGTGTGGGGAGACTGGCAAGTGTTGGCTGGACTCCTTCCCAGACTGGTGTGACAACGGCGACCAGTAAGTGGACCGACTTGTTCTGGGGGTAGGGAATGGACCTCCATGGCACCTGTAGTGCTGCGATTCGTACTTGTATCCCCAGAGATATGAATACGAATAGCCCATGTCTAATGCTAAACATTAACTGCTAATTACATTTTCAAAGTCACAGTTTTAACAACTATAACCAGGGCAGGAACAATATGCCTTCAAACTGGAGGTGGCTATTACACTGTATTAACCATAGTCCAAACAATTTTAAGCAGAGACATACAACTGACATATAACACAGTTCTTTGCCTGACTCCCTTAGAGTCAAGACAGACACTCTTGAAAGAAATGAGGCAGGTAGGCCACACACCTTTTAATGGTCCATGTCTACATCAAGCCAGAGAGCTTCAGGGGCACATTTGCAACAATATTTCTGGAATTCTGCATATTGTGTTTTGTGATGCAATAGTTTGTTGCCTGTTACTGACTATTTAAATAACCAATTCTACTGAGAAATACCAACAGCAGCAGCAGCATTAGTGATGGGTTTAGGAACATCTTCTTCCTTCCCAGTGTTAATCATCTGCAGACTATGAGGAGTCACATGTGTCAAAACGGGAGGCACAGCACTGCCACAGCTACACATGTTTTCAACTATCATGGCCTTAAATTAACTCTGTGACCAAAGTGAACAACTGTCAGAGCATTCAGTGGCACTGCACTTTGATATAACAGCTTTTTTTTTGCTTGCTTACATACCAAATTCTCTTCTCAGTCCTGGCCTTTCCATTAAGCAAAGTGAGGCAGCTGCCTTCAGTGGCAGATATTAGAAGACAGCAGTAAGGTGCTGAAAAACTAACATCTGCCTACCACATAGCCTCCCTTGTGCCCCAATAGTTAACCTGCCTTCAGGTGCAGTGGAGGTTGCTGCCCCATAACCAACAAATTCTCCATAAATCCCCTCCAGCGTCATTACTTTCTTTATATCATAGTTAAATGCTACAGACTAGAGATTTATTTATTTATTTATTTTATTAGACTTATATACAGCCCATCTAGAACATGTCTACTCTGGGCAGCTTACACAAAATACGAAATACAAATATAATAAATGAAAACATAAATGCATTAAAAAATGAGGACCAATTTTACTACAAGAGTCCAAGATGGGGAAAAAGAGGTAAAGCTAAGTACAGTGGTACCTCGCAAGGCGAATGCCTCGGGCAAGGAAAAACTCACAAGACGAAAGCATCTTGCGAGTTTTTAGGTGCCCCGCAAGACGAAGATATTTTCGTCTTGCGAGGTACGTTTTCCCATAGGAATGCATTGAAATTTAATTAATGCGTTCCTATGAGCCAACTCTGAAAAAGTCACTTACCAGGTAGGGAGCTGGGGAAGCACCATCGGAGGGCTGGTGGGGGTCCCCCGCAACCGCAATCGCCGCTTTCAGAGGTCCCCCGGCAGTCCTCCGATGGTGCTGGGGAAGTCTTCAGAGGCTTCTGAAGCTGGAGATCGCGGTTGCGGGGGACCCCCGCCAGTCCTCCGATGGTGCTGGGAGGACTGGCGGGGGACCTCTGAAAGTGGTGCTGGCTGTGGGGGGGGCACCCCCACGGCCAGCGCCGCTTTCAGAGGCTTCCCGGGACTTGCCCAGCACGGAAAAAGGCAGGGGGAAAGCACCAGTTTTGAATTTCCCGCCCTTTCCCCCTGCCTTTTTCCGTGCTGGGCAAGCCCCAGGAAGCCTCTGAGACCCAGCGCCAAACAGCTGAGAGGCGGGAGGAGGGCGGGGAGCCAGCGCCGCTTTCAGAGGTCCCCCACCAGTTTTTTCGCCCATAGGAACGCATTAATTAAATTTCAATGCATTCCTATGGGAAACCGCGCCTCGCAAGATGAAAATTTCGCAAGACGACATAACTCGCTGAACGAATTAATTTCGTCTTGCAAGGCATCACTGTAATGCTAAGTAATGGCTGTTGGGAAGGCCTACTTGTAGAGCCAGGTCTTTAGTTTGCTCTTGAAGGCCCTCAGCGAGGGGGCCAGGCGGATTTCTGTTGGTAAGTTGTTCCAGAGACGAGGGGCCACTGCCGAGAAGGCCCGGTTTTTAGTTTTTTCCCTTCGGGCCTCTCTCAGGGTTAGGCCCCTCAACCACCCAGCCTGGCTGGAATGGGTAGAATGGGTGGAACTAGGTGGAAGAAGGCACTCTGACAAGTATCGAGATGTAAATACTATCTTGTTTTATCCTCTCATGTAAGGATGAAGAATTGAAACTTTCTTCTCTTCACTGGAAACAGTGGCAAAGAATCCCTTGCACTCCCAATCGAGTCCTCACATTGGGATGATCACAGACATTTTACCCAAATTACAGAAAAGTGGGGTGGGAAAGATCTCTTTGTCTTGTTCTCAGCTGTAGGCAAGGAACTCTACTGTAATCATGATGAATTTAGCAATTATTTTCCCCATCCATACTCTAAAAAAGGGGTCCCCAAAAACCCTTTGCCTTTTTATCCGGCCTGGCGTGCAGGCGTCCGTGCACGTGTGTACAGGAGTGTGTGCATGTGTGCAGGCATGCAGGAGTGCATCCGGGCGGGCGGGCATGCGGATGGGCGGGTGTGCGGGCAGGCTGCATAAGCGCATCTTCCTTTGGCCCTCAAAAATCTGGAACATATATGTTGAAAAGTTTGAAGACCCCTGCTCTAAAATGATATATAAATGGTTTGGTTCTTTCAGCTTTTTTGGCTCATTTGCTCGTATTGCCACTTTCTTGAAAGATACTGAAACAAAGCAATGATGATCCATTGACTCATCTTCGTATCCTCCTTCCATGGAAACGTAGCCTAATGATTAATAGAAGTCCAGGATGTCTCAGATACAAATTGTTAGATATAAGAATAAGATGGAAATGTGTTAGACAATACATTAGAAAACAGGATACAAGTTAGCATTTCAGAGGAACGTGGCATTAGCTTGAATTTCACTACAGAAATTCCAAAGAGGTTGACAGGACTTATATTTCTAGAAACACACACCTAACCATGCGTTCCATATATTCATTGCAGCATTATAGAAATATGGTTGTTGTGGGTTTTCCGGGCTGTTTGGCCATGTTTTTAAGGTTTTTCTTCCTAACGTTTCGCCAGTCTCTGTGGCCGGCATCTTCAGAGGACAGGAGTCAGAACTCTGTCTGTGCTCTGTTGCAGTTTGTTGGATAGTTGAGTATTTATAGCTGTGGGAACAGCTTTTGTCCTATTCAGGAGATTGGGTGATTATGGTGATCAGCGTGTTTTTGTTGTGGGTGTATTGTTGTGATAAGGGGGAGAGATGATCTGTCACTGTGATTGATGGGTGTCGTTAGCTGGTCTTTTGTGTGCAGTGATCACTGGTCCTTGTAGCTGGGTAGAGTTTGTTGACCTTTTGCAGGCTGTATTTTTCAGTGCTGGGAGCCAGGCTTTGTTGAGTTTTAAACTTTCTTCTTTTTTGTTGAAGCTCTGCTGGTGTTTGTGGATTTCAATGGCTTCCCTGTGCAGTCTAACATAATGATTGCTGGTGTTGTCCAGTACTTCAGTATTTTGAAATAGAATTTCATGTCCAGCTTGTTTTAGGGCATGTTCAGGTACTGCCAATTTTTCCGGTTGTTTTAGTCTGCAGTGTCTCTCATGTTCTTTGATTCTGGTGTGAATGCTGCATTTTGTGGTTCCAATATATATCTGCCCACAACTGCAAGGTATCCAGTATACTCCTGCAGTGGTGAGGGGGTCCCTTTTGTCCTTTGCTGACCATAACATATGAATTAGGAAAATACCTAGCCACCCTTCTACAGACCCACATTGGACAAAGCTCATCCTACATCAAAGACTCAGGTCATTTCATAAGCAAGATCAGCACCCTAAAACTCAACCCCGGGGACAGACTGATCAGCTTTGACGTAGTATCCCTATTCACCAAGGTGAATCCCTATTCATAAAGGACACTCTGACACTCCTCCAGCAGCTCTTTCCAGAAGACATCAAGGCCCTTTTCCAACACTGCCTAAGGACCAGCTACTTTCAGTGGGATAATGAGTTCTATGAACTGACAGATGGAGTGGCCATGGGGAGCCACCTTAGCCCAGTTATAGCAAATGTCTACATGGAACATTTCGAACAACTGGCCCTTGCTTCGGTACCCTTCACACCCACAGTCTGGTTCCGATACGTGGATGACACCTTCGCAATTTGGAACCATGGTGAAGAAAAACTGGAAGAATTTCTAAACCATCTCAACAGCATCCACCCAAATATACAATTCACCATGGAAAAAGAAATAGAGGGCCAACACCCCTTCTTAGATGTCATGGTCATACGCAAAACTGACCTCCTATTGGGACACAAAGTCTACAGAAAACCCACCCATACAGACCGGTACCTACACAAAAACTCCAACCACCAACCACGACAAAAAAGAGGCATAATCAAAACACAGGTAGACCGTGCAAATCGGAACTGTGAAGCTCAATTTCTCAGCACCGAAATCAACCATCTGAATTGGGCCCTACAGGCGAATGGCTATTTGAAGAATGAAATCAAAAGAGCCATCAAACCAAGAAAACAACACCAAACTGAAGAAGAGCCACCCACAAATAAATTATTTCTGCCATACATCAAAGGGGTCACGGACCACATGGGGAAACTTTTGAAAAAACACAACCTACAAACAGTATTCAGGCCCACCACAAAATTACAACAAATGTTATGGTTAGCAAAGGACAAAAGGGACCCCCTCACCATTGCAGGAGTATACCGGATACCTTGCAGTTGTGGACAGGTATATATTAGAACCACAAATCGCAGCATCCACACCAGAATCAAAGAACATGAGAGACACTGCAGACTAAAACAACCGGAAAAATTGGCAGTACCTGAACATGCCCTAAAACAAGCTGGACATGAAATTCTATTTCAAAATACTGAAGTACTGAACAACACCAGCAATCATTATGTTAGACTGCACAGGGAAGCCATTGAAATCCACAAACACCAGCAGAGCTTCAACAAAAAAGAAGAAAGTTTAAAACTCAACAAAGCCTGGCTCCCAGCACTGAAAAATACAGCCTGCAAAAGGTCAACAAACTCTACCCAGCTACAAGGACCAGTGATCACTGCACACAAAAGACCAGCTAACGACACCCATCAATCACAGTGACAGATCATCTCTCCCCCTTATCACAACAATACACCCACAACAAAAACACGCTGATCACCATAATCACCCAATCTCCTGAATAGGACAAAAGCTGATCCTGCAGCTATAAATACTCAACTATCCAACAAACTGCAACAGAGCACAGACAGAGTTCTGACTCCTGTCCTCTGAAGATGCCGGCCACAGAGACTGGCGAAATGTTAGGAAGAAAAACCTTAAGAACATGGCCAAACAGCCCCTAGAAAACCTGCAACAACCATCGGATCCTAGCCGTGAAAGCCTTTGAGAATACATTATAGAAATAATTCAATTCTTCAAAAAAAAAAAAATCCGGTTTATGAATGTGGGATATTGTGCTTCAGTACCCACAATTCAAAATGCCGGGACATGGCATGATATTGCTGCACAATAGCATGCCAGTGTTGCCAGCAGGAAAAAGGGTACCAAGCTTTACATAGAAAAGGGTAGCCTATATGGTGACATCACCAATGGCAGCAGTCAAGACGGTCTACAGGATACCCTCTTGTGCTCACTGCAGTTCACAAAGTGGCAATATGCAGGGGAAAATCCCAGAAGCTGACTCTTTTTTTTTAAAATCAGTTAACCACTTTTCACCCAAACACAAAGCAGTTATCAGGGCTGTTTTTCAATAAGTGTGAATGGTAGTACCATTAATGTTAATAGCTGTTAATAATATGACATTCTGGAAGCCAGTGACTCATATAGTCACCATACATCAGAAATGACTTGATAGCACATAGCATCTTTGAATTTTCTTTCCTTTATTACCAAACAATGGTATAGTGACAAGATGGGTGGAATAGGCACCAAAACTCTGTAAGAGTATCCAGAGCCGCAAAGCAAAAACAAGTAATTTTGCAGCTTAAACGAGTGAGTGTCTGAATATTTATTCTCCATTAAAAAAAAATATTTTAAAATATTTTTACACAAGAAAGAGAAACTCTTTTTAATGTCTGTTTGGCCAGGAAGAAATTAAAATTTCTCTTCCTGAGAGTCATTTAATTTGGTCCTGACTGGCAGGGTCAAAAGTTCAGCTCTCCCTTCCTGCTCTCTATATTTACATTTAGAATATTTGTGTTGATAATCAGTTTATAAGAAAGAAAGGCAGAAACTCAGAGGTTTTTCCTCTCTCAAATGGCTTTCCTCCCCCAAAGTCAGTATTATCTCCCTACCCTGATGCCTGGATTACTTCCAAACTTTGTAAAAAAAAAAAAGGGGGGGGGATGGGACTGACCATTCTCTTTCAAGACATGCAAGTTTGGGGTTTTTTATGTATTTTATCTGTTTTAAATCTGCAGACATAATAGGTCACTGGTGTCTAGATAGAGTTGGTGGTAAAACAGCTTTACATTAAAAAAAAAATAACATGAAACCTGTTTGCCCAAACATCCCCAAATTTGGCACAGAGCAAGAGCACACTGTCTGCTATGTCTGTGTCAAATCTGGTGCTTATTCAATGTCCAGTTTCAAAGTTGTAATTTGTCGTTTCGGGCACCCCCTGTTTTTGAATTGCCTTATGGAATGCTGATTTGCTTTGTTGCACAGTATCTATTGATGCACTCTTGTGTAGCAATAATAAACAGCAGCAGTTAGAAATTGATTAACTTCATAGGCTTTCAGCACTATTAAGATTCAGGAAAAGTAAACATTAGTTTCAACTGTAGAATACATTTTAATAGAAATAAACAGAACCTCCCTTCTCTAGTGAAGGAAGCTAAGTGCAGACTGGATTACATTTCACAACATGTGGATGTCATTGTTTAGAGGATCAAGACATCAAAACAGGACAAATTTAATTGTTTAATTTGTTTGAAAAACAACAACAGCCCTCAATTAATATTTACTCAGTTCAGAGCTTTTCATTTTAAATCCAGGCTTATGCAATATTTCCCTTGTTGGAAAGAGAGCCCTGACTTGGAGCTGGGACTGGAAGTAGATGAAGATGCAGATAATATATCCCGTATATTCTAAAAATAAATAAATAAGCAGGTACATTTTCTTATGGGTAATGTATCCCACATTATACTAGTGAAAAGTCTGTAAGAAATGGTATTCTGGTAGCTGAGCTAGCATAAAAGCATAAGAAACATCTAGCCTAATGAAGTTGCATGATGGCTTGTGAAGAGCTTTTTCCTATACTTGTAAAAATCATATACCATGGCTTATGAAATGGCTTGTGCGAGTGGAAACAAAATTGGATTTGATGAGTATACAAGAATGGAATGCATTGTTCCATCTTCAACAAATAATATGAAGCAGTATAATTTTACAGCAACCCAGTTCCACTTTGGAATCAAGTCAAATACTTAAGTGGACAGACAGTCACATTGGGACTTTGTGGCATCTGCAGTATGGGTTGTCAAATCACATCCAAATTATACCAACTATAGCAGGGTTTTTGAGGTATGTGAAATGTTTGAAGAGTGGTTTTATCAGTGTTATCCCCTAATGAGTTTCAAATGGGGATTTTGAATCTAGGTTTCCTGGTTCCTAGGGACGTGGTGGCGCTGCAGGTTAAACCGCAGAAGCCTCTGTGCTGCAAGGTCAGAAGACCTGCAGTCGTAAGATCGAATCCACGCGACGGAGTGAGCCCCCATCGCTTGTCCCAGCTCCCACCAACCTAGCGGTTCGAAAGCATGCAAAATGCAAAAATGCGAGTAGATAAATAGGTACCACCTCGGTGGGAAGGTAAACGGCGTTCTGTGTCTAGTCACACTGGCCACGTGATCACGGAGGATTGTCTGCGGACAAACGCTCGCTCTATGGGTTGGAAACAGAGATGAGCACCGCCACCTAGAGTCAGACACGACTGGACAAATTGTCAAGGGGAACCTTTACCTTTTTTTTTTCCTGGTTCCTAATCCCTTGCTTCATCTACTGTCCCACATTGGCTCTCACTTGATGGTGTACTTGAACAGAAATAGGATGTCCTTGGTCTTGGTTATGGCATACAGATAGGCCAGCGGTCATGCTGCCTTCTTGTCTCTTAGCTTGGATGACTGGAGATGAAACCACAGTAGGATACACAAGTGGCTATACATGCATGATAGTGCACAGTTTCACTTAGGGCACATTTTCCAAACTAACTGGACAGCCTGGTGCTAACTCAATAACTACAGCTATGCCTGTGGTTCTAAGCCAGAACCTATGAATAGATTTCATAATTTAGCTAAAAGGGAAAATGTATTTATTATTTCTTACTTTAATTTATATACCACCCCATTAGTGCCGAAGGACTCTTCTTGGTGGTTTACAAACAATTAAAATAGAACTACAGCAAAACAAAACACTAAACACTAAAATATCATACCCATAATAAAACAAAGTATAAAAACTGGAAATCCCAATGGCATGGTCAGTTCTCAACCTGAAGCAGATGCAAGAAGCAGGAAGTTCAACTGGGGTCTGCGTAAAAGGCCTCCATGAAGAGTAATGTTTTTAGCTGCTTCCTAAATGAGTACAAGGAAGGGGCCAGGCACAGCTCCTCTGAGAGTTGGTTCCATAACCTTGGTGCCACCACTGAGAAGTCCCTACCCCTTCGGCGTGGCTACATGGAAGAGCCTGGCCTGGAGGATCTGGTGGATCAGGCAGATGACATAGGGGAAAAATGCTCTGACAGGCAATGTGGTCCCAAACTGTGGAGGGCTTTATATGTGAGTGTTAAAACCTTGAATATGTACATAATGCACCATTACCTCCTAAGAAACACAGTGTGAAACAAGATTCTGTTTTTGAATCTGTGTGCATTATGGAGCAAGACTTGTAGAACAGAAAGAGCTTGATCACTCCTAGAGTTTAGTGCCAGCTCTACAATGGAGGAAAGAACCCACATAGGCATGTGTAGCATTTGCCTACTCTTGCTTTAAACAGAGCTGGGAATGGGGGAATGGGGAGGGAAACAGCCATAAGGATTTTGTCTGAAGCCTGGTCAACACTCACCCTAGATAACAGCTGGATTACTTGTATCTCTAGCTACCAGTGCTGACTGAGCTGTTTATCATCATGCTGATAAGGAAAACAGTCACAACATAAAGTAATGCCCTTCTAATTACTGCCATCATTTTTTTGCAATCCACTTTGAAAAGTGACCCACTTGTTTTTATCTTCCCATGAAGGACCTCATATATTTCTAGAAGCTTTGAAAGTATTATTGTATTACTATTGCTAGTGCTCATACAACAACTAATACTAAACAGTAATGATAATAATATTTGCCCAGATCCTGCTGCTCTTAAAAAATAATGTGCCCAAAGATGGGTTGGACAAAGTTTGCCTGTTCACCCCAAGCACATTATTTTCAGCAATAGACAAAGTTAACACTTGAAAACACTTTGTACTCAGCTGAACTAGAAAGTTGAATCTGATTAGAAACAAAAAACAAAAAAGAAGACACCAGCTACTGATTAGTGTGACCTCCATAAGATCTCCTTAAACATATTTATTTTGGCATGTGTATGGTCCCAGATGTTTATCATTTAACAACCAAAACTGAAATAAAATAACTGTAAGCATAGTAGCTGCCTTCTAGGGGAGGAAAGAAATTGGAATGAAGTGCAGAAGCAAATTTATGTGTGATCTGACCATGGTGTGCATTTATTAGTAACCTGCTGCGCCCGAGTTTCTCTTGGAAACAATACAGTGACGCAAATCCACTTAACCATATGAGGAGCTGTTGAGATTACTCAATAGCTTAGTGAGTGGATGAAAAGGGGGTCCAACTTTGCTGAAGAAAAATGCTTTCGACTGATGTTTTCAGGCCTGAAAGAGATAAGGCAGCTCTGTAAGTCTTTTTATCACTTTCTTGTGCCAGGCCACTTTTGATGGGCCTACAGGAATGTGGGTACTATCATTTTAGCAGTTTTAGTCTCTTGGGAATTTTTGCTGGCCTTGTCAACTCCAACAAAAGTGCCTTAGTAGGGAGAGCTTTCATAGCACCTCCTCTGGTTTTAAGAGGTCTATAAATGAGCTGGGGATGGACTGTAGTTCCTTAGCAGCAGAAGTGCAAAGCTTCCATTATGTTCAGCTTTTCAGTACAAAGACTGCATTGATGAAGCCAAGGCAACAGAGACGAAACATAAAGGTGGCTGCTTCCCAGCCACTTGTTTCAGAATAGCTCCACTGCATATCTCTGACCTAATCTGAAATAAGAAGTTTCTAGCTCTAGAATTTCTTGGTTCTCTTGCTCATTTGTTTTTTTGTGTCCATCATTTAATATTGTTACCTAGTTTTTTATTTCAAGCTGTTTTTTACTCTCGTGAATTAAAACAGAAATTGCTTAACAATGCAGCAGTGTTTTGTCATGTCGGTTAGATATGTACATCTCTTAGTCCACTTTAGGTGTACAGGCCAGAGTTAACCTGTCTGTGAGGAGGGGGTTCAAGCTAGCCATGCCCTCTTCCTTTAGGGGTGCCTAGTCAGCAGCACTCGGCTCCCTAAGATCCTTAAACCAGAGACTTAGGAGTTGGCAGTGGTCCTTGGTAATGTCACAAAGGCAGGGCAGGCAAGGGTTGGAAAGGGTCTACTGATTCTGGAGATGTCCACAAGTGGGATCCAAGTAGAAGGATTCAGAATTTGGGTAAAAATCCAGATCCAGGGAAAACCAACAAATTTTGGCTGCCCAGCTGTTGCAATCCCTGTTAGGGTTGGCATCCCATGTAGCCTAATATGCCGTAGTCACATAGCACATGGTGTGTGTGTCTGTTTCCAGACACTATTCTGTGGCTGGGGTTTATGCAAAGCTCATTGACAGTGTGCAGGGAAATCCTCTTCCAGACCCTGCACTGCTTCTGTCAGAGTTTGTGCAACAAGTGAGCCGATGCATCATGAGGTTGCCACTCGGTTCTTTGCCTTGCTCTCAATGCTTCAATGGACCCGAACACATGCACCCACCAGTTCTCTCCGCAGTCCCTCTCTTTGGTCTCGACTTACCAGTGCACCAACACTTTGCAAGTGTGACAAAAATAAGAACACCTTCGTGCCAGGCCAGTGAACTAGAAATGGGTAGAGATGTCCCAGGCTTTACAGTGACACTACACACACAAAATGTAAACTTTCTTTTCCTTCAATCCTGCTCACTGCCTGGAGTTCCAAAGGAGCAACCATTAGAAGTTCAGTCAGTGCCCTTACAGATGGCAATGATTCTGACAAGAAGAGCCTCTGCTATACCTGGAGGTTTTCTGCATAATCCAGAACCCCCCAAAATCCTGGGTTGCTGGTCAGGTGGAAAGGCTTCACATGCAGAGGAAGCTGTCTATTTCTTATTACTGCTCCCTATTCAAAAACAGTGATGGGGCATGGGAATGGACCAGCCCTGTTCCTTTACTTGTGTGTCTAGACTAACCTTATCCTGAATGCATGAATGGAGCTAGTACAACCCAGTACATATACACTGAGGCTAGTTTGGGGCCCTGCCTGTTTTCTGAGGAAGATACACTTGAATCTCTCTCAGCCAGCTACAGCACACATGGGGAGAAAAGGGCCTTGCTGAAGCTCATGGGAATTCCGTCATGCATTGGGTGCCAGGAGTCTCCTCCTGAATCAGGGTGCCCCCTCTCCACACCATTCATCCTCAGCGTAACTCTAAAAGCAAGATGGAAGATGGACACATTCTGTAGAAAGCAATATTAGATGCTATTGCTTCCTACAGAGCCAGACAGGCCCAAATGTGTGACTTTGAGTTGTCCTTCCTCAAAGCCTAGCTTTTGGGATATTTGGTGCTAGCATAGTAGTCTCCCAGGAGTACACAAGAGGACTCTTCAGAGCCAGAGTTAGGGCCTGTATGGCATTGAAGACCTGTGTGTTGTCTGCTTTAACCCCTGAGGGTTTCCAGAGGGTGAGGACCCTTTCATCAGAGGAAGAGCATGTGATTAGGAACCACTGCCTGAGATGAGCATCTCACCCTAGTGGAATGAATGCTGATAGAGAGGAATTCAGGTCTTAGATTTTGTCAAATTACTTTCTTCCATCTCCTCTGGCTTTAGGTAGTAAGACCTTCAGCAACACAATGGCTGCCACTTGCCCACTCTTTGGAACAGGGTGGTTTTCAAAATTAATTAAACAAATGAAGGCATGAAAAGTTATTATTATTTTACTAGTGTGGTCCATGCAAAAATCAGTAAGAATACACACAGGGACACCGTAAAATATCAAGTAATCAGTCTATTTTACTTACAATCTTGCTTGTGTAAAAGCACTCATGCAGAAATAGACCCATGTAGTTTTTTTTTAAAGCAGACAACCACCAATGTGTGAGAACTGTCATTTTCCCAGGCAATTTTATACCACCCAGTATACAGATGTCACACTAGAACAGCTGTGGTGAAGAGAAGAACCTCACATAGCATGGGAAACATGCATATTTTAAATTTGTCATGGTTTTATGAGCATCTGAAAGTGAGAAATGGGGATTGTCTTATTAAGGGGCTTTATTTGCCTTTACTGAGGAAAGCTGTGGAATTCCATAGGATGAATTCTTAAAGCACAGCTGTGAAAATGAAGGGTCTATGGAAATGTAATATGACAAAGAACACCATTTCAGGTCTTAACTCAGCTTTCAAAGTACTGTAATACAGAGGGAACTGGGGTAACATAGCCTAACGTTAACATCATCAATAACATTTTCTGGTTTCCCTTGTTAGCAGAGAATACTGAGGAAAGGTGGCAATCAGGAACATTGGAATAAGCAGTCTGAAAGAGAAGAAAATGACTGAATTCTAGTTTGTCACCCTAACTGCACAATCATCCATATGATGACTGTCAAGTGGGCTGATATTTTCAGGGCTATTTAAATGTGCTTGAATCACACATGAACAGTAGATTACACTAGAAAGAAAAAGAAGATGTTCTGCTAATTCCATTGTGCTTACATAGTAGCCAGTAGACAATGTTTTTCAGTTGAAGCCTGTAAAAAGAGAGAAGATTGGTGCATCAGATCACCATACTCCCAACACGTTGTAAGATTTAAGATTTGGTTAGTCAAAGAGCTTTGTGGAGCTCTTGCCAAATCCCTGATAACTCTGTTGACTCAGTGCTATGGGGGACTGTAATTCAATTTCCAGATGAATTTACCACCCACAGAAAGTAGAAAGAGCTCTTGATTTGCAGGCAAATATAGTTGTGGGCTCATTGACTGGCCTCACTTGGGCCTCAGTACTTCTTTGGATGACAAGTTTTTAAACTGAGGCAGTTGGTATCTCTGCATTAGCTGTGAATGATATAGTGATGTGTGCTTTTGAGGTGTGTGTGATCCCTGAGTCTGTTGTGCCCCCCCCCCAGCAAATGGTACATGAAATACCTACCTGCTCTATCTGTGCATAAATACAAGACTTATTGCAGTGGCCAATGGCACATGCTTTAGGAAGCTGTTTCTCAGCACTGAGGGCATCCTATGTTCTCTTTACCACCACATTCTCCTCCTCCTCCTGTGCTTTCATCTCTTTCTCCTTTGTTCATTTACTATCCTCCATCTACTTGGCCCTCGTTTCTCCAAACCTGAGGCCAAGGGCTTCATTTTATTTATTTCTATTCCACCCTGCAGCAATAATGTTGTTGTTGTTGGCTACCAAGGTCCTTCATCTCCTTTATTTGTGTTATTCCCAACATGTTGGTGCCTTTCACACACTTATTTTTTCCTCTGCTCCTTGATTTTCAGTCACAGCACTCATTTAGAAACAGAATAGTTGAAATATGACATGAAAGTGGAGTAATCATAATTCCAGCCACTGGGAACAAAGCAGAAGAAGCCCTCCAAGATTTTAATTGGGGTGTAAAATAGATCCTAAGATACAGTGTAAGCAAGAAGGCTTCCAAACTCTTCATCCTCCACAGGCCTCATGTGCATATATATTATATATCCTCTTTCAAAGGAGCAGTGAGATCAGATGACTTAGTGTCTGTGATTATTGCTCATGCCACACCAAGTTAGAACTGATTGATAGTGACTCTAATAGGGCTTTCAAGGTAGATGAGATACTTAAGGAGTAGTTTTAACAGTTCCACTCCCCCAGTGAATTTCCATGGCCAAGTGGGGATTTGAACCCTGGTCTCCAGAGGCCTAGTCCATCACTCTAGCCACTACATCACACTGGGTAACATATATGGTACACTGCATGGGAATGGTTGATTCATATTTATTATACACAACACATATAGCACTGCTGTTGTGATAAGTTCACAAACCAACCCAAAACTGTAGGTTTCATTTTGGATCTTTTTGCATCATCCCTAATATTTTCACTTCTATGTGATGGAATTGAGCATAAGACTGATCAAATTGTTGAATGTATTCATTTCATAAAATGGAAGGCATTAAGTCATGCAGTATCTTATGACAGGGGAACTGTTGAGGATGGGTAGTGGGTAAATGATACACAATGTGAATTGTGGTTGTTAAGTGCACTGTAAATTAGAATTGTCATTTTGGCCCTTTGAACTGGAGAACCAAATAATTTCCAATATGTTCTTGTTCATCTTTCCAGCAAATGCCTGCATGATTTTTTTTCCTGTGGGAAAAAAGTGGAGATCAACAGGTGCAGAAAATTTAAGAGTAGATCAAAGGAAGTTAACCAACAGAGCATTGAGTTTTAAAAGGTCATGCAGCTTTAAGGGCTGGAAGAGGAACAAAAGCATTAATGTCCTTTTTTCATAGCAGTTTTTGTAGAACATTCTACTGGAAAGCAAAAGGGGTGGGCCAAGGGATGGTTACAAAAATGAAAACGTGAAGTATGACCCATTGCTAGGTATTGCTTAAATTCTTGTTCGTTATATTGCATCTTTGGGGTCCAAAATCTCACAAGGGACTTTAGTTATTGTTGTTAAGGTATGAAAAATGTGACCTAATTTTCACTTTGTGCATCAGTATGTAATGATTAATGGTACAGAAACTGGCATAGATAAGCAATTGCGTGGATGTTAAACTAAACCAAATGCATCTATCAGGGTGTGTGTGAATACCGTCTGTTTTAATCCAGTTTGAATAATTTGTCTTAGAAATTGCAACCAAGTTGCTTTGAGTGGCATTGATTCATAGGTGAACATTCTGAAGTATTTGTATGCACTTGCATATATCCGCATACTGGAAAAATCACAAAAATTGTGAAAATAAAGGGTTCTAAACTTGGATGGATTGTACTGAGCTAATACTGGACCTGTAGTGTACAGATAAAGTTCTCACCATTTTCATTCATGCCTCTGAATTCACTACACTTTAACTGTGTAAACTCCCCAGAGTGGCCTTGGCAGCTAGATGGGCAGGATAAAAGTCAAATAAATAAATAAATAAAACAATAAATCACAACTTCACGTTGGTGCTTTTCTTAAAAACATCAACCCTACTGGAGGCAATGATTATCTGTTTCCATGTAAGATCTAGTTATAGTCTTTGCTTTTTATGTGGTTTCTCTCTACACATTTCGGTAGGGTGATACCTTACCTCTACTGAAAATCTTGACCTCTATTTTGAGATAATTTTTAATTAGCATAATGTAATATAGCTAGACAGAGACTTTCATCCATCATGGTGATATTTTCCACTTTTTCCCCAGCTATTCTCATTCAATTTTATAGAAAAGCAATAGCTTTCAAATAGTTTTCAGAGAAGAAAATGCCTGTGAAACTTCTTTGTGTAGAATACAGGAGTGTTTTGTTTATCTTAGTTATGGGGGGCCCAAAGGGCATGTGGAGAATCATCTTTCATTACATAATTCTTTTCGATGGTCTGCAGCCTGTCTAGTTTTCTGGACTTCAAGCAAGTCTCAGAGGACCATATCATGTGGTAACACCTCTCACATGGCCTTTTCAGATCAGAAAGTGTGGATAACCAGGCAGATTATTGTGAGCGGGGAGATATGTGAGAAAAGCAACCCTCCACACAACACACACAGTGCTGTCAGTCACATTATAATGGCCATAAGGTAAGTTCAAAAACACCACTCAGAAATGTTCTAAATCACCTTGAGACTGAGGCAGAAGGTTGGAAGGTTGGAAGCCTCTCAAACAGAGGAAGAAACATTCTGGAAATTGAATACACAACACTAATCCATCATAATCTGACTGCCATATTTAGGTAAAAGGTAAAGGTTGCCCTTGACATTTAGTCCAGTCGTGTCCGACTCTAGGGCGTGGTGCTCATCTCCGTTTCCAAGCCATAGAGCGAGCGTTTTGTCCGAAGACAGTTTTGCGTGGTCACGTGGCCAGCACGACTAGACACGGAATGCCGTTACCTTCCCACCATGGTGGTACCTATTTATCTACTCGCATTTTGCATTTTGCATGCTTTCGAACCGCTAGGTTGGCGGGAGCTGGGACAAGCGACGGGGGCTCACTCCGACGCGTGGATTTGATCTTATGTGCAGCAGTGACTGTACTGTGAAAAAGTATCAATAGGATTGTACACACATGCCACATTGTTTAGGAATATATCAAAACGCCACCAGAACAAAAAACCCAGAAGTCTCCCAGTGAGTGGGAAATGAACCATAGTTACACTACTGGCCAGTAAATGATTTGCTAATGGCCGTGTGTCATGTGACTGGAAATTTATGCTACGATGGAAGTTGAGTCATGGCAACTGAACTTCTTTCTTGTTAGGCTGAAATGTTTCGCTACTCCTTCAGTCTGAAGAAGCTACTTGGAGGAGCAGCAAAATGTTTTAACTTAACAAGAAAGAAGTCCAGTTGCCATGACTCAGCTTCCAGATAACCACACCGGGATGACTGAGAATCTTCACAGATATTATGCTCCGATGTAACTGGGGGATAACTGGGGAACATTTTCCTTGTGTGACCGTGGACTAAGAGACACAGCAGTGTTTAATAGTTCTAACAACTCAAATTAGATAAAATGCTCAGTGTCTGGAATGCTGTTTTTAAAGGTAACTTGATGTGTAGCTAATAACTTTGCAGAAAGGATGGATAGAATAGTCAATAAATTCCACATTCCCTTCAGTGTAGGTTGTCTCCACACAAGAAGACACCTTGAGAAGGAATTTTAAAGCTCAGTGAGGCCAGAACGTCTGCTAGAGCCAGAACTAATAATTTGGTACTTGCGGCAACTGCCAATCCCCCCAAAACTCCAGGAGGGTGAAATTCAGGCAATTGTCTTGTCCTATGCCGATCTTCCTCAGAAGCAATGAATTAAAGGAAAACAGTTGTATAGCCCAACCTTCCCATCTGCAGCAAGAAGTGTCATGCAGTGCCCCCTTCCAAGCCATCCTCATTGCAACCTATTGAATGCTGGCAAAAGAAGGAAAGAAAAATCATCCAGCAGCATGTACCACTAAACAAAAAACCAAGCAGTGTCCACCACTAAACAAAAAAAAACCCCAAGAAGCACCTCATTCTCTTTTGATTGTTGGTTTCAAGGGGAAATCATGAGAAACAAGACATGGAGTTGGAGGGAAATTTATGACGTCACCTGCATTCTGAAACAAACAAGCTAAGGCAATACCCTTCCTACCACGTCTTGCCACTTAGGATTTCCTTTTGAAATCGGCTGTTTAAAGTACCTCACCTTTCAAACAAAAAACCCACGCTTCCTGGACAAAAAAAAATGTGTGCTTAGCTGTACGTTGTATAAATGGATATTTTTGAATCAATTTAAAGTATGCTAAACTGGATGCAAACACAGGCATTTTTCGATGTGTAACTGGACCCAAAATTTACTGGTCATTGTGCTTATAAGGAAGTAGGTAAACAAAGGTTTAAACAAGGTGATTTCTTATCAACTTGGCTATGCATTAATTTTACAGAACATGACAAATAGAGATGTTATAGTAAAGCAGCTAATCTAGTGCTCTGCTCTTTCATTTAGGTTGTTATGATATAATGTGGATGTATAAAATTATATAATAGCTATAATAGAAAAGGAAAGAAGAGTGTGTCATATTCATTCATTCATTCATTTCTTTACTTTAAACTTGCTGTTTCTCCAAGACCCTAGAAATAATACATTTGGTTTTGTCCAGTTTTCTCCTCACAACAAGGTTGCAAGGCTGATTAATTTGAGAGACAGTGATAGGACTGGGACCATCCAGAAAAGTTCATAGCTGAGCAGGCATTTGAACCCAGGCCTGCTAAGTCCATGTCCACCATTTGCATTAATTTTCACAACTAGACAGCACCAGTTTTGGACTTTTACTTCCAGTATCCTTCAACCAACAAACATGGTCACTGGCCATACTGGTTGAGGGACTGGGGGAGTTGTCATTAAAAAAAAAAACCTCTCTGGGTTCTAGATTAACTTCCTTTGAGTAGCTGTAGTTCTCAGCAATACTCTGTGAATGGCGCTGACTTACCTCCACGCATAAAGGGCACTGGAATCCAACCCAGGAAGTGTCTTTTTTTATGCCCTGGAATATGGTCAATTTTCAGAGAACAGAGAGACTTTCTCTCTCCAAGCCCTAGTTCTAGATCTCTCATATTATTCTGCTACCTCATTAGCTTGACTTGAACCCTCAGCTTGTATGTGCCCTGCAGTATTATTTTTTTTAAGTCCAGTTCTAATTGTCCCTTCCCACTTTATGTTCTGGGTTACTGGAATATTACACAACTGAGTCTGGGATAAAATCAATGTGTATATTTAGTGCTGAAGGTAAACTTCATACAACTTTAATGAAACAGAAAATTACGACCAATATCTGGGCCTCATAAGTTAATATGTTACCATAATGTATACTTCTCTTACTTCGACATGTTTAGATTAATTTAATTACATTTTTTTTGTTGCAAGACTACATACATTTTATATTTTCTCTTCTAAAGAGCTAATGATGCTGTCATTTGATTTTGTTTTGCTTCTTAACGAATGGGCAAAATGTTATCAGATCATGTATTTATTTGGTTTCAACACTCTCCCTAGTTAAGTCAATGATACCTAAAAGTCCTTAACTTGGCAGGAACTTGGCTCTTTATTG
Source organism: Intellagama lesueurii (assembly GCA_037013535.1). Lineage (NCBI taxonomy): Eukaryota > Metazoa > Chordata > Lepidosauria > Squamata > Agamidae > Intellagama > Intellagama lesueurii. The sequence goes on along the minus strand of JBAJHW010000003.1, from coordinate 61,451,652 downwards.
CTCTTGTGCATAGCTGAAAGTGTTGAAAACTGTATGACAACAGTTTCCCCTTCCATAAATGCTTCCAAGTTCTCCATTTAAGTTTCATTTTAAGATTTCGCACACCAGTATCTTTGGCAGTCTTTAGTTTAATGGCATTTGCCATGCCATTATCATTGGATTTCTTTGTACAGTCCAGGTAAGATCTTTTCCCCGTGGTGCTTAGTTACTGACATTAGAAGCCACAAGACCAAGCCTGCCTGGAAAATGTACCCCCTGCCCTGGAAGCCTTGTTCAGATGCCTCACGTGTAGCAGAAGTGTATGCTTACCAAGAAATGAACAAAGAACAATGTTTTGCCAATGCTCAAAGGCATTCTGCTTATTCTAGAACTTAGCCACAGCTTAGATAAAGGTCTGCTATCTCCTAGTCTCTTCACTTTATTTCTGGAATATTACTTTAGTGGCAGTGTGATATAGTGGAGAGCGTGTTGGTCTAGGACTCGGGAGACTTAGGTTCAAATCCCCTGTTCAGTAATGGAAACTATAATGTTTGTGTGGAATTGGTAAAATATCTCACTTACTTTGAAAACCCTTTTAGGATCACTGTAAATTGATTCCTACTTGATGGCACATAACACACAATTCAGTAGCAATTTCTCCTTATTTGGGGAGACCAGGGAGAGGAATCCTGAGTTGTGCTTTTGCATTTGGGTCCATTCCCACCAAAGGCAGGGGAGCAAGACTGTCTTCCAGCTATCTTTCTTCCTTTTATAGTGCTTCAGGGAATATGTTGCTTCTGCTCTGTGTTTTACCTTCTGGATCAGATAAAAGGAAATGCTGGGCTGAAATCATGAAACAGCAAATATTCAGCATCATTTTTGGAATGGAATCAGCTTAGAAAGTTCATTTTTACAAGGAATTAATTCCAATTACTTGTTACATTGTTTGAAAAAATAACCCATTGCTGTTACTCATTGCAATGTTGGAAAAGCAGTTTCTTATATTACTGGTTCCATTGCTTGTTACTTTTTTGTAATTCTCTCTTAATTTTTGGGAGGAGCAGGAAATAATATCTTAGGACCAATAAAAGAGAATAAGCTCTGTGATAATCCACTCCTTTCATGGTGACACAGTAACTTTGGTATTTGTTTGTTTGTTTGTTATACTATTGTTAGGCAACCAAAAAGGCACAGAGGTGTGTGCAAACTTTTAAGATCTTGAAATCCCTTTTCAGGCAAGATGTTACATAAGCAGGAGGGAAATGAATCAGGTGAGGGAAGACTTGAATTTAAAGAAACATAATTTGTAGGTTGCTGTAAACTGCAATGGAGAAGGAAAGCTCTACATACAATGTAATTTCTCAGGTAATAAGAGAGTGTTAAGGTTCATGCAGAGTAGCCCACAGACATTTCAACAGGAAAGGCAGAAAATGTTGGTCCTCCATCTCAGAAAATAAAAGCTTCCACAGTACGCTCAGAACTGTTTGCATCCTTTCTGAATTCAATTGGTCTTTGCTCAATGGAAAGGACAGAACAATTATTTATATTTTATGATATAAAATCAGCCTGGTAGCTGAAATATGTAGTCTGCTCACCTCACTTGTAGTAGACAGAACAGAGGAGTTAGTACTTCTATTACTTGGTAATGGAATGATTTATTCCTAGCCCTAAAGACAACTTTACAGAAATACTTGTTGGACACTTGAGTCTCAGGGTCTACTCTTCACTTGTTTACATTCTAAAATTTGTGGGTTGTCTCATTAAACGTCCTTTCAAAGTGGCCTGACATTTTAGTTCACATCATCATTACTGTAGAGTTTTCTTCTTTTGATTTAGTCATGGTGGACATGTTCAACAGACAAATAACAAACAAAACATCCTTGGATTCAGGGCATTTTGTTTTGGCCATTTTCAACAAAACCTGGGGGAACACTGAGTTCAAGCCAATACATTTAGTTAAACTATTGGCAACTTTGTGCAAACAGATTTTTATAAATGGCAACTTATGTTTCTCAGAACAACAAACTGTCTGTGTCTTCTAATGTGCCATATTTCTGGATCTGGCTGACTGTTATTTCAATGTGGTTTTGTGTCCTGGGTGGTTAACAGATAATTGTTACTATGGGTGAATATTACAATAAAATCATACCACTGGGTCAGGGCTGTGGGCTCTATTATGCATGTACTATTCAAATACACCACATGTAAACCTGTGGTGTCTGAGTAAGAGGAAACTGTAAGCATATTTGTCACAACAGCTGCAAATGAAACCAAAAGGACATTACACTGGAACACTAGGCTTTGAATGTGCCTGTCTATGAGCAGCTTGTAGGCATGTATTACTGATTTTATTTAATTTATTTATTTATTTAATTTATATACCTCCCATCTGGTTGACAGCCACTCTGAGTGGTTCAGAGCATAAAATAACATAGCCCGGTTCAACTATGACTGAATCCTGTTTCCTCAGCACATGTGGAAGAACATGCTTAGCCCAGGCCTCTCTGTTATCACTTCCTTCTGATAATCAGTGAGAACTCTGAAGAGGAAGGGTTCCTACTGATGAGGTTAGCAATACAGACTAACAAGTATCTCAATTTTCCAGAGTTCTTTGCTCACAAGTAAAGCCCACATGTGATCAGGAATCTCTCCTCTTCATACTAACTGGCCACCACATGATCATTATCATTAATAGATGATATAATATAACATTTTATTGCTTCAAAAGCTATGATTATGTACAAAACAGATCTGAAAAAATTCTTTTATTTTATTTTATTTTTTAACCAGAAGGATCCAAATTAACACAAGGGGCAGAAAGGTTAATTAAATAAGTAATAATTGCATGCTGTGAGGTTGATTCTAATTTATGGCAACCTGTTCCACAGTGTTCTAGGTATAGAGTACTATAAAGTGGTTTAACCTTCCCATTTTCTGGGTGCACCCTGTGACTGTGTAACTTGCCCAAAGCTACACACCCTGGCTCTTCTGCTATGAAATCCATGGGATGTACATTCGTTGTGACTTCCAAGCAACATCCATTTCAATTGGTCTACTCTAGATAGGAGTAGACATTGAATTAAAATTGATTTTATTTCTGTAATCCTTGTGAAATACTCAGGCATCATCAGTGGAATTTTATCGTAAGCATATATTTGTTTCTCTGTGGAATTACATGTAATATAAAAATATGCATTACACTAAATATACTGTCGGATCAAAATACATTATATAATATAAATAATAATAATAACGAAGTGCCATCAAGTCAATTCTGACTTATGGCAATCCTTTTCAGGGTTTTCCAGGTTCAGAATACTCAGAAGTGGTTTGCCATTCCCTTCTTCTGGGATACCCTTGAAGTGTGCAGCTTGCCCAAGGCCACACAGGCTGGCTCCACTCACAGGAGTCATAGTGGAGAATCAAACTCCCAACCTCTGGCTCTAAATCACTGAGCTATCTAGTCAGCTCCCATATAATACACACATATCTTTATTTTTCTATTGACTATTCTGAGTGACTTTAATCCAATGGATTGGTTATGAGACATAGCCATATTTAGAGCAGAATAAATGAATGACTGGCAATTTAGTAATTTATAACTAATCTAAGTCTCGTGGATTTTAATAGGTTTATTCTAAGCAGGACTGGGTTTAGCTCCAAACCATGATTACTACAGTGGTTGTTTTCATGTGCTTATACTCAATATTTCATCCACACTGACATGAGGGGCAAAATCCTATTGCTTACTGTAGTAAATCCCACAGGCCAATTGAATCAATGGAGCTTTGGTAAGTCAACTCCTCCATAAAGTTCCATTGATTCAAATGGGCCTACTCTAACATTGGCTTACTTTAGCATATTTTCCAGTTAGATTAACCCCATTTGAATCAATGGAACTCACAAAACAGCCAATTCACCAAATCAACATTGATTCAATGGATCTACTCTAGTGTGATTTACTACACCGAGCAATAGGATATTGGCAGCTGTATTATTTATCAAAAAAACGGTAACTAGGTTTTCTTGAAAAGATTTAATAGTGCAGAAGTAAGCATGAGCAGTGGGAGACAGAAACATGATCATTCCATATCCAAGTCAAATAGCTCCAAGGTTATCATAGCACTGAAGCTAAAAAGACAGAGTTTTTTACTTGTAAAAGTTTACAATAATTTTACAATATGATGGGGTTTTTTTGGCCAAGTTTTAAAACAGAGATCATGCTAGGATTCAGTAGGTGCTCACATCATAAATGTGTTGACTAGTGTCTGAGTATACCATTTAGGAGTTGAAGTCTACCAGTTTGTTGGTTCTCTGTTTGCTAAGTTCTTTTCTCTTCAAGATTCTTTGCTCAATCAACCAGAATGGGAAATCCATTCTTCCATTGGCCCTATATTCTATTAGAACCAAAGATGGTTCTCCCTGTTTCACTGTATACTAAAAAGGCTGCAGTTCCTTGCAAGGCACATGTCTTGATTTCAACTTCCTGTTTGATAAAAAAAATAGGGAGAGAAAATTTATTCTGAGGAGAATAAATCAGATAACAATAAGAATATGATCATAATAATCTCAGAATAGAAATGCAAAGTAGGAGCAAAGAAAATATGAGGATCAGAGACATATGTGCATGTAGAGCAATCCAAAAAAGATATTTGGGAATGGTAAATATACAAAACTAAAGAGAGAAATGAGAATTATACAGTGCTGAAAATGGAAAAGACATTTCTGTATGCATAAAGTCAAGCCATGCCAGAAAATAGTCAGATAACATAGTTCATACAGGCTCTGCCAAATCATGATTTTGTGGGGTGATAAAAAGAAACAGACCAGTAGCAGAAGTTGACAGTTGTGTAGGTTCACTAGAAGAAAGAAAAGGAATGTTTGCTTGACGTATTATATACTGTCTACTGGAAGAAGATTGAAACCAGAGCTCTATTCAGTAATGTGCCTTGCTCAGTTTATATCAAACATAATTTATTCTAATAGTTTATGAATTAATTTTTTCATCAGGCAAATGTAATCATACTGTGAGAAGAACCACTGGTTCATAGACAATTCTAAGATTATTGCATTCCATTTATTTATCATATCCACACAATATTACTGATCAGTGGAGGTCCCAGTGGATTGCTGCTTCTCAGTAACTCTTACTTGCTGATATATAGAAAAATTAGCAACATCTCAATAGTAGAAGACAAACTTTGCATGTAGAAGGCATAGCTCCTGCATCCAGTTATATAGCATTATTTAGCTAGATTGCCCCTTCATGGATTGCTGCCTTCTCGTGGCGAAGGGGCTTGAGTAATTCAGAGAAGCTATGGGCTATGCCGTGCAGGGACACCCAAGATGGACAGGTCATAGTGGAGAGTTCTGACTAAACACGATCCACCTGGAGCAGGAACTGGCAAGCCACTCCAGTATCTTTCCCAAGAAGACTCCATGGACAGAAACAAAAAGCTAAAAGATATGACACTGGAAGATGAGCCCCTCAGGTCAGAAGGCATCCAACATGCTACTGAGGAAGAGCGGAGGACAAGTACAAGTAGCTCCAGAGCTAATGAAGTGGATGGGCCAAAGCCGAAAGGATGCTCAGCTGCGGACGCGCCTGGAAGTGAAAGGAAAGTCCGATGCTGCAAAGAAAAATACTGCATAGGAACCTGAAATGTAAGATCTATGAACCTTGGTAAGCTGGATGTGGTCAAACAGGAGATGGCAAGAATAAACATTGACATCCTGGGCGCCAGTGAACTAAAATGGATGGGAATGGGCAAATTCAATTCAGATGATTAGCATATCTACTATTGTGGGCAAGAATCCTGTAGAAGAAATGGAGTAGCCCTCATAGTCAACAAAAGAGTGGGAAAAGCTGTACTGGGATACAATCTCAAAAATGATAGAATGATTTCAATATGAATCCAAGGCAGACCTTTCAACATCACAGTAATCCAAGTTTATGCACCAACCACCGATGCTGAAGAGGCTGAAATTGACCAATTCTATGAAGACTTACAACACCTTCTAGAACTGACACCAAAGAAAGATGTTCTTCTCATTATAGGGGACTGGAATGCTAAAGTAGGGAGTCAAGAGATAAAAGGAACAACAGGTAAGTTTGGCCTTGGAGTTCAAAACGAAGCAGGGCAAAGGCTAATAGAGTTTTGTCAAGAGAACAAGTTGGTCATCACAAACACTCTTTTCCAACAACACAAGGACATCACCAGATGGGCAATACTGAAATCAGATTGATTATATTCTCTGCAGCCAAAGATGGAGAAGCTCTATACAGTCAGCAAAAATAAGACCTGGAGCTGATGGTGGCTCTGATCATCAGCTTCTTATAGCAAAACTCAAGCTTAAACTGAAGAAAGTAGGAAAAACCACTGGGCCAGTCAGGTATAATCTAAACCAAATCCCTTATGAATACACAGTGGAAGTGAAGAATAGATTTAAGGAACTAGATTTGGTGGACAGAGTGCCTGAAGAACTATGGATGGAGGCTCGTAACATTGTACAGGAGGCAGCAACAAAAACTATCCCAAAGAAAAGTAAATGGAAGAAAGCAAACTGGCTGTCCAACGAGGCCTTACAGATAGCAGAGAAGAGAAGGGAAACAAAATGCAAGGGAGATAGGGAAAGCTACAGAAAATTGAATGCTGACTTCCAAAGAATAGCAAGGAGAGACAACTGGGCCTTCTTAAATGAACAGTGCAAAGATATAGAGGAAAATAATAGAAAGGGGAAAACCAGAGATCTCTTCAAGAAAATTGGAGATATTAAAGGAACCTTTTGTGCAAAGATGGACATGATAAAGGACAAAAATGGGAGGGACGTCACAGAAGCAGAAGACATCAAGAAGAGGTGGCAAGAATACACAGAGGAATTATACCAGAAAGATCTGGATGTCCCGGACAACCCAGATAGTGTGGTTGGTGACCTTGAGCCAGACATCCTGGAGAGTGAAGTCAAGTGGGCCTTAGAAAGCATGGCTAACAACAAGGCCAGTGGAGGTGATGGCATTCCAGTTGAACTATTTAAAATCTTAAAAGATGACGCTGTTAAGGTGCTACACTCAATATGCCAGTAAGTTTAGAAAACTCAGCAGTGGCCAGAGGATTGGAAAAGATCAGTCTACATCCCAATCCCAAAGAAGTGCAGCACCAACAAATGCTCCAACTACCGTACAATTGCACTCATTTCACACCCTAGCAAGGTTATGCTCAAAATCCTACAAGGTAGGCTTCAGCAGTATGTGGACCGAAAACTCCCAGAAGTACAAGCTGGATTTCGAAGGGGCAGAGGAACTAGAGACCAAATTACTAACCTGCGCTGGATTATGGAGAAAGCCAGAGAGTTCCAGAAAAACATCTACTTCTGCTTCATTGGCTACGCAAAAGCCTTTGACTGTGTGGACCACAACAAACTATGGCAAGTTCTTAAAGAAATGGGAGTGCCTAACCACCTTATCTATCTCTTGAGAAATCTATATGTGGGACAGGAAGCAACAGTTAGAACTGGATATGGAACAACTGATTGGTTCAAAATTGGGAAAGGAGTACGACAAGGCTGTATATTGTCTCCCTGCTTATTTAACTTATATGCAGAATACATCATGCAAAAGGCAGGACTGGAGGAATCCCAAACCGGAATTAAGATTGCCGGAAAAATATTAACAACCTCAGATATGCAGATGATACCACTCTGATGGCAGAAAGTGAGGAGGAATTAAAGAACCTCTTAATGAGGGTGAAAGAGGAGAGCGCCAAAAATGGTCTGAAGCTCAACATCCAAAAAACTAAGATCATGGCCACTGGTCCCATCACCTCCTGGCAAATAGAAGAGGAAGATATGGAGGCAGTGACAGATTTTACTTTCTTGGGCTCCATGATCACTGCAGATGGTGACAGCAGCCTGCTTCTTGGGAGGAAAGCGATGACAAACCTAGACAGCATCTTAAAAAGCAGAGACATCACCTTGCCGACAAAGGTCCCCATAGTCAAAGCTATGGTGTAGCGAACACCCTGTCTTCCTATATATATAATGGTATTGGCCTGCACCAATGGGAGCTGTTGGGACGTGGAGCCGGAGAAACCAGGAGAGAGGGGTGAGTCAGAGAGAGAAAAGTCAGTCAGTTTAGTGAGAGACAGAGTTTTGGAGAAGGAGTTTGGGGGGTTTGAGGCAGAGAGAGAGTGTTTAAGGAGTGATTAGTCAGAGTGTGACCTGTATTAATTAATATAGAAGAGGTTAAAGTAAAATACTGAAGCTTTGTGTAACTTTAAGAATGTGCTTAAGAACTATTCCTAAAACAACTTGTAATCAATAAACCTGTTTCTGTTTAAAAGTTAAGTACTGAATGGACCTCAGTCTTTCATAGGAATTATAGGTTGATAAAGAGATCAACTGGTGGCAGCGTTTTAAAGGGCGTGTTGGGATACTCGTGTGAGCTCTGTGTTTGGTGAAACAAGCAGGGGCTATGGGGTAAATGTAACAATTGGTGTCCAGCGGCGGGATACGAAATAATCCAGTAAAGCCAATGTTTAAAAGTGAATTTTCTGGAGTCGTGGGTATCTTTTAGTCAGAGGTCTGTGGTGAAGAAGTGGGTGACCTGCTAGAGCTTTTGTGGAAAAGCTTAGTGGCGGGGTTTCTGAACCCAGATCTGGGGGGAACTAAAGATAGGGAACCGACTCTAAAGGAAAAAAAAATCTTTTTTGTTTACCTCAGGATTTGAGAGACCCAGTGGGCTAGCCTGAAATCCAAGGCTCTGAGAGATAAGGGAGCAGTGTAGATAAGAGTGGAAGCCTAGGTTAGAGCAGATCTGAGGTGACAGGAAAATAAAAGCAGAGGCTTGAAAATAAAATTATTTTGGTGTCTGAGAGCAGGAATAGCTCAGACATAGAGAGACACAGTAACTAAAAGGTTGCTACCTGGAGAACAGCCAGAGAGAGCTGCTGAGTGAAGCGCAACAACATAGTTACTGGAATTAACAGCAGAAAGACAGGGTGTTCACTACATATGGTTTTTCCAGTAGTGATGTATGGAAGTGAGAGCTGGACTATAAAGAAGGCTGACTGCCGAAGAATTGATGCTTTTGAATTGTGGTGCTGGAGGAGACTCTTGAGAGTCCCCTGGACTGCAAAGAGAACAAACCTCTCCATTTTGAAGGAAATCAACCCTGAGTGCTCACTGGAAGGACAGATCCTGAAGCTGAGGCTCCAATACTTTGGCCATCTCATGAGAAGAGAAGACTCCCTGGAAAAGACCCTGATGTTGGGAAAATGTGAAGGCAAGAGGAGAAGGGGACGACAGAGGATGAGAGGGTTGGACAGTGTCATCGAAGTTACCAACATGAATTTGACCCAACTCCGGGAGGCAGTGGAAGACAGGAGGGCCTGGTGTGCTCTGGTCCATGGGGTCACGAAGAGTCGGACATGACTTAACGACTAAACAACAACAACAAACTTTCTAGGATGGAATGGGGATTCGAGATTTTGTTAAATGGTGTGAGTAGCTGGTGTTTAGGATGTTAAAATATTTAGTAAGATTGATTGATTGATTGATTGATTGATTGATTGATTTCATTTATTTATTTATTTATTAAATTTATACCCCGCCCATCTAGACCGAAGTCTACTCTGGGCGGCTGATTGATTGATTGATTTCTATACCACCCATCTGGCAGCCCAGGCCACTCTGGGCCATTTACACAATACAATAAAACAAAAATATAAAGGTAAAACAATACAATAAGAGAACAATAATATAAAATAGTCAATACAATATAGACAAATGAAAATAATATCAATAAGAAATTAAAATAAAATAAAGAAAGCATGGCGGAGGGTTGAGCATTAGCAAATATCTAGTTGTTTAAGCGCTATTGTATCAGGGTACAATAGAGTCTGGGAAGGCCTGTCTGAATAACCATGTTTTTAGAAATCGCTTAAAAATTTCCAATGAAGGCCCCAGGTGGATTTCGGGTGGGAGACCATTCCATAATTGCGGGGCTACCGCTGAGAAGGCCCAGTTTCTGGTTACTGTTTTCCGAGCCTCTCTTGGGTTCAAAACTCTCAACCACCCAGCCTGAGAAGATCTTACAGGATGGGCAGATCTGGTTGGAAGGAGGCATTCTGCCAGATAATGAGGTCCCAAACCATTTAAAGCTTTGTATGTTAACACCATTACCTTGAAGCTGGCATGGAAATGAACAGGTAGCCAGTGCAGAGTGGCCAGGGTGGGGTAGATATGTTGATGTCTTCTCACCCCACTCAGTAATCTGGTGGCTGAGTTCTAGACCTGCTGAAGTCTCAGTGACAGCACCAAGGGCAGCCCCATGTAGAGAGCATTACAGTAGTCTAATCTTGAGACTACCAGTGCATGGACCAGCGTGGTGAGGGACCCAGTGTCAAGGTAGGGACACAGCTGAGCTATCCACCTTAGATGGAAATAGGTGGTGTGAACCACAGACGCTGTCTGAGATTCCATTGATAGTGCTGCATCTAAGAGTACTCCCAAGCTGTGCACCTCATCCTTCGCGAAAAGAATGACCCCCCCCAAAAGAAAGGGAAACACCCAGACTGCAGACACTAGGACCCTCCACCTGCAGAATTTCCATCTTGTCCAGGTTCAGCCTCAGTCTATTATCCCTCATCCACCTCAGCACAGCATCCAGGTAGCGCTCAAGGGACGGGACAGCATCCACTGCAGAAGGATGGAAGGAGAGATAGATTTGGGTGTCATCTGCATATTGATGACATGAAGCTTCAAAACTCCTGATAACCTTCCCCAGCGGCCTCATGTAGACATTAAATAGCATTGGAGAGATGATTGAACCCTGCAGGACTCCACAACTAAGAATCCACAGAGTGGACAACATCTCCCCAAACTGGACTGTCTGAGGATGGTCCTCCAGGAAGGACTGGAGCCAGGCCAAACCCAAACCTCCAATCCCCAACCCGGAGAGCCTCCTCAGGAGTATACCATGGTCGATGGTATCAAAGGCCGCTGATAGGTCAAGGAGGACCAACAAGGACATGTTGCCCCTGTCAGCCTCCCTCAGAAGGTCATCTTACAGGGCAACCAATGCCATCTCCATGCCATGATGCGGCCTGAACACAGACTGGAATGGATTAAGGGCATTGGTCTCCTCCAGAAGTGCCTCAAGTTGATCGGCCACCACTCTCTCTACCAGCTTGCTCATAAAATGGAGGCCGGGGGGGGGGGGGACACATGTACTAAACTCAACTTAGAATGTGGGGTGGGGGGTTGGCTTGCATAATGTGACCAGATAGTGCAAAAAGAAAATATTGGCTGAGTTCAGTAGTCGCAGTACTACTTGGCTGAGTAGTAATTTAATCCATGTAGGCCCATATGACATGGCATTCGTTTGATGAAAGATTGTGGCTTTCATTATGGTTGTGTCTTCAGGTTTTTAGGACTAGTTCAGATTCCTCTTGCTACAGTATAGCAGGGAAATGCAAGAACATGCAGAGTTACTGGAAACACTGTGTCCTGGGCCATCAATTGCATGAAATAAATGCTGTTTATGAGCATGGGCACAGATTGTGCATAGCTGTACAAGCCTTTTTCTTGATTTTCTATGGTTGTGCAAATAACAGTGGTGACTTGTACAGTTGTAACATGGAGGAGGCAGTTTATTTAGGCAGCAACTTCATGCAATCTTTCCTAGTTCACAAGGTTGATGCTGATCTTGTAAATTCACTTAGGCAGTAATTTTGGGTGACTAAAGACCTGATTGAAACCATAGTTTCTCCACTGCACTGCATTAGAATCCCAGCAGAATTCAATTTCCTGTGAAAATCAAACCAGCATTTAACATGCTTGAATTGAATTCTCAATTTCAACCCCTTCCTCTCTAATTGAGTGTTTATATTTTATTTACCATGGTTAGAAAAGGAGCAGCTTTTTATATGAAGCTTGAAGGGTGTATGTGAAAATGTAATCTCACTCTAATGTAGAATACAAATAATCCCAAACCCTGGGTGGTTAGAAACAATTTTCGGTTACACCTTTGGAAAATATTGCCTGAATAGGATAAACTGAGACTTTGAAACCAAGAAATGAGACATGGTTTTGCAGCACTATTTTGAAGAAAATGCAAGGATATTACAGTAGTTAGAAGAAAATACAAGGATATTACAGTTTTAGGAAGAGCAGACTGTCCTTATTTAGATGAAAAAGTACTGTAGGATGCACATCTTCATAGATGCACATGTCATTAAACATGCATAAACATCCCAATGTTTCATTGATTGTATGTGTAGAAACCCTGCATGTCAACTATGCAGCTGTATAGAAAGCCATGTCCCCTGGAAATGTCTTTAGAAAAGGAAACAGAAAATAGACAGTGTTGTTGTAGTAGTTGTGATTGTGGCTTATACCCCACTCTTCATATTCAAAAAGACAATCTTTCAAAGTAGCTTATGAATATAAAAAGCATAAAAACAGTACTAAATAATTAAAAGTCATTTACAACATGCAGAAAAACCTTTATAACACAGTAATGGTCGGCAAGCCAGGTTGCGATCCTGTATCCAGTTTCTTGGGCATAAGGCCCACTGAACTAAGCCAGATTTACCTGTGAATAGATATGTATCAGATTGTACTGATCTATTAAAATATTTTAAACCACCCTTTCTCAGAAGATCTCATGGCAGGTACAAGAAATGAAGTCATTTTTTAATAAAGGAAAAGCAATTAAACAGTGTAACCAATTTTAAAAACAATTTAATTACTGCATTATCCTTGTCAATATCCTTATTCTTAAAGGAAATAAAATTAAAAATAATGTTTGGGATTGCATCTCCCATCCAATGGAAACAACAGGTACAAAAAGCAGAGTGTGGATTGTGACCATAAGTAACAAAGAGCTAATCTCCTCCCCTCTTCTAACATGCACAAAGATCTGAAAACTTCATTTAAAAATGATACCAGTGTAATTTGGAGTAGTGTGAATCGCACTGGTCAAAATTTTCTTTTGTTGCTATGCAGATGACATAACTTTTGGAAGCAAATTGCCCCAAACTAAGAAATCATCGTAGACATTATAAATTGCACACTTAAACATACAACTCAATATGCAATGAACGTCTACACTGTTTGCTTAACCTGGGACAAATCGCATTTAGACATTATGCTTTATGCTATGCCAGCGTAACTAGGTAAGAGGATCTGGGCTATTATATCTAACAGGGCTTTCAATTTGGCTTTCAAAATTTGATGCAGAATGGAATGGGATTGCACATATTGACTCCTCACTTGGCCGTCGTAGATATTAATAATCTTAACATTCTTAATACCAGGCAATATTGACAGCAAATTATTGAGGATTAAGTAGGACATAAGATGTTACATAAATCTTGTGTGCCAGAATTCTCCAAATGAATGGGTGAATGCCACTTGGCCAATTTTGTGAATTACAAATCCAGATTATCCCTTTTAACTGTTCTTATGTAACAATGTGATGTGTATTTTTTCCATTGTTCTTTCAGACACATTTGAGGACAACAGGACCCAATAAAGAATGATTGATGTTTCAAGAAATTAATTAAAACCAAACACCAAGGTCTGCTTATTTGTAGTTACAAGTGACACATACAGCCAGAAATGTTAGTTAATACAGGTGATGGATATGAAAGATGCATTTCACACCATATTTGCTGTGATTTGAAAAGGTTTAGTTTATAAATTGTGGATTAAAGAATGAATCTATTGAAAACCTTATGTGCTGATAAGTCACGCGCATATGTATCAGGAAAACAAAATATAAAACAGCTCCAATCCTTTGCGTAACTGGTGGTGTAGTTTATATTATTGTTTCAATCCCAATATGTTCTTAAACAAAACTTAAGGACAATGATGCCAATGCAGTTATATAACTATAGTGTGTCATTTCCCTCAAACAATGATTTGTACATTGTGTCTGCCGGTACAAATCAAAAATGTATTTTGAAATAGATTTGTAACTTCAACAAGTGTATTACTGGAAAAGGCAAATAAAAACAAACCTTTCTTGAAACTACTCTTCCTTTTTTGATTTTTCTCATTTTGTTTTGAAAATGTGAAGTTGATGCTCTGCATACCCAGCAAAAGAATCATTTGTCAGCTTCCAGTGTCAACTCAGAAGCAAATCAAAGAAGCATGGTAGCATGCGTCCAAACAGCCATTCAAAATAACTCTATTTGCTTAATCGTCCTCAGACCTGATTCTGGTACATGTTGTCTATATTGGCAACAAATCTTAGAGCTGAATTTTGCTTCCAAGAGATACATGTGACTCCGAAGGGAGAATATGGTCCTAATGAAATTATGTAACACTATTTTTGAGTTCACATAATAATTGTTGACAGCTCTAAAACATCCACACTCCTCCCCCCACTCCTTCTTTGAAAACAACTGAATAGATTTTTCTTCTAATTGTCATCTTATGAGTATAGCCTTTGCGGGCTTGATTCTAGAACAGTGTAATATGAGTTTTTTAAAAGCAGTATTAGGGCTTGATCACATGAGGCAAATGTTCCCCACTTCTAGCTATGCTTTCCACATCTCTGTTGTACTGAATTATGGTCAAATGGTATATATACCTGGGCGAACGTTCCCATTTGTTTTAATGTTACCGACTCATTTCTTCCTATTTGAAACATTATAGCCGGCTACACCGTGGAACCAATTTATTTTCTGTCTTGTCTCCTGGGGCAGTGCAGCCCCTTACTTTATTATTCTTTTTAAAAGCCAGTCCCCAATGAATCGTAAATCTCCTTCAGAGCCAACGTTTCAAAATGATCTGAACTTATATATTTGAAATGGAGTTACCAGTTACTACTTATGGTAATTTGCTTATATATAAATCCATGAAATGGCTTTATACTGCCCCAAATATTTTTTTTTTGTTCTTCCTTTATTTTTCCTGCCTTCTAGTGTTAACTATGACAAACTGTTCTTATCTCTGATTCTCACAAGGTAAGATGGATGCCATCTTTTATATGATTTGATTTCCAAGAATGAAGGAAACTGCCCTATAATGAAAAAACCTGTGGTCTATCTCGCCCAGTATTGTCTACTTGATTTCAATAGCTTTCCAGGTTTTGTGCAGGATGCTACCTATGTGTATGCTGGGAACACCAATGGTTGATTGGGTAATTTCTGCATGCATAGCAAGTGCTCCACTATGGAGCTATAGCCCATTCATCTGTATGGTTAAAAAGTGTCCAGTTTCACTGTGCCTTTAACTTTCTAATATGTTTGTTGTTACATGCTGTTAAGTCACCTCTGACTTATGGTGACTATGAATGAACAACTGTCCTGCCCTCAACAGCCCTGCTCAGCTCTTGTAAACTAAAGGCTGTGGCTTCCTTGATATGCTTTAGTAGCTATTATTTTCCACATATCCTATGAACAGAAAAGAAACAGAATTCATTAAAAAATTTAATAATTTTGGAAATGATAATACAATACTTTGCAACTCCATAGGATGAAAATTGTCATGACTTTACAAAACTTCAAAATGTGTGTTCCACCACAGGAATGAAACCTGGATCTGCTGTCCACTGAATAGGAAGGACAGTCTGGTTTTGAATTATTTTTGTACTGTTTTTTCCTTTATCTGTCCTGGTTTGTGAAGTCTATGCTGCTTCATATCTTCCATTCTATTAAAATCTGCTGCTTCACTTTGAGCCCTCTGTACTGCTTCTTTATACAGCCAATTCATTGTTTCTCATATGCTTCCTATGATATCCTGTCTCCTGGTGCAATCTGATTTTGTAATGATATAAGGCTACCTGTCATAATCTTGTCTATTTAAACCTGGATTTCCTGTCATCTATCTGGCTCTCCATTACAACCATGGACTAACCCTGACTCATTTTGCTTTTGATAATAATGTTGGCTCTGCCTGTTGGCTTTTAATTGGTGCCAGTTGCTACATCTGGCTCAGCTGCTTGTTTGGATTGGCTTTTATTTTTCCCCTCTGTCCCATGTTCAGTACTATTTCTTGGCTTCTTACCATGCTGTGTAGCTGGGATTTTGATCAAATATTTTCTCAAATCATCTGATAACAATAGGTGTAAGGGTTTTTCTTTTTCTTTCTTTCACCAACCCAAAAGCTAGTAGAGCAAGGGTCACTCGCTTATGGTCCAAAATCTTGACCGACACTTTTGTTGTCTCTCTTGTTTGGCTCATGGAGCCACCCCTCTCACATTAAGTAGACCCAGAATACAAAGTGAGTCAATGAGCTTCCCTGTCAATACAACTTTTCTGGCCATTCATTGCTAATGAAATTGATAGGGAATAGTAATAGTAACAAGCTTGAACAGAGTGAGCCCACACAGCCTGTGGCTTTTGCTGTGTTATGTACAATGTATCATAGCTTGCTAAGGCTTAAGAAACACACTGTTTTTGTCTGGCAGGAATCAGCTGGCTTCACCATCAGGTATAGTGAAGGAGCTGCCCAAAGCAGCAATCCTGATGGGTGCAGAGTAGGCAAAGCTGTGGGTGTCAGGTAATCCGTGTTTTGTCCCAGTGCCACATTGCTTCTCTAAGGTGCAGCAGAGAATGCTGATGTGTTGCCAGTGTTGAAGTAAACTTTGACTGTTGGTCTGTTCACCTTTTGTGTGTGGAATAGAGGGAGGCAAGAAGTATATGCATCAAGCAGTATAATGTCTTGGGCTGGCCCTAGCAAAGGAAACTTGGAACTGCAGAGAAGGAAGGTACCCTATCGACCATCAAGTTCAGCCCCTGTCAAGGAGACACAGTGGGGAATTGAACTCCCAACCTCTGACTCCACAGCCAGATGCCTAAGCCATTGAGCTATCTAGCAGGAAACAGGAGCCGTATATTTTATCTTATCTATAACTGCAGAGTGGGAAGGGACCCTATGGGTCATCAAGTCTAGCCTTGTCAGGAAGGCAGAGTGGGAAATCAAACTCCCAGCCTTTGGCTCCACAACCAGATAACTAAACCACTGAGCTATCCATTACTGGAGGGATGTTTTTCAATTTTGGGGATGCAAGTTGTATAAGCCTCTACTAAATCTGCATGGAATTATCTATCTTCATGGACTGTTAAGGAAGAAGAGATCAAAGACTGTGTTTTCATGTGCGACAGAGTGATGACCTCTGTGTTCTATGAGACAACACAAATCCAGGGGAAATCTGATGTTTTACAAAAATAACTTAATCTTCCCATTTCCAACTTGTGACTAAAAGAGTTATTGGGGGAAATCAGGTTTTTTTTTAAAAAAATCATGCTCCTGGCTGGTGTATAAAGATGGGCCATACCAGTGATGTGTCATCATCCTAGCAATGCTCATTTTATCCCAACATACTGACCACAGACTTCTATGAGGAAGGGATGGCCAAATACGCCACCAACAGAATACAGTGTTGTATTCTGAGAGAAATGTCAAAAATATTCAAGTAAAAACTGCTTTTTGAATGTTCAGATTCATATATGTATATGTGCATGAACTTCTGAGAAAGGTCAGTTTTTGGAATGTAACTTCCAGGACACTTCAGACAGTAATCATGAAGGATGGGATATTTCACAAATTGTAATCGCCAAGAATAATCTTCCCAAGTTCTGTATGTATGTGTGTAATGGGCATGTACACCAGGATATCTAGTTTCCTGAGGAGCAAAGCTCCCTTCACTGTGGGTTGCTTTTGTCTTTTATTTTTCATTCCTTTGGAGGCACTTGTTGAAGGATAGCTCCCCAGTACAGTATTAATTTTATAAACTATTTACATTAAATATAAGGACAGTAATGAACAGGGGTGTATACTGTCTTTTGGCACATGTGCGGAAATGGACTTAATCATGGGTAGTTGTATTAGATGACTAGAGGACAGAGGAAATAGCTGCTGATTATAGGAGCACCCCAATGAATCCTTTGTGTTCAATTGTGGGGTTAATTTTTCTTTTCTTTTCAAGGCATGATGTTATTCCAAGCTAGGAAAGTAATACACAGTGTCCAGAAAACCCCAGCTAGTGCCCAAGAAAAGAGAAAGTGAAATCTCTCAGAACCCTGTAATGAAGTCCAAAATACTTTTAAGTGAATCTTTTCTGGACTGAGGCCAGTTGCTAAAGAGCACTTTCCATGCTTTGGGTGGCTTTAATTTGGATATCGCAAATCCAATCTTAGTTAAACATGGAGGTGGTGGGGACGACAGTCAGCTGGAGACACACTGCAAGTTTGGCATCTCTGACTCATGGAGAGGCTGTTCTACTGCTCCTGAAAGTCCCAAATCACACAAACCACAAAACAATTCATTTTGTTGGAAAGTTTGTGAAAGTTCGTGGTTCGTGAATATGAACGAACCACAAACCATCCCAAACCACCATTTTCCTGGCTGGTGCTCATCTCTGCTGTGTACATGTAGTCTTCAGGCTTCATGTCATCCACTTCTGTCTTAAATCAACAGACTATAAGGGAAGTTGTACATTTGTGTTTACTTAACCACTATCACTCGTGAATCATGGCTTTCTTGCTAGAACTACTGAGGGAGCACAGGAGATAAAGTGAAATGCACCACATCACATCTGGATATATTTATTACTTAAAATGCTAAGTAAAAGCAAACAAGCTTTGCAAAGGCTTTAAGAAGACAAACAATGACTGAAATGACATGTCTATCACAATTTAGAAGTTCTTATGCCAGTTCTTATGTAATTCAAGCTTGAACACATACCAAAGGCTTGAAGCTGCTCAAAAACATCCAGACTTAAGGTTGCTTTGCTTGATACAAACAAAGAGGGTGAACACCTTCTGTGAACTTCAGCTTATGGCTGTAACCACTGTTAAAATCATACTCATTTGTCGTACATAAAAATAAACAAGAAATGGATGATTAATAAAAACATAATGCGATGGCCTCATTCTTAGTGCTTATTATTATGACAGTTTCCAATTGTTTGTGATTCTTTACCTCTTCAATTCCTTCTTGCCATAATTAAATGTTTGTTCCTTACTTGAGGGTCACCAGATTTAACGAGAGCATGTGAGGTCATGATGAAGCGTGAAGACTGTGAACTCACACAGGTTCAACAAAACTGACCATACTTCACTGTTTTCAGACAGTGGATAAAACCATTCCACAACTGTTTTCACTTAATCATATAATAACTTTGATAATAAATCATCACAAAAGACTAAACTAGACACTTAATTAAATGTTATAAAAATATTTACTGGCCAAAATCCTCTTGCATAGCTACATAAATGGCATAACTAGATAATATCGGTTGCATGTTGAATCATACAACTCAGCATGCAACTGATAACGTCTATGGTGATTTCTTAGCTTGGGGAAATTTGCCTTCAAATGTTATGCCAATTTGTGCTATGCCAGGGTAACTAGGTAAAAAAGTTTGGAACCACTTTATTATAAAGACATTGCATTTAATATGTGTTTTGCTGCTGCCCCACAGTAACACATAAGAACATAACAGTGAAACGTCAAATATTTCATATTTCACAGTTTTTAGGAAGCATCTGGTTTCAGTTTAAGACAACTTAAGAAAAGCAAAATGGGTTGTTTTCTTTGGTTTAGAACTTTTGAATATTCATGAAGTAAAACAAAGTCAAAGTCAAAAATAGAGACAAAATCTTCCATTTAGTAAATTGATTATTAATATATCCGAGAAAATTGTACCAGCCTGGTGTTCTGTGTTCAAGTCTGATGCAACTTATAATGACCCTGATAGGGTTCTGAGGTATGCAAGATGTTTAACAAGATTTTATCATTGCCACCTCTCAGTGAGTTTCCATGGCCAAGAGAGCTGTAAAAAAACAACAAAGCTAACCCCCCCCCCACCCAGCAGCCTGCCCCCTGCCCCTCTCACCTTGGTGGCTGCTGCTGCACCACCGTCGCCGTTGGACTGCCGCCAGCACCGCCGGACCACAGCCACGCCGCTGCGCCACCCCACCGCCGCTGCTGCTGGGCTGCCGGCACTGGCGGACCACCACCGCTGGACTGCCGCCGCCACTGGACCGCTGCTGCTGGACCACTGCCACTGGACCGCCACCACCGGACCGCCACTGCCGCTGATGGACTGCCGCTGCTGCAGTCTCCAGCTAGCCTCCGCAGCCATGGCCTACAGAAAGGGACACTGGCTGCCCTTTGCAAAGATGGTGGCTGTGGCTTCATTTAGGGTAGGGAATCTGCAGTCTCCATCTTTGCAAAGGGCAGCCAGTGTCCCTTTCTGCAGGCCGTGGCTGCGGAGGCCAGCTGGAGACTGTGGCGGCGGCGGCGATGGATGACAGCAGCGCTGGGCGGTGGTAGATGGTGGCAGCACAAAGGTAGGGAGAGGAAGGGGGTGGGGATATGCTGTGGGGGTGGGTGGCTGTGGGGCTGGCTGCCTGCCTATCGGCCCACCGATCAGCTGATCAGCGGGCCCATAGGCAGAAAGGGAAGACCATAGGAAGACCATAGTCCTCTTCCTATGGGGGACGAATAAAAATGGGGCAATATTCATCCCTTTGCATTCGTCGGGGTCTCTGGAACTGACAAATATGAAGGGACAGATATTTAATGAATTAGCAATTTTTAACGAATATCGTAATTCATTTTTTTATTTGTCCCCATGCCTAATGTGAATCCTAGTTTTCTGAACCCTAGTCTGATATTCTGTCCACTACGTCACACTGGTTTCATAACTGCATGACTTCATTAAAAGCTAGGAAACTTTTTGCACTAGAAACCCCAGAAAGCCATTATTATTATTTTTATTTCTGACAGAACATTGCACAAATATGTGTGTACATAAGGAGAGAAAGAGAGAGAAAAGAATGCTAGGCCTCACTATTTATTTATTTATTTATTTATTTATTTATTTATTTATTTACTCAACCACCCCATTAGTGCAATGCACCGTTCTGGGCAGTTCACAAACATAATAAATAAACAGACATGCATTACACTACATTCACTACACTAGAACACTCACTAATTCACTGCTGGAATGAGTAACGTATTTATTAGCTCCATTTATATCCCACATTTTCTCCCGTGCAGTTCTATGTGGCATATAGAGCTCTCCTCCTCCAAATTATCATTTCAACATACAGTGGTGCCTCGCTAGACGATGTTAATCCGTTCCGCGAAGATCGCTGTCTAGCGAAAACATCGTCTAGCGAAGCACGTTTTCCCATTGGAATGCATTGAAATCTCTTCAATGCGTTCCAAGGGAAAACGCAGTCGTCTTGCGAAAATCTCCCATAGGGAAACCTCGTCTAGCGAGTGCGGGTCCCCATCGGAATGCACTGACAGCTGCACTGACAGCTTTTCACCACTAGTCGGCGCATTCCTATGGGGAAACCTCATTGTCTAGCGAAAATCGCCATAGGGAAACATCGTTTTGCGAAGCGCAGTAGCGATCGCAAAAAGGCATCGTCTAGCGATTTCCTCGTCCTGCGAGGCAATCGTCTAGCGAGGCACCACTGTACTTGTGAAGTTAGTCGGGCTGAGAAACTGGGTCTTTTAAGCTGTAGTCCCACAGGACTCAGTTACCTACTGACAAGAATATAAAACTATCAGGGTACTTCTTAGTAAGCCTTTTATTTTTATTTTTTTTCTAACATTTTGGACTCCAGCTCCCAAAATTCTGGAAGAATTCCCCAGGCAGAATTCAGTTTCACACACACCACAACACCTACAGACACCTGCATTTAACTTACACAGAGTAGGACCTACCTCTGAGGCCTTCCTGTTTTTGTCAAAGTGAAAGTTCTTCAGAAGCGGTCCTCTATAGAGCCTATTGGTCAGTGAGACTCCCACTGTTTCACTGTTACTGTGTTATGTGTGATTGTGGGTCAGGGGCATGGCTCCTAGGAACTACCACATAAGTTTCCTTTTGTTACATTAATATCAGGAAGCAAAGCTGGACAAGTCTATGTACTTAGGCCCTGCTCCAGGTGAGCAAAATGAATTCTGGGAGCTGCAGTTCAAAAAGCATGAAAATGCACTCCCCTATCTGTAGTTATTATAAAACTTAGTAGTTTTAGAGTTATGAAAACCATCTTTTAAAAGATTGTTTTGCTGGTAGTCAGATATGCAAAGTAGACTATTTCAACCTGTTCTCATCAGGTAGACTTCAAGATGTTGTGGCCTACAACTCTGATCAATTACAGTAACCATGGCTACTGATAAAGTACTGTGAAAACTGTAGGCTTTGTGGAGCCAAAGTTTGCTGACTCTTGAGATAAAGCAATAACAAACTATTGATCACTGAAATAGACTTGCTAGAACATGGTACTGTGCTTATAAAAACAACAACACAATCAGCAGTTTCAAAAGCCACCAAAATATTCACATACTCAGCTGGAGAATATTAAGACCAGTTGTTTATCTGTGGTAGTATAACTATTCATGATGTATGTATTGACTTAGAACTTAATGTTCAGAGTTTGGTAGTATCTTAAATTATGCATCTCTTATAGCAGGTTCAGCTGGACATCTTCTTGTAAAAGAGTCCCTGACTTACAACAGCGCCCTTCAAACTCCCAGCTTTTACAACCATAGAATCATAGAAAAGTGAATTTGGAAGGGGCCTACAAGGCCATCAAGTCCAACCCCCTGCTCAATGCAGGAATACAATCAAAGCATATCTGCCAGGTGATTATCTAAGTTTTTCTTGAATGCCTCCAGTGTTGGAGCACTCACCAACTCTCGAGGTAAATGGTTCCACTGTTGTACTGCTCTAACAGTTAGGAAGTTTTTCCTGATATTCAACCGAAATCTGGCTTCCTTTAATTTGAGCCCATTGTTGTGTGTCCTGCACTCTGGGATGATTGAGAACAGATCTTGCCCCTCCTCTGTATGACAGTCTTGGAGTACCCCGCTTGTTACCTCCTCCCAGTTAGAGAAGGACTCATGAATCATCACCCTCTGAGTACGATTCTGTAGCCAATTGTGTATCCACCTGACACTTGATCTATCCAGCCCACACCTAGTTAGCTTGCTAATCAGGATATCATAGGGCACTTTGCCAAAGCTTTGCTGAAGTCAAGATATACTACATCTACAGCATTCCCTCTGTCTATCAGGGAGGTTACCTGATCAAAAAATGAGATCAAATTAGTTTGGCAGGATTTGTTCTTGACAAATCCGTGTTGGCTTCTAGTTATTACTGCATTGTTTTCTAGGTGCTTGCACAATGACCGCTTTATGATCTGTTCCAGAATTTTGCCTTGGATTGATGTCAGGCTGAATGGCCTGTAGTTCCCAGGTTCCTCTTTTTTGCCCTTTTTGAATATAGGGACAAAATTGGCCCTCCTCCAATCCTCTGGCACCTCACCCGTTTCCCATGATTTCAAGAAAATAATGGATAATGGTTCTGAGAGTTCTTCAGGCAGTTCCTTCAGTACTCTCAGATGCAGTTCATCCGGTCCTGGAGATTTGAACTCATTCACGGTGGTAAGATATTCCTTGACTCTTTGTTTATTTATCTCCAGCTGCAATCCTGTCCTCCCCACTTGCATTTCCAATTAGTTTGGAAGTTCATAGTCTGTCTTATGGAAAAAGACGGAACTAAAATAGGAATTGAGCATCTCTGCCTTTTCTTTGTCCTCTGTTATCATTTTTCCATTTCCATTGCAGAGCTGTGCCACTATGTATTTTGTTTGTCTTTTGCTACTCACATACCTGAAGAATGCTTTTTTATTGCTTTTAGTGTCTCTAGCTAACCTCAGCTCATTCTCAGCTTTTGCCCTCCTAATGCCATCCCTGCATCTCCTTGCTACTTGTCTGTACTCATCCTTGGTGGCCTGGCCTTCTTTCCATTTCCTGTACATGTCTTTTTTGTTTTTTAGGTCTTCCCTGAGCTTTTTGTGAAGCCACACTGGCCTTTTTTCCCCATCTCCCACCTTTATTTCTTGTTGGAATTGTTTGTAGTTGTGCCTTTAGAACTTCTTTTTTTTAGAAGCTCCCACCCTTCTTGGACTCCTTTTCTTGTTAGGATCTCCTGCCATGGGACCTTACTTATCCTTGTTCTGAGATTATTAAAATTGGCTTTTTTTAAAAATCCAGCAGACATGTGTGGCTACACTCTGTTTTCATTTTCTTTGAAATCAAGAATTCTAGAAGGACATGGTTACTATCGCCTAGAGTTCCCCTTACTGCCACTTCCCCCACCAAGTCATCTTTGTTGGTCAGAATCAAGTCAAGGATAACAAATCCTCTAGGTTCTTTCTCCACTTTTTGCAGGAGAAAATTATCAGCCACATAAGCCAGGAATTTCTTGGAAGAGCCATACTTGGCAGAATTTGCCTCCCAAAATATATCTGGATAACTGAAATCTCCAACAGTAACTAATCCCCCCATCCCGTTTAAAAACTCCACTTTTACAATGAATTTGACTGGCACTATAGAATAATACATTTATGTTACCAAGCATGACAGCAATGGAGTGGAGGTGGAAAGGAGAGGAGAGAGGACAGCAGAGGTCAGAGTGGGAGTGTCCAGTAGCAGGCCAAAGAAGGAGGTGAGACAGAAGTGAGAACACATAAGAGATTAGAGTGAAGTGCCCAGAGAACAGAGGGAAGAGATGGGGCAAAGAAGACAACAGGGGTGAGAGGGAAACACCCGGCAAGCAAGGTAAAGAGAGAGGAGATGTGAGGGAGAAGCATGAATAGAAGATTTCATAAAATGGAAGGATTGAGAATTAGTGTAGCATGAGTGAATACCTGTAATAAATAGGTTTCCAAGCAGAAAAAAGTCCCCACCATCATTCTCTTTAGGGAAGAAAACATGGAAACCAATGTTTAAGTAAAACTGTACATTGTCTAGAGTCACTGTATGTTTTGAAGAAATAAAAAGGTCTACTGTGCCATAGCAGGTCATGCATCTTTGCACTGTAGCCCTTAGTTTTTACAGTCTGTCATATATTGCAATGGAAAATTTATCAGCACCTTGCTATTTTTTTTTTAAAAAATGAGAAGAATGTAGTTTTTGTTTTGCTTTATTTTGGTCAAAAGCTACATGCAGAATTTGTTCCTGCTTGCAAAGGGGTGAGGATACCAGCTTATTCTTCAGACCTTTCAATTCACATTTTTACTCTTATCACCCCCATATGATATTCTAACAGGGTTATTGGGAAGGTTATATGGGCAAATATACTTTTATGTCTTGCCACTGCAAAGAAAATTTTATTTCTCACTAGCATTTTGCCAGCAGATCCCAACCCTTGGAATAAAAATATCTCACTGAGGCCAGTCACACCTCACAAAACTTCAATGAGAAATTTCTGAATTTGGAATATATCAGTAGTGTTGTCCATTAAAGGAAGTAGGTTGTCATGCAGGGCAAAGTTTTGAGAACAGACTAGCCATTTGTCTAACCTTGGAAACAATTAATACTAGCATCAGTAATGTTATGAACATTCACATGTTTAATCACCAAGCAAGACACTCTGGCCCTCTATTAGGAGGCAGACATCTGTAAGTCTCCAGTACAACTGATAGGAAATTTGAGCACTTTTGCAAAGACTTTAGCAGAAGAAATAATAAGAAATAGCAGTCTTTTCTCTGTGCTTCTAAGGACTTGGCAATATAGCCAAGGATGACTGGTTTAGCAGATATTTTAATATTACCTTGATATCCCTTAGTATTTAGGAATTACTGTAGTGCAGAATTATGACGTGTATAACTTGGTCTCCTCAGCAGAGGTCTCTGTGATTTCAAACAATGCTGTGGGAAATCCCTAATACGACAAACTGCTAACATCACCATAGCATATCATGAGTGAAACTGATGGAATTAAGCCACCTGGCCAGGAGGGGGTTAACCATAGCTCGGTTTCACTGAAAGTAGTCACATGAGTCTTAATAGTAGCTCCATTTAAATTCCACAGATTCCGGTAGTATTTAGTCACAATTAATTTTTGTTGAATTGTGCCTCAAAACTATCAGAAATGCAATGTTGTTGAGGCACAAGATGCAGTTTTATACCACGTATAGGTTTATCATACAGCACAACATATAAATTGACTGACCAATCATTGAGGCACAATAGATTGGTTCCAGGGTTGGCCCTCCATGAACTGGCAGACTCTTCCTAGTGCCCTCCCCATCCTCTGATGATCATTTGTGAAATGTCAGTTGTGGGGGTAGAGAGGAAATCAGCAAAAAATAGCTTCCCTCCATTCTATTTGTAGGATTCATCTACTATGCATACTTCCATTGTGTGCAACTCTGGACTCAAATCAAGTGCTTTAAATGTACTCTCCTCACATGTCATATCTAAAAGTCAGTGTGATACAAATAGGCTGTCTCCCATTTTGCCAGGAAACAGAAAAAAGGGAAAGGAAAAACAATGTCAGGGATTGTGACATTTAAGAACATTGCTGATGTGGAAAACACCAGTGATCTACGCTATTTTAATCATGCACAAACACTTCTATGTTCATCAATCCACAATCTGGCAACCAAGTGTCATATTTCATATAACCATTGATAAATTAAAGGAGCATTTGTTTATTAACTTAAATAGTGAAAAAATATATAAAAGAAACACAACCAGGCACACAGTCAACCTGAAACTCAATTAACCACAGCAACCTCCAGAATTCATCTTGTGCTTGTGCTTTGTTTTGGGGAATCTTGGGTGCCACCTCATATTGCTATATTCTTTCTCTTTCTCCTTGCCACCACTGGCTGTTCTAGGGTTGCTTGCTATCGTACAGTATACTTCATTTCAAGTGGCAGGAAGAATCTTCTTGAAACTTCACCCTGTTTACAGCGTTTACAGAAGGTTTGGACATGTGTGTGCAATGCTTAGTGGATCACCCACTAAGGCTTCAAGTACACCTAAGATTTTCATTTGCTCTCTAGAACCTACCAGGGCCATAAATGATTGTACAAGAAAAGAAGATGTCACAACTGGCATGGCCTACAGTATGTCCATCATCCAAATTCCATATTAGAATAAGACATTTGTTAGGTGAATACATACTATTTTTAGTGTTGAATCTACTTCCCATAGTGCTCCTTATCTCCTGATATCTCTATCAATCACTGGAGAGGTGGAATGGGCAGGATCCCCAGTTTAGAACCCTAATGGTGAGAGTAACAGTTACATTTGGACAGTATCAGTTCAATTTACAGGTGTCCATGTTATTAACTACTTCTCCAAACAAATATTCTCTGTGTATAGATAAATAAAAAGAAAGTTCTATCTCATCTTTTCTTCCACATTTGCCTTTGGAGGAAGTTTTGTTTTGGGAAGAGAAGTATTCAGTCATATGAGCCTCACCTGCTGTTTTGTGGTATGGCCCCAAAACAGATTTATCACACCAGTGAGCCAATACATCTTCTCCATCTGATCTCCAGTTACTCCAGCTACTTTCCACAAGTTTCACTTGGAGCCTTCAAAGCTTATAATTCAGTCTATTGTGTCTCATTTCCAAGAACCACATTCCCTTTTTCTAAGGTAAGGGCATATAAAATGTCTTTGATTAGTTTCAGTGGCTGAAATCCAGTAGTAAGCTGCAGCTAGAGTAGGCCCATTGGATCAGTGGAACTTACAGAGGAGTTGACTCTGCAGATCCCTACTGATTCAATAGGTAAAGGTAAAGGTTCCCCTTGACATTTAGTCCAGTCGTGTCTGACTCTAGGGCGCGGTGCTCATCCCGTCTCCAAGCCGTAGAGCCAGCGTTTGTCCGTAGACAGTTTCCGTGGTCACGTGGCCAGCGCAACTAGACACGGAACGCCGTTACCTTCCCACCATGGTGGTACCTATTTATCTACTCGCATTTACATGCTTTCGAACTGCTAGGTTGGCAGGAGCTGGGACAAGCGACGGGAGCTCACTCCATCGCGTGGATTCGATCTTACGACTGCTGGTCTTCTGACCTTGCAGCACAGAGGCTTTTGCGGTTTAACCCGCAGCACCACCACATCCCACTGATTCAATGGGCCTACTCTAATTGCAGCTTACTACTGGATTTCAGCCTCTGGCAAATAATTTTTTATTTTATTTGTTTCCTTGTTTCCTTGTTACAAAAGACAGCACTTTTAAAACACACCTCATCCAAGAGTGGTCAAAAGTATTAATGTGATATTGAATCAACAAAAAGTAAACCAACAAAATAAGGCACACAGTCACATAAAGGTAATACCCACTTCTATCATTATCCAAGCGGGACAAAGAGGAGGCACTGTTTTGCATATTCAGTCAAATTAGACTTTGAACTTCTATATAAAGCAGAATTACTGTTGTTTTAGCATGCTGGATATCTGCAGTTCATGCATTATGTTTGCAGATCATCTGCATCTCATTTAGGGATGTAAATGTTTATTTCATTCTCATAGGAAATAATGCAAGTTTTCAAAAGATTTTCTCCACCTGGTGAGCTTTTGCATGGTTTTTTGTTTGTTTGTTTGTTTGTTTGTTTTGCATTTTGGCACTTCTTGGTGAAAATTTGTGGAAGTGTTTTTTGGGGGCAAAAAAAAGAGAGTACTTGACATTGGAAACCCTATGTTTAGTGTAATATACAAAAATTTCCTGTGTAAAATACGAGGTTTTCATGTTTGCTTTTTTTGGGGTGGTGGTGGATGGAGTTGCTGACAAAAAATGTGCTGGTCCTCTGGCTCTTATGTAGGAACAAAATAATCTTGTATTAAGGATGCAAAAATCACTTTGCATGGATATCAGAAAAAAGGACAACACTGGGTGCAATGGGTCAGTAAGAATGAACAAGTGTTTGCTTACAATTCTAGATCAAAGAGGTAAAATAAAATTTATTAAATGCATACAATTTATCCTTTCTCTTTTCCTAAACCTTGCCCTAGTAAAGAAAATCCACAACATCTGTAACAGTATTAGCCCTGAGCCCCAAAAACATTTGTATGTTTGGTGATTGGTTTGACAAGACATACTAGCAAGTGACCATTGGCATCGAGAACTGAGGATGAGGGGGTCCTCATGCTCTTGCTGGTGAGCACCAAATGGTGGTAGCTGAGAAGAAGAATGGCTGAAGTAGCAGGAAACAGGTGCGTAAAAGGTAACTGGCCACAAGCACTTAGCACATCATAGTTGATATTTGCACATTTCTTGAGATTAGCCCAGTCTCTTTGGATCAGACTGATTCAGTTGTTTCTCTGTCTTTCCTGCTAGATCCACCTTTATTTTACTGGTAGCAAGCTCTTCTCTTACTCAAGATATTGTGGATTATGCGTGATGAACAGTTTATTTATTAGACATATGGTACTCTAATGTTAGAATGAAATTTGGCATCTGCTTACTTGAAAGAATATCTCCATATGAACCTACCCATCCTTTAAAATCAGCTGCTATGCTTCTTTTGCATGTGCCTTGTCCTTCAGAGGTATAGTTGAGGGCTATGAGTGAGATAGGTTTCACAGGGGCAGTACCCTATCTGCAAAACTCTCTCTGTCCAAAGAATTTAGTTGTTGTTTTTATCTGTGTTGTGCCGGCAATTGATAATGTTTCTGTTCAAATTAGCATTTGGCTGTGCTGTTACTTAATTTTTATTTGTTGGAAAATCTGGGCTCCAAGGATGCAGTACTATCTACTCAAGATGATGGAGGGCTGGCCAAGATAACACTAGACCATCTGTAACTGTGCTGAATCCAAATCCCTCTCTGCTTGTTGAAAATTACTATCCTACCCTGACCTAGTTTTGTGTCAGTATAGTGGCTGTGTCCCTGGGCTGGAGGAAATTTCAATCTGCCGTGACTTGACTCCACCCTGATCATACGCCTTCTCCACCTTGTTTTTGCTGGCAGGTCCTTTTCCTTGAAGATCTGAGATGAACCAGCAGAAGGGGGTTATAACAGAAGAAGTGTTTGCCTGTACCATACTCCATTTAGTCAGTGAATTTTTGACATAGGTCCCCCACCTCACCAGTGCAATTTGTTAACCATTGACAAACTAAAGTTACTTTTTTGTCTTTCAGTTCCCACAATGTTCTATCTGTCAGGACTTGTGGCCATGGCAGCTGGGGTACTGTGGGGGATGGAGTGTAAAAACCTAACCTTTTCTAGCTCTGAATCGGTTATTTTATGCATTTCTTACTTTGTAAAGTGCTTTGAGTGGCTCCTTTTTTGGGCAGGGGAAAAAGCAGGATATACTTTAAAAAATGTAATACTAAGAACTGTTAGGAGAAATATTTCTAACAATGAAAGAGAAAGATGTCCTGACGTGTCCTTTGCACTGGCTGAATTTTTGAACTGATTCAAGGCTCCAAGTACAGTTGGAGAAGCCTCAAAGATATTGTAAATTAGAGTCAACATTAAGAGTTCCCCTGAGGCTGATCTGGCAGTTGAGAACAGCAGAAGTGAAATGAACAGCTGGTGAATACTCTGTTTCCTTTATATATTCATTAAAACCCTTTTCAGCTTCACTGTACCTCTTGTCATGAGATTTCCTCAAGGGGTAAATCTGTCTGTCTAGTGGTATTCCTGTTCTATCCAAGTAACTCAAGAAGTTTCGCTGGAGCCCTGACGTTTTGTGATCCAAATTCAGAATATATAGACTACAATATTTGGGCAATTAGGCAATTTATCTGAATGGCTCTGTTGTCTATCAAGGCTTGCCTGTAGAAAACAAAGAACTTAATAGGCAAGACTTACTCATCTCATGTCCACAATGAAAGTACTAACATTACTAATGCTAAAACACCATATATAAGTGAGTTTCAGAGATCAGAAACATTTTTGTTTTGAACCAGGTGAGTGGTTAAAACCAATATGTAGCAGAAGGAAAGCAGGGGGAGCCCTAATAGAGTCTTTGGTAAGTTCAAAAAACAAGATTCAGTTTTCACTACTCATAAGCAGCTTAAGTTCCAGTTGTTCTGCTGAGGCATTTTTGCAGAGGAAACAACCTCCAATTTGTAGTTCTTTGCTAGGTTCAAAGGAGGGAGAGGAAGACAAAGGACAAAAGGGTGGAGCCTTATGTGCCCAAAAATAAATGAACTAGGGTAGATAGTTCCAATCAACACTACGGTTTAACCTTCCCCTCCCTGGAACTATTGCATGCAAGGTTACCGCCATATTATTCTCTTAAAACTTTCTTGTCTCTAGTATATGGACTGGAGAAAACCTTTGCACCAGGAAGGGGAGGTCTGACTGCTCATGCTCACTGAAGTATTTTGTAGTTATTGCCCAAACCTCTTGCCAGAACTTCAGAACTAATGAGTCTCATTGAGGTGAATGGGGCTTACTTCTGAGCATGATAGTAAATTGGGATTTTAGGTGTACCACAGATGTATGTATCCTTGGACAAATAAACACACAGAAAGATTAGCCAGAGAGTGGGGAGAAGGAGAGAACAAAAGAGGAGTAACAGCCAGAGACAGAGGAGGCAAAGAGAGAGAGGTAGAGAGCACTTCTTCGGAACATTCTGTGACCACAGGAATCTGTAACAACTCTTTTTCCTTGCTTCCATTTCCTTTTTGCTTTTTTCAGGTATTTAGGTAGAACAGGCCTCTCTTGGTGTACTTTAAAGTCAACCTCATTCAGTTTAACAGGACTTATTCCCGAAAGGGAGCTTAGCCTGCAGGTCTGTGCCTATGAAGTCAGTAGTGATTCCTTTTGATGTGTGTTGGGCTTACTTCTGGGCAAGAAGTTATATTAGGATTGCAACCTTATCACATGAATAAGTGTCACCAAACTCACTTGGATTTCTTTCCGAATATGCTGGCAGGCAGAATCATTTGCAGACACATTATTCTCTCCTTGGGCTGATGCAATGTAAGTATCAAAAGCACTGCAATCTTGTGTGAGCCTACTCAGAAGGAAGGCCCATTGAGTTTAGTGAAATATACCATGGAAGAAATAATTGGGTATCATAGATTTCTCAATGATTTCTTCCATTGTATATATGGTTGTATTGTATGGTGTTAAATTTCTGTTTTAAAAAGCCAGCAAAATCAATCCTTTAAAAAACCCTCTTGTTTATGAATGTGTGATATGGCTTCAATAGCTACAATTCAAAATGCCAGGAAATGGCCTGACGTTACCTTGTAATATTCTGTTTGGATTGCTGGTAGAAGAAAGGATACCAAGCTTTACATGGCAAAGGTCAGTCTGAATGTTGAAGATGTCAACATCAGCAGTCAAGATGACCTGCAGGATCCCCTCTTGACCTCAATACAAAGAGACAGCAAGCAAGAGAAAAACCCAGAACCTCACACCTGTTTTTGTCAGTTAACCACTTGTGATCCAAACACAAAGCAATTGTCATGGCTGTTTTTCAACAAGTTATCTATCTATTTATAGCTTGTAGCACAAAGCAATCCAAATGCCTAGAATAAATCTTCTATTTCATGAGGTATTGGCAAGACTTCTGGGCAGTTTCTAGGGATACTTCAGTAAGTATATGCAGCTAGAGTTCATGAAGATCTTCCTATATAAAACAAGCATCTTTAAGGTCCTGTATCTCCTGAATGACAGGCTGCGGCAACTTCAATAAAAACAAAAAAAAGTAGCAGAATCATTTCCTTCCCCCAAAGCAATGGTACGCATTAGAAGAGGAGAAGAAAAAAACCCTGACATATTTGCTATGAGTCACAAAAAATGTTGGCATAACAATAGTATAGCAGGGATGGAAAGATTTCATTTACGCTGTTTTGACTGGTTAGGCGAAAAGCAGAGGTCCACTCCTGTGTACCTGTAAACGGAAACACCCCCCCCCCAAGAAACAATGGGTGTTTCCATATAAATGAAAATATTTCTTAGCATTAAAAAACGTATCATAGCTTGGGCCAAAGGACAGAAATATTGTTTAAATCTCTATTTTGAAGTCTCTTGTCAGTATCTCAAATATATTCTAATGCAGTTTGATTTATCACATTGATTCCAGTTTTATGGTTCGTTCTTGAAAGAAATTTATCTCTGGTGTCAAAGATGTATTCTCTGCTGCAGTCTTGCAGGCTGCAGTCACTCATCATTTAGTTTGGAAATTCCATTGTAAATTCAATCCACAAAAAAACATTTTTTGAACAAAGTGTCATCTCTTCTGACCCTGCTCACAACTGTGTGACCTTTGTCTCCTGTTTCCCTAAATATACGGCTCAATTTACATGGGGTGTCTGAACTATTTCCTTTTAAAAATGCTCTTGATTTCGTCTACTCTACACATTTTTCTTTCAGTCAAGCTTACTTGTGGGTGTCTGAGCTTGGCTAAGGAGAAAGATGTCTGAGTTTTGCAAGCCAACACACACCTTATCTACTTTGAACTGAGGTCTTTAGCAAGCCAGATTTATATATGGTTAGCCAGAGTTTAAGCAAATGAGCTTGATGGCATCACATATGATTGATGCCATGCTATTTCTAAAGAAAACACAATGAGTGATTAGGAGAAAATCTGCACTAAGTATAACAGTTTTATGCCATTTTAACAGTCTTGGCCCCAATTCTATTGCATCCTGGGGTTTGTAGTTTCGATGAGATACTTAGAATTCTCTACTGGAGAACACCAGCACACTCCCGTGAACTGTAGCATGAGATGTGGAGAAGTGCGGGAAGGTCAGAGTTATGTTTGTTCTGTGGTCTGCCCTGAAATCTCTAAGGCTGGGAAACTTAACTTAGGCCCAGAAGACCTAATGTGTCCATAGACACCTTCCATGGCACCCTCCAGGCTCTTGAGGATTTTCTTTTTAGTGTTTAACTTAAAAAACCACCACCACCTCTACTACCACCAAGAACACAATGAGCATATAGATGTGCGTTAGGTGGCTTATTTGCTTGTTTTGTGTGATTATTGTGTTTGCCTCCGTATACCTTTATATGTGTGTGTTTCTCTCTGAATGAACTCACTTAAGCTCTCCAACTTCTGTCTGGTGCAGTGGGGGATACTGTGCAATAATCAGTCTTAAAGCAGGAACAAACCACGTGTCTGGATGGTTTTTATACATTGTGTGGGCTGCATTCTATTCTTCACCTCAGGTGGCAAAATGTGCTTTGCTGCCCCTATATTTTTTCATACTCTGTGTGTATGAAAAAATATGGAATATGTGTGTACAGAAGACAAGGCAGAACAAGTGTATCTGCAAATCCCACTTCCTTCTTACAGCTATTAAAAGTGGATCCATTGGACCTCAGGTCACATTCCCTTCTTATAACAGCTTCATTGGGCAGTACTTTGTTTTTGGGCCCAGTTCAAGTACTGGTTATGACCTGTAGAGCCCTACAAAACCTGGCACCAGGCCAAATGAAAGACTGTATTCTCCAGTATGAGCCTGTCAGAGTGCTAAGATATTTGGGGGAAGTCTCTCTTTTGGTCATACTATTAGCAGATATGATTTCCATAAAAGAAAATACATGATTATCATAGTAATCCTTGGATCTCTCCTGCTTTCATGCAGGAGGATTTGTAGGATTCTAGTCTTTGCTTTGAATTTGAAAATCACTTTGTTCCATCAAAGGTTAAAATTGTGATATCCAGGATGAACAAATTACCCAAGGTTGTCCCTAATGAATATAATATAATTTAATGTCGTTTAGTTTAATGAAGAAGAAAATGCCAAAGCAGGACTGCAGGTGAACCTCAAGAAGACCAAAATCATGAATACAGAGGAAATACACAACTCTGATGTTGAGAATGAAGAAATTGAAGTTTTTAGAGATTTTTTTTTATACCTTGGTCCAATCATTAAACCAAATGGAGACTGCAGCTAAGAGATCAAAAGAAAACGCAGATTCGGAAGGGTAGCAGTGAAGGAACTAGAACAGATCATCAAGTGTAAGGATGTGTCACTGGAGACAAAGGCCAAGATCATCCATACTGTCATATTTGTGATCACCATGTATGGGTGTGAAAGCTGGACAGTAAAGAAAGCTGACAGGAAAAAAATGATTTGTTTCAAATGTGATGCTGGAGGAGAGCATTTTGTATACTACAGTATGTACGGCCAGAAAGACAAACAAATGGGCCCTAGATTAAATCAAGCCTGAACTACCTCTGGAGACAAAAATGATGAATCTGAGGCTGTCCTACTTTGAGCACATCATGAGAAGATGCATTTCTCTGGAAAAGACAATAATGCTGGGAAAGGTTGAAGGCAGAAGGAAAAGAAGACAACCAAATATAAAATGGACTGACACCCAAAGCCACAGGCTTGAGTTTGCAATTGCTGAGCAGCACTATTGAGGACAGGACAGTTTGGAGATCGCACATTTGTGGTGTCACTGTAAGTCAGGGGCAACTTGACATCACATAACAACAAAAAGGTTTAAGGATAACATTTATATCAATTAAGTTATGCCTTTTTATGCTAGCTGGAAAACTGGCCTGGAATTTATTTGACTGGGTTCAGTGTAAATACCAAGAAAGAAAGAGAGGTGTTAATTGACCAATTGGGAAGGTTTTGTAGGTCATTAATCATTTACAAGATAAATATTTTATTTTTGTAGAGTATGTGGCTTTGCGTCATTAGAAAAACAAATACAACTTTTTAAATGAGTGTTTTTATATTTCTGTATTTTGCCAGACTTTGCACTGGGACTTCGTATGATATAAAGTAATCTAATCTAGTGTGATTACATTGCATTGCACTCTTAACTTAAGAAAACACTGTTTTCTGTTATAAGAGCTTAATCTACACATCCTGTTTATACTTCCTTTTAAAAGAACCTCTCTCAATAAATAGGCAGATATTTGTTTTTGTTATTCTTGTTTTATTTTTGAGACTTATTCAAGTGAAACAACTTAATTTGACTTACAGTTAACAGTATAAGAACAATTACTGGCATTACCCAGACTTTCTAAATACCAGAATAATTTTCAGGGCCGTCCACTAATTCCTTTTTTATTCGTCTGTTTTATGGCTGTGTCACAGAGAAGCTTTCCCCAACTCTCCTCTACAATCCCTCCAAGTTTGGCGAAGATTGGGTTTCTCTAAGCCAGCTACTAAAGAGCACTTTCCTAGGGGGACCCACTTTGCGGGTGTATAGGCTGGAGGTCTATTCTTCAGTGGGGGCCTTATGCACCCAGCTAGGAAATAGTGCAGTGCACAAGGGAGGATTGTAAGTGCTGTGCTTGATTGGCACCTTCTTAGAGAGTTAGCCATCTTGGAATGATGCCCTCAGATAGTAAGACACATTAGGCAAACAGCTGATTTTCCCTCCTTGAAATGAGATGAGGGAATGAATGTTGGATGGATGCTATGTTGATGTATCTGTCTTTCTAAAACCAGAATATGAGGAGAGTGAGAAAAGACAATCTGGTTGGGAGGGATGGTAAGGCACTTAAGAAAGGGAAGGTCATTCACTAAGCAATTAGTTGGGGTACTTCATTGTTTATGGGAACAGTGCAGGCAATGCACCTTAAGTAGGGATGTCTGTGATAGCTTTTGGGGGGCAGGTTTTCACCTAGGCAGTTGTGTTCCTGGGGCAAGGGCAGCCAACAGCCTTTTCAAGAAGCTGGGCCACAGCCCAGTCCTGTGGGGAGGAGGGATGGAGGAAATGAAGCACCTCACACTGACATCAGGACCCCTTTCAGGGGAGCATCTGTGCATGCTTGTCAAGATGAAAGGATTCCACTCCCTAGTACCCTGCAGCCCATTTTCTTTTGTTTGCCTTCACCCAAGATGTGTGGGCTCCTGGACCACAAGAGACTCAAGAAATCTTAAATCCACCCAAGACATGCCATGTCAAAACTGCTAAGGAGTGAAAAGCACTGTGGGTGACAGGGCCCTACCAGGTGCTACCCCTTCCTATCCTGGGGGATCTTCACATGGGTGTGGTTCCTAAGAAAATGATCGAGGAATTCATGTTTACTAATTAGTTGCAGTTTTAGAAGAGGTAGCTGTGTTAGTCTGTGCTAGCATATCAGGCCAAAAACAAACAAACAAAAAATATGAAAAAAATAAGAAGTCAAAAATATTGTAGCACCTCAAAGACTAACTGCTATATTTTAATGTAAGATTTTGTGGGGACTTATGTCTGAGGAAGTGGACTTGTCCATGAAAATTCACATTAAAATATATCAGTTAGTTCTTAAGGTGCCACAATGTTCTTGTCTTTGTTACTTTTATATTATACTTTTGTTTTTTTACCTGTTAGCCTTATTCATAGTTTTCATACCCCAAAAGGGCCTCAGCCAGTGACACCAGCCCACCAGAGATGTTTATGATATGCTGTGCATTGTTTGTCTACTCAGTCAGGTTGGAAAAGTCATGAGAGCTGGTGGCCTTAAGGCAAAATGAAGCATTCAGTAAAGCATTTAGTGTTATATCAGTTAATCCCAGCTATTGTACCAGTTTATGATCCTCCATGTCCATTTGGACACACTGGCAGTCTGAGTTTTTATATGCATTTCAATGGACTTCAGTGCATACAGCACTCGCTGGCACACTGGACTGGGGCAAACATAGATGTGACAATTACTATCTGATGGAAGGATTTCAGAAATAAGGAGGCCCTCTTCTGGCTTGACAACCAGACAGTGATAAGGGATTAAAACAACAGACATCTAGATCAGAGAGCTATGAGCTTGACATGCCAATTTGTGTTATCACCTTTACAGCCTGTCATATTCCAGATGTTGATAACAATATTGCAAGCATTGTCTCTCAGTTTTGGGAAAGACAGTTTCATTCCCTGGTTTTGGAGGCAAGATGAACACTTGAAGCCATTCTCCAAGCCACTTTGGAGTCTTTGCAATGGTCCATAATGCATGGAGTTACAGCTCCATTGTTGACACTGTGTTCATATACCTTGGCATTGAAGGGCGATCCTAGAAGTCTCCAAGAGGGAGGCTCTGGTGGGTGACCAACCACAGAATCATTGGCCAGCTTGAGGAAATGGTTCTGGGCTTTGACTACTGTGGACATCTACTGGGCAGCCATCTCATTCTTTAATAAGATCAACAGCTTTGGTGACCTGTGCACATTATTCGGTTTTTGCTAAACCTTGGAGTAGTGGCAAATCTTTCCTTAGTGCATCAGAGTAGGTGACGGGAGTTCCTGACCATTTGGTAGAGGTTGCCTTCTAGTTGGGTTACAAGGCCACATTGTTTGCAGTGGCTTTTGCACTAGCCTTTTTTAGGATCATCAGGAAGCGTGAGCTAGTTTCAGGATCACAAAGAGCAGGGTTCTTAGGATGTCTGACATCTCCATGGAGTGGGACAAGGTTCAACTGGTTGTCTACTGTTCAAAAATAGACCAAAAGGAGTGTGGAGAGGTGGTGTCCTATTGATCAGTGCAGGGCACTGTTGCATTTAATATGAGGAGGAGTAAAGTAGGCAATGGAAAAGGGGCTCTGCTGAGGGGTTGTGATCTCAACTGGTTAGTCAGTTATGTATCATCAAGTGAAAACCAACTTATAGTGTCCCTAATAGGGCTTTCAAGGTAAGTTATATATTTAAGGATGTGGTGGCACTGCGGGTTAAACCGCAAAGCCTCTGGGCTGCAAGGTCGAAAGATCAGCAGTTTGATTCCACGCGACAGAGTGAGCTCCCATCGCTTGTCCCAGCTCCTGCCAACCTAGCGGTTCGAAAGCATGTAAATGCGAGTAGATAAATAGGTAACATCACGGTGGGAAGGTAACGGCGTTCCGTGTCTAGTTGCGCTGGCCACGTGACCACAGAAACTGTCTATGGACAAATGCTGGCTCTATGGCTTGGAAACGGGGATGAGCACCGCCCGCCCCCTAGAGTCGGACACGACTGGACAATTTGTCAAGGGGAACCTTTACCTTTTACCTTTACTTCTTCAGTAACTTTACATGGCTGAGCAAGAATTCGAGTCCTGGTCTCTAGAGTCCTAGGCTATCACTTTATCCATTACACCCCACTGGCTACCCTGGGACTCCCAACTATTGTCCATGAAAGCTGCCTTGTGATGCTAGGAATTGCTCCATTTAATAGAATCAATTCACACAGTCAACTGTCAATCATCAAATACAGGCGGAGTGGTGACACACAGTATGTTTCTGACCCAGAATGCCATGGGCTTTCAGAAGCTCAGTCTGGTAGCAATTTAATGCCATCCAAAGCATGCTGTCTATAAATCCCACTGAGTTCAATGGAGTTTGCTTTTTGGTAAGTGTTCTTACAGCTCTATAGATATTACCAGATAGCACGGCTTTGAAATCAGCAAAACATCAGCATGAACTGGGCAACGTTGTCAGTGACAGAAAGCATGTGATTTGCCAGTTATCTCTTGCAACATACAAAGGTCTGGGGGAAGGATGTGCAAAAGGAGAATAATTGAGATCTGTGTGCCATTCTCTATGCTGTCTTTCTTAAAACCAGACGTTCTGTTCTTTGGTTGCTAAGAACTAGTTGTTCACTCATATCAATGATGGATGAGTTCACTGAGTCATCGAAAGGTAAAAATCTGTGAACTCAGACTAGATAAATTTAGTGGAAAATTGAATATGACTACAGCAGTAGCTTGCATTGGAAGGGGGGGAAATGTGAGTTGGGAATATTTTGAGACAACAGCTCTGTGCAAACCTTACAGAACAAATAAAATTATCTTATGTTCTTTCA
Organism: Intellagama lesueurii; assembly: GCA_037013535.1. Lineage (NCBI taxonomy): Eukaryota > Metazoa > Chordata > Lepidosauria > Squamata > Agamidae > Intellagama > Intellagama lesueurii. The sequence continues at coordinate 61,412,215 of JBAJHW010000003.1, read as the reverse complement.
TACAGATAGCACTATTTAACTAAATATACTGTATAATCTGAGCCAGAAACCACAAATAAGAGGTATACAGTGTTGTCTTAATATAGCATAACATGTTACTACTTGATATGTAAGCATTTTATACACTACAGCCTTCCTCAACGTTGTGCTTTCCTGATGAAATGGATGGTACTTCCTATGATTATGGACCCAAGCGAGAGACCCTGACCCTTGCTTCCAGTCCACAATCGCACACACCACATTTGACTTTAAACACTTTATTGGAATGGATTGTAGATAAATGAAAGACTATAGCTTTGGCTACAGCGGAATGGAACTGGCACAGCATGAGAAGTGGATACCTGCATTGGGTTATTCACCTGCCACCATATGCCTACCACACCACCCTTACTGGGGACTAAGGATTGGCAACAAAAGTTGGGTCTACCTTTGGGCACAAGACAGCTAGGGAGATCCCCTTGGTACTCCTTGTGGAGGGGCCTGTGGCAGCCCTCGTGAGCCAGGCATGCCTCTGCCAGCCCTCCAGTCCTTGACCCCAACTGGGGGGGGGGGAATCTCCAGCCTGGGATAGGTCCACCTGTCTGTTTCCATCAATAACGATCCACTCTTATGTGCAAAAACTGCCCCCACAGTGACAGAAACTTACACACATATAACATCCTGTTGTAACAACATACAAACTTTGCATGCTGCATCTCCCCGCCATTACAACTAATTGCAGTATCTAAAGGGAAGGGTGAGGAGGTGGAGTCCCAAAAAAAGACTGGCTGAAGGAAGCCTGGTGGACTGGATTGAAGACTGCTCCTTTATTGTCTGCCAATTGGGCTCCATGCCCTTGCCATTGATTGGCTGAGGGTCACCTGATTGGTTTGCTCAGGGTCTGGCAAACTGGCTAGGCCAACACAAAGCTCCCAGGGCCTCCTGGGAACATGACAGGGACTGTTTTCATGTGGCTAGGCCTTGCTGGACCACAAACTGGGAGCCCAGGTAGGAATTGGCGGACCCTACTTGCCAGTCAATGTGGCTTAAAAACAGGCCATAATGATATATGACACAAAGAACAGAAAATACAAGTGAGGGCAAGGAGCATCTCTTGTCCAGCTGAAATTATTTGGTTTTGGTATTTTTAAAGAGGAAGTGATAATATCACCAAATCTTTTCTTCCTTTTGAACTAAAGGGATCATTATGTGCTCTCTTTTTTTCCTATTCTGAATGCTGCTGAAACTTCCCTTAGCCTTTTAAGTCAAAACAGAAACAAGACCAAAATTATTATGGTACTAAAACTGTATTTCAGTATAAACTTTAGTGGAGTATCATCCACTATTTTGGAGTAATCCACAAATGATCACACTGAAATAAAGTTTTAGTACCATGATATTTTCAGTTTTGCTGAAACAGACTAACATGGCTATTTCTCTGAAAGTATTTACAGTCTTTATAATCAAACTCTGGTCTATTGCTTACTGCATATTTGAAACCGGTAACCTCTCATTCTGTCTATGTGACATTCCTTTATATTATTTTCACATTTTCTGGAGGACAGCTGAATCCCTTTTTTTTTCCTTCCACCACTTTTCTGTAGGAAAATAATGTCAGCCACACAAGTCAGGAATTTATTGGAATGGTCATTTTTGGCAGAGTTTGACTCCCAACAGATATCAGGATAATCAAAATCTCCCATTACTACTACATTGTGCCTTTCTGAAATTCTTGCCATTTGTTTTTCAAGGGTTTCACCCTTATCTTTTCCTTGATTGAGTGGTCAGTAGGAGACTCCAACTACCATGTTCCTTTTATTTTTCACCCAGTTATATTAATCCAGATGCTCTCAGTGGGACAACTAAGCTCATCCTCCTCTTTTTTTGTTTGTTTGTTCGTTTTTGCAGGAGTATGCATTTTTGACATACACTGCAACTCCATCACCATTTCTATTCTTTCTGTTCTACTTTATCAATTTATATCGTTTAATTGTTGTATTCTAGTCATGGGAGTCATCCCACCAAGTTCAGTTATCCTTATCAAGTTATATTTGTTTCCCATACTTCTGGCATTTGTATATAGGCAACAGAGATTGTGTGATTTGTGGCCTGCTTTCCTTCACACATTTTTGAAGACTATTATTTGAACTCCATTAGAGCTGCCCGGTCTGTTCCCCTTATTGTTCATCTATTTTTTCTTTACCTCTGAGCTTGCATCTCACTTCCCCTTCTAATTCAGTTTAAAGCCCTCAAGAAATTCTTCATGCTATAACCAAACACATTCTTCCCACTCTGTGTGAGGTGCAACCCATCACTCTCTAGCATTCCATCTTCCAGGATGTAAACACGGTGGTCCCAAAATCCAAATCCCTCTTGTCAGCACCACATTTGTAGCCAGTTGTTTGCCCAGAGTATTTCCCTTTCTATTCCTCTTCTGGCTCCTAAAGTCATTGAGTTTTCTTCCCAGAGTTTCAAAGCCTGATATGATTTCTTTGTAGTTCCTCTTGGCTGTGTCATTTGTTCCCACATGGATGAGAAGAAAGGGATATGCATCCATGGGTTTTTTGAGTAATGGCAATCCTTTTGTCACATTTCTGGAGACAGCAAACCTGGCATATCCATGGAACTTCCCAGCATATTTTGGTTTCAATCCTACACAGTAGGATCTCCTGCTGAAACTACTCTTCTCTTTTTTTTGTAAGGTGTGGGTCCAGTGACTCACAGTGACCAGAGTTTCATCCTCTCTCATGTTCTCCCATGGAGGTCTCCTGTATGTCTTCCTCTGCGTACTGTTTGTAAGACTTGTCTTCAAGAATCTTAAAGCTGTTTTGAAGTTCCACTGGTGAAGAGTGTCTTCTTCTTTTGCTCTTAAATGTGACCCTTTTCCATGGTGCTTCATCCACTCTGTTTATTCTTTCCTCAGCATCCTCCTCCTCTGCTTTGACATGCTGACATGTCCAGTGCCTCGCATGGCTGCTTGAGAGTTCTAGCTATGTATTCTTCATCTTCTTTTATAGCTTTAACCATGGCCATTCCCTGCTTCAGTTCTCTCACTTTCTCTTCCAACAATGCGTCCAATTTGCACTTGCTATATGTATATGCCATGTTGTTTGTTCTCAGGCACAAACACAAACACTGCACATTTTACAGGTCATCACCACAGAAGCGTCTCATCCCTCCGTGATCCCTGGTACCTTTTTACTTTCTTCTGTACTTCTATTAGTGTCCTTTGCTTTGCCTTCTCTGCCTCGAAGTCCACTAATATGTAACTCTGCCTTTGTCTCCATGGTCTCCCTTTTCTTTTGTCTCTTCTTCCACTAGATTCTCTCCTTGTTATACCTCCCAAGTCAAACTCCTGATCACTCACTCTCTGGGGTTTGTCTCAGCTTTGATTCTTTTGCTGTGCTGTTATGAGTCAGCAAAAAGAAGAGTTCTATAAAATGGTGCTATAGATGCTATAAGTTGGATTTGATATGGTGGCTACACTTAATGGGACAAAACAGAGGAGGCTTGCCTAATGTGCCTTGCTGATTGAAGCAGCACTGCCCAATTGCCCTCAGAATAGGTAAGAACTCAAAACAAATATGGAGACCTCAATCTATTTGTGTGTGGAGAATTTATTAAATTAAACATGAATGTCCTTTGCAGTCTCAAAAGGCCAGTGGCACACTCCTGGAGAATGGCCTTCACAAAGGATTTCTGCAATACAGGGTGACAAGTATTCTAGTAGATACAATGAATATGTATCATTTAGATTAGAGTACACTAGTATAGACTGGTGAGGAATCCAGTTTCAGTCTGAGTATTGAATGAGCATGTCTTGATCTACACTTTCTAGACCAGTGGTTCCCAAGCTTGGGTCCCCAGATGTTCTTGGACTAAAACTCCCAGAAGCCCTCACTGCTATCTATGCTGGCCAGGATTTCTGTGAGTTATCATCCAAAAACATCTGGAGAGCCAAGGTTGGGAACCACTGCTCTAGACCATCTGCAGGTGAGGAGACAATTTGTTCTGGAGAATGCTTGTAGACATAGGCTCCCCAAATACACATGCATTTGAAAAATGCAAAGGGAAAAGGAGCACATTTCAAATGCCTGCAGAATACTACTTAAATACACTGTTAGCTGGTTGGAGGAATGTGTTCAAGAAATGTGGATTATGTGCACAAACATTTATATGTCTGATAAAAAAAATAAGTAAACACAGATCTCTTCAAATTAAAACACACTAACAATAGCAAAGCTCTAAAACAGATGGCACTAGGCATAGACCAAATGTTGACATGTGAAAGAGACGGCATATGTGGATGCACACTTTATAGATGTGTACATCCTTAGTATAGAGTTTGATGCCACAGATGTTTTGGGAGGTCTGCCCCAACCTGAGGAGGTGCAAAAGACAGAAATTTGCCATGTTCCAACATTCTTAGAGAGAAAAAAGATTACACTATGTCTGTTTAGAATTTGGACTCTAATCTTCAGATCTGACAACAAATTGTGCTGAAAGCTTTTTTTCAAAAATGCATTGACGTCAGTTACCTTGTGTGTTCTGAACAAATCCCTATTTTCATAGTTTCATTTGCTTATCAGTATTGTTTTTTTCCTAACACTGATAGCCCTATAACAGTGGCATATGGACACATCTGAAAAGAATTTAGCAATGCCCATGTTTCTAAACACAAGCATACCTTATTAAAAGCAGATATTTTTTTTCTTATGCTTTGTAGGGAGCCATGGAAAATATAAAAAGTAAGTACAGATCGAAGTGAAATGAGCAACAGTACCTGCTCTAATTAATTTCTTTCACACACAAAAATGTTTCTGGTCAATTAAAAATAGAAATCACAAAGAGTCAGCATTTTTAAGTCCCCCAGTTGCTTTTGGTTTAATGACGATCTAGATTTCATTTTTAAGAAAACTAATTATTTCCATTTATACTTTCTGGTCATCCTGAAGGTAAGTAGCATTTTAAACTGTTTTTAAACAGAAAATGTCTTCAGTAAAACAGGTAAAAGAAGATCCAGTCTGTATGTCTGTGAACAGGATGGTGATGATGATGACGACAACGACAATTTTGAACAGCAGAGACACACCCCATTCCAAATCGCAAAATGCTTTTCAGATTTTCTTGAGTTTCAGTCCAAATATTGGTTTGCATGCAGAACAGAGGCACTCCTGTTTCAGAAGCACATGATAGATACATTAGTCTTATTTGGACATTGAGAAAAGGAATTATCTGAACATGTGGAAAAGGGGAGGGTGATAACTCTGCCTCTTCTGTTGCCACTCTTTGAGGGAGACACTCCAGCTGTTCTTGGCAGGCCATCTGCCCAGGGAGACCCTTGTGACCCTTGATGACACTGAGAGCAAGAATGAGGTCCCAGGTGGGAGAATGGAGGCAGAGTCTGATTTGGCCACATCTCTGGGTTGGGATGGAGACCAGTTACTTTTTGTGGGTCTACATCTATCTGGGTGTCCCAATTAAATGAGTCCCACTGAATCAATTACTGAATGGTGAGTGTAATTCCCATTGATTCCATGGGTCTACTCTAGTTGGGACTACCAATTAGATCCAGGCCTTAAGCTACACATTCCAGAATTCCATAGGCAGCATGGCCATTACCAGGCTGGCTGGGGAATTCTGGAAGTTATACTCTGAAAAAAACATTTTTCCCAGTTTTTAGACAGGGCCATACTGGTGCGTTCCTGAAGCTACATTGTTCCCTGTTCTCAACCCATGCAGGGCTGTTCCTATAAACATGCCTTTCCCAATGCTGAATCTTTTTCTGATTTCTAATCTTTTTAAATATACAAAATTGTAGGCAATATTTCTTGTACTCACAGTCTTCTTTAACCTGAATAGTTCTCCACCCAAACACATTTTGCTTGGAAGAAATGTTCCATAAATTTCACTGGCTTAGGATCAGAGCCTTTTTGAACTAATATGAATGAATATTAAATGGATATTTTTCATTTTTGCACATGAATAATTTTATTTCTTGAAAGGACTGGACTGTAAAGAATCCCTTATCTAACAAGAAACCTTTCCAGATGGAAAACAAAGCTGGAAATAATCAAAGTAAGCAGTGAGGGACATTAACTATTTCAACAGCCAACTAAAGGAAGCAGTGACTTCTACACTAAAGGTACAGGTAAAGGTTCCCCTTGACATTTAGTCCAGTCGTGTCCGACTCTAGGGCGCGGTGCTTATCCCCGTTTCCAAGCCATAGAGCCAGCGTTTGTCCGAAGACAGTTTCCGTGGTCACGTGGCCAGCGCGACTAGACACAGAACGCCGTTACCTTCCCACCGAGGTGGTACCTATTTATCTACTCGCGTTTTTACATGCTTTCGAACTGCTAGGTTGGCAGGAGCTGGGACAAGCGACGGGAGCTCACTCCGTTGCGTGGATTCGATCTTACGACTGCTGGTCGTCCGACCTTGCAGCACAGAGGCTTCTGCAGTTTAATCCGCAGCGCCACCACGTCCCGACTTCTACACTACAAAGGTGTTAAACCAAGTCTCAGAATGAATGAATGAATGAATGAATAGTAATCTGCATACAGCACTGATTTCATTAATACTAGCTTTCATTTTTCATGCAAAGGATCAAACTATTCCTGAAGATTTGCGGCAGTTTGTTTGCTTCTGATATGTATGTAAGAGAAGTGAAATACCAGCATAATCTGTGAGCTGTCATGGTAAATATGGCAACCCGATTTCATGGATCAGAAGCAAAGAACCTCAGGCTGGTGGGGGGGTTGAATTTGGCTCTCCTGAGGCCCTAATCCAGCTCTCTCAGTTTTCAGAGGACCTCCCCCCATTTCCATGAATATCATTGTTTTAGCATCTTCATACCTTTATACAAAATTTTCTCCCCTTTCTTAAAAGTTAAAACTTTTTTCCTAAGTTTGGTTGCAGACAGTAAAAGCTGTAAACTAATATTTTTGATATTTGGAGGCCCACCCTTTTTTCCTTGGGCTGGATGCATCACTTACATTTGGATCCAAAGAACTTCTCTGAAACTGAATTTGAACATTGCAAGTGAATTTTGACACTGCGATGAAAAAAGTTTGTTAGTCTTTCTCTATACATGGACAAATAATTGTCATTCTAGTTTCAGTTCCTCATGTATCCATATGTATCTATTTCATTATGTTTCCACAGGGATCTGTGATTCTTAAAAAGGGAGAAAGAGAGAGAGAAAAGTTAGCATGAAAGTTTGTACATAAATACATATTTAAATATGGACTGAAACCCTGTTGCACAATTACATAAATGGCTTAATGTTTGGAAGCAAATTACTGTAAGTTAAGAAATCTCTGTTGACTTTATCTGCTTCATATTGAGTCATGTGACTCGGCATGAAGATAATCTATCTCAATTTTTCTTAATTTACAGTAATTCATGTCTAAAAGCCACACAGTTTGTGTAAATGGGCAACAGAATTTCAGGCAATGTTTTGGAACATATTTTATTCAAAATATGCATTTGTCAGCATATTCTATTACAAAGTACATATTTAGACATATATTTTGCCTTAAAATACAGAGTTCTATATGTGTTTTGATATCTTTTTTCCAGGTATGTATGCACTACAAAATTCGTAAAAGTGTGAATTCTGACAGACAACTGTCGTCATCTAGAGGATTCAGAAAAAAGTTAATTTGATTTGGATGCATAAAACAAGAACCTGTGAAAAGTATTTTCTTAACTACAGCTCCCGGAATTTCTAAGACAGGATAGCCTATGTATGACCTTGCTGGCTGAAGAATTCTGGAATGGCAATCTAAAAAGTACTAGTTCTGTATTATTCTATATCATGACTGGAGACATTTTTAAATGAGTCATTATGTATGTTTTGTAATAACACTCAGTAATCATGAATTGACATATACTACGACACTGCAGAGGAATATAGTGTTTGCTTGTGCACATAAAGGCTTCCATGTGATCTAAAATGCCAGGTGCAGGGCATCAGACAATGTAAAGCCTTCACGCTTACAGGTCTATGTGCATTGACTCTGTCCCTGCCAATATTTGTGCTTCTGTGTTCAGACATCAGTTAGTAGATTGAGTTGGTGCTTTCAATGTTTGTGGTTCAGTTATTTGGTGAGACCCTTCTCCCAAACATATGCTGAGAAAATGCACAAGTAAAGCTTTTCTGGATTTTATTTACATTTTATATACTTCCATCATTTTAAATTGCACAGTGCACTGATATGAATAAAGAAAGAAAGGGCTAATCTTTCTGTGTGAATCTAGTGGAAATATTATGTTGGCATAATTTGCTGCACGTTAAGAAGACAGCAAAGACATTTACTGTTATATGCCAAATCACATAACTGGTGTGTGACAGCAGATGCCTATACTAGCTATTTAACTTGTAGCAATTACATGCTGAATTGAATGCTGATGGATTTAACTCTGGCAGACATAACTAGTATGTCTAGCCAGTATTGCTTGCTACAAAGTAATTGAGGGAATATTGTAGTAGAGGAAAAGCATCTTCTAACAAAGACAAGGAAGAGGGCATGTAATAGTAAATTTGAAATAAGTCCCACTTATCTCATAGAATTGTAATCCACAAAATGAATGTCTTACTGCTAAATCTGAGGCCATATCACCCAGGAATTCTAATTTGGCCCATATTTTAATTTTTTTTACCAATTAACATTTAGCAACCTCACTCTCAGCTCCATATACTCCTAAAAACATGCTTATAATAACACCTGAAGTATGTGTGGAATGTCATTAAGATGTTGCTGTGCATACATTTAGTTAGCTAAACAAAAAAGCAGGAGGATACGGTCATACCACAAAGATTGTGTCATTCGGTTTTAAAATAACTCTAGCAAATTGTGCACATGTTGTTTCTGACAACAAAAGAAGTCTGGCTATTTATTCTCTCAAGATTTTAAAATCAAGCCCCACAGCTGTTAGAAGAAAAACCTGCATTTCTTCAGATTCTCTCTGTGTCTGGCTCTTAGTTGCTCAGATTAACTTCTCTTCTCATGTTTTGCAAGGTGTTCCCTCCAATATTCTTCAGGACAGTATTTCTGAACAAGCTATATAAAATCACATGAATAGTTATAATATAGTATGTAGATCACTTAACTAGATTCAAGCAAATTCTTAAAATTACTGGATTTTTAAAATAAGTATAAGAATAATACATCTAGCCAATATTACTGGCTACAAAGTACCTGAAAAATTATGAATGTGGAGGGAAAGCATCTTCTCAGAAAGATAAGGAACAGGCACACACTTGTAAATTTGGAATAAATTCTATGTATCTCACAGAATTGTAATAAATATCTTACTACTACCTCTGAGGCCATATCAGCTAGCAATTCAAATTTCATAACATCCCTACTTTGGCAAGGTGTTTTTATTTACAAAGTATTTTGGGATATTTTGAGCATTATTGAGCAATTTTCCAAAGTTTTGCTTTTAGTTGTACTTCTCCTACCATAATGTCTTCTGGGGAGCTTACAATAGTTTCTTGTTGTCTTATTTAATTTCACTCAGACATGAGATTTATGTTGAGAATTTTGATTATAACGTGTATTCTCATAACATCAGCAGAGTAAGGAGATATTGGTTAGCAGAGATACTTATGACACTATGACACTGAGAGAGTAAAACCAACAACTTAGTCTATTTACATATATACATAGAGAATAGACATTCCTCTGGCAGCATAACATGACATGAAGCAATACACAGCATAGGAAAATGTGATCTGACTTACAGCAGATAAAGACGTTCATTTTACACATGACTTATGTACAGTTCTGTGACCAATCAGAAAATACATTACTTCATTTTCTGTTACACAAAAATTCATCATGTACACAGCTGTACAACATTAAGTCTTAATCCTTGATACCCACACCTGAATACAATCAGTACAGTGACTCAGGTAAAATCAGCCATTTTACATTTAACTATACAACATTAATATTTAATACATTTTCATATCAAAATCTCAACAATTTATTCAGCTTCAATACACCACCTTTGCTTCTGCATACTGGACCCTTTGTTTTAATAAGAATTGTTAATAGCTCACTACATTTAGAAAGAACAACTTTAATATGAGCATGACCCTGTGATAGGAGGAATAGCCAGTCTTCCAGTTTTAAATGAATCTCTCTAGTTGAATCACTTTGTCCAGAAAGTTGCTCTTTATGTATTTTCCTCCTTTGGCCTCTAACTCTTCCATTTGTTTTAGCATACACTCATTAATTTCAGCCAGTCTTTTATTTTTATCAGACAAAATGATATCTCCCTTTGATGCTACCATTTCAGTCAAAAGGATCTCTACGGCTAAAATTTCAGAGTCAACATTTAGCCAAATTATCACAAGATTGTCCTTTAAAGTCTTAAGACCAATCTGCAAGATGCTTTGACAGTGTGCAAAAAAACCACAACACCATATGTTACACTTTCTGTTACTTGCTCTTCTACTATCTCTCCCTCCTCCTTTCTGGTTGTGAAAAAGTATGTAATCGTTAGTGGATCTTTCTTAGTTCTCTGTTGAACTGTTGGGTTACACACACAATTAGGAAGAATCCCTTGGTCTCTGCATGCTGTTCTGGTAATTATAATTATTTTCAGTACAGCGTTCAGCTTAATAATGTATATTTAAACAAGCACCCCTTCTTTTTTACATACAGAAGCCAGTTGGACTCCCACATCAACAATAATGTCCACACGAGGTAGAACAGAGTGTAAGATTAAAATGAAGAAAAGAGTAGCAGAAAACTCAAAAACTAATAACTCAGACCAAATGCTGTATTGCTGCTGCTGTCCTTATTTTGAGAGGTGAAAAAATTCTTTAAGCACCTTAAATGCCCCAATAGCTAATCCCATGGAGAATACTGAGCCTACAGCTCCTGGAATTCCACATACTGTATGGCTAGCCATTATGCTGACTCTGGGATTTTTTGACCTATAGCCCAAAAAAACCAAGTTTGGCCCAAAGTCCTTTTTCATGTAGGAGAGCTCTATGGTATCTATCTCAGTATACACACCAAACCCTTTTCTATATTGACAGGATGAGCAGTTAGCAGCAATATGGTTCTGCTACAGACCACTAGCCCATGTGGCCTCATACAACCCACCGTCATGCATCCCTTCAATGTGTGAACATGGTTCGTGTGGATTGCCTTTTCTATGTAATGGTACCAATGTCTTCTTGAAGGTGAAAGAATCTCAATGACAACTAAATCAAAAGAAAAGTGGAACATGGCTTAAGATGATAAAGTCTAGAGCCTTATAATTACTAAAAGCTAAGCCAATATCAAAGATGATAATTCACTCATCAAGGGCTCGGCAACATGTCATAATACTCCTGTTTTTGAGTTGGGTTTAGCACACTTGAAATAGATTTAAAAATATCCACCTACAGTGTACTTTTCTTTTGTTGAAAAGCGAGTTTTAAAAAATACCCACAGGGGAGTGGTTTATTTTGAATCAATTCCAATCGTGATTTTTTAAAAAATTGATTTGGCATGTGTGTTTGCCTGTGTTGGATTAAATTGACTCTGTGGGGTTGTCAAGTACAGGATGCCAGGACCATTGGTTTCGGGCTGCATGGTGACCTGTTGTCCAAACTGTTACATTTTTTCTATCTGTATCATCAATCTAGCACTATGCCACTTTGAAATATATTTTAAAATATTTAAAAGAAATAAAATTAGCAAGGAGGCAATTTATAACAGTAATAAACCATCCTCTACAAAAGGACAAAACATACCACAGCAGAAGAAAATGGCTTTTTGGCTTGATGAGGAACTTGAATAATTGAAAGCTGGATCACTGAGGTGTCAATTTGTTTAAAAATGCAATGATTTTAAAGCTTGTGTAGCCACCTTGACCTATATACAACACAGCTTACAACTGGAATAAAAGTTGTCCCAAAAGGATGCACACAACAGCACAAAAACCACATGACTAAACCAACTTCAAAAACTCTGATCCAGCTCTTGATTCATTTAAGCAATGTAGCTGCACCCTGAGTTTGCTAGTTAACTTAAATGGCTTTTGTGCATTCTTGTCTAAGAAGAAAATTCACATGGCCACCTACATATACATACAAACACTTGCAAGTGCATACACCTAGGTTAGCCCCCTCCTCCTTACCCTTCCACTGGTGAGTAAAGAGCTTTATTTTTTTAAACAGACTTTTAATAACTTCCCTTAGCATCAAAGCTAGACTCCCCCTGAGGTCTTGATTATTCTCCAAGTGTGTTTTATAGCTCACTTTTGTGTTTCTAAATGATTAACTTCTATACTATTTTATGGTTGTTGTTTTTAATTGAACAATTCTTGCATTTTAGACTTTACTTTTATTCTAATTATTGAGAGCTGCATTGAGTCCCTTTATGAGAGAAAGATGGCACAGAAATAATATATATATCTATTTGTAACAGTGACTCTAAAAGTGTTTTACTGACAGTCATTTTTGCAGCCTATAATATATAGAAATCCTCAGAGAAAGAGGATTAATGTGAAGACTGCTTCCTGTCAATTTGTTGTCATTGCTTTAAAAAATAATAACTGGGTTCTAATTCTATCCTCATACTAAGGAACAGGTAAATTCATAAAAACCGACACTGGGGTTAGCGTCCCTGGGGCCAAGGCCTTAGCTGTTCTAGTGGGCCCACATCCTAACCCTGGACATTCCTGAACTCCTCTGTATACCAAAGTATTCTAGAGTTAAATGTGAGGCCATCTGTCCGACAGCTAAAGCTTGGCCAAAATTGGGTCATGTAAAGACGGCATACTTTCTTTTTCACAGGACTTTTTCACATGACATTCTTGTGTCAGCACTGGAATCAAAGTAATCCGTTATCTCTGTTTTAACATTCTTGCATTACCTTTCAGATCCCTGCGTTTCTTCATTTTGTTGCTCATCTCTTGGAAGATAAAATGAAACAAATTGAAACATCTATTAACTGTCTTTTTATTTCCAGAAAAGAAGTTGTTCCTTGTAAATGCTGACACAAGGAATGCTTTACTGCCCACCAAGGAGCACTTGTGGCTGAGTTTCTATAGCCAGGTTTGTGGTTCTGGCAAAGGAATCAGAATCTGGAACACCATCAAAACAATAATATTATTCTATAATATCAGTAAAATAATACAGTTGACTGCTAGTGGGAAACAGATGCAAAGCAAAGTTTGGGGCAATAATTCTGTAAATAATTATGCTGTAATTAGACCTGGCAGAGGCCACAATTTGAAACATAATTTTAAATGGAAATTATAACACCTGGCAATATGCGTGTGAATAAAGTTAATTATACACATTTCCATGGATAAAATTATAAAAAACAAATGTTTGAGAAATATGGATCAAATGGTTTGTATCAACTTGGAAGCTTCGTGTCACTGGTGCTAAACTAGAGGATCCCTCAAGATATTTTGTTGCCTGAGGTAACTGACAAATGGTAGCCAGAGAACTCAATTGGACTGGCAAATGAAACTTTCTGAAACACAGGTTACAGTGGTTACGTGCTCCCTTGTACCTTTCAAGTAGTGAAGTATGGCAGGTCCCAGAAAGGCTGAAAGACACATGCTATTATGGCCTCCAAAAGACAGAACAAAGATACGGTTTTCTGCACAAAACACTAGGAATTTGTTTTGGTTTTGGCACAAAAAACCATTTCCATGAACTTTCTGCAATAGAAAGAAGGCCCAATGTGTGAAAAATACATATACATTCTCGTACTTTCATCCATTGGGGAGAAAACCTTTGAAATTCACCTGTAGGAATGAAAAAAGTGATGGTTTACATCCTTAATCTCTGAATAAAAGTTGTCTAGAAGTTTCAGCCCGCAGGACGGACGTTACAACGTCCTTGAAATGCGGGGCTGGCTTTGCCCTCCTCGGTCCCGAAGGACGCAAGGCAGCTCCGGTCACGTGGAAAGAGGAGGGGGCGAGAGGTTATTTAAGGAAGCACTCACCCCCGACGCGTCCTCTTTCTTGTTCAGGCACCCACCCGCCCTCCCTCTTTCTAGTGTGTTTGTGGTCGCCTTTATGGGGGCGGATAGGAATTTTTGACCTCTAACCTGATTGGCTACTGGATGGAGGGATTTTTCGCCTATCCCACACTGGAAAAGGGTTTGTTGGCATTTGATTGGTGGTTCTTCTCGGTCACACTGGTGGGTAGTGCAGGAAAAAACTGGTTGTCTCGGTGTGTCCCTTTGATAATTATGGTAAGCCAACAGCGCATCTGACCTCCCGGCTCTGCGGATCGTGCGATTACAGGGCCAGCAGCGGGAAGATGCGCTGGGCCACTTTCAGACCGACAGTCATCAAATAAAGATGGCTCGAGGTCTGGGGTGTTTATTAGAGGCCGGCTGGGTTCCTGCTGTCATCAAGACAGCTGGAACCTGGGGGCCTGGGACTCGCCCATTGACTGAGAAGGGTATCGTGGATGCCCTACTTTTATTTCTCCGCACTACCGCAGGCCCCCTCATTTGATGAGGACAATGATTTTTATAATCAGAAATGATTTAATAAAGTGTGGCCCGTATTAATCCATATCACTGTCTTGCGTCTTCATTTTGGGGCCTGGGAGGGCAAACACTAACAGGAGCACTCCAGGACTGCTTCTGGGCTTCCCACAAGCATTTAGCTGGCCATTGGGAGAGATTTATTTGTTTTATTTATGTGCTGCTTTTCTCCTGATAAGGGGACCCATGAGCTGGGATGCCAGACTAAAAAGGCCTTCAAACATATTTGTAGCATATGCACACATAATGTTATGTAAATAAAAATTGGTTCCTTTCCTTTATTTTCTTTTATATTTCCATCTAAACAATCATTTTGTCTTCAGTTTGGCTTCTTCTTCTATTTTAATGACTTTCATTATTTCTGTTTTAGTACTGCCTTGCATCTTATTCAAAATGCTATAATCTAAGGTCACCGTTTTGGTCACTGTTCCATGAGCAGAGAGGCTATTTAAAAGAAACAAGAAAACAAAAAAGCAGAGGATGACACAAAAATTAGATATATATCAATATATCAGAATTGAAAATATGCAAGTGCATCCCTTTAAAAGCAGGGGAGGGGCAAATATAGCCTTAAAGAAACAAAAATGGCTGTATTCTATAGTGAATTTTTCCACTTCTGACAGTGTTGAAGTGTTAGAAATGCAAACCAGTTTTTAAATTGGCAGCTGATCCAGAGGAGGAAAAAAGATGCCATCTTGGCTGAGATTTCCCTTCAAACAGATGTTTAATTTGAGGGATTAGGCTCAGTGCTAACCAATTCAAAATTCTGAATTTGCAGTCAATAACCTCACTGAACATTTACAGGTTTTGCCTTCAGTCTTTGAAGACATTGAGTTAGTGCTGAAAAATCATGCATGCACAAGCATTGAGAGAAAAGTTAATCTGAATGCATTAGTAGGAAGACTCTAGACACTGCCTGCTGGTGACACTGACTCCACACAAAAAGAGTCAGTCTGAGCAGGAGGCAGGCTGGTCCACAGGAAGATCCTCCATGGGATTAGGAGCCCTGATTTTTCAAGGTTACGAACTGTTCGAAGAAACCCTACATACAACTATGATTTTCCTTCTCAAAAACACCTTCCCTCTTGACGACAGCAGCAATGAGTGGTTAGGACTTCTTCCCTGCTCACATGTTCCAATGAACCCTTTTTTGGATGCCTGAACAGGGCTACAACTTCTGGCACTTAAGCCAGGCCTAGGAAAATAAAGAGAATTTAATGTCGTGAATTTCATTTTAAAATGACTCCATGCCGTCCCATGGCAGTGAAATTACTTCCTTGATCATTGTTTATGCTGATGCCATCCTCATGCGCATCCTCACTGTTGGAGCAAGATGTTTTTCTATCTGAAATGGAACAGCATCCTCCATACGCAAATCCTTCACAAGTCAGATAGTATTCAAAGATTCAAAGCTAGCTAAGTTATATTGGCACAAGAGGCAAACAATTCCACAAGCATCTCCATCCCTGGGACTAAAACAATAGACAGCTGACCATTTGCTGATTGTCATTAAAACAAATGAGTAACTACTAAATGACTAGCCATTTGCTGTGTTTTCATAACACCCCAGATCTGCTCCCTGGGACAGGCACATTGTTCTACCTAATGATGGGGCTGGCTGTGATCATCATCTACACTAGTGTTTAGATTCTAATATTGATTATGGAGTTATATAAGCAACAGAGCCTGGTCTGAAGCAGCAATTCTCTGTTCCCTTCTTTCTAATTGCTTTTCTGGAGGCTCAGGGAAGCAGTCAAAGTGGCTTTGGGCCAACACAGGCTGCAGGGTACCATGTGCCTATTCAGGGAACTGTTATAAGAAAACTTGGTTTAAACAGAGTTCTACTGTCTCCCGCAAAGGATGCAGAAAAGAAGAAAGAATAAGTTTAGAAACAAATCCAACATCTCCGGTATTTGCTCTAACATGTCCAGAACTAGCTTTATCTCTGCGCTTGAAAAAACTACTTTTTGCAATTGTAACTCCCAGAAGTGACTATGCTAGTTTGAAGAGTATTTTGTCAGTCTTGGCAAGAAAGGAAATATGCCAGTTGTAGTCTAAAAAGTAACCTTTCCAAGCTCTACTCTCTCATTAAGAGTTGATAATTTAGGTTTCATGCAGCAAATAGTAGATTTTATTGTATTTTCCCCCCAACTCAGTGTTTTGGAATGTCCTGCTTCAGAACCCCAAATCATTTGGCTTTGGGAGCTGTTCTCTTGAGTTGGGGTGGGTGGGAGAGGGAAGGTATTATCTGATGCTGCACTCAGGCAGCAAAATGACTTGGGCTAACCATGCATGAGACAGAGAGCCACACGGCAGATTTTGAAGCTTCACTAGATAATTAAAGTGCAATCCAAAGTGATGGTGATTGTGTGTAAGTGAAATGGTGGTTGTGTTTCACTTTCAACATCTTGCCAGCCTGCACTGGATCGGACAGGAGCTTGTTTGTGGAATGAGATGGGATGGATATTGTTTCAATTTGTTTTCCACTGAAAAAGACCCTGTGTCTCATCCACATCTTTTCCCCGCCTTGTTTTGTATTGTATCCTTAAGTGGCACAGTTAAGCCTCTTGTTCTTCTGGAATGGATGCAAGTTGCCCCTGGTGAACTGGTGAAGGCCCTCTCTGCTGATGGAGTAAGACCATCATCTGATCTCCCGTTGGATTTTCAGGCATGTTGTGAACTTCCCAGAGAGTGATAACACTAATGGGATAACATAAAAGTGTAAACAAACAAACAAACAAACAAACACTTCTCTTCCACTGCACCCTTGTAGCCACTTCCATTCTTCATAAAGGGACAGATAGCAATGTAGGATGTGGGACACTGCTGGGAGTGGAAAGAATCATCTTGAATCAGAAGAAGGTCAACATCTACATCATCTCTAATTTGCATAAGGCCTTCCTGGAATAAGATGCATGTTTTGAATATGAAGAAAAAGTAAATATTGAGACAGTCATAGGTTTTGGCAAATGATCTTGATAAAAACATTCTTAATCCTTTTCAGGAAGGTAAGGCTCTAACATTACTCTCTGGTCCCACTTCAGGTTTTTATCTCACTTACTTGAATCCTTGGAGGGAGAAAAATAGGCATGAAATACCTGTATCCAGTCTATTGTCTCCAATGCTGTTTCTCCAAAACAGTAATTATACTCTTCATGCCAGGCTTACCCAACCATAAATTCAAGTTTGAAAATGTTGTGACTGGATGTTAAATATGGTATACTTAAAAAAAATAAAAAATACTATCTTAACAACCTTACAGAAAACGTTTAAAATTTTATGGAAAAGTGTGTTCCTTTAACTCAGGAAAGTATCTGAATGTTTTGTGACTGTTGAAACCTAAATAAGCAGTGGAGCCATTAAGAATAACAAAGACTGACCTAATTGTGGAACCGTTTGTTGCTATAGTTTTCATTATGGTTGGAAGCCAGATGCTGGCATCTCAGAAGGTTAGAAAAATCCACTTTTGTTTATTCAAATTAGAAATAAAGCAGTGCCATTCTGCTGAAGCAGAAGAATATGGGCAAATAATAGCTACTTCAGGGGACTGCCTTTATACATTCATCCTTTCATGATGTTTCCTCTTAAATTTGGTCTGTCCAACTTGTGAGGCTTTAAGCCAAATATGTTCACCAGCCAAGTATTGCAGTCTGGCCAAAACACTTGACTCCCCTTCCCCTCTCTATTCGTTCATTCCTGACCCCTTGATGGTCTGTATGACAAAAATTGAAAACAGCTCTTCACTCACTTGTACCCTCTTGCCCAGGCAGAACTGAGACCTGCTCTACCACCAACATCTTCAAATATTCTGAGGCCACTGCTCTGAATTTTCTTTTACCTTGAATTCTGTGTGTGAAATTTTAACCCCACCTGTCAAAATCTAGGTCAAAGAACAAATGGACTCATGTCTCCATATTGGGAAGTGAGTATAAGATATGATTGCTTTAGGGATAGATATGGATATTTAGATCATGTTGGCTAACCATAGCTGGGAGTTGTCATCTAAATATATTGAGGGTACATCAGGTTAGAACTGGATATGGAACAACTGATTGGTTCAAAATTGGGAAAGTACGACAAGGCTGTATATTGTCTCCCTGCTTATTTAACTTATATGCAGAATACATCATGCGAAAGGCTGGACTGGAGGAATCCCGAACCAGAATTAAGATTGCCGGAAGAAATATCAACAACCTCAGATATGCAGATGATACCACTCTGGTGGCAGAAAGTGAGGAAGAATTAAAGAACCTCTTAATGAGGGTGAAAGAGGAGAGCGCAAAAAATGGTCTGAAGCTCAACATAAAAAAACCTAAGATCATGGCCACTGGTCCCATCACCTCTTGGCAAATAGAAGGGGAAGATATGGAGGCAGTGACAGATTTTACTTTCTTGGGCTCCATGATCACTGCAGATGGTGACAGCAGCCACAAAATTAAAAGACGCCTGCTTCTTGGGAGGAAAGCGATGACAAACCTAGACAAACCTAGACAGCATCTTAAAAAGCAGAGACATCACCTTGCCGACAAAGGTCCGCATAGTCAAAGCTATGGTTTTTCCAGTAGTGTTGTATGGAAGTGAGAGCTGGACCATAAAGAAGGCTGACTGCTGAAGAATTGATGTTTTTGAATTGTGGTGCTGGAGGAGACTCTTGAGAGTCCCCTGGACTGCAAGGAGATCAAACGTATCCATTCTGAAGGAAATCAACCCGGAGTGCTCACTGGAAGGACAGATCCTGAAGCTGAGGCTCCAATACTTTGGCCATCTCATGAGAAGAGAAGACTCACTGGAAAAGACCCTGATGTTGGGAAAGTGTGAAGGCAAGAGGAGAAGGGGACGACAGAGGACAAGATCGCTGGAGAGTGTCATCGAAGCTACCAACATGAATTTGACCAAACTCCGGGAGGCAGTGGAAGACAGGAGGGCCTGGCGTGCTCCGGTCCATGGGGTCACGAAGAGTCGGACATGACTTAACGACTAAACAACAACAACAACATTAGGTTAGGGAAAACAGGCTTAGACTAGCTGTAATCTGTTTTGTTGGTTTATGTATGATTTACAGAGACCCTTTCCAGAAGTACTCAGAAGTGGTTTATGTATGGGTGTATGGCAATATCCTATTTAAATTGCCTATGCTATTTGTTGGCAGAGATACTGTGAGAAACATTTCATCAAATGTCACAAAGAGGAAAATAAATTTTCCAATGAGTTTCTCATTGCGTGGTTCACTGTGAGAAATGGCTATAGCATAGCTTCATTGTTCCTCCCCATCCCTGTTACACGGGGAGAGAGTAGCAACTACGTTTGCAACTTGGTGACTTCTGCGTCCTCCACAATGCCTTTACCTAGGCACAAAAATAACCCCAAAATAAAGCTGAGAGAAAATTCTGAAACATGGCCTTCTACAACTAAGAGAGCAAGGAAAAGAAGATTTTCAGAATGTTTTTCAGAAAAAAAATGCTCAGAAATATTGGCTCCTCACAAGTCATCATTCTTCAGGCATCCACACATTTCCCAGGGTCTCACAAATGTTTCCTTTGAAGGGATCACACGTAAAAGAGGAAACAGCTTCTTCTGCTTCTGCTTTGCTTCTTGTCAGAAATAATCCAATAGAGCTTCAGAATGGAAGGATCAGCTGACAAGGTGCCAATATAGCCCAAGGTATGCCCAAATGTGTTCACAGTCCTCATATTCTTTGAGGAGGCTCCTTCCATGTCCCCCAAGCGGACATTACTTACATTGAAAGGGACCGTTGTTCCATCTTGCCCTGTATGACTGCACTAACTGACTTCAGACATAAACTTTCCATACCCTACCTGGAGATGCTGGGGATTGAACCTTGGACCTTCTGCATGCAAAGTGGCCCGTTCCCAAAATCATTGCAGATATTTTCCACCCTTTGCTGCATATGCTTTTTTCTTTTCTTTTTCCCCTATTACACATCTCTTTATCACTCTGCAGATTCCCTGATTACCCACACTTCTGAATCTTACAAAGCCCTGTAAGAAGGAGTTACCTTATGACATTTTTCTCTGAATAGTAATTAAAATAAGAGAAAGAAGGGAAGGTTGCCACCAGCCACAGACATGATCGTACCATGAAAGACAGGACTTTCATACACTCTTTGGCCACTTAAGGGGAAAGGTAAACAAGACTTCTGAACTTCAGGCATGAGAATTTCTCTGAAATGTTCTCCTTTGAAATTCCTTTCAAAAAGAATATCTCTCTCATAAATCTGAATGAGAATGAAATATGGTAAACCACTTTTGAGTGTTTTAGACATAGAAAACCCCGAGAAGAGTCACTATAACTGAGAATCGGCTTTGATGACATGTAATCATTATCATACTTAGTTGGCCAGGTCGTACCCCATACTTTTAATAATAGCAATTTAATAATAGCCCTCAATAGTAAAAAAAATAGCCACCTCCATTTTTGCTGCCAAGCATTCATTCCATTCTTGCTGCCAACAGAAAGAAGATTATTAGATCTGTATACCATATATTTGAATACGATTGAAGAAAAAGATTTTTTAGAGTTAGCTCAGAGGCTGTTCTGCAATTTTCCTAATCTCTGACAGAATACACTTCCAGAATTAACCAAGCATGGCATATAGCCACCACATATTAAAGTACAATCCAGCTTGCCCACAGCCCCTTCAATTTTCAAATGAACAAGATTTTGTAATATATCACAATATAATAGGAGGTAAGTACCATCTATCCATTTAACGTCCACTGAAACTGACATCATTGGTTTCCTATGAAAGAGAGATGATCATTCTTTGTTCAATATTGAATACCCCAAATTGTTCCCCCAAAGTGTCTGGAAGCCCTTCATTGAGGACATACTGATAGCATTCGATACTTTAGACATAACCAACACTGAGCCATTTGATGCATATGGAGATGAAGACGTCCAACTCTGAACTTTACTCCTACAGTCTTTGGAAAGTGCTTACTTTTCAGCTTTAGTTAGTACTGCAGGTTATTGAAAACACCTCTTTTTCTTCAGTGAGTAGTAGAGCTGCAATAATATGTTGCCCAGTCTTAGAAAGATTTACATTTAACTTTGGTAATGACAATGAGAGAAAGATGCTTTCCTGAGTGCCAATATTTACTGATGTGCCCTGAACCACGACTGTATGTATGCAGGTGCACAGTTCCACATGCATGTCAACTTCAACCCTTGTTTTAGTAAACATAGGAAAGCTGGTATAAGCTGGCCCTGCCAATGAATGAGGGCAAATTTATTCACATAGCTGAAGGAACTGAATTCATACTTAGTTTCTCAATGCAGAACAAATACTGGCTTTTGAACAGTAATGTCAGTCCACAAAAGCTTAGGCCAAAGAAAACTTGTTACTCTTAAAAGTACTTCAGGATTCTTTGCTCATTTTGCTACAACAAGCTATAGAGTAACGTGCCTATTCTTCTAGAAATCTATTCAGAATCTCTCCTTTAACAGCCATTGTGGAGCAGTGGTCACAGTGTTGGACTGGGATCTGAAAGTTCCAGCTACCAGAACCACTGGAGCCATGAAACTCATTGGGTGACCCTGGGTTAGTCACTGAGCCTCTGTCTCAGCTTGACCTCTCTCACAGGATTGTTGTGAGGACAGTGAGAATGAGGAGATCTGTATATGTTGCCATCAGTTCACTGGAGGAAAGACAATATATAGATGTAGGCAATAAACAAACAAGTACCTTCTTACGGCTGATCACCTTCTTATAGGGAGCTCTCTGGCTATACCGTAGTATCACCTGCTGCATTGCTGATGGATATTTAGTCAGGAAAGACCTGGTCCTGCTTGCCCTTCTCTGAAAGGAGGTGGGAGGCAGGTAAAGTAATGATCTTAACAGTATTTACATGTGAACACTGGGCAATTTCTAAAGAGTGTGGTAGGAACTAGTTATTGCAAGGACTATTATTTAGTTTAATTGATCCCAGCTGGACTTGGAGAAGATTCTGGCCCAAAGTAAGGCTCACTTTGCCAGCAGTCTGTCATATTTGATTGCTCACACTGCTATGAACTTGGCGAAGAGAGGTCAGTCACATAGCAAAAACTAAACCCTCCTCTGTATCCAAGCTTGCTTAAAAATGCAGAAAGACTGCCAGCTGACTAGAGAGCTATTCTCTTTTCAACTTTGTTTTAAGAGGCCCCTGGTTTCTTGGAACTGGGGGAGTGATGTGCTGCAAAGCAATGAGATGTTCCACATGCAAGCAGACAGAGCTGTGCTACAAAATCTGGAGGCATCTGTTTTTATTAAAGGTCTACTTGTTATGAATCAGGCTCAGCAAGCAGATCCAGTCTGTGCCTGCTGCTAAAGGGGCACTCCAGGAAAACAACCAACTTTGTTGATATCATCGACATTACTTTGGAATCACTACTCTCATTTATATTGGCCTCACTTGGATCCTTTGGATAAAGTCATGTCAAGGTAGCTGACTCCTGGCTAAAAACAAAGCTGCTTTTAGTTTATTAGGTGAGGCCTGATAAACATGAAATAACCATATGATGGGTAAGGAGTTCATATGTTTTCAGAAGGACAGCCTCTATAGGCAATGAACTAACCAATAAACTAACCCTGTTCACCATGGTGTAAGCAAGTTAATGAAATGCTAGGAAAGCCATGAGTTTATCTGCAAAGACAGGTTAGATTTCAGAATGTTTGTGGAAAAATAATTTCCCAACCTATTTTGTCCTAAGCAGTCCCCTGTATTCCCTGGGAAGCATCTACACAATGCTGCAGGACCCTCCTCAACAATGTGGAATGGGGCATGAGGGTGGGGGTCACCCAAATCAACTTTAAAGGGGTAGTGGAATCACCTCAAAGCAGGAATGGATTTGAAGATATGTTGACTTGGAAATCACAGAAGGAGTCATTTGAAAATTCAAGGTACTGATTATAGCATACAAAGCCCTCCAGATTATCTGGAGGGCCACTTCTTCCCATACAAGCCTGACTGAGATTTAAGATCATTGTGGGTGCTGCTTCTTTCCTAACACTCATACTTGCATGTTTGCTGAAGATGTAAGAGTGGCTACTCCCAAGCTGTAGAAATTCTTTTTGAGAGAGACCAAGTTGACCTCTTCCTGTTGTTCTTCTGTCAACAGGGAAAGACTTAAAAAATTCAGACAGGCTTCTTGAAGCTGATTGGAAATGGTGTGTGTGTGTACTTTTTATTTTTTTCTCTTGTCTTCTTTCAAATAGTTTTAAAATTGTTTCAGTTCAGTAGTCATTCTAGTATTATGACTAATTATATTTTAACGTATTGACATATTGTATTTAACAATATGTTTTTAATATGTTTTAATATGTTTAACAATATATGTTTTTAATTGTGCTGTCAGCCATCTTTAGTCTCCATTGTTGAGTGAAATATCAGATAAATAATTGAATCAATCTCTTTTATTAGTTCCCACCCCCTATAGAGTTCAGGAGGCCCCAGGGCCAGCTAGAGAGGCTTGAGGGGAGCACATGTGGTGATGGGAAGGGGAACTCCTTCCATGGATTTGTTTAACATCACATAATATCGAAGTCATCAGTTTCAGTTTGAAATGATACTGGAAATTGAGAAGACAACTGAAGCTAAAATTTCTGGATTTCACAAAATAGCCATGGCTTTTAGAGCATATTGCATTTATTGCATATTGTTAGGGAACCATAGACATATAAACTGGAATGAAGCCAACATCTGTCCAGCCTTGTCCTTTGTCCAGTGTAGTTGCCAACTTGTCACGAATCAACCAATGTAATTCAGACCACAACTTTCACCTCACATGACTGGGTTGCTCATAACCTAATGCTTCTTTTGCTTTTATTTTCAGAATAGAGGAGATTAAATCCAGGTTTCAAGTTAGAAAAATCTGCTCTAAAAAAGCTGATCCCAAAGAAGTCTGTCAAATACAGGCAAAAACACAATTCAATTGTAAGCAAAGATAACATTCCACTAATTAATTCTATTATATAACATTTCAATAGCAATATCAATCTACTTCTGTAGCAAAGCTACACTAATACCAAGAGTGTCAACACCACCTAAAACACAAACACAGTTGAAGAAGTAAGTACAAGCAGCAAATAATTTATTTTTTATTTATTTAAACTATTTTAAACCCACCTTTCTCCTAAAAAAGGACCCATGGACTGAGTGGGGGACACCTCACCTCCAAATTTCAAGGGGTACACCCCTGCTCCAGCCACAATCTGCATTAGGTTCATATTCCGTGCTCCCACTGTGAGATCAGAGAGAACACTATGACTCTGTGAGACCATATGTACACCCAAAGTATGCATAAACTCTATCAGGGAAAGTGCTTTGATTCCACCTCAGATATTCCTGGAGCTGTATTTTGATGAAGGAACTTACAATCCACTATTTTAAAAAATACCCTCCCTCCCTAAGTTATAATAGTCTAGCTTGCACGGGAGAAGGAAGTATCATTAAAGCCATGTACGTACATCTGTGGTGTGGAACAACCCTTGGTTAACAGGCACAGAACGGACAGGGAGTTGCAGTACATGAAATGTGATCCACATGCTGTGCAAAGCACCCTCTGTTTCAGTCTCTCTGGCCTGTGGAATCATTGTTTTCAAGCTATGATAGTGCAATCAGTTAAAAACTAAGCGTATGCCGAAGTCATCGTTGAGAAAATGTTCTTGACCACAGTTCTGTACTTCTCGACATCCTGTCTCTAGTTGATACCTCAGAGGAAGAGGGAAATAAATTCCATCCTAAACCACTAAGCCACAACTAGGGCATCAGGATATAAATCACAGGATGTCCTTTAAAAAATTGTCCAACACTGACTTGTAACTAAAGAGGCTCTCTGTTTTGAGAAAATGCTATTGGCATCTCTCCTAAAGTGTGATCCTCATCTCAGATTTGTGGCTATATAAAAGATTGTTCTAAAATTAATAGAGGTTCCAAAGGTTGAATCCTATTATTATAAAAAAAGTATTTCTTTGAATGTTCTAGTTATGAGTAAGACAACACATTTGAAATCAGTTGTGGGCCATCCGATTAAGTTACAATGCTTTGTGTATTTATTTGACCTCCATTTTCTGAATCTGTTTATTGATATAGTCTTAGGTTTGTATCCTTTTTCATAATTTATCTTCCTGAGTGTTAGTTCATTACAGAGAACATGATGTGATTTCAAGTAATGTAATCTTGGATAAATGCCAAACAATCGGCAACTCCAAAGTATGCACACATTTCCAAACAAAAGTAAAAACAATGGTAAACTGCTAGCAAGATACATGTTAGGGACTAAGACATGTGAACTCAATGGGCACTATTTAATGGTAGATGAGATCAGTCTGCAGATGCTGAGGTACAATAGTGGCAACCCTCCAGCTGTTCCTGGGGGTGAACTCTGGCTGTTATCTTATGTTGGACCACTGAGCCATGTACGCCGCACAACTTGTCCTGGGCCTCCTAAATGAGCCTGCAGCCAGTAGGAATGGGACTTCCATTTGGAAGAGAATGAAAGCCCCCATAAATAAGGCTCTTTCTTTTAATTGTGTGGTCTTCTGTTGTTTTCTGAATAAAAGCTTTTTAACCACAAATATTTTCTTCAAACAAAAGAGGAGTAAATGAAAATTTTGTACGTATCTCTTTCATCCCCTCTTCTGTGTGTCCTTTCTTTTTCAGCCTGTGTCTGTCTGTCTAATCGCCTAGAAAATGTTATCAAATAGCACTGTGAGGACTGCTATCAGCAGTCAATCAGGAATACTTTTGAGGAGTGGAGCACAGGGAAACTCTTGCTTTTCACTACTAGTGAGTTTGCTTACTCATGCCAATTCCCTGCTGCCAGTCGGCCTTTCTGCCCCTTTGCAGGCAAATTCCAGTAATCCCTCCCTCCAGCAGCCTTTCTCTTCGCACTTGAGTATCTCAAGCATTCCCTCCACTTCTCATCCCTCTTCCCTCTAGCATTGTTTTAAATTGGGGCCACACAAGCAACCCATCTTCTAGCCTTCCCTTAAGTCCTCCCTGCTTGTGAAGTGCCATAGTGTTAACCTGATGTAAAGCAATACCAAAATTGTAGTGAGAACAAGCTGCGAAAACCACAAGAATGCTTGCTGTTTTGTGTGCATGGTTTCCAACACAGCAGGGAAGGGTATACTTGTTTGCTTCTGTGCATACATTACTTTTGGTAGACCAGTATGAAGTGTAAGAAACCTAGGAGTTGTTTAAAGGATTGGCATTGCAGGTTTCCTCTTGAGGCTCTCGAACTTCAGAGAATCCAGCTGCTAGAGACATGAAGGAATTTTGTTTTGATTTGTTTCTAGAAAAGAACTTATCACAAGTAAAGATTTCTTCATACATTTGGCAAAAATTACTTTAGCTATAACTACAGATATAGCTATTGCTATATGAAATCAAAATATATGAGAAAGTGGAACTGACAGATTTTCTCAAGAGGCAGAGGCCTTTGAGTGAAAAATCTATGTTCATATGTGGCAAACCAAACAAAAGCATTTATTTGAGATGATTTTTTGTCTGAGGAACAAATGTGAGCACCCTTGCATTATTAGCTGGTAACCCTATGGAAAAGCATAATAACCTCTAAATTCAGTCTCATAATTTTCTAAAAGAGGAGGGACAGCTTTGAATTGGAATGTTGAAATGTTAACACCACTGAGGCTGAACACCAACTCCACTGTTTGTTTTTCAAAGCAGGTTTAATTAGCTTTCAGCATCTACCTGTTTCATGTATTAGGGTTTTGTATCTCCTTTTGTAGTTCATTTTCATTCTCACCAGTTCTATCATTTAGAGGAACACAAACAAGAGTTAAACTGGCTAAATAGTTCCAGATTCCACTTCTTAAAATGATCAACTTCACTTTTCAAGCATTTGGCAGCAAATTAGTCAAGCTTGCTGTCACTGAAAATTAGAGATATGATCTGCTAAACTATAGAAGTTACAGATAATCTTCTGAGCTAACATCCTTTATTCCTCAAAACTGTGTGTAGGTGGAAGGTTGCTTATACTTACCTAAGAAGACTTTTGATTTTTCTTGTAGCCAGACACTGAATGTGCATAGGCTTAGAGAAGCCCAACCTGCCCAAACAAAACCAGAATGTTTTTGCCATGCAATATTCCTAAATCATTTTTTTAAATGTCTAAATTTCACAACCGAATATCCTATAAATATGTAGTCAAATCTTTCACCTTGGAATTTTGAGTTCACAGATTCTGTCTGGGTTCTTTGTTGAATCTTCTTCCAAGATAGCGCAAGTGCAAAACTGCTCTTCTTTCATATCCAAAGAGGAGGATGGCTTTCAAAAATGGCTATGTCCACCTGTTGACAACTAGTATAACTTTTTATGGTGGTGAAAGGCCCTTCCTAATTTAGTCCAATTATGTTGTACTTTAGGATCTATCGGAGGCCTGCCACATGAAGCATGGCATGGGAAGCAATTCAAAGATAATCACTCATATCTTACTTGGCTAGTCTCTGATACAGATAACTTATGAATGAAAGAGAAAATTTCTTATTAACGTGTTGTCTGTGATTGTCACAACAGACCTTCGATAATTTATCAATTATCAGTTTTGTTTTGTGATTGGTCTTGAAGACATAAACACATTCTTCATTCTCAATTTGATTTGTAATGTAGAAATGGCCACTTGAATCACATCCCTTGAACACTAATGAGATTTCAGCTGTAATGATGGGTTGTCCATATTGTATAGTTTGGGCTTCTGATGTCATTTTTTCTGTTGTCCATTCAATGGAATATATCTAGAGCAGTGGTTCTCCATCTTCTTCATCCATTCTCCTTTTTTACAAACACAAAATCTTATGCCTCCTCCAAATCTGGTACCTCCAATAATTTTATTTAAACTCTGAAATACTAAGACTGAAAACAAAGAAGTTATAGCTTTAGGAAAAAATATGTATTTGTATCTCAGATTAAAAATATTCACAATACAGCTCAGAGATTAAAAAAAAGATAGGTTCAGTGTTTTGTATCATACTGTGAAACAGAAAGCAGACAACTTATCTCTCTTCTAGTTCTGTACTATGAGCTCTGCTTGGTAGTGCCTTTACATGGTTTCAGGCATGATAGCTTCCTAGCCATCCTGATGATGCTGGAGATTCAAAGTGGGACTTCCTGTATTCACTACTTGCCTGACTTAGTGGAGCAAGCCACAAAAGCTATATAACAGTAGCATAATGGCTTAAATCCTCTTGCATAGATTATGTTTATGGATTATGTCACACACAAGGGGAGATTTTTGGTAATTGATGACACCCCTCTCCTCTCTTGTGGCTTGTCCAACTTGTGAGTAATCTGTTTCATTGCATGGGAGCTGTAGGAGCCATGAGACAGAAGGAGGTCTGAAATCGCAACCACCATATGATATTACCAGCCAGGGAAGATTAATTTCAGGCCTAAGAACATTGACAAGGTGTTTGAAGGATGGCAGCCTACTATCTGCATCCTTAACTGTTTTCCAATTAAACACCATTTTTAAAGGCTACTTGCCTAATTGAATTTGAACAAGTAGGAACTGTGATCAATTCACCTACAGTCAGAAGTATTTACCACTTATTCCCCATCCCCGTCCCTACCTTTATTTCAGTAACATTTGTTAAACAGCATGGCAAACATTCATGCTTCACACCAGTCTGAAGAGGGTGGGCTTCAGCTCTCCATGTTAGCTCTCCATGTCAGTCAGGACCCTTGTGGAGAGCTGAATGGATAGCAAAGCTTTCCCTCTTCAGACTTGTCATATTCCCCTGGGAGAGTAATGAAACCAGGGATGGAGAAGGGTATGGCTAGAATGCTCCCTTTGATACATTAGTATTCAACCTTTGATATTTACATGGAGTGGGGTGTTTTTAAAGCAGAATCCCTAATTGAACAAGTGGCTGTCAGACCGCCCCACAAAAGGCCAAAGGCAAATCTTCAGGTTCAGTGTTTGTTTTAGAGTCTATTGTACTCTAGTCAGCAGGGCCTGCATATGTTCAGTAACTGATGAAGGTGAAGAGGAGGAGGCTGCTGCTGAAAAGTTATTTTAATATGGTATGGTCAGTTTGATTTATGAATGGAAACCAAACACTTTTCAAGCCTTGTGTAAATTGCATTACATGACGCGGCGTGTTGTTTAAGTTCTTAATAAACACACACACAAGACCTGCCAATTTTTTTCTCTTTTTTTTCAGCTTTATACCTAGCAGTTTCCAACTGCACAGCTTCTTTCCAGCTACACATTTTGTGTCCAACTGATGCTTCAAAAAGCCTCTGGTGTGGAGGAGAAATTTCAACAGATGTAGCTTGCCTTGAAAACTGTACCTGCTGAAATTTGCTCTTCAAAGCACCTGTTAAATTACAGGAATCCTGTCTAATTTTTCTCTTTCACCTGCTTATCCTCCTGTTTATTTGGAGGCTACGTTAATTCAGATCTACATAGTATGATTGTTTATACTTCTTTGTATTCTTTTCTCTTGCATCTGCCTATATGCAACACTGGACGCATTCCTGAGAAATTTAGACAACCACCTGGCAGATATCCTTTGATTTGTATTCCTGCATTAAGAAGGAGGTTGGACTCAATGGCCTTAGAGGCCCCTTCCAACTTCATGATTCTATGATTATGTATTTATTAGTTACACACATCAAGTGCTAGTGCACAAATTGCATT
This sequence comes from Intellagama lesueurii, assembly GCA_037013535.1. NCBI lineage: Eukaryota > Metazoa > Chordata > Lepidosauria > Squamata > Agamidae > Intellagama > Intellagama lesueurii. Next base: position 61,382,051 of record JBAJHW010000003.1, on the reverse strand, counting down.
GTACATCACAAATGTTGTCATAATATGGAAAAGCAAGGTGAATTAGCAAATTTTAAACGTAACAAAGTCACTCAGATCCACTCTGACTTAGATGCTGTAATTGACACAGGTCCTGTTGATGTAACTTTGGCCTCCATTTGTCCTTTAAGAATGGATATGTTTCAGTTTGTGTCATATAAGGATGTGGACAGTACTTTGGAAATGTGAAAGCTACCACTTAAGTGCTGGATGCATACTTTTCCTGGCTTATAAATGCAGCCAGAGAGGGACTGACTGCATGGGTTAGGGGAGCAAGGCAGGATACCAGAATGTCTAAAGGAGGCAGTAGTAAGACCTTTGTTTAAAAAGCCCTCCTTGAATCTCACTGTAGTTGATAATTATTGGCCAGTCTCCAATATTCCATTTCTGGGCAACGTTTTGGAGTGTGTGGTGGCATCTCAGTTCCAGTGATACTATCAACTATGGTACCTGCCCAGAGAATGGCAACACTAATCAGGTAGAGAAATGGAAATCCATCCATCCATCCATCCATCCATCCATCCATCCATCCATCCATCCATCCATCCATCCATCCATCCATCCATCCATCCATCCATCCATCCATCCATCCATCCATCCATCCATCCATCCATCCATCCATCCATCCATCCATCCAGGCACCTATTTGGGTTGGTTCTTGTAGGTACTGTTTTACAGTGTTTCTGATCCTTCCTGGATAGACAAAATCAGAAGGTGGTATTGGGGGATCCTGTTCAACACCTTGGCCATTGGTCTATGGCATCCCACAGGGTTTAGGCCTTCCCTCCCCCCCCCCCGGAACATCTACATGAAACCTCCGATAGAGCTTGCCCAGAATTTTGGGATTTGGTGCCACTAGAATGCTGATGACATCCGACTCCACTTCTCATTTATATCTGATTCCAAGGAAGATGTTTTATGCCAAGACTAGTTCCTGCTGTCAGTAATGGACTGGATGAGAGGCAACAAACTGACACTTAATCCAGACAAAGCAGAGGTGCTCATTGTAAGGCAAAAGGCAAATCAGTGAATAGTTATTCAGCTCATATTGGATGGGGTTTCACTTCCCCTGAAAAGGCAGGTTTGCAGTGTGGATGTGCTCCCAGATTCAACCTTGAGCTTGGATGCCCAGGTTTCAACAGTGACCAAGAGTACTTTTGCATAGTTGAAGCTGGTGTGCTAGCTGTGCCCATTCTTTGAGATGTTGGATCTGACCACAGTAAAACATGCCTTTGTTATATATCATTTGGATTAGTGCAATGTGCTCTACGTGAGGCTGCCTTTAAAGCATGTTTGGAAACTTTGGCTGGTTGAAAATGCTGCACCCACATAGCTAACAGGTGCAGGTTACAGGAAGCATATCACTTCCTTACTACAGCAGCTTCTCTGGTTGTCAGTCTGTTTCCAGGCCCAGTTCAAAGTGCCTAGCTATGATCTATAAAGCCCTATACAACTTGGGTCCAGGCTATCAGAAATATCTTTTTTGGAGACCCTTTCTCAGTTCCACCAGCTTCCTAAGCTTAACTTCTGTTGCTGAAATCTTCCAAATTTAAGCTTCCCATCTTAAGCAACTGAATGCTTTGTAATTTAAATCATGACACCTGCTTGATCCTTTTGTATTCCTCCTGGCTTAAGCATTGTGTTCATTATCTTGTATCACACAAGACAAGGAAGTTGACTGGCAACCTTAAAAGGGAAGTTTGAAGAGCAAGATCAACTTCCAAGATTTCATTTTGTTGGCTTTGTTTGCCCCAGCCAGACCTCCTGTCCAAAATTCTTGCTAGGAACTGGGAATGCATTTTCAGAGCTAGGCAGAAATTTGAAAGCAGGTTCCGACTAGGAAAGGAAAGGGCTAGGAAAGTCCACCAAATGTCATTCACCAATCTGTCACTGATTGCCATTCATCAGTTTATATAAAAAGAATGTTGGAATTTATGAGGATGTCACTGCCTGCCAGAATTGAAAAAAAGAAAAAAAGGAAAAAAAGAGAACAATTTTTGGAAATTTCTTCAGAATGAAGGAATGGACATCCAGTTCATCAAGCCCCAATAACAGCGGTTCACAACCTTGCATCCCCAGGTGTTCTTGGAGTAAAATTCACAAAAGCCTTCACCACTAGCTGTGCTGGCCAGGAATTCTGAGGGCTGTAGTTCAAGAACACCTGGGGACCCAAGGTTGGGAACCACAGCCCTATAAAGAGGATATGAAAGAAGAACTGATGATGTGCTGCATCACTGCCTCTTTGTGTTTCTTCAGATTTCTCCCTCTAGACTTGGACCAAGAACCTCTAGTGAATACGGATGTAAAACCTACAGCTAATGTTGAACCCAACACTGGAGCAACAGAAAGCTGGTGCACAGAATTTTGGATCAATATGAATGTGACAGAGTGTGTGGATTTTCAGGACGATGGTGGAGGAAAAATATAATTTGGTTGAGGACATTAGCACTGACTGTGAGCATGTGTGTTTTGCCACACAATTAGGGCACAGCTGAATTATCTTCTCTCATCCAGTAATGTTGTGTCCATACAGTCGAGATTAGAGCTGGGACCTAGAGAAGGGCATGGACCTTGGTTCAGAGGTTCATGCCAGTTTGGATGCATGGCACCACAGGTGCCACATGTTCCCTTCCCCCACCTGCATGGCCAATGACCCACTCACCAGCTGGTGCATACTTTTCCACCTCCTCTTCGTCTGTTTGACCAGTCCCTGGCAGGATCACAGGTTTGCCTGTCCTGCCTCCTTGTCTGAGTGGGCAATCAGCCAAAGAGGCAGAGCAGGGAAGCCCATGCTCCTGCTGGAGACTGGTAGAACAGCTGAAGAGGAGGAGGAGAGTGTGCACCAGCTGGTGAGTAGGGGATGCAGTGGGGGAGGCAAGGCAAGGGAATGTCTGGCACCTGTGGTGACATGCATACAAATTGGCACAAACCTCCAAACCAAGGTTTGTGCCCATCTCTGCTGGAAACAATGAAAAACACAAGGAACAGGGGAAGCACCATGGAGACATAAAAGGTCTTTAAAATTATGGATCATGACTGCAATATTTGTGTTTATACTTTCAGAGGGACCTGTGGGAGAGACTCGGGTGGATCAAGACCTTGGCATAGCTAAATGTGAACTTTACAGTCCAAGATATAATGTACTGCATTAAAATCAATTAACATTATAGTACTTGGGACTACAAAGGCAAGTGTGGTGAAAATGGCTTTTATTTGGGAGCACAGAGTGATTCAGTGTGTGCATTGTGTGACAGAAGACCTGATCCTTTAAAATGAACAACAAACAAAACATACATTGTTATGATTTTAGCAAAATGATTGCATTTGCATGTTCAATTAGAACATGAAACCAATCATACATAATAACTCATCACTGGATTAAACCTGTATGGAATTAAACTGAAATAAACATTTTTAAAAAACTCCTATAATGATATCTGTATTTTTAACTTTTCCTCTGCATCTCATTCAGAACTCAGTTAAGGTATAGAATCTGGTTTTTTGCTATAAACAAAAATCTATGAGAGATTTCTTGATTACACAAATATCTTGATGCAGGAAAAAATCTAGAAATCCCCACCCACCCACATACACACAATTTAGCATTAACCTCTCAGTGTCTATCAGAAATCTTTTTCACGGCCCCAGAGTTTAGGAATAAATTCCTGAGGAGAAATAGGGTTTATTTCAGCAAAGGTCCTATAGTACTTGAAATAAAAACATTTTCATGCTCACTATCTGTTTCCCCATAGAGGGAACTCATGATCTGTGTGGCCTATAAGTCTCTTCAGATGTGCTTACCCCTCAGTTTGCATAAAAGTTAGTATTAGATGACTTCAGGGCCCATAATATTATCTTTAATGTTTTCTTCAAGCTTCATTGGAGCATTATAGAATATTAAACATTGTATGTTCTTATATTATGCTAATGTAAGTACCTAGATTTGAGTGGGTTAGAATAGCACATAGTTTGATATATTTTAAAATATTTTTATTCCTTTCATTCTTTCCACCCCAGGCAGCTCATACAGATATCCTTTTTCATTAGGTACAGATAATTCACTAGTTTTAGACTTGTCAAAGAGAAAAGTGGATTTTAACTAGTGCAGACAAATATGTGCTACTGCGATCCCAGTGTACTTACCTATAGCTCAGTGGGACTAACTTCTGAGTAGCCACGTATATGCTTGCTGTTACTGAGGATTTTGTGTAATAGCATCATACTATACAGTCAAGCTGAAATAATATTGTTGTTGTTGTTTAGTCGTTTAGTCGTGTCCGACTCTTCGTGACCCCATGGACCAGAGCACACCAGGCCCTCCTGTCTTCCACTGCCTCCCGGAGTTGGGTCAAATTCATGTTGGTAGCTTCGATGACACTGTCCAACCATCTCGTCCTCTGTCGTCCCCTTCTCCTCTTGCCCTCACACTTTCCCAACATCAGGGTCTTTTCCAGGGAGTCTTCTCTTCTCATGAGATGGCCAAAGTATTGGAGCCTCAGCTTCAGGATCTGTCCTTCCAGTGAGCACTCAGGGTTGATTTCCTTCAGAATGGATAGGTTTGTTCTCCTTGCAGTCCAGGGGACTCTCAAGAGTCTCCTCCAGCACCACAATTCAAAAGCATCAATTCTTCGGTGGTCAGCCTTCTTTATGGTCCAGCTCTCACTTCCATACATTGCTACTGGAAAAACCATAGCTTTGACTATGCGGACCTTTGTCGGCAAGGTGATGTCTCTGCTTTTTAAGATGCTGTCTAGGTTTCTCATCGCTTTCCTCCCAAGAAGCAGGCGTCTTTTAATTTCGTGGCTGCTGTCACCATCTGCAGTGATCATGGAGCCCAGGAAGGTAAAATCTGTCACTGCCTCCATATCTTCCCCTTCTATTTGCCAGGAGGTGATGGGGCCCGTGGCCATGATCTTAGTTTTTTTGATGTTGAGCTTCAGACCATTTTTTGCACTCTCCTCTTTCACTCTCATTAAGAGGTTCTTTAATTCCTCCTCACTTTCTGCCATCAGAGTGGTATCATCTGCATATCTGAGGTTGTTGATATTTCTTCCGGCAATCTTAATTCCGGCTTGGGATTCATCCAGTCCAGCCTTTCGCATGATGTATTCTGCATATAAGTTAAATAAGCAGGGAGACAATATACAGCCTTGTCATACTCCTTTCCCAATTTTGAACCAATCAGTTGTTCCATATCCAGTTCTAACTGTTGCTTCCTGTCCCACATATAGATTTCTCAGGAGATGGATAAGGTGGTCAGGCACTCCCATTTCTTTAAGAACTTCCAATAGTTTGTTGTAGTCCACACAGTCAAAGGCTTTTGCGTAGTCAATGAAGCAGAAGTAGATGTTTTTCTGGAACTCTCTGGCTTTCTCCATAATCCAGCGCATGTTAGCAATGAAATAATATACACATAAACATATATTTTGAGTGCCTTAATTACGTTCTTACAACTCTTGGATCAACAACATTGTCATAAGATATTTCCATTTTTGGTTTGGTTCTGTGCCATCAAGCTGCCTCTTACTTATGATGACCCTATGAATGAGTGACGTCCCAAGTGTCTAGCATCCAAGAGCCCTGCTCAGCAATTGGAAACTAAAGGCCATGGCTTCCTTTGTGGAGTCAACTCTTCTTATATCAGGCCTTCCTCTTTTCCTTTTGCCTTCAACTATTCCTGATGCCTTCAACTTCAACTTGCATTTTCCTGTGAGTTTCATCTTATGATTTGCCTTGGTTTTCTCTAGGGAAAGTTCAGGTTTGATTTTATCTATGACACACTTGTTCATGTTTCCAGCATGGTGGTCACAAACCTATTTTCTGTTTCCTGGGTTGATAACCCTGTAATATTAGTAACATATTCTTCTTATAAAGGTGTTGTAAACAACTCCTGCATCATATAGAGAAAAAAAAAGGAAGAAGAACCTAAAGATCCAAGGTCAAATTCAGCTGCCAGCTGAATCATTTCTAACTGTTTGGATGAATCTTCCATCTATCTGGAAAACTTGTTCTGAGAAGAATTTTGCAATTGCTTCAACATGTGTTGACTAAGTCCTCAGTACACTGTGACCAAGCTTTTCCTGTTCTTAGTTGTACCCACTGTGCCCTATTTTTACCTTCCATCTTGCTTTTTTCAAGGGGATGTGTTGAGAGATAGCTGAAAAGAGAACAAAACATTTTCCTCTAGAGCCAAAAACATGTGGCCCAATACTTGAGGGCTGGGAGGGGTTGGCACAGTGGGTGTTAAATTATTGTTTTGAATTTCTCCCTCGTCCTTTATTCAAACGATCATTTCAGACTTCATCCATCCTTAAAATTTATACTTTGTGTAGCACATCAATAAAATGGTGTTTAAGTACCTGCCTTGAATTTTACTGCTGCTAATCTCTAACAGCCAATACTATTGATTGGAGGAGGAGGAGGAAGAGGAGATGAAGAAATAATTGTTATTTCTTAAAAGCACCTGACTGGCTGGAAATGGCCTGAAATTTAAATGCCAATCATTTGCTAGCAATGTAGAAATTAAAACCTGGGGGAAAAAGACAAAGTTTGCTCAAGTAGATGATTTTGGGTCCCTTGTTGGGAGAAATGCAGTATATAAATAAAACTAATAATAATAATGATTTTGAGCTTCATGACATTCTTTTTTTTTTTTTGAAATTTTTTCCCCTTTATTTTAAATTTAAACAAAAACATATAACATACAAACTAAAATACAATTTAACTGTGTTCCCCACCACCATATGCGGGACCTCTTGCCATAATCTTCCTCTTCCTTATTCTTCTTCTTCTTCTTCCTCTTCTTCTATTGTCCTCTTCTCCAAAACTGCATTGATTCTTGATTTGGAGCTTTCCCTTTTCCTCTTATTAATACATATTCCAAAAATCTCCCCCATATATCATAAAAGTTATTTTTTTTCAACTCTCCTTTCTTAACCTTTAAGTTACAAGTTAATTTATCATTTATTGCTATATTCCATATTTCTTTATACCATTCTTCAATTTGCAATTCGACTTTTGATTTCCATTGCCTAGCTATAATCAATCTAGCTGCTGTTAATAAGTTGGTTATCAATTCTTTAGTCATTTTGTCATATTCCACATTCTCAAATATTGATAACAAAGCAATCTCAGCATTAAATTCTATATCTTTTTCACATATGTAGCTTAATTCTTTAAAAATTTGTTTCCAAAATCTTTGCACTTTTTCACATTCCCACCACATATGAAAGTATGTACCAATTTCCTTCTCACATTTCCAGCAGACATTCGGATGATTGGCATTAATTTTATTTAATTTTGACGGTGTTAAATACCATCTTAAACTAAGTTTAAAAAAATTTTCCTTTATTCTTACTGACATAAATCTTAACACCCTCATTTTCCATATCATCCTCCATTCTTCTTCATTTATTCTTTTCCCAATATCTTGCTCCCACACTATTTTTAATCCTTCTTTCTCACTTTCCTCTTCCTCTAAATTAAGAAGAAGTAAGTAAATTTTGCTCACAGTACCTTTCACTGAGTCAGTCATCCGAATGTCCTCATATGACAATAACAATTGTTCGTATTTTGTATATTCTCTACTTTTATTATATTTATTTACCCATTCATTAGTCCATCTTTCTAATTGTATATAATTCAACCATGAAATGCTCCTATTCTGAAGAGTTTGTTTCATTTGATCTATCGATCTCATTTTATACAACCAATCTTTCAATCTAATCACTTTCTTTTCTTTAAATAGATCCACATATACTTTCATATTGGTAGGAAAATTTTCTATTTCTGTCACTAATCCAAGTGGGGAATATGATGAACATAAATTCTTTTTGCACTTATACCATATATTTAACAATGTCTTTAAAAATGGGTTATTAATTTCCCTTATTTTATCTTTCTTAATTATACCAAATAAATATGTTTCTATATCTGCCTGTAATTCTGATGATTCCATCTCCCACCAAATTAGCCTTTCTGGATTATATATAATTTCCCCAATAAACCTCAATTGGTTAGCCAAATAATAATTTTTTATATTTGGTAAACCTATACCACCACACCTTTCTTGTTCTACTCTATTATGATTAAATAACATTAATTCAGATTTTTGCCAATTCACACATAATCCAGTTATTCTTCCAAATTTTTCTAAATGAGTTCTAATTTTATCTACACATTCTAACGGATTTTTCAATGTCAACAAGGAATCATCAGCAAATAAATTAATCTTTATTTTATTTTTTTCCCCCCATACCTTCGATTAAATCATCATTCCTTATTACATTTGCCAACATTTCAATAATCAAACAAAACAGAACTGGAGAAAGAGGGCAACCTTGTCTAGTGCCTCGGCCTAAAGCTATTTGTTCTGTAATCCCATCATTAACTATTACTACAGAGGTATTCCCCAGATATAATTGATCTATTATCCCCCTAAATTTCTTTCCAAAACCCCAACCTTTTAACAAAATCTTTAATGTTGGCCATTCCACGCAATCAAATGCCTTAAATATATCTAATGATAAAATACCTGCCTTCAATTTGTCTTTTTCTATATTGTATAAAATATTCAATACCCTCCTAGTCAAATTCTCCATTTGTCTACCCTTTAAAAAACCATTCTGATCCTCTTTAATATATTTTATAATAAATTTATTAATTCTATTCGCAAGTATTGCAGTAAAAATCTTTGCATCTTGATTTAATAGTGAAATGGGTCTATATGAACTTGGGTCTGTTAAGTCTTTATTAGGCTTTGGGATAAGAGTTATTAATGAATGTTTCCAAGAATCTGGTATTCTCTCTCCTTCCAATATTTCATTATAGAGCACTTTTAACTTAGGGATCAATATTGGTTTAAAAGTTTTATAATATTCTGATCCTAAACCGTCAAAGCTTCATGACATTCTTAACACAGTTGGTGGAATGCAATGTGCTCTCCAGTCTCTGATATTACTTAACCTCTTAGTGCTTACTATATTTAGAACTGTTAAGTTATGTGCTGTAGTGAGAATTTCATTCATTTGCTTGCCAGTTATAAAAGGTATGTTCTGGAATGCCATGAATGATTAACATACTGTATGTTTGTTCTTATATGCCTGAAACATGTTGGTAACTAGCTCTTACTATTCCATTGGCAGCTTATACCCAGCAGTTGGAAATGACATGCTAGATTTAACATATTAATGGTAAAGTTGTGATTTTCACATAAAATATGTGGAATGAGTCTGATTTTTTTAAATGACAGTATTTTGTAATGTTACTATTTACATGCATTAGTTAACGTGTCCTCCTATTTATCACCAAAAATAGCAATTTAAAAATTAATGTATTAAATTAACACAATGGCTGAAATCCACTGTGTCACAACTAGGGTAGGCCCATTGATTCAGTGGGACTTATGGAGGAGTTGACCCACCAAATCCCCACTGATTCAATAGCCTTACTCTAGTTGTGACTTACTACTCGATTTCACCCATTATTTCAGAATCATGTTTATGCCTTACGGAAATAGGAATGCAGCAATTGATACAAAGGAAGTAATCTTATATCGAATCAGACAGTTGGCCCATTTAGCCTTGTACTGTTGACATGGAAAGACAATGGCTGTCTGGTATTTCAGGTAAGATTCACCCCACCCCAACCTGCCTTAACAAAAACTGGACTGGAACTTCGTGCATGCAAAGAATATGCTCAACACCCCCCCCCCACACACACACACATCTTACAAGGTGGTGTGAATGTTATACTAAGGAAAAGGTCAGAAAAGAAATTTTAATCTGTTTATTATTGATGTCAAAGTGGGAAAACTGGCCCTCTAGATGGTCTTTGACTGCGATATCTATATTCTCCCCATTGGCCATGCCGACTTTGGCTGGTGGGAACTGCAGTCAAAGAACATCTGGAGAGCCACAGGTTGCTCACCCAGTTATGTATGCAAATATAGTAGGCCACAACGTTTTTGCAACATTTTGAACAATACATAATTCCTCTAATCCTTTGATTGGAATTAGTGTGGAAAGTTACACAAGTATGGAGGTTCACATATCACAACGTCAGATTTCAACAAACCACAACATAGTTTATTGTGAACCTGATCATGTTCTATGATCTTCAGCTTCCATTTTGGTGCACAAAGAAAACTTGGAAGCTGCTGGTCCTGAGATCTGTGAGTTGCTTGCTGTGTGTTTCTATGAATAATGCACATCTATAATTTATTTATTTATTTGACTTTTACACCACCCATCTGGCTGCAAGGACACTCTGGGCAGTTTACAGTATAATACAACAAAACAATAAAACAATAGCACCAACACTTTTTAAAAAAAATCAGACATAATACTTATACAAAAATCCAAATCAATATCAAAATTCCAATATACCATCACAATAACCAAAACAACAGGAACATAAACATAAACACAAATAAAAGCAACAACAAAAATAATTTAACAGGCAAGATGGTGAAACAACAATAAACGTTGAGACTGCCACTGCATTATCACGATGTAATTTCTGGAAAAGCCTGCCTGAAAAGCCATGTCTTAAGAGATCATTTGAAGGTTCCGAGTGAAGGGGCCAGACGGATTTCAGGCAGGAGTTTGTTCCAGAGGTGGGGAGCTTAGAAGGCCCAGTTTCTAGTCTTCTCTCTCTCCGGGCCTCTCTCAGGTTTAGTGTTCTCAATCGCCCCACCTGAGAAAATCAGGTAGATTGGGCAGATCTTGACGGGAGGAGGTGTTCTATAAAACCTGACTATATTCGTAAGCGATCCAAAAGATGTTGTAGCAGATCCAAAAGAGTGCAGAGCACATTTAAGACAAGAAAGACTGACAGTTATAGAGTTTGCTGCTGCTGATTTCAGTAGGTAGTAATTATGTCTCCACTTGCACAGCAGTAAATTTCATTGAAAAAGAGAGAGCCAAACTTCTAAGACAGCATTATTGCCTTTCTACAGGCAAGAGAAGGAGATGTTCTACAGAAGAAATATGATTGAGTACATTTTTATTTTTCCTTATCCCCAATTATTTTGGCACCCAGAACTGCACTTGAAATATGCTATTTGTTATTGGCAAGTACTGTAGGCATTATTCACAGAACCATTTTAAGTAAGTATGTCTGGATTCCTTTAGATAAAGAGTGCCATCTACATGGAAATCAAGATGAAATAAAAAGGGATCCAGACATACTAGCAGTGGCCTAGTTATGTGACTTGGAAAGCACTTTCCAAAGCTTTGTGGAAGTGGTGGTGGTTTGCTATAATCAGGTACATGTTGGAAAAATTGTGTTCACAGATGTGACTTGCACCCTAAGTACAGACTTTTCCTGTTTTTGTGGAAAAGATTGAAATGCAAGGACATTTTCTTGCACACACCACCATCAGTGATAAAGATTTTGTAAAATATTTTGCATAATATAAACACTCTTATAATTAAGTCTACTAGTTTTTAACAAAACATGCCAACTCTAGCTAGAGAACGGCACTTCTAAGCAAGCAAATGTTCAAAAGAGGCCCACTATAAATTCTTTTACAAAAATTGTTAACTTACTCCTGAGGTAAAATCATAGTTAATTTGCTTTCTAAAAAGTACCTTCTGTTAGGGTATTCGCTCTCCCTCTTTCATCTGCCCCATTAAGTTGATTAAAATCATTTTCATGTAGTGCTAGCTGAGGAATAGTTTTTTCCCCCTCTCAAAAGGCTATTGTAAATATGTAATCTCCTTTGTTTATATTATTTTGAGTGTGTAAGGCTCTTTTTTTCAATATAACACTGCTATCTCTAGGATGGCATTGTTTGCTCCAAACCTTCACCGATACATCACTTCTTTTATCTTTCTCCAGTATTTGCTTTGAAAAGAATAAAAATAATCTTTGAGGAGTTTGCAGTTATCAAACTCTATGTAGACCTTTTCTATATCATCAGTGTTTTTTTTTTTTTTTTTGGTTCAATCAAGTTATTTTGAGGGCTTTTTTGCCCTGTTCATCAATTTCTGTCAGAACGACAAACCCTTCTGAATATTCTATTTATGCATCACACTTATGACATATATTAATATTAATATTGCTTCATGCATGGCTTCCTGCTCTTGTTTATACACAATGAACTACTCGATTGCGTGTTTGTGTGTGTTTGTGCACACATGATACATTCAAGGTTATGAAATACAGACATAGGGATATTATTCAACCTGAAATGTTGTGCCTTAGTGTCCTTTTATGTGTGCATGTACCTCTGTCTGTCTGTGGCGAGTATGTTTGTTTCCAATTTGCAGACAGAATGTGGGTGGAGACTAAGCACAGGTTCAATTAGACTCTGTACATAATGGTTATGAGGGTTGTAGCTGTCATGCGTGCTACTTCACTAACTTCACTAATGTTTTGCAACTCCTCCGTGGATGATAAGCTTGAGATTTTGGGAGTGGCACATGTTACATCACCCTGAGTCTGGAAACTTGTGCTGTTCCAAAATGAAATGTTTGCAAATTGTTTCAATCCACTTCCATGAAAACGTGATGCATCCCTGGGACGTGTGCAGGTCTTTAGGCCCAACAGCTCCTCTTTGCTCCAAAGTGGGTTCTTACAACTCACCATCTTCATCAGTATCCACTTGCTTATGTACTCTGCTTGTACCACAGACAGGCTACGCGTGTCTGGATTATAAAGCTTCAGTTGCTCCAAAATTGGTGTTTGCAATATTGGGGGCAGATGCCTGAGTTGTGGTGTAAATTTTGCAAGTGTTGATTTTTCCTGAAGCAGAAAGGAATTTTTTTGTAGAATCACCGTTTCTGAAAAAGCTATACCTGTTGAATATCTTCATTTCCTGCAGCTGCTAAGGGTGCGATTCTGTGAATGGGGTACAGTGGTAAAGAAAAGGGTTTGCCTGGGTATGTAAAACACCAAAACTACAGGTTGACTGCTTAGCTATTACATGAAGAGAATGTAAAAAAATCCTGTCTTTGGTTTCCTATCTATAAAGAAGTACTGAATGGAGTCATTCCTACTGATTGCAAATGATGACTATATAAAAATAATAATCACACATTTATTTATGGAAATCTTCATTAATGAAGCCTCTTTTTACAATTTTAGTTATCTCCTTTGTCTTTTTGATCAAATATTCGTTCCACAATGCAAAAATGACTTTACATCATATTTTTCTAGACAGGGCACTGAGACTTTAGCAGTGGTTCAGAACTTCCTATATTAACCAACCAAGGATGGGACCTGGTGTATTATATATTGTCTTCATTGTCATTTCCAACAGCTGTCTTTGTGGTGGCCTTTCTTTCTTTCTGATTAGAAGCAGCAGAAAAAGTCTTTGTCTTGCATGCTAAAAGGAAATCAGGATATTACAGATGTTGTGAGGATACAACTTGTATGCTGTCCCATGGGGGAGAAAGGATGCTCTATTTACCTGAACTGTCAATGGCAATATGCAAGCCTGCTAGTTTTGAAATGGAACTTGGTTGGACAAATTCCCAGTCACTCTCTCTGCTTAATTACAAGCTTGGGAAACGAGGAATAAGAACAACTGTAAAACCTATAAAATTCCACTGTACTTCTTCCAAGATCTGATGAGGTAAAATCTGTCATGGGCCATTCTGTTACGCTGTGAAGTATTTGGAACACAGTTGAAGATGTGCATGTTTCTTCAGTGTCTTCTTTCAGTATTAATTTTTAAATTGCATAAAACTGCATCCAAATGTTCCTTGTGAACAGATCCGGAAAGCTACTTTTATTCTGATGGGAAATTAATGCAAAAATACATACAAAGTGGAACTGTGGCCTTAAAATTTTTGGATGAGTTGAAGCACTCTTCCGGAAGGCTAAAAGCTCATTCCTATGTACAGTCTTGTTTTACTGCAAATACTGTATCAGTCTATGGTATATATAAAAAAACTAATATAGTTTCCTGCCTCTTCCAATTATGCTGAGACCTCTTAGGAGGTCCCTGAACACAAAGTTAGAAAAACATGATGAGTAAGGAAAGAGTGGTTCTACTATTTCTCTCACTGGGTCGCTGGACCAAAGGGAGGCTGCCTTCGAGACTACTGGTAGGCCTCATACCCTCTATCCCCCTATTGTTGGCACTGTGGTTCCTGAGTCTGGACAGTTTTGTCAGGTCCTTTCCTACTATCTTTTTAACAGATAGGTAGACACAGGTGCTTTTAAGGCAGAGATGGCCCAAACTGTCTGTTTTTCATCCTGCTCTTGACTTTTTGACCCTTCACATTTTTCCTCATTCCAAATATGAAGAAATGTGCATATTTTGGTCAATTCTTCAAAACCACAACAGCAAGAAAACTAAAAACAACAATGTTGTTTTTGCAGTAGCGAAATTCAACTGGTACAGCTTGCAAAGAGAGGATTGTGTTGAACCATCCTGCCATAAAACTGTTAAAGATTAGGAGCTTTTTAGAAAGACAGGGTGGTGGCGGGTGTGTGTGTGTCAGACAGACAGACTTATTTAATTTATTTAAAATATTTTCACCTACCTTTCTCCTTAAAAGGATCCAAGGTGGCTTATATCATTAAAAAGACAATATTTAAAAGCTAAAAAACAGTCAGTATACAAATATTTAAAAGAATTAAACAAGTATTATATTAAAAATGGTAATTAAATTTAATATTAAAAATACATTTACACTCTCAGAGATCCAGTCACTAAGGAAAAGCCTGCTTGAAGAGAAAGGTCTTTGCCTGCTTGTGGAAGTACAATAAAGATGGGGCCAGGCTGGTTTCCCATGGGAGGGAGTTCCAGAGTCTGGGAGCAGTGACAGAGAAGGACCTCCCCACTTTTCTCTCAGTCCCATCCTGTGAGGGTTGTGGGACTGAGAGAAAGGCCTCCCCTAACGATCGTAATGCCCAGGCAGGCTCATAGAGGGAGATGCGGTCTTTTAGATAGTTTGGACCCAAGCCATTTAGGGCTTTAAAGGTTAAAACCAGCACTTTGCATTGTGCCCAGAAATGGATCAGCAGCCAGTGGAGCTGCTGTAACAGGGGAGTTATATGTTTCCTGTAACCAGCCCCAGTAAATATTCTGGCAGCAGTAAATATTCTGGCAGCAGTGTTTGAAGTTTCTGAACACTTTCCAAAGGCAGCCCTACATAGAGAGTGTTACAGTAATCCTGTCAATATGTAACTAGGGCATGTGTCACCATGGCCAGATCAGACCTCTCAAGAAATGGGTGCAGCTGGCGCACAAGTTGTAACTGTGCAAAGGCACTCCTGGCCATTGCCAAAACCTGTGCATCCAGGAGAAATGAATCCAGGAGCACCTCCAAGCTGCACACCTGTGTTTTCAGAGGGAGTGTAACCCCATTCAACACAGGCTACATCCCTATTCCTTGATCTGCCTTTTGATTGACCAGGAGGACCTCTATCTTGTCTGGATTAAGTTTCAGTTTATTTGCCTTCATCCAGTCCATTACTGATACCAGACACTGATCTGGAGCTGAAACAACTTATTCGGATTTAGATGGAAAGGAGAGATAGAGTCGGGTGTCATCAGCGCACTGGTGACACCAAACCCCAAAACTCCAGACAACCTCTCCCAGCGGTTTCACGTAGATGTTAAATAGCATAGGGGACAAAAGAGATCCCTTAGGGACACCACAGGCCAAAGGCCAGGGAGAACAGGAGTCCCCCAGCACCACCTGCTGGGTTCTTGCCTCCGGGAAGTACCAGAGCCACTGTAAAACAATGCCTCCAAGTTCCATCCCAGAGAGACGGCCCAGAGGGACACCACGGTCAATGGTATCGAGAGCAGCTGAGAAGTCCAGCAGAACCAACAAGGACACACTCTTCCCTGTCCAGTTCCCAGTGTAGGTCATCCACCAAGGTGACCAAAGCAATCTTTGTCCCATAACCAGGCATGAAGCCAGCATGAAATGGATCTAGATAATCCATCTCATCCAGGAACCCCTGGAGCTGAGAAGCTACAATCTACTCCAGCAGCTTGCCCAAGAATGGGGTATTAGACTGGCCAATAATTATCCAATATCCTGGGGTCCAAAGAGGTTTTTTTCAATAATAGTCTTACTACTGCCTCCTTTAAGCATGCTGAGATCCTACCCTGCTGCAAGAAGGTGTTCACTACCCCTTGGACCCACTTGGCTAGTCCCTCTCTATCAGCTTTTATAAGCCAGGAAAGACAAGGGTTCAGTAAACATGTAACAGCCTTAACCTTTCCAAGGGCCCTATCCACATCATCAGGCTGCAAAAACTGAAACTTATCCATCAACACAGGACAAGCAGGGGCCATAATTACATCCAAGGCAGAGCAGATCTGAGCGATTTTGCCTGCAAAGTGCCTTACAGTGGGCTACAGTGTGGTCTTCTTTATCTTCCTGGGGGCCAGCATGTAATAAGCCATTAACTACTTGAAAAAGCTGTGCTAGGTGACTCTGTGCAGATGCAATGATGGTAGAGAAGAATGATTTATTTGCCGCTGCCTGCCCCCCCACTACCAGAGGATAAGCCTTCCAATAGCCTCTAGCCTGTGTTCAGTCGGATTCATTCTGAGTTTTCTGCCATCATAATTCTAGTCTCCATCCCACTTGTTTCATCACCACCAGCTTCCCAGTAAACCAGCTGACCAGTTTGACTCTATTTGGTGGGTGGGGCTGCTTAGGAGCAATTCCGACAGCAGCCCTGGTAATTCCCTCATTCCAACTTAAATACACAGCAATTCAAAAGAGACTTTTAGGAGCTAAGAATGAATCTGTCACCTTTAGTTGTCCCACATTCGTTTTAATTTCAAAATCAAGTTCTTTCTTTTCTTGGTATAAAGTAATCTTTGAATTTTGACTAATTATTATTTTTAACAAATGAATTGAACTGAAATTCTTACTCATCCCTATTTTGAAAGTCTCCTGATCTTGGTTTCCAAAGCAGAACTGTTGCATCAGAGGTTCTTCCTCCATCACATCAGAATACTCTGTGGCCAACATTCCCTCTAATTTTCAGCCCTACTGTGCAGGGCTCCACCCCTTGTTCACACAACTCTGCTCCCCTCCTGCGCATGCAAGCATGCCCCTCCCCATGCAGGGTTCCGTCATGACTGGAACCAAAGGGGCTGGAATCAATCGCTGTGGGTCCATGGAGGAGGAGGAGCCCTGCACAGAGGGGGTGGAGTTGTGTGTGCTTGCACAGTTGCACATCTTAGAGGGACCTTGTCTATGGCATGTCACACGTGAACAGTTTGCTGCAGCTTTTTTCTTCTTCCCAGTAGCATAATGGAAGGAGAACAAGAGGAAGAGCTGGATTTGGACTTCTTTTTCAGAACAGGTCGCTGATGTCATCTGCTGGCATACCAAGTTATATATGTCAGACTCTCCATTTTCTAGCTAGTGAATGAGGTGGTAATAAGGCTGTTGCTTGAGACAGATTACCAGAGAGCAAACAAACAGTGTGGGATTCAATCAAGCAGAGGCTGGATAACTGTCCCCTTTTCTGTGATGGTGTTCCTTCTATACCTTCATAGTTTAATCTGTAGTATCTCCAAGGAAAAGTGAGTCCATTTCTAATTAAATATCAAAAGTTTACACTTTTAGCTTTCTGGAGATCAGGAAGTTAACAAATTGACAAATTGAACCTATGCAACCAGATGTGAGCATTAGGAATAGCTAGGGGAAAACTTTTACGGTGCTGGTATTTTAGTTTTTTTCAGGGGGCTCCTCATTCAGTTTCAGGTTCTTTCAGGGACAGGCCCTATTGATAAATCCAAGACCCTTTGGATTCTTTATTTGTCATGCCAATTCTGGTTTCTGATGCTAGGGTTTGTTAAGTCTTACAGAACCATCAAAACCAGTCCAAAGGGGGGCGGGGCGGGAATTAGGGACAATCATCCACTCCAAAAGTGGGCAACAACAACAGTACATGAGAAAGAAAACTTACTTAGTCATCATCAGACCTATGCATGAGGTTCACATTTATCATTATATCACCATCCTCATCACCCTTATCAATCTGTTGGCAAAAACAATACAGGTGATAAAGAGAAATCATCATCATGATCATAATCAAAATAAAACCCACCAAGGCAACATAAGCAAACCACCCAACTTCAAAATAAGGGGGATTGGGGAAACAGTTCTCTCCAGCACCACTTTGATGGTTTCAGTCCAGCAGTACAGGCTGTAGTCTGCCTGGTGAAGGGCAGGCAAGCAGACAGGTACTCCAGGCAACAATCAATAAAATAATAGTCTTAAAAAGCAGGAATTCTGAGTTATCCAGGAAATAATCCAAAAATGAAGGAAGAGCTGCAAGATTTTTTTTTAAAAGTAATCTGCAAAGGAGGAACAGCAGTAGCAGTAGCAGACCAGCAAGGAATCACTGCAATCAGAAATGGAAGTTGGAGGAGATCTCTCAGCAGCAACAGCAGAGAAGTCACCATGCAGCTAAAGAGTAGCAACAGCACTTTTCCAGATATTTTTAAAGGTTCAAACATCCCACCCACCTTTTCCAGGATGTTCTATGAGTCCTAATTGACAACCTATAGCCCCCCCCCCCCCCTAACAAGACTTGCAAAGCTACTATTTGCTGGAATATCAAATGAGGTGATTTTGCATATAAGGGTCGAATGCAGGTAATATGGAATATGAAGAAATCTGATTTTCATTAATCTCTCTTTCAGAATCGAAAACCTCTTGTATTTTGGAGGCTGTCTATCATAAAGCCATGAAAGACTTTGAAAATGAAAGAAAGAACCTCTGTGTATTTTCTCCCATTTGTGTTAACATAAAAATCCCATCCCTAGTGAGCACTACTAAAAGTCAGTGGTGCTATGTTCATGATTGTTGTTTTACTCATCTAAATAACTTAGGAATCATGCTATGTAATGCTCCCCTTTTGAGTCGGTCATATATGTATTGACATGATTATGAGTACCCACAATTCAAAATTTTTACAACTACATCACTATTCTTTCTTCTATATAAATCCATGAAGTCATAAGGAGACATTCACCATCTGACTGCAGAATTGTAGAATTTGTTCATGAAGAGATTTTGTGAGGTCAGGCTCAAATATCATATGAGGCAATATCTTATTGCCTACCTGAAGCAAAGAATTCTGAAATTTGCTCCCTGAAACAGCATGGTGTCTGAGTAATATTGCTCTTTGGCCACTCCGTTGTAGATACAACAAATAGATTAATTCAACAGTGATAGCAGTGTTAACAGTGATATCATTCATAGTATTTGACCATTGAACTATGACAACATAGCTGAGATAAAAGCAAAGCACATAAAGGACATCGCAGGTGGTTTGCTGGAAAATGTTTCAGGTTAGCACACTGTAAGCAATCTTGAAGTGATGAGAGGAAATTTCTGTCAGGTTGTAGGGTAGAGAATCACAACATTTGAACAGGAGGCAATCTTGCAATGACCTCTGAGGCTATCATTCCTTTAGCAAAGCACAGAAATTCTGTGCTAATCTCTTCTGTTAAGTGTCACTAACTGTACTCCTTTCAGACTCTCTTAGCCTGAGAGCCTTTCAGACTGCCCAATCAGGTTTCCCCGAATTTATGTCATGCTCCCAACTAGCAACAAGCTTATGAATTGTTCTAGCAACAACCATCTATATGCCAAAGTACCTAACACTGCAATCCTATCCATGTCCACAAAGAAGCATCTCCTTTGCGCTCAACAGGATATGTGCATAGGAGTGCAATCAAAAGGTTTGTTGTCACAATGCAACCTGGTATCTCCCCATTTTGCATAACATGCCAATCCATGAAAAAAAATCCAAATCCTTGCAGCAGAAATAACAACCCTAGCTGCTATGCACAGCTCTATCCATTGTTCCACAAGATTAAGTTAATTCTCTAAACTGTGCTACTATTTTAATCACTTCTTTCAACCCTGACATGCTCTATAGTTGGTGCCTAGATACTTTCTTATATTCTTTCTAAAAATAGCTCAGGTAATTCTGAAATCTTATGTGGTTTCAGCTTGTTGTGTAACTGATCCTCTTTTAATTATGTTCTAGGCACTTCTAGTAGCAATTTCTGTATACTTCAGGTAAGATGTTAGCCCTTCTAATGAGACAGCATTTAAAAAAGAAAGAATTAATGCTTTGGGAAAATATTTGATCATTTTCCTGACCTTTTCAATGGCTAAAAGGCAACAAACAAAAAATCCAGATTTGAATGATGTGCAAGTTGCAGTTAATTAAATATGAAAGAAAGCACTTCAAATTCTTCTTTGGGGAGTAGTTTGGAAGGAGTGAAACAAAGGTGCAAAGATGGGAAGGAGAGGAAAGGTCTCTGTGAAGCCAGTGGTATTTCTTAGAGAAACTGGGCAGAGCAGTACAATTTTTTAATTTAAGTAATCCTGAATATGTTTGAGCAGAGCTAAACTAGGGCAACTGATAATGGGCCAATCTACCATTAAACAATGAATCAGTGAGCCATCCTTTTATTATGCCTTATGGTGACTTTTTTTTAACCTGCCACCTGTTGGGCAAGAGGCCTGTCAATTCATCTTACCCAGCAGAGATGTCGGAAGGCGAGATCCGAGTCGCTGCTTTACATTAAGTCACTGTGTTAGCAGCTGGGAGACTTCCTTGTTGGATTCTACACTAGTAGTTGCTCCATTAGAAAGAGAAGGGGGAGAAACAAGACAAATCTTGGCACAGTGGTTTGTAACCTTAATGTGCATGCATAGTGCAGGCCATTACACCTGTGATATTAGTTGTGTGTGCACATGTGCTTTGAGCCTTAGTGACACATTCAGTGACATTTAAAAGCCTGCAAATAGTAGGAGGGGAATCCTCAGAATCTGAAATTTGACATTGCTAATATAGAACACAAGAGGCTGAGTGAGAGAAATTAAGAAAAAAGCTAAGTCTGTGTGTGGTGGGGGCAGGAACACGAACAAACAGGTGCTTAAGAATATACTGATTATTTCCCCCCTATTACAATGCTGACTGTTTTGCAAGTCTTGTCAAGAAATGGCTCCCCTTCTTCAATTATCAGCATCATCTTAGAACTGTATTGCTGGAAAGGACCCTATGGATCACTGAGTCCAACCTGTGTCAAATAGGCACAGTGGGGAATCAAACTCCCAACCTGTAACTCCCCAGCCAGAGGCCTAACCACTTACAATCATTTTCTTTGTCTTGGAAGCACCATTAAAAAAAAAAAACCATGCATAAATTTGCAGTGGGATCTGCACCAGATACCTTTGGCTGGGGGCAGGGAAGAAATGATTACCCTTTATCTGGGATTGTAGCTGTAGAGGAGCCAGCCATTCATTTTACTTGTCACACATTCCCAGTGGTTCCGCCACTTCTTTACATCAGCTAATATAAAAGCTTTTTGCATTTCTTGATTTTGAATCATGTGGATGCTCTTGTAAAGTAGAATGTTTCATGGAAGAAAATCTTGATAATGTAAGAGGACAGGCTTAATCTGTATACACTGGATAGATATATTTAGGATTTGGGGGAGAGGGAGGTATATACTCCCCCGAACCTATACTGATTTCTCAATGCAAGATGTTGTAAGGCTCCTTACAGCATTCTCTCAAGCTCAGTGTGCAAGCTGGATGTGAGAGGGGAAAGAAAGTGGAGGGCTTCTAACAGGATTGTTTACTCAAATCCAGGAGCAGGAGACCGCTTGAATAGTTTCTGGATTTACTAGGCTTCATTTCTGTTCAGCTCTGTTAATTATCAAAGTTAGAGCTTCAGTGGAAGAACTGAAATGAATGAGCTATCTTATGTTATCATGCCGTAGAGGGTCAGACGAAGGTCAGCTGTAACATGTTCTAAAATGTGCAAACAAATGTTAGCCAGAGGCTAGGAGCAATAATCATATCTCAACTGATTCCTCTACAGTGACATTTTAGAAAAAATAATCTCTAATGTTGAGAGCCAAGAAATAATAATAATAATAAAAGGAATATTAGCAAAGCCACATTTCTATTAGGACAGTTTCCCTGCCCCTGCTTGCATAGGCGTACGTTTTACTTAGAGGTCTGTGCTACGATCAGAACTTTGAAAAGTTACTTTCTTGAACGACAGCTCCCTGAATCCCCACAGTTAGTCACACCGACTAGGAAAATTTAGGAGTCAGTAACTTTTCCTGACTGATCCTAGGAACAACAGGATGCCGTTGAGCTGTACATTGCGCAAAGGAGATTCTTGCCTCCTTAAGTCTCTTTATTGTCCAACAATATCTCTATACTTCAGAATACTCTTTGTCCTAAAAATACCCCACCCCCATTGCCAGATAGCTGAAGTTTTCCATTGAAAATTTTGTTCTGACCACAAGATGTCACTGATACACTATAGAGAAAAGCAGCAGTTTTCAATCCTGTGAATTTCCCAAACCTTTTTGATCCCCCCCTCCTCAAAAAATTTAAGGCAGTCCAGACAAGTTTTAACAAATAAGCTGTGCCTGGAAAGCTACTTATCAATAATAAACAGTAATTACTGTTCACAAGGAAGTGTTTACACTCCTTCTGAACAGGAAATGTTTAAGACACAATGTTTGGTTTTAGGAGCTTTAGTAAATTCAGCAGACCTCAAGGATGCACCTAGATAGCTTGCATTGAGGTCTAGGGATTTTTTGGTCTATGAAGTTATACAGCAAAGACTGCTGTTAAGATTTGGCTTAAAAACCACAGAGTGAAGCTAGGTGCTTCCTGCTGTTTTGCCTTTGCTTCCATTTCTCTTGTTGTCTTTCACTCTTGTGTACTGCTATGAGCCATTTGCCAGATCTTGACTTTGTGATCAAAGTTTAGATATCTGGCTGCAGGGAGACTCAATTTCCCACTGGTTTCCCTCCCCAGATCCATTTCCTCTTGTAGATGCAGTAGTTAAACAACCAGCTAACCAAATCAGCTGGTTCCTGTTAATCTACTATCTGAGTTGGCATTTTCCAAAGACCTTTTGAAGGAACATGAAGGCAACAAGTTTTCTGAGTGAAAACTTTCATTTGAGCTTTCCAATGCCTTTCAATTGAGCAATCAGATATGGAATCCCACATCCAATCGTATCTGTTGTTCTAGGATCCCATGCAGAAGGCGCAACCCCAGTTCATTCAAAACCATGAGGATGCCTGTTCTAAGTCCAGAGTGCTTCACCTTTGGACACTGCATTGATCTTTGAGGGGTGTATCTAGCATTCTTCAGGGTGTGCTTGATCACTTTAAGGATTAGTTGACCACTGAGCCATGTGAGGAAAACAAAGTCCCTCTTTGACTCAACATTTCTCAGCTTTCTGCAAAAATAAACTCCTTGTTTGTTTCTCACCTGTTGTTCTATGCAGAAAGCTGCCAAGTACTATGCAACTTAATTCCTCTTCTGGTGAAGAGGCTATTTCTCCCCCACCCCCACCGCTCAATTTCTGTCTAAGAGTGAGAGGCTAAGATATTCCCATCATTAGGTTATTCTACCCCAGGGAGGAGAATTAAAAGAGACAATACACTGACATCTTTCCAACAATTGGTTTTATGAGTTTTTCAGCTTATCCAAAAGAAAAAAGTTCAGAATTTTTTTTTTAAAAAAACCTTCCACTCTGTAGTTTCTGCAAAACTACATGCACAGTAATTTGAACACTGTGATTTCTGGAAGGAGCTAAATGATATAAAGAACTCAAAGAATTAGTACAAGTATTAAATTGCGAGAAATTGGTTTGCCGTGTACACGAGGACTGGACTGCCAGTCTGATTGCTTATGCCTCTGCCTATAACAATGCCAAAACCAAAGAGAATTGGTAGCTATGGCCTGAGTTTATAGTTGTAACATATGCAATATACCAGAAAGTGCAGTGCAGGCAGTGTCTGGGAAACAAAATGCCATTTATACCACAGCAATCTTTTCACCTTGTGAAAACAGATCTGAAAAATTACTTCCCAGTCACTTGTTCAGTATTATTGGAAGGTACAGCCAATGGAAGATCTTATTCCAAATTTCTTTCACTTTTTTATACTCACTTCTTAAAGTACATGTTGAATATTTATTCATACAAATGAATGGCTCAGTTGGTGCCATGGCTACAGTGCATTTTTCATATTGTTTTCCTTTAGAAATCCCAGGGCTGAATAGTTTTATGCAGAAACACTCTGTAAACCTATAAAATTTGTAAGGAAGCAAAAGATCTCATAAATAACACCATGTGCATGCATGCATGCATACATGTGTTTGCGTGTGCCTCTGGAGCATGTAGCTTGCACCACTCCAATGATGTGATGGCTAAATTTTCAACACACATGATTCAATGAAACATGTGTCTGTTTCTGGGAAGCAAGGAAGACTTACATGAACATGAATATTTTGGCATTATTGTGAATGTGAGTGTGGAGACAATACGCAGACACTGTTCCCCCCCCCCCCCCCGCCACACCATTTTTATTAGAAGTGGCTGGCTGTTGGGTGAACAGTTCTGGTGAACAGTTCTGGTGAAATAGCTCATAAAAGATTTTCCCAATATAACAAATGCACAATTTGGTAATCAAAATAGAGGTTCAGAGAAACATCTGTCTTCCATGACTATCCTGTTTACACTCCAACAGTGGAATTTCCTCACAGATTCTTGCCTCAGTCATCAGACTTGCAAATTAAGCTTGTATTCACTTCCAGTAGTCAGTCTGTAGGTGCACAGAGGATAAGTTGGAAGCAAGCATAGTTTGTGACATTGCATTGCATCATTCCTGATCACAAAACAGTGCAGCAGACTAGCCACTGTCACTTGACCTCTAGACTGTAAGTCTACTCTAGAAGAAAAGTGGGGAAAGTGTAGACCATGGGCCACATGAAGCCTCCAGGAGTCCAAATGTGGGCAGCAGATTTCCCACATCCCACAAATATTTTTATTTTTAAATAAAGGAATGTAGGAAGCACTTTTGCCATATTCTGCCCTTCCCAGAGGGCAGAATACGGTTTGGTAGCAGTCATATGAATCTAGTCCAAACACTTCAAATTTAACTTTTCCTGGCTATAAGAGGTAACTTTTCTGGGGGGGAAAGAACCATACCTTCCCAACGGTATAGTTAATCGTGCTGCAGAAATCTGCCAAAAGAAAAATCCAGAAGCAACTATTAAAATTAGAACTTCAATAAAATATCCTCAATTGTCATCTTCAAATACATGAAAGTCCCATATATTTCACTGCAAAATATGCCAAAGGCTTTCCTGAATCTCTAGGAAGGAAAGTGGTGAACATGCTGAAGTCAAAAGCCCAGTAATGCACATTACTTGAAAAATTAGATGAAGCCAGCCAACATAAACCCATATCCCGTGTTCCTTAGGCTTTATTCAGTTTACATCTGATTCTTAGTTTTGATTTGAATCTATTTTGATCCAATTCATTTGATAAGAAACAAGGCCTTTATTTCCCCAACTCCTGGAATCTACTGAATATATGGATCTGTTGAATTCATGCATGTGTTTAGAGTTTTTCAGGAGACAATCCCATATCTGTATGCAGTTTTTTAAACATCTGATAGAAGTGATAACACAAATGCACCTATATATGAGATCATGAACACTTGATACCCACTTTCAGGTTTCAAATTGCAAAAGTCTTTCCAAATATGCTTCCACATTATTTTTTTCTACAGCTTACCTAAACTGTTACAATTGTGAACTTTGACAAAAGTTCAAAATCTTGCAAAGTCTTGATGAGTGACTTCTCTCTGATTGGCTCTAAGGAAGCAAGTAGGAGTGGGCTTGCGAGGGTGTGTGTGTGAAGCATTACAGCCAGTGGGTGCCAGTCCCTTAAGTTAAAAGATTTTCCCTTTGCACTGTTTCTGCTCTGCCTTTTCCTCATATCTATATAGGAGCTGGTGTGACTTATGCCAAACTTTGGTTATGGAAATGAAAAACTATCTTGTAAAATATACCAATTAGTGCATGGTACATATTTTAATTGGCCTATTTTTCACTGAAGGTGGAACTAGACTGTATGGTCTCATTATTGGTAGTGGCAAATGCTCTCATGCTCTCTCACAAGTTCCTCTCATCTCCCACAGCTTGCAAGTTAGCTTACTTTGTGTGTGGTCATCAGGAGGTGAATACAGGCATGCATTATGTCAGATTTCAAATGGCGGCTCTCATGGTTGTACCTCACTTTCACAAGACTCTGGTTGTATGCAAAGGTGGATGGGAGAGATGTTTTGCATGTTTCAGACACCTATCCACCAATATTTGAGTGGTGCCTGGTGAGAGGGGGATCAGTACAATAGGATGAGGTGGCAAACATATTTGCTTTTCCATTTGATTCTAAAGTATTTTTCCCATTTTCACAGGACCTCACCTCACTCAAAAATTGAAATAGGATGATTTCTGAAACTTCCCAATCTTCCCTCTCTTATCAGGTGAGGGGGCCTCCTTACCATTGGATTAGATTGCCACATATGCTTTAATTTTGTATGATACTTAGCTGATTTAGAGGAACAATGTACAATTTGGTTGGCAGCCTCAACCTTTAGCATCAAATGCTCCTGGAGACAATACTACATAAAGATCTAGCATTCTGTGTCCAGGTAAACTTCAGGATCCTGTAGATTCTGTGAAGCATATGGCTTCACAGCTGCACATCTGTAGGTTACCTTTGTCAACCTCTTCTAAAAATGCAAATATAGAAGGGAGATCAACCTTCTAGGTTTTCTAAAAGGAAGAACATCTTGAAATGTTTGGACCTCATGTTAATTAATCTGAAATCACCAACATTCATCAAGGCCAACCCCACACAAAAGGATTTCCTCCTTTTAGAAAAAGAAGAATTGGAAGAATTTCTCTGGAATGTTTACTTGGCCCAGGGTGTGGCCACAGGCATACTTGTAATTGCTCACTCACAGGGGTATATTACACCTATTTGACATGAGTGCTGCCAATTCATCTCCAGGCACAATTGAAGATGTTGTGATCTTTGATATTCTAAATGTCTTTGACCCAGGTTTTCTCTCAGCCTATCAAATATGTTGGGCAGATCCTCTTTTTTTAGATCTAAAAAGGAGATGGGGAATGGCTTGTTGGGATGAGGAAGGAAGTCTTCATTGTGGGCAAGTTTAGATCATGGAATTCCCTACCTTACAAGGTTTATTTTTCTCTTACCTTCTCTTTCTAATTTTCCCCCTGCCTAACCAAGCCTTTCTATCCTTTTCCATTGTGCGTCTCTATCATTACCCTTTTCCATTTCACCTTCTGGGCTTAGTATTGTTTCATGGCAGATCCCTTGTTTTTCACATTTTTATTTGTCTCACTCATCCCCCTATTTTTTTGCGGATGTTTGCTGCTATTGTTTGCTCATTGATTTTTTAAATTAATACATTCAATCATGCTTTTATCCACCCACCCATCCATCCATTCAAATTGTCTTGAGTGCTGCAAATGGTGTAGAAGGGTGGCATAAACATAATTTTAAGGAAGGAAGGAAGGAAGGAAGGAAGGAAGGAAGGAAGGAAGGAAGGAAGGAAGGAAGGAAGGAAGGAAGGAAGGAAGGAAGGAAGGAAGGAAGGAAGGAATGGTCAACACCATTCCAAAGCTAAAGCCTTGAATCAAAATATTCAACAGCCCAATCCACTGGCATTCCCTCACTGGTTAACTGCATGAGGGGGAGACAGCGTAAAACCTGATAATGTCATTCATATTATATCTTCTCCTGCCAGATCTATACTTCCTCTACCCACTGGTTGACAAAACCAGGGGAGACTTCTTAGCCCCATTCAGTCATTACTTATTTAGTTTTCCAGATCTCCTGCTCTCATGGGAAGCCTACACACAAGCAGGAACCTCTTCTTCAGACACATCACTATCCTCGTGGTAAAAGTGTTGATGGGAAGAGTCTAGGTCAGCAATGGTGAACCTATGGCACGCGTGCCACAGATTGCACACAGAGCCCTCTCTGCACATGAGCCATAAGTCGCTGGATCGCTACCCCTGGCAGCCAAACCTGAGGAGGTGGCTGCAGCCTTGGTGCTAGCGCCCTGACAGGTGGCGGGCTAGGATCTGGAGCAGCGGGCACTGGCGGGGGTTGGGCATGATTGGAGGCGGATCTGGAGTGGGGTGTGGAGGCACCTCCATGCCTGGGATTCCCCCTTCCACCGCCACTTCTGCTGCCGCCACTTCTGCTTCCGCCACCGCCACCGCCCGCTGCCCCCTGGTTCCCCCCCCCCCATTTTGGGCACTCGGGCTCAAAAAGGTTAGCCATCACTGGTCTAGGTGCTCCTCACTAAAAATGACAGAGACACATGGGTAAGAACTCAACAGGGTTTACTTATGTTTGTATAAGTTCATGATGGTAGAGGAATTTATATTCATAGGCTAGGTTCCCTCATCAGACATCTCCAACAGGCCAGTGGGGACATGTCAGCATCCTTGGAGCCTGTACTCCTGCTCTTCGCCTCGTACTCATAGGTAGAAATGAGGTAAAAATGAAAGAAAGGAGACTCAGTGTCAAATCACACCTGATATTGAGGTCAGATAGAAAATGACTGCATGTTTCCCCTCCATCCCTGAACAACCAGGCTTGCAACTGAAGCACCTGTTTCCTTCCCGATGCCCAGTTACTGAGCAAAGCAACTTAAGTTGCAAAATGCAGAGGTGAGAAAACCTTATCCTGGGAAAATCAGATTTCTTTTATCACCTTAGGAAACACTGCTTCTAAATATAGAGCCAAGAGTCTTGTCTAGTCTGATCTTAAGTGGTCATAAATGGACTGTCAGTTCCTCACTGAGAGCAGAATTTCCCTGACCATTTCCCATTCTGAATCTGAACTGGGCTTCTTTCTGCTATGGCTGGTTAAATTGCAGGCCTTTAAAATTGGACTCTCTCTTTGAATATGTTGTGTCCCCCCCCCCCCCCCATGTGTAACTTGTTATTTATGGGTCTTAGGAGTTTGGAGATTACCACAAAAGTAGGCAGATATATAAAAGTGCAAACATATACTTGTAAAAAACAACAACACAGAGCTGTAAGCAAATACTGCATTTTTGCTCAGATGGATCTACCAAATGAATTAGCTGGAATATTTTTATGGTAACTGAGAGTTAAAACTTTTTGCAATAAAACTGTTCTGCTACAACTGGTAGTCTCTCAAGCATCATACTGAGACCTTAAAAGGTTTCTGTGCTTTGAACCATAATCCACATGTGAGGATTACTAAAATATGAACTTGGATTAAAACATTTCAAGCTCACATGACAAAAGCATTATTTCAAAGTGCTAACAGCATTGCTAATTTTAGAAAGATTCAACATCTAAGCTCTTGCTGTGCTTTTAAGTCTGGCAAGGGAATTAAGATTAGTAAAACTAAATTACTACAAATCCACGGAACTCTTTCTATAAATAAGAAAGGCACCAAAGTGGTCATTTGAAAGTGACCACACGGAGCTTTGGAACAGACCCATGCAGGATTATTTTTGGAAAGTATTACTGGAGGAGAAATTGTTATATAACCATATGACAAGAACATTACTCTTAATTAATTTTTTATTGCTTATAGCTTCTTGATTCCAGAGGTTTAGAGGGAACAAAGATGTACACAATCTTTCCATAGTCCTCAAATATTCCAATTTCCCCTCTCCTTTTGATTCCTTGAACAACAGCAGGTCTCAGAAAAAAGTGATTCCAGCCTGGGCATGGCTGTTAAGGAGCAACAAAATTGTAGCTCCTCGCTGGGGAGGGCTGTCTCACTTGAGCTTGTCCTTTTCAGTCCAGTTGTAGTAGACACATGGAAGACAAAATTCCACTGGATGAACCAAGCCTGTGTCAGATCAGAATATAGTTTAGAAAATCAGCCTATGGATAAATTGATTGATCAGTTGACCTAGATGGTTTTTCTATAGTTGATATATTTTGAGAAATCAACTGAGAAATTAAAATTATCTCATTTTGTTGAGAATATACACAAAATATTATGTCCTTACCTACCTTTGTTCTCACCAGTTTTACAGATGTTTCCCACAACCAAGTATTCTTGTCAGAAGGTAAAATTAATTGATCATGTGGCATTTCAAGATCTAAAGTACTCAGATGTGATCTACCAGAACTTCTGATGGTACCCTGGGATTGGTCAGCTTGTCTATAGCTGCACATGCTGGCCCTTTCCTTAGGAAGCACAGATGGGAATCAAACTCTTAATTCAACCCACTGAGTTATTAAGCCAACAGGGTAAAATTCTGAATTTTTGGAAAACAACAGGGTAAAATTATCAGATGACAAATAAGCAGTTATACAAGTACAAAGGATGGAGTAAAATTAAAGGAAACACCTATAATTTTATCTAAAGGAACCTGTTCTGCCACAAGGAATATAAAATCTTATTTTTGACCATTATTTCCCCGCCCCCCTTAAGACACATCACAGTGTCTCAGCAGTATTTATGTCCGAAGTATACAATACCTATTCAATGTACAGTTTAAAAAGCTTCTTCTACATCATGTTTTTTCTGGGCTCCTCTGGCATTAGAGTGCAGGAGAAGGTATAGAGTGAAACAAGGTATGACATTCCCTCACTGAAGATGGGGAGGTTGGCACTGTGACTTGAGATTGGTATGATCAGAACTTTATGCACTCTGTGCTTTATACAGCAAATCATACCAATCCATACTGATCGTAGCACAACTTTTATGAAGACCTGGTGAGACTTAATCTTTATGAAGTCCCTCTAAACCACTTAGGGCCAGGCCTGGGCATAAGCATAAACTGAGGCTAGTTCTAGAACTGAAATAGCAGTTTATTTTCAACTATTTTGAAGCAGTTTATTTTACCTTCATTGAAGGATGAAGTTTACTAATTACTCTACTTAAAGGCATGGTACTTGCTTCCTAAATGGTACATGAATTTGGTGGATGAACACCATACTGGAATGCAGCCAATGGAACCACTCACTAACACCCAAATACCTCCCTAGGATGGTTGTCTATTTTACTATCACGTTCGAAATGCACTTGAAGCCCCTTCTAGGACCTTTTCTTGGCTGGAGGTACACCTTGCCTAACCTAATATTTCTACAATCAAATATAAATAATTACTTTCTTATCCACATAAGAGTTAAATTATCCGTCTTTGTTGTTCCAAATTTCCCTTTCTCACTGGACTGGTTGCAATGCTAAGGTGTCTTTACAATATTCGTTCACAAAGTGAGGAGGTGGATGTCTCAAAGGGGACATGAAGAAATTCCAAAAGGGCATGGGACTGTGAGATATAGCCGTGCACAGTGGATTTATTTTATTTCTGCTATTTTTAAGGTAAATTCAATGCTTATTAACCTTCTGTTACAAGAAAAAACATTTGTGGTTATTTTTACTTTAAAATAATGTGTGCTGAGGTTTCGTGTCTATTTTTAATTTTAAATTACAATTATTATTTTTTTGCTAAAAGGAGACAGGAGGATAGTAAAGGAGGAAGACCGGAGGCATGATTCCTCAAAAATAAAAAAGGAGCCGTGGTATCAAAAATTAAGGAAACTGCTGCTTTAGAAGGCTGTTAATTTATCTGTACATAAAAACAAAGAAATTCAGGGAAAATGTATAATGTGTGATTGATTGATTGATTGATTGATTGATTGATTTTTGAGATTGGCTTTGTTTGTACAATGGTCTTGCTTCAAATTATAAGGTTAGAGATATTTCCTGTTGCAACAATATCATGTTCTTTTATTTTTTAAAGACTGTTCTCATTTTTGGTGTTCTCGTTTTCCATGTCCTTCTTTTTGCTGACATCTGTCCTTCTTTTTGGGGTTACAGTAGAGGCCATTCTACTTTTTACCTCATACTCCAACTTATTCTTGATGCCTCATCGATCCCCTCACTGCTGCTCCATAGCAGTACATCTTCATATCGTCTCACGTTCTTCAAAATTGCAGAGTCCTGTTAGTAAAAATGTTAATGTCTTTCAATACTCAGCTGTTTCTTGTCGCCTATGCTTGACTTGAAACATAGTAAAGCAAACAGTCAAACACAAGCAAAGCATAATGGAAACTTATCTTTCATGTCTTAATTATGTGGTGATCCCTTTACTTTAAAATAAAATAAAATGGAATATAATAGAATCAAATCAAATAAGGACACAGGAGAACTAGAGATTTTCAAATGTAAGGTTGAAGTGTGTGTGTTTGTGTTTAATCATGCTTTTCTTGATCATTAACAAGGACTTGCATAGTATGGGCAATGCAGGCCCATCATCCTATGATTAAATGAAAGTTGGCATATGACATTTCGTTGCATTGACAAGCGCTTGCTTTTCTATCTCATAGGTATTACAGTTTTATTAACATATAATTTTCTATTAGTTTTCATTTAATGAAATCATGGTTTTGGCCTTATGCAACCTAGGAACACTCCAACTTGCATGGATTGACTAGTGCATTACATACCATTTTCCATTCCTCTGGCAGCTACTTTATTAATTCTCTTTTCCAGCTTACCATTCTACATTATGTAAAAGTGCCACTTATTTTCCTTCCAGATGTGAATGAGCAGCACAAGATGGCTAGGTTTTCTCTTAAACCTTGTCCAAAAAAATTCCTTCTGGGCTTTCCTAGTACACCTTGTATAGATATACTCCAATGTGTACATAATCTCCCCTTGGCTGTCACTTCTTCTTTGAAAGTCCTGTTTTCTGCAGCACATACACTCAACTGCCCACTGTTCATTCTTCTAGGCCTCACTATATTTGCCAGTAGTAAATCCAAGCTTTATGTTACTAACTGCCAATTTACAGTAAACGCCCTTGGCAGAAACATATGCTTTTCCCACTCATACTGACATCAGCTTTAACATTGTTTAAAAACTGATCAATCTAGAGAAACCTTAAACAATCTCAGCTTTTAGCTATACCTGATCCTAATTTTACTGAATTTCAGAGCTGCACATCACATCAGGAATGGAGTATATTTTAGACATTTTTATTTGCAAAACTTCAAAACTATGTTTCCTATTTGTTCAGAAATGTGCATTTCCTTCAAGAGATGGGGAGGTAGCAGCATAAGGTGTTTGTGCTGTTTCATGTTTATGGTATTTATATGTTTGCATGTTGCACAACTAAGAATTAGATCACAAGTTAAGAGAAAAGATTGCTCCCTGTGCTTGCAATATTTCCCTTCAAACGTGCAACTCTTAAAAGCTGCATGGCTGAGAAACAGTCATATGGGTTGCAGCATTAGGCCTTGTGAGTCAATTTCCTTCAGTGATATAGCACTAGGAGAAGAAAATGAGCTGCCTCCATTTGTTGTTGCTGATCCTGAAGAGCCGAAGAGGTGACATTATTGCAGCCAGCTGCCCTGCCCCATAAGAAATAAAGGCATCCCACAGTTCTCTGCCATAGGTGGCCTTGACACTGGCAGAAGTTAATGCCAAATGGCTGTCTGAGGGCCTCCCCACTGATAAAAAAGAGAAAGAAGGCAGAACTGCTCAACTCATTCTCGAACAAAGAGGAGAAGGTGGTAATGATGGGTAGGAGAGGCTCTTCACTGGAGGAGACAACATGCTTCCCAACAAAGGCTCACTCCACAACTACCTTTTCTTCAAATACCTGGCTCCAAGTGTGGGAGGGTCTTCACAGACATTATGGGAGGTGTGATCTAGAACACTCCCTGTGCACAAGGTTATGCAAACCTTAAACGGTTTAGAGAAGTTTAAATGCTTGAACCCTGTTAAGTGGATGGAACTAATCTTCAACAGTTAAAGGATACTGTATATAGTAAGAGGTTTGACTCTAAAAGGTGAAACAAATATTTCTTTCTTTTTGTATGTGACACTTTAGTCTTATTTATTCCTTATTATGATTCAGCAGGACAGTGCAAGGCAAAGAGAATCTGCTTTTTCAGACTTTGGCATTACAACAACACAGATAAGCCAAAATTTAAAAGCTTCCAAGAAAAAGGCACACGCATTTTCAGTTCACAAATTTGTCTGGAAGTAGTGGGACCTGGTGCCAGCTCGGAATGGGTGGAAGTGGGCATCCAAGCTTCAAAGTCAACTTCTACCTGCCCTGTCTCATCATCCTCCACTCCCAATTGCTCCTCCTCCACTACCTTTGCACTCAATATTTGTCTTCTTGCCTGGAGAAGCAGAAGCATAGCAGGCCCCTGAGCCTCCATCTGGCACCCTGAGACCTGGCGAATCTAGCTTGCATACACCCAAATTTGTCTTAGACTTCCAGGCCCAAATCTAAATGGCAAAATTAGAGCACTGGGGCCCAGCATGGCCCACATTATTCTGGTTCTGTATACCTTGGTGAAGCATCTGAGGCTTACTCTATTGCCAGAGGAAATTGCCCAGAAATCAAGCAAGCAAGCAAGCAAGAAGTGGCATTAAGCAAATATATTCCCATCTGAAGACTGCTTCCAAAAAAAAAAGAAAAAGAAAAAGAAAGAAAGGAAACGCCATTGCGCTTAGAACTGTGTAGACTTCTAAAATATGCTTTATGACATTTCCATAACTGTTGTCCAGAAGAAGAAAAAACTAGGAACGGCAGTATCCAAATTGCAAATGCTCCTTTGATACAAAATTCCTTGTCCTTACTCATTTGCATCAAAATGGTATGCTTTCTTTACACAACAACACTCCATTAGGGAGCCACACTACTCTTGGCTCATCTTCCAGTTTTCCTGTTTTTGCTCAGAGTGCCCTGACCTTGGCATGACATCCCTCCTCCTTCCCCTCTGTTCCCCTCTTCCCCTGCCCAGCCCTTTTCCTGTGCACAGTGTGCTGGGAGTAGGGGCAGCAGCTTGCCAGGTTGTAATGGATTACTTTCTCCTCTGATTGGAATGGAAATGTAATTGTACTTTTAGCTGTCATTGATCAATAAAAGCTACAGGGCTTTCACCCTGATTTACTGATTAAGGTTTTAACTCTGGACAAAATCACCCACAAATACTGGGTGTGGAAAGTCTCCTCACACTACAATCACCCCACTTAAATGCAAGGTACAAACACATACAAACACAAACACAGATGCAAGCAAGCACTCTGGTGTTGTCTGCTTTTCTGCACTGCTTCTCTGTCAGCACTCACTATTAGGTCTATTAGGGCTCATGTACTTCTTTCCCTGTTTCCATGATACATGTTGGATTCCCATTGAGCCCACACTTTCATCCTTGTCATGATTGCACTGTCCTTCCCTGCTGAAAAATCAGCAAGAGGCTGTAAAGGGGGGAGGGGGTCAACCCTGTATTGTAAAAACCATATGCATTTCTCTCCATGGGACACAGATGGGTAATAGCACACCAACAAGAGGCAGGCATTGAAGCCCTCACACTGTTCAGAGGTATAAATGACAATAAGAGTGGTGGAAATATATTCACTGAGGAAACAAGGGAAACACCCACTACTTTGTGGTCACAGTGACAACATGGCTACCACACTCCCCATCAAGGGTGTGTGTGCCAATACATGGCATGATAGGGGATCCAAACATGGATTTTGAAAGTGGTACAGTGCATGGTTAGTTTTCTTGTCTCTTTCATTCTGGCATGAAAAGTGGCACCTTATCCATGGGAGCTCATGGATCTTATTCTGGGTGAGGATTGTGTCATTTGGATTGCAAACTGAGATATGCAACATCAATGACCATTCAGCAGCAGGAACTGGGATTCTTAATCCCCTTGGAAGAGGCAACTATCCCTGCAGTTGTAATTGATTCTGTCAATAACTATTTTAGAAAGTATTTTTAAATATTAAATAGTTTCAGAAGAACTGCGGCTTCATGACATAACTTTGCTGGTGCTTTCTTCTAATCACTGCTGAGAACATCACCAAATTAATGAAAGGCAAGCCTCAGTAAACCCAATAAGTAATTTTCATAATTGATTTAAATAACAATAATTGACAGTTCAAAAATGGGAGAAGGGTCAGTTTTCAGCACTTTGGTACTTGCTGTAGCTCTGCCATTATTAAATTGGTCTGAAATTTGGCACACCTGTAGAACATTATGTAGATCATGGATGCCATATTTCATATTATTATCTCAACAAGTGCTATTTTGATAAGCAGTTTCAGTGTTAATTAAAGAGCTTAATTTTTTCCCTCTATTTTGTTTTATGGTCATACCAACTGGCTATTCGGGGGGAGGTCTAGTCCAAAATTGTTACTTTTCACATTTTGAACCTTTCATTGTTTTGTTGCACATTGCAAAGCAATCCCAAGTACTCTTTAGATGCACCTTCTGAAACTTGAATAGATCTGATGCACATGCTTTCAGCTTCGTGCATGGATCTCCCCCACAATGAAATGTCAGGTACTTTCAGTGTGATGTATGTTAATGCCTGATGTGCCAACATTTGGGGGGCAAGCAGCTAATGTTATGCATGCTTCACAGATGAATACAGATGGCTTTAAAAATAGTTCCTAGCCAAAATTAATCAAAATGATGGTTATATTTTATTCTACCTTACATTTTCCTGTGTGGCAAACATTCAAAGCACACTTGAAATGCATATATTTTTGCAATCAAAAGACAAAGGGTTCATTTACGTATATGTTTTCTTACCTTGAGGTTTCAAAGTGGAGGGTGTATGCACGATTTGTTGATATGAATGCTGGATCTGGCTTCAAGTATGGCAAAGTATCTGTAATATAAACTCTGAAGCCATCACGGTTCATACACTGCTTTCTTTCTACGTTCTTGTTGAATCTAAATCAAAACGTTTACTTAAACCTGTTTCCTCTCTTTAGAAGGCCTAAAAAAAGAGGCACAACAAAACACAAACTGCTACACACACCTTATTCTAGGTTTTTTTTTTTTTAAAGAAATCTTTCCTTAAAGGTCAAGCAAGAAACTTTTTCCGAACTTCTGGCTTTTTATTTTAACTTTATACAGTCCTACAAGAGATTTGAACACATTTATGCATATGTGTTCATTCACATGTTTATTTATACTACATATACATATGTAGTTGCAATGAGAGCATGGAAAAGTTCTCTACCGCAACTCATGCAGTTCCCCAGCCATCATAGCCATGCTGGTTGGGGAATTCTGTAGTCTAAAAAAGTAACTTTTCTAAGCTTAAGGAGATGCACTAGGACTGTGCAACTTGCCCAAGGCTGCAGAGGCTGGGTCTTTAGGCTAGTATAGTGAGGAATTGAACTCCTGATCTGAGGTGCTCCAACCCACTAAGCTATCCAACCTATGCTAATTGAAAACGGATACCAAATTTTGAAGCACTACAGGACATTGTGTAGAATCCTAATAAGGATGAAAGAAGAGGGTGGATGTTGAAGTATAAATTGCCATTCAGAATACGATCATTTGTGTGTACTGGGCCCCATGCATTTTGTGTGTATTTCTGTCTCATTCATCACAAAACAAACACAGATGTCCAATTAACTGTGTACTAAATGTCAGGGATAATAGCTATGCTCTACAAAAAGATTAAGTTAAACACAGAAGCATAGGAAAGTGCTAGTCCCATCCCCTTCATCCTAGCTATATGTGTGTGCAGAAGGGCAGAGCTGTCTCTCCTTAGGGAGCATCTTCACGTAATTGGGAACCCTGATTTTTCAGGATTTCTGATTCAGATTGTGTGGCAGTGCTCCATAAATAAAGACAGCTGTCTTTATTAAATTTAGCTTTACTAGAGATGTACAATTTCTGAAAATTTCATTTTTTTCCCCAGAAAACCCCCCCAGAGAAAAAAAACATATTTTTTCCCAGGGAAAAAAAAAAGGAATTTACTGAAGACTCTTCAGTAGAGATGTAAAATTTCTGGAAATTTCCTTTTTTTTTCTGGAAAAAAAAAAACGGGGAAAAATTAACCAGACCCAACTCTCTTGTTGTCATGAGCATCAAGTCATTTTCAACTTACAACAACACTAATAGCATTTTAAAGGTGTATGAGGTGTTCAAAGAATGGTTTACAATTGCTACTTCTCAGTGAATTTCCACAATGAGCCTGAGTCCAAGTCTGACATGCTATACCACTCTGGTTCTCATTCCTTTTACCTTTCAAAATCAGACAAGATTGAATGTGCTCAGGATGGTGGAATGAATTGCCAAATGACCGGGAGAATGAAGTGTTCTGTATGACAACTGGACTCATATACAAGAAGAAGCCACACTGCAACTATTGATGCCAGCCCCACTTGTGTAATAATAATAATTTCTCACATTTTCTTTGCTCCTCTACAGCGGCTGTAGAAACATTGATAATTTTACCACCATCATGTGCCTTCAAGTCAATTCTGACTTATGGTGAGTCTTTTCCAGGATATTCTAGGTAGAAAGTACTCAGAAGTGGTTTAGCATTCCCTTCTTCTTGGAGTGCCCTGGGATTGTGCAGCTTGTCTGAGGCCACACAGACTGGCTTTTCCCCCTGGAGGCACAGTGGGGAATTGGACTCCCAACCTCTGGCTCTACAACCAGATACCTAACTCACTAAGTTATCCAACCAACAATTTACCATGGGGCGGGGTGGGGGAAG
Source organism: Intellagama lesueurii (assembly GCA_037013535.1). Classification (NCBI taxonomy): domain Eukaryota; kingdom Metazoa; phylum Chordata; class Lepidosauria; order Squamata; family Agamidae; genus Intellagama; species Intellagama lesueurii. The sequence continues at coordinate 61,343,664 of JBAJHW010000003.1, read as the reverse complement.
CTGGGAGGGAACTTTTTCTAATATTACATGCTGCATGCTTTTAGTGTAGGTGTTCGTAAACTGAAAATACATTTGCTATACCCAACTGGAAGTTACTTTTAATAGCTCTAGTCCTCATTTCCAAGTTGCATCCCTACAAATGTATGAATATTTCATCCTGCATAATGTTATAATGTTACAATGCTATTTATAGACCTTTTACATTCTTTAAAGGTGAATATAACTACTGAAAAAACAAACAGTCGTGGTGCTAGTATGTAATTTATGGCAATTTTAAAGTGAGAGGGAAAAATGTGACCTCATAATGTAGCCTGGAAATCTTTGCATGCATTACTATACTATGAAGGAATTTAGTTGAGAAGTTGAGTTAATCCTGTCATAAAGTTTTCTGATTCCCTGCACTCAGGTAGAAGTGAAAGGGTCAGTCATACATCTCAAGGAATGACATCACTGCCCATGTCATGGTTGTTGTTGGTTGAGGATTTGTTTTTTAAGAGGGAGAGAAATATTAAGAACAGAAAGAAGTTTATATTTTCTTATAGTATACACGATGATTTATAATGTACTCTATGGATTTTTCTCACCACTGAAGATTTTATTAAATGCTTAGGAAAGCATCGGAAATGTAATGGGCAATGAAACCACATTTTTTCTGAACTACATGGCTAGTATTATATTATAGCACTTTTCCTGCTTAATATCTAGGCTGGTTGGTGCATGTAAGATATTTTATTATTTTATTTACTGTATTTAATATCCTGTGGTTTTGGTCCTGGGCTGAAGGACCCTCAAGGAACTTTATAAGGTGCATTAAGCTAACAAATTTTATACTATTAGTTGGGCAATATATCAACCCCTTGGGAGGGTATTTGATAAGTGTGGAGGCACAACTGATAAAAGCTATGACAGTCCACATAGCTTTTTTCAGAAGATATGGGAAGATGGAGCAGGAATATTACTATGTGTAGCCAAGCCCAATGTTATTGTAAATGTTTCTGAGCATTTTAGCAAAAGCATTCAGCAAATGTTAATGTAGATAGAAACATACATTCACCTCTTTTTGAGTTTGGCTGGCATGGTTGGTTCATTAGGAATAAAATGTTTATGTTCGAATGTTTACGTTTCACTGTTAACATAGGTGGTTAAACAGCAATGCTTGTGTTTTCTGAGGTTGCAATTGAGTGGCAGCTTCCATTTGAATTCATTAGTACAAAGGTTTGAGCAAGAAACAGACAAAAGAAATAACTGGAAAAAGAGAAATTGCTTTAAACTACACCATATCTCATTGCCAAATACAGAGACTGCATTTCTTTTAGAACTACTAACGTTCAAAGTATCAAGGTGGATAGTGTATGTTTCTCTCCTAAAAGGAATGAAGATGCTAGAGAAGGTGATGGGTTTGAAAATGTGCACAGCTCCCTTGGCAAAATGACTTTCAACCATGCAGCCTCAAAGGGGTCCTTAAGCCCTATATCACAAGCTTCCCTATCTGCATTGTGCTGTTACAAAATGGGGGAAGCTATGTCTGGCCCCCTTTCTCCCCCTTGCTGTCTTGAAGTGCTCTGAATCCCAGCAAAGGAGCTGAAGCAGAACAAGCATTCAGAGGATGCTTGGCATTTGTTGGCTGGTCTATTTTGGCCTTCCTGATTGGGTTGGGGAGGGCAAAAAGGTCAGGCACCCCTCTGAGTAGGAGGGTGAATTAGCATTCTGCACTAATTTTACCTCTGTCAGAATTGTGAGGGTAGACAATTGCTGGATTAAACAATCTCAACGAACATACTGCATTTTAAGAAGAACCCACAACTTACCTGAAGGATTTGCCAATTTGTTAGTCTTACAGGGCACTACAGACAAATAAAATGCACACAAATCTGAACACAGTTCGAAAAGTGTGTAGCTGAAATGTGTATAATTGGAGAAAATGCATTGCGCACTATAGTCTATGGGAAAATTAGTAATTTAGGTGACATTGTGCCACTGTGACATTTTCATAACTGTAACAAGAAAAGTCTCTTTTAGAAAGAATCAATATAGGATGAACTTTAAAAAAAACCACTAACAAAATAATTTCATTTACATTCACAGCTATTTTCTGTCTTTTATAGGAGAAAACATGATTCCATTCTCATAGTATCAGCCCTACATTCATGTCTCCTTGTGAATGTGTCTGTGGGTAGATGATAGTTTGGAGAACTATTATGGCCTACAAGCTGTGGTAGGATCTAATGGCTCATTAAGAACACACTAACATTTCTCCAACTAGTTTCTCCTGCATACAAAATCATATAAGTGAAATCTCTTATAATATTTTTCTTGCTTCAAATGTTGTCAAGCTTTTTATTTGGTGTGTGGAACTCTTGAAAATTGCTGTGCATCTTCATGGACCATTTGATAAAATTATACTGCATAAATCAAAGCATATATGTTACATCTTTAACTCATATTTAAGTAACCACTAGTCTTGCATTTGTAATGTTATGTCTGAGCCTATTTGGGGGAACAAAGCTCGTGAAGTTGGGTGCAATATTTATTAGCATTAACCTCCGGTCATAATCAGCATTTGTCCTATGTCTGTGTTCAGAAGAATGGTAGCTGTCAATCTTACCAGGACCACCTAAATAGTATTTGCACCCTAGTGCAAATACACTTTTAATGCTATTAAAAGTAAAGAAATGGAAGTTCTGTCTCTGTTCTCAAACAAATAATGGTTTGAGAACCTCAACCTTAATTATTTCTGGAGAACCTTTTTTACCTGGTTGGGATATGACAAACAAAACCAAGCAATGGGACTTTCGATGTGTTCTCGAAGGCTTTCACGGCCGGGATCCAATGGTTGTTGTGGGTTTTCTGGCCTGTTTGGCTGCGTTCTGGAGGTTTTTCTTCCTAACGTTTCACCAGCCTCTGTGGCCGGCATCTTCAGAGAACAGGAGCTGGAATTCTGTCTTTCTGTCTGTGACTGGTGAAACGTTAGGAAGAAAAACCTCCAGAACACGGCCAAACAGCCTGAAAAACCCACAACAACCGATGGGACTTTCCTTCAGCAGTTCAGCTTGGAGGATGAGACTCAAGAGACCAAGACTGAATATTAAATGATCATAGAAAATCAGAATGAAGAATCAAGGATTTAAATCACATCCACAGATCATGACACTGCAGATGGAAGTGACCAGCAAGGAAGAAGTGATGTAGTTGCAGGATGGAGGATGTGGTTTGGAGATGAACAGGGCAGTAAGTGAGTGAAAATAACTTAGAGTGAGAAGAATCAATGCTCATGATCATTCACACTGAGCATTCCTTCAGAACCAAAGCTCTAAACTTTGCCTATCTTTTGACACTTGACTTATGCAAGGAAAGTGGTGTGTAAATTGCCTTGTATAATATCTACTATTGGAGTTTCCAAGGATACTGTCATAAATATCACAGTTTGGTTAACTTTAATATTTGACCTTTACATGACAGTTCTGACTTCTCTGCCAAATTAGAAGACTCCTCATCAGACTTGTCTTGATATGCCGTCCAGTGGTGGGGCACAATTAAGATTATATTTTAAATGAGATCATCAGGAAAGACTTGCCAAAAAGTATATATCAGAGAATTTGTCAGATTGTCATTTTGTGTACACCTCATAGCAATCTCCTGAAACAAAGTAACAAACAATACAGCCTCAAAAATGCTGAGAAGAACACCATACTATTAAGGAATAGCAGCCCATTTCTGCCGTTCCTCACCAAAGGAGTCTGTATCTTCCATTAATTATGCTATTAAAAGTAAAGAAATGGAAGTTCTGTCTCTGTTTCTTCTACAGCTGTATTAATTGGCTTTAAAATGAAATGTGTGTGTACTGTACATGTTGGAACTGCAGAGGCTTATACTTGACTCTAAACACGCTTGAGGGCAGGATACCCCTGCCAGCTCTTGCTATGGAGATTGACTCTTGTTTTGCCAACGGTGGGTCTCAGAGAAAGTATGTATGAATGACATCTTTCACCCCATGATACAATACTCCACTTACATAAAAACAAGACAGGGGCATTGGCGGCTCATCCATTATGCCCCATATCTGGTTCAGGCTACCCCCACATAGCTTACTTCTGTCTGCTGCCTTTCCAGAGGTATAGGGCCTGTATTAGCATGTGTGGATGCTTGTGTGCCTGCCTTATTGTGTGGTTGTGCATGTGAGAGAGGATAATTGTGTACTGTGTGTGAGAGAATGACTCTGTGGTGTGTACATGCATATGCACACGCACAAGCATATGTGTGTGAATACCCATATACATTGTCCCGGTTGTGCCTATCACTGGTTGCAGTACCTTCCACCCCAACAATCACAATTCGCACCAACTGCCATTGAATAATTGGGCTGTTCCAGAAGAGACAGTGTTCTTGAATGCTGTCTCTCTGTCTTGGAAATGCTAAAATAACTAAAGTAGCAGGCACTGCATCAGGAGGTGGCAACCAATTTAGGAGGAATGTTTAATTAATTAATCAGTTTTGTTTCTGCTTGTTAGAAATCACTTTGCCCATACACAATCCTGACCCTAAATAATGGCCATCTCTAATTATGAAACTGAAAGAGACACTTACAATTTTATACTAAAACCAAACAAAAACATTGAAGAGCTTTCCCGCCTCTCTCTATCTGTTTACCTAAGCCAACTGATACTCTTAAGCTATTGAATTTAAAAGAGAGATATGAAATAAACCAAACCAGTGAAAACTAGATAGCAAAGGCAAGTGAAGAGGGAATATTGGAACTCTCTTGAATGTCAGGAGGTACAGAGCAAGGTAGAAAGCCTGTGGAAGTGCATTCCATAACTCCAGGAAAATTGATTCTAAAGGCCATACCACCTTAGACTGGCCAATTTATCCTTCAAGTAAGTAATTATGTCATCTCATTACTACTTGTGTGATCCCTTGTTGGTTATTATCATGAATATGACCTATGCAGGAAACATTGTTCTCACTTGTAGTTGATTTGCCTGGCATCGCCAAAGGTTTATTTAGATCAGTGGTTCCCAACTTTGTGTCTCCAGATGTCCTTAGACTAAAATTCCCAGAAGCCTTCACTACTAGCTGTGTTGGTCACGATTTCTGGAAGTTGTAGTTCAAGAATCACTGACCTAGATGAATGATTGACTTTTTAGCATAGCAATGCCATTTTATAATAAAAGGAGAAAAGCTACACAGGCAGGAAATGGAAGGAGTAAAGACACAAAATAAGACTGAAGAGAAGTGATTTATTAACAGTCGAGGAATTTGAGGGAAATATTTCTGTGTCCTCCATTGCGATTACTGACCTCAGAACTGAAATTCCCCTTCACATGCTATTTTGCGAATATTTTTTTGAGTTCTAATGATAGATAGATAGATAGATAGATAGATAGATAGATAGATAGATAGATAGATAGATAGATAGATAGATAGATAGATAGATAGATAGATAGATAGATAGATAGATAGATAGATAGATAATGATATCTGGCTAGATCAAGCTGCCATTTGCTATAGCGGTCTGTTCAAACACTGGTAATGGGAACATTAAAATATCTGAGCTGTTCAGAACAATTGCTTATTTACCCCAGCATTTTCTTCCACAGCAGCCAACCGAAGGCTACAGGAAATCTCAACCAGGACAAGAGTGCAACAGCATCTTTCTGCTGTCTCTGAACATTCACAAAATGGGCATGAAGTTGGTGCCTTCCACTCTTTACAGTCCCTATGCATCCAAGTTTGATTTTGTTTTTATGGTAAAGAGTAGAGATGGGGACCAATCACCAAAATGGCAGTTTGTCTTGGTTCATTGACGATCCACAAACCACAAATTTTCTTTTTTTTTTTTTAGACAGCCTGTGGCTGTCTAAAAGTTTTTCTGAGCCCCCTGCCCCCACAGCCTGCTCATGGCCCCTTCCCGCTGCCCCATCAACTCCTTCTCTTGTCCTGCTGCCTCCTCCTCCTCCTTCCCCTGCTGCTGCCGTCTCCGCCGCTGCTGCCGTCATTGCATATTCGATGAATCAGCTGTTCAGCAGGCATATAGGCAGAAAGGGAAGTCTAGGCTACTGGAATGGCGGCTTCCATTATGGCAGCCTAACTTGCTCTCTCTGCCTATGGGCCCACCGATCAGCTGTTCGGCAGGTGCACAGGCACAGAGGAAAGGCTAGGCTGCTGGAATGGAAGCTGCCATTCTGATAGCCTAGCCTTCCCTCTCTGCCTATGGGAAAAATAAGAAACAGGTCAATATTTATCCCTTCATATTTGTTGGGCTCTCCGGAATTGACAAATACAAAGGGATGAATATTCAACAAATCAGCAATTTTCTATGAATATCACAATTCATATTTTATTTGTCCCCATGTCTAGTAAATAGTAAATAATAAAGAACATATAATCACACTGGAATATAAATATTTGTAGATTACTCTTCACACGTAGTGAAATAAAATATTATCTTCGTCCAAAAAAACCATCACTTGTGAAATCACCCTACATTCATAGAATGTGAATACCACAAAACTATGTGAAAGATAAGAAAGAACAGTCTAACTCATTCTACGGGAATGCTGACAAATACAGTTTCAGTGAATCATACAGAGGTACAAAATATTACTGGCGTGTAATTGTGTTGATGGTTCTCAAGTAAATAAAGAAATAAACTATACCACAGCAGTGTCATCCGAGTATGAAAAAAGGTCTATTTTGTTTAGAATACTGGTCTATTTCAGTTTTATTTTTGCTTTTATCAAATGTTATGACTATAGTATCATACAATATAATAGAAAATGCAGTTTGTGAAGCAGAATCGCATGCGTATTTGCTTAAAACATTTGAATACTATGTAGCTCGGCAACAAATAGGACTGTCCGCACTGTGCTACAAAGTGAAGCAACTGTGTCATGTGGGAAGGGCTGAAAAGGAAGAGGTGGTGTAACCAGACTTTTAGAATTTGGCATTTCATGAATCAAGTGGGGATGCCTCTCCCACAAATTGTGTCCCCTTGCATGGTCTATGAGGCACCCATGGACTGTTATTTCAGGCAGCAATAAAACCTTATAGCTTGCTGTGGCTGTAATACTGAGCATCCAGTGTCCTCTCGAGGAGATCTGTGGGCACAGCAGGAACGACATCACCACCAACAGTACATTATCGCTAGTTCACTAATTTTTAATTTCATGGTTTATGTTAACTCATGAACAATGATATGAAACTGTATGCTAAAATACATACATGGTTTGAATGTTTGAAAGATGTGTGGAATTTGGGGGGACAACTGGGAAGACACCAAGATGCAAAAAACAAATAATTGTAAGCAACCCATGTAACACGATGTTTGGCAAGCACGAATCGAATATAGATAGATTGAAAAATTAATAAAATGCATTTTAAAAAAACAATGATATGAAACTGTATGCATCCCAAAAAAAAAGGAACTTTCTAATTAATGACGATCTGTCACTGATAGCAATGTCATACCCTCTGTGTCGAAAATGCTCTGCAAGAGAGCATTGGTCATGGTGTACTGAGGGAGAGATTTGATTAGACCTCTGTAAAATCATGGCATTGGAATTTAAGGGGCAAGGGAATAAATGAATTTGTAAATACAGTCTGAGAAAAAAAAATGCTGACCCAAACTTTTTTCAGAGTCTGGGAGATTTTGATGGGATCATTTTCACTGCACTGGGTGACAACTGTGGTGGATTGTAAGAAAGCCAGTGCACAACTGATTTCATAAACTGACAAATATAATGTAACAAATATGAACACATGGATATATCAGACATCAATCTCCAGGATTATAACATCCCTATAAACAGGCATTATGATCACAGAAGCCAATGTCACTGTCAGCCATATCTATGAATGTTGTTGAATTCACACAATATCTTCATGATGAGTAGCTGGGGTGGCTGCACCATGTCTGTTGGAGACCTTACACTTACCACACTATTTCTTGATCACAATTTCTGGCTTATTTTATTTTATGTTATTTTATTAACACATTTATGTTCCACCCTTCTAGCAGCTCACAGCATTTAAAAATTACACCTTCATAAAAACAATGATGTAACATGTTGAACTTTAACTGAAGAACCAGCAGTTAAAGCATATCAGTGCGAGTCACATTTTATCTATGTCAGACGTCTTGCTGTGGAGAGGAGTGGGAGTGTACATTTTATTTTCTTTTGAAATTGATCTACCTTGTTTTTGTTAGTTGCCTTCAAAGACTTTTTGATGGAAAGGATGATAAATATAAATATAAACACTCACAGACAGAATGTTTATTGTGCAAAGTGCTTTGGGGGCTGGTAATAACAATCTGCCAGCTCAGCATTATTGGATCTGGGCTGGATTTAATTATTCGCTCTTTAAAATAAATGCAAAAAGCCATGATAAATGTGGGATCTAACCCTTAGGGTTTACGTATTAGTATAATTACACCTGTCTTAAAAAAATATAAGAAACACAGCTATTAATTGTTTGGGGATAATGTTCACATCAGTTTTAAGATGTTATACTGCTACATTTTGCTTTCTCTCAGCAGAATTCCCCCTAGTCATTAGGTTTAAAAAGAATATACCCAGACATCATCCTTTCTGGTAATTTCCACCTTCTTCAGCACAAACCATCCATCTCTCTTTCAATTACAGCTGTGTCTTGGCATTGCTAAATGTGAGCTAGTGAACTGTTTTTGATGCCTGGTTTGAACAGCTGTTCCTTATTATGAAGGGTGAGGTACAAAGGGATTGTTAAAAGGGGGAGGGTTCTCCAATCATTTATCTTGAGTTGGTTTTTGAAGCATAGTCATTACAGTGCTTTATAGCAGACACTAACAAGGTAAAAGCTTTCTGAATAATGCTATCTAAGAAGCTCCCTCTTCATTCTAGTGAGGTCTTCTGAAGTGCTTGACTGATCTGAATCCCGATTAAGATCCAGATGTGAGGACTGCAACCAAGGAGCTGTCTTATATCTATGTAGTCATCATTTTTGGTTCTGTTGCAACAAACTCACATAATATAATAATGGACTCCAGTCTCTACACTCAGACTTCCTTAGTGTTTTGTAATTATAATCCATGCTGACTGGCCCTATTCCTGTTGACCAAAACCCTTAAGAACAACAGCTTGTTGAAGAATTACACTATATATATTTCAAACCATGGCTTTATGTCGCACATACTGCTTGACTATGTTACACGTGTTTAAAAAATAGACACAATCACATATGTACAGCAAGGGAGATGTACAATGCACAAGAACCATCCTACAGCCAAATAAAAGCCATTTTTGCAAGGTCTACATACTTGATATATATACGGAAATCATTACATGCAAACTTTTAAAATGGATCTTCCACATACACTAACTCCAGGCATTATTATTCAAACTATAGTTAAACTGCCAGCATTTCTGGGTATGTTTGATAATGTGATGAAGAAATGTTTAAAACAATATCAAAATGTTGTTAAAACTAGTTTTAGTCATATAGGATGGTTGAATATGTTTCTGTATAATTTTTTTTAAGATAATTGCCAAAGTAAGACAGAAATTTTAGCCATCTGTTTCCTCAACATATGGAAATCTAGTCTGTGTTGGATCCAAAACATTATCCATGAAAGAGCATAGGTTGGGGTAGGAGGAGACCACCATGCAGTGAACCAAGGCTTCCACTCCTAACATCCAACCCGCAGGTGGAGTTTTCCTTAGCCAGTTATGTTCCCTGGCAACCTGAATGCTTACATGTTTTTCTTTCTCACTTATACTATATCTGTGGGAAGCTGTATATGATGTCCTGTAACCTGTTTTCTTCAGCCTCATTGAGTTTGTTCAAAAACAGTGCTCGGCTGTGCCTTTTTCTCCCTCAAGATTTTGCTTAATTTCTTAACTTTTGCTAATGCATGATGTGGTGTTGGCCATCTGCCCAGAAGAAATTCTAAAGACAAAGGACAGTTTGCACTGTAATAAGTTAGCCAACCCATGCTACAGACTTTTCTGGATATGGAAGCGGAAAACTTGTAGCACACAGTCTGTGTGGGCCATGGAAAAGTGAATATGCAGGGAAACAGACTTACTGGATAAGTACAGAAGAAACCTTAAGGAACTGTGGTTTTATTTTTGGGTAGAAGTCTCTCATTATAACACTGAGAAGTGAAAAAAAAACTTTGGAATCTGAATAAAAATTGCAGTTGAATTATAATAACTCTAAACTTAATGACTGCTGTTACTGCTTCAGATTTTTGTGACCTGCTTTTAATTAACAGCATTCATAACATTGAAGGAGGCCCTATCTGTGCACCAGTCTGTGGAAGAGATAACAAATAAAATGTTCTGGGATAGCTCCAAAGACTGTAAACATCTATAAATAACTGCCACATTTTATGAGTCCTTTTGCTTTTGTTAGTAAAATATATCAGGATTCTTTAATTGTTGTTTTTTAACATGAAAGCTAGCATTTATACCGCTTAAAAGACACCACAAAAAATAATAGTCCTCACAAAATATGAGCTGGCTTTCTTCTTCTTTTACAACTCACTCTAACTTACAATGGCTTTGTTCAGATGTAGCACTAAAACTTGGTTTCCCATTTGTAAGAAAGGGCCATAATCATGTTTGGAGTTCCTCCTCAGGAACAACTCTGAGAAGAAATTCAGACGCTTTTGCTTCCAGTTTATACCATAGCTTGCTCTGATGTCCAATTCCTGACAAACTCTACTTAATTTTAATCAGGCCAATTTGTAACAATTGTTTATGAAGCTGGCTCATTTCAAATTTATCACACCTTAGACCATAGCTTCGAAAAATTACTTTTATGGACTACAGCCCCATGAATCCCATAGTTCACTGTGTAGTGGCCCTCAACCCTGTATTTCTCCATCTGCAGTCCCCCTCATCCAGAAACATACAGGCACGTACAAATATCTTCAGAAACCCAAGAACAAATTAGTTCAGGCCACTTCCAAACCAACTCAGGCAGGTCAGTCCTTATTTATACAGCAAATATTTGGATGCAGATTGAATCAGATGGTATTCACACACTCTAGCAGCAATCAATAAGAAAAGAAATGAAATAAAACTGCTAAAAGCAACAACAAAAGATTGTTGGTTGAAATGTTAACTGAAGAATATGTACAGGCTATTTTAAATGAGGTTCTTTTCTTTTTGCAACACCCCAAGCACTAAGGACAATTGGGTACACATGGACTTTCAAAATCTTTTTGACAAAGTGTCTCATCAATCTTAAACGAACCTGTAGGTTATGAGATATGAAGAAATGCCATCATATGCATAAGAAGATGGTTAAAGAATAAAAACAAAGTCAGAATAAATTGAGAGTTTTCATAACTGTTGCATAAAAGCTGAGTATGAGGGAAATTGCCTAACCACTCCCTTTAATCTTGCAAGATCCCCATTGTATGACTGGCTGCATGACCTGTCTTGCAACCAGTGCAGAAATGGGCAATGGTTTCATATCAAGGCAACAGGATACTTACCTATATTTGGCCTGGTGCTTTCTAAGGAGTAGGGGACACAGTGTAAATGAAAGAGGAAAATCTAACTTAAAACACTCAGGTGTAAGTTACATCCTCATTTACTTGTGAGAGCTAAACCATCAGACTCTACACTATTGACTTTAAGCTGCACTAAGGCAGTGCCTCCTTCACAACTGTCAATATTTTGACTTTATCATTTGCCTTTAATGAAAAAGATATAAAGTAGGCTGGACTTTTCAAATATTTGTGCTGAAATATTATTTCCAGAAGACTGAAAGTCCATGAGCAATGCAAAAGTGGTAATTTGGGCAATTACACAGACATTCATTTTTATAGATCCCCATGTCAAACATGTGGTACTTCTGTCTTGACAGAGAATGCACTGGGTTTTTTCTTGTATGTATTGTACATACATAATGAAACCGGACTATGGGGTTGACATAGCAGACAAAGAATCAAAGAATAATTGAGTTGGAAGGGGCCTATAAGGACATCGAGTCCAATGCTGCTAACTGAAGGAATCCAAATCGAAGTAGATCCAACTTGTCCAATTTTCTCTAGAATTCCTCCAGCATTGGACCTCTCACCACCTCTAACAGTTAAGAAATTTTTCCTGATTCAGTTGAAATCTGGTTTCCTATACACTCTGGGATGACAGAGAACAGATCCTTCCTCTCTTCTGTGTGACTATCTTTTAAAAAGTGCTATCACGTCTCCCCCCCTTCATGGATTGCTACCTTGTCATAGCAAAGGGGCTTGAGTAATTCAGAGAAGCTATGGGCTATGCCGTGCAGGGACACCCAAGACGGACAGGTCATAGTGGAGAGTTCCGACTAAACGCGATCCACCTGGAGCAGGAACTGGCAAGCCACTCCAGTATCTTTCCCAAGAAAACTCCATGGACAGAAACAAAAGGCTAAAAGATATGACGCTGGAAGATGAGCCCCTCAGGTCAGAAGGCGTCCAACATGCTACTGAGAAAGAGCGGAGGACAAGTACAAGTAGCTCCAGAGCTAATGAAGTGGATGGGCCAAAGCCGAAAGGACGCTCAGCTGCGGACGCACCTGGAAGTGAAAGGAAAGTCCAATGCTGCAAAGAAAAATACTGCATAGGAACCTGGAATGTAAGATCTATGAACCTTGGTAAGTTGGATGTGGTCAAACAGGAGATGGCAAGAATAAACATTGACATCCTGGGCGCCAGTGAACTAAAATGGATGGGAATGGGCGAATTCAATTCAGACGATTATCATACCTACTATTGTGGGCAAGAATCCTGTAGAAGAAATGGAGTAGCCCTCATAGTCAACAAAAGAGTGGGAAAAGCTGTACTGGGATACAATCTCAAAAATGATAGAATGATTTCAATATGAATCCAAGGCAGACCTTTCAACATCACAGTAATCCAAGTTTATGCACCAACCACCGATGCTGAAGAGGCTGAAATTGACCAATTCTATGAAGACTTACAACACCTTCTAGAACTGACACCAAAGAAAGATGTTCTTCTCATTAGAGGGGACTGGAATGCTAAAGTAGGGAGTCAAGAGATAAAAGGAACAACAGGTAAGTTTGGCCTTGGAGTTCAAAACGAAGCAGGGCAAAGGCTAATAGAGTTTTGTCAAGAGAACAAGCTGGCCATCACAAACACTCTTTTCCAACAACACAAGAGGCGACTCTACACATGGACATCACCAGATGGGCAATACCAAAATCAGATTGATTATATTCTCTGCAGCCAAAGATGGAGAAGCTCTATACAGTCAGCAAAAAACAAGACCTGGAGCTGATTGTGGCTCTGATCATCAGCTTCTTATAGCAAAACTCAAGCTTAAACTGAAGAAAGTAGGAAAAACCACGGGGCTAGTCAGGTATAATCTAAACCAAATCCCTTATGAATACACAGTGGAAGTGAAGAACAGATTTAAGGAACTAGATTTGGTGGACAGAGTGCCTGAAGAACTATGGATGGAGGCTTGTAACATTGTACAGGAGGCAGCAACAAAAACCATCCCAAAGAAAAGGAAATGCAAGAAAGCAAAGTGGCTGTCCAATGAGGCCTTACAAATAGCAGAGAAGAGAAGGGAAACCAAATGCAAGGGAGATAGGGAAAGTTACAGAAAATGGAATGCAGACTTCCAAAGAATAGCAAGGAGAGACAAGAGGGCCTTCTTAAATGAACAGTGCAAAGAAATAGAGGAAAATAATAGAAAGGGAAAAAGCAGAGATCTGTTCAAGAAAATTGGAGATATTAAAGGAACATTTTGTGCAAAGATGGACATGATAAAGGACAAAAATGGTAGGGACCTCACAGAAACAGAAGGCATCAAGAAGAGGTGGCAAGAATACACAGAGGAATTATACCAGAAAGATCTGGATGTCCCGGACAACCCAGATAGTGTGGCTGCTGACCTTGAGCCAGACATCCTGGAGAGTGAAGTCAAGTGGGCCTTAGAAAGCATGGCTAACAACAAGGCCAGTGGAGGTGATGGCATTCCGGTCGAACTATTTAAAATCTTAAAAGATGACACTATTAAGGTGCTACACTCAATATGCCAGCAAGTTTGGAAAACTCAGCAGTGGCCTGAGGATTGGAAAAGATCAGTCTACATCCCAATCCCAAAGAAGGGCAGTGCCAAAGAATGCTCCAACTACTGTACAATTGCACTAATTTCACATGCTAGCAAGGTTATGCTCAAAATCCTCCAAGGTAGGCTTCAGCAGTATGTGGACCGAGAACTCCCAGAAGTACAAGCTGGATTTCGAAGGGGCAGAGGAACTCGTGACCAAATTGCTAACATGTGCTGGATTGTGGAGAAAGCCAGAGAGTTCCAGAAAAACATCTACTTCTGCTTCATTGACTACGCAAAAACCTTTGACTGTGTCGACCACAACAAACTATGGCAAGTTCTTAAAGAAATGGGAGTGCCTGACCACCTTATCTATCTCCTGAGAAATCTATATGTGGGACAGGAAGCAACAGTTAGAACTGGATATGGAACAACTGATTGGTTCAAAATTGGGAAAGGAGTATGACAAGGCTGTATATTGTCTCCCTGCTTATTTAACTAATATGCAGAATACATCATGCGAAAGGCAGGACTGGATGAATCCCAAGCCGGAATTAAGATTGCCGGAAGAAATATCAACAACCTCAGATATGCAGATGATACCACTCTGATGGCAGAAAGTGAGGAGGAATTAAAGAACCTCTTAATGAGGGTGAAAGAGGAGAGCGCAAAAAATGGTCTGAAGCTCAACATCAAAAAAACTAAGGTCATGGCCACTGGTCCCATCACCTCCTGGCAAATAGAAGGGGAAGATATGGAGGCAGTGACAGATTTTACTTTCTTGGGCTCCATGATCACTGCAGATGGTGACAGCAGCCACGAAATTAAAAGGCGCCTGCTTCTTGGGAGGAAAGCGATGACAAACCTAGACAGCATCTTAAAAAGTAGAGACATCACCTTGCCGAGAAAGGTCCGCATAGTCCAAGCTATGGTTTTTCCAGTAGCGATGTATGGAAGTGAGAGCTGGACCATAAAGAAGGCTGACCGCCAAAGAATTGATGCTTTTGAATTGTGGTGCTGGAGGAGACTCTTGAGAGTCCCCTGGACTGCAAAGAGAACAAACCTCTCCATTTTGAAGGAACTCAACCCTGAGTGCTCACTGGAAGTACAGATCCTGAAGCTGAGGCTCCAATACTTTGGCCATCTCATGAGAAGAGAAGACTCCCTGGAAAAGACCCTGATGTTAAACTGCAAAAGGCAGTGGAGTCCTGGGGATGGAGCAGAGATACCACCCCTCCCCAGTCTCTTTCAGCTTCACTTCCACCAGCCTTGCTCTCTTCCCATCACTGCCACTTTCCACCTGCATACCCTCAGTTCTTCTGGGTTCTGGCATTAGTCTTTCAGCAGACTAAGAAGCAGCCACCAGTAAGAAAAGTGGCCCTACTGTTTGGTTCTCTCTCCTTCTTTCTTCCCTTCCCAGGGACTATCGTGAAAGGAAGCGTGCAGTGATAGCATTTCTCTTCCCCTCTCAAGTAGAGGGAGAGTTTGCACTAGAGATGGGGGTATTTGTATATGAATACGAATATCCCCACACAGCTGGACTTAACGAGGGGCTGGCCCCTGCGGCCAGCCCATCCACTCACATGACTGGCAGCGGTGGCAGCCTCGCTCATCCTTCCAATCACTCCCGGAGCTCTGCTCCCGCTCTCTTCCTACTCGCCTGGCCACTCCAGGCAGTGGGAGGGAGAACGAGTCTCCCTGCATGGCGGCTGAGTTGCTAGCTGAGCAGGAAGAGAGCAGAGCTCCAGAATGATTGGAAGGATGAGCAAAGCTGCTGCTGCCACCGGACGCGTGAGTGGACGCACGTTAAGTCTAGCTGCGTGGGGATATTCGTATTCGTATACAAATACGAACACCCCCCCTCCCTAGATTGATGCAATATGCTGGATGGAAATCTGCAAATGCATAAGGTTTTTTAAATCTTCTTCTCCGTAATCTGTGTGCACCCTGCTAAAGGCAACCATGTGAATGTCTGAATATGAAAATAATCTTTTGGTCACAACATAGTGCAATCCTCCCCCCGGGTAGTCAGCACTCTTATCAATCTGTCTTATCTCAGATACATTTTCTACCTCTTCCTCTCCTCTCACTCCCTCCCTCCCTCACTTCTGCATCCACAAGTAGAATCTCTGGATGCTGGAAATGTTCCTAAGAGTTTTAGTACTTGGAAATAGATGCTCTGAAAGGTGTTGGCAGAACATTGAGTTCTGCACCACTGATCACAATGTACAGTATTTTTTGTAAGATTTTCCCCCTCCCCAACTTATGACACAATCCAGTTGTGCTACAATATTATTGTGTTATTGATAGGCTGATGGCTTCACATTTGGCGATAAGGGATTAAAATACAGGTGCTATTTTTCTATCACAACACAGCTTTACTGGAAAGGGTTAAATTTGCCTATTAACTTTATCATTAACAGTGATGCTGATTATAGTGCTGCTGCTACTGACAGTCACTGCCATTATTATCTTCAAGCTATTATTTATGCAAGAATGATCATATTTATTCAGAAAATTTGGGTGCACATGGAAAAGTGTAAGACATAAACTGGGCAGATCATGCTGAAGCTAACGTCATGTGCATGTGGCAATCTGTAGTATCACCTTTCATGTGTTCACAACAATTGCAAAAGCTTTTTAAATATTTATTAAGTAGTTTAAACAATAGTCTTACTGGAAGCAAGCAAGACTGCAAGGCAATTAAACTATAAAAATTGAATTAACTGTGGTTTATGAAGCAATCTCCAGATCCCAGTGACAGAGTATCAATATTCTGCATGACCAGATGGCCAGATGGAATGATTTGCTGAAGCAGGCAGAGAGAGAGAGAGAGAGAGAGAGAGAGACGGACAGACAGACAGACAGACAGACAGACAAATAAATTGCCATAATAAAAAAATAGGCCATAAAAAAAGCTGAGGACCTATTGATTTTTAAAAAACAATGGCCAGAATACTACTGGGGATTTACTCCAATGTAAATTTGCATAATATGTGGTGGTGACATGCTGCTAACCAACAAGTTGCCATATGCCATCCTGATGATGGCAATTTGTCTGCCTGTCTGTTTCTCTCTCACACACACACTCAATGTCATTCCATCTGGTTAAGCCCTGAGAGTTGTTTTGCCTTCTGGGGACCTAGAGAAGCACAGCAATTCCATGAGATTTCAGTTGTCAGGCTGAGACCACTAACTTCTGTAAGTGCTCTGTTCTGTGCACCTATGACAAGAATCAGCT
Source organism: Intellagama lesueurii (assembly GCA_037013535.1). NCBI lineage: Eukaryota > Metazoa > Chordata > Lepidosauria > Squamata > Agamidae > Intellagama > Intellagama lesueurii. The sequence continues at coordinate 61,326,372 of JBAJHW010000003.1, read as the reverse complement.
GAATAGCACAGGGAGTTAGGTATTTGGCTGAGTAGTTCAGTTCCCCACCGTGTTTCCCAGAGGAGCCAGCCTGTGTGGCCTTGGGCAAGCCGCACAGTCCCAGATGGGAATGGTAAACCACTTCTGAGTGCTCTCTACCTAGAAAACCCTGAAAAGTCAGAATTGACTTGACAGCACATGATTCTTAATTAGAAGAATTACTGTTGACTGCTTTAAGAACATAAGAACAATATAAGATGGAGACTACATAAGATATATTTAATTTTTCACAATACCTATGGTTTATGAATGCAGATTATTGTACTTCTGTATCCATGATTCAAAATGGCAGAAAATGGCCATTGCAGAATATTGTATCCATGTTGCCAGTAGGAAAAAGGATGCTAGACTTCACATAGTAATGAGCCACCTGAATATTGTCAACACCAATGGCAGCAGTCAGGAGGTCCTACAGGATAATCTCTTGTGTTCACTATCATTCACAAAGTGACACCAAGCAGGGGAAAATTCTAGAAGATGATTCCTTTCTTCATCAGTTAACCACTTCTCACCCAAACACACAGCAAGTGTCAGGACTGTTTTTCAACAAGTGTGAATAGTAGTGACTACAAGAAGGTATCCTGTAAACCATCTTGGCCTCTGCCACTGGTCTTGTCAACATTCAGGCTGCCCTTTGGAAAGGACCTCCTCTTTTGAAAGGCCTTCTGCAGCCTGGATTCCTTCCAAATACAAAGAAGGGGGTGGGACCAACCATTCTATTTTAAGATAAGCAAGAACAGCTGGATAGCTCAGTGGTTTAGGTATTTGGCTATGGACGTTGGGAGTTCAATTCCCCACTGTACCTCCTTAATGGGGGCTGGACCTGATGATAGGGTCCCTTCCAGCTCTGCAGTTCTAAGATGATGATGATGAAGAAGATTTTTTTTTCCAATTGGTATGATCTATTTTAAATCTAGAATTGCTTAGGGTCACTTGTTTCTGTACTAGGTGTGTGTGTTAAAATAGTGTTATATTTTACAAAATTGTAACTCAAAAAACCCCAAACGTCCCCAAATTTGGCACAGAGCAAGATCAGACTGTCTGCTATGTCTATGCCAAATTTGGTGCTGATCCAGTTTCAAAGTTATAAATTTTGTTTGAGCTGCCCCTGCTTTTAGAATTCCCTTGTAGAATATTGATTTGCTCTGCTGGCTTATCACCCTCTTGTGGGGTGATAATTTAGTGCTTGTATTAAGCAGCTTTCACTATGAGCTGAATTTCAGCAGTTCCTGATTTTATATCCTCAAAAGCAGGAAGAGTAGGGCTTTAATCCAAATAGTTGCAGCTGCTGTTGGATGCAGTGAGAACCAGCTTAACATCTCACTTCACTTCTACTGGAGAACTAAATGTCTTACTTTTTGTGTAATCCAGCTGTTTGATGAACCTTGTCTGCTCTTGACTCTAGCATGTGTGCACATATGTATGCATCTATCTATTGAGAAAGAATAATTGAATGAGGATTCTATTACCTGAGATGGGAGGGGGGGTCATGAAAGTAAAAAGAGAAAGTCTGAATAATGAGGCAAGGATGATGCAAGGAAGGAAGAAAAATGTAAGAAAAAGTGAATGGTACAGTTGTCATAGTGTCTATCTGTGGGGCTTTATTTGAATTCTAGCCCTGTCACCTTGCCCCTGTTTTGTTGGCCAGGTTTCCCAGATTTCATTTTTTTAAAAGGATGAAGGTTTATCTCCATGTCACAGTTTTATTAGCTTCATGCTGCTTAAAAAATCATTGTTCAGTCCTAAGGAAGCAGTTTTCTGGAAGCAGTAATTATTACTTCAACTCTTAATGTGAGGCAGAGCAGTATGTTTGTTCCTGTTTTGCAGATGGGGTGTGCACACGAGGCTGAGCACTGAGGCAGAAAGTTTAAATGCCTCCAACTGGATCCACAGACTCCTTTGCCTCCCAACCCCGGAATGAAAACGCGAGACAAGAATTATGGGTTAATCATGGGTCACACTTTATTAAACATAATCCATGTTGCCATCCTTTGGCAAAGGGGGGTCCTGCCGTAGTGCGGAATCAGGTTTAAGCACAGAGGTCTCAAAGGACCCCTTAAGCAACAAATGGGCGAGTCCCTGGCTCCAAGTTCTCGTGGTCTTAAAGACAGCGAGAACCCAGCCGGCCCCAATTTGACCACCCCCAGGCCTCAAGCCAGCTTCTCCTTGTTGACTGTTGGTCTGGGTGTGGCCCCAGCACATCTTTTCCCCCAAGCACTGTAATCGCATGTTCCGCAGCACGGGGAGGTCAGATGGGCTATAGCTTACCTGATTTTGCAATGGGACTCACCAACAAAACCTGTTATATCCGCACTACCCACCACAGCATAGGGACTAGCCAAGCTAAGTCCCATGCCCGCCATCGAGCTCGCCAAGCTCCAACAGCAGGCCCCCCCTTGATGTCTTCAAGGAAGACATCCAAACCTCGTTCGGACGGATGTACACCATCGTTCTGAAAAAACTCAGGTCTATCCAAGCAGATCCTCTGGTGACCAATCACTGATTCAAGGCCACTGCAATCAGCTCTGCAGACTACCCTGCTAACACTACTTCGTGCAGCATTAGCGGGCCAAAAATGCCTCACATCCCTCCGTGCCAGCCGAGGGATGATCATCGGCCATACACTGCTCATAGCAGGGTACCGTGCCATCACTGATCGGAAGACTCAGGCCTATCCATGGATCCTCTGGTGACCAAGCACCAATCCAGGCAGCTGCAGACAGCTCTGCAGACCACCCCGCTAACACTCTTCCATGCAGTGTTAGCGGGCCAAAATTGCCTCACATTCCTCCATGCTGGCCGAGGGATGATCATTGACCATACAATGTCCATAGCAGGGTACGTAACCCTCAACCATGTGATGTCACGAATCGCATCAAGGATCAGGCCTTTCCGCAGATCCTGGTCCAATCGTTACTGCCCAAGTGTATTACCAACACATCTGGGGGATGTTGACCAAAGGCAGCTGCACGGCAAGGTTGGCCTCACAGCATCCCACGGCATCCTTTCCATTCGATAAGAGCTCTAGCTCCAAGTCCGAGACTGCTCCCCATGGGGACGTGGCAGCGTAGTGAGCTGCCCAAAAACATAGCTGCGGCCAATGATCATGATGTGCTTCCTTCTCATCATCGTTATGGTATCTGCAAGATAAAACAAACCGGGCCCCTACCTAGACGTCAGGGGGTGCCTCGCTAATCGGCCTTGGATCGGCGGATGCAAATCTGCACCATCCCGTTGACTACCCTAACATCCTGCCATTGCATAACTACTCTGATTTTATCTTCCTTTCCAGTGGCAACACTTCGCTAATCCTGAGGGCGTCGAAAAAGTTAATAAGGACACCACCCTGAATAAAGCGACTTCATAATCATCTCAACAGAGAGCCTACCACTGTTTACCAATGCTTTCTAATTGTCCCGGCGATATGGGTACTCTCGAATCTTTAACTCTGCCTCTTTCCTTAGACCAACCTTCAATCATTTTCCTAAAGCGGTCGTCTGAAGAATAATCTTGATACCCATTAATTTTAGCGTAGAAAGCCAGTGCCAATAACAAACCCTGTATAGATCCTGGTGCCAAACCCTTCCTGTTTAGATACACAATGAACTGTTGAAGATGCTCCACTGGGGCAGGCCACGCTGGTTCTAAATCAACTAAGTTCCTAAACTCCAGAAACTCTATACTCACTGCCGAGTACCCTGTTCGAGTCCCCAGTGCCAGGCCAGGCCTATTGTCCTTTCGCATCATCACACCAATTTGCCAAACCTCTGGGGGAAGAGTCTCCGTGAACTCGTTGGCTCCTGGATCTAACTTCCCTGAGACGCTCGATTCGTTTACGTGATAATGCATCAGCTAAGCTATTATCTACACCTGGTACATGTCCAGCCTGCACCAGTGTCATGACCCGGTCTGAATGCATGTGAGGTTATTAATTACATAGACCACCGCCAGATTGTCCACCAAAACGTACGACAGAGTTCGCCCATTCCTCTGCCCAAAGCCACAATGCACCAACTATTGGGAAGAACTTGGAATTGTCAAATCTCTGGTGATTCCCGCGTGGTGCCATTCCACCGGCCATTTGCCTGCGCACCATCTGCTGCTAAAGAAAATGCCGAACCCTAAGGAGCCTGCAGCGTCCGACTGGACCTGAGATTCAGCCTTAAGCATCTTGTCTCCTCTCCAAAAGGAAATGCCATTACACTCAGCTAAGAACTAACCCCCAAACCTTCAAATCCTCTCTCATACCATATGCAACTCTAGTCCTGTGAAACGGGCGATGGAGCCCTTTCACCTTGCAAAGCCACGCAGAAAGGCATGACCCGGCGCCCCGACTTTACAAGCAAAATGTAAATGTCCTACCATCTCCTGAAGCTCCCTCAGGGACACTTTTCTCCTTTGCAACATCGAGGCTCCTCTGACCATAAGGTCAGCCAACATGACATCTGGCAGCCTAGACGCTTGCTGTACCATGTCCACTTCAATGCCCAAGAGCATCAGGGACGTGGTTGGTCCCTCCGTTTGTCCTCAACCAGAGGTACGCCCAACTCTTCTGCCATTGAACGAAAGGTATCTAGTATAACTTTACACCTTCCTGTATTCCCTTTCACCACAAAAGGATAAGCATCCCAATAATGGGCCGCAGTTACATCCCACTCTACACCTAAGTTTCAACTCAAGAAGTTCCTGAGGGATGGCATCGTTAACCGACTCGCCCTCGGGGTAGGATAGATGATGTATCGATCTAAACTCACCTTGTACCTCCTTTGTTACTACTTCCAATGGTGAGACCCACTGGGTCTCCAGTGGAGCTGTTCCAAATGGTCCCAACACTCTCCTTCCTGAGCTACTTTGGCCATTTTTTCTCGACTGCCACCTCCATGCCACATACAGATTTAAGGTTTTGGGCAAAGAATGCCTTGCGCTCCCCAACCGCCGGTATCCTAGAGCCTTTCCTAAAAAACCCTCCAGTAAATAACTTGCCCCGCTCCTACTCAGGGATTCTGATTCAGGGCAGTCTTTCTAGTAAGGTGTCCACTATCAGTCCTGTCACCTAGATAGAGCCTGGCTGGGGTCATAGAATGCAGCCAGAGGCCCGGCAGACGCTCATCCCAGCATAAATTTGGGTTAATCGCCCCCTTCCTGCGGAACGATCCATCATAGACAAGCCATGCTTGTCCTGCGAAGTCCACATATGCCTTATAGATCAAGTCTAAGTATTGGAATAACTACTGCGCCCATCAAGGCTGGGCATTTACCACAACCCCAGTGTATATTAAGAACCTCAGCAGCCAATTCGCCCGTGTCCTGTCTGGTCTCTGCCCCCTGCGTTTCTCTTTGTCCTTGTCTTCCTCCTCATCCAAATCCTTCTTTTCCACATTTCTGTTCAGCAATTCAAATAGATCTACCTATTTGTCTTTCTAAATCTTTTCTTGAGATGCTGGGGTGAGGTGATCACCCAGGGGCATAGCGTGATCCCCAAATGGCAAGGCTTGCAATGGCGCAGTGTTATAACCCATGTCCGAGACCAATGTTTATGGCCAAACCCCTACACTCGCCATTGTATTTATCAGGGCTGGAGATGTAACTAATGGGTCTGGAGTAGTCCAGCCACCAAACTGCGCACTCATACTAGGCCATGGAGTATTTGGACCCTAACTCTGAGTATTATATGCTGAGTAAATTGGGGAATTAAATTGTCCACTGCCTGGCCAAGGCCAAGCAGGTGACAGTGGAGAAGTGTCTGGTGCAGCAGTCAACTCACCGGACAGAGGCATCATCACAACTGGCTCTTCCCTGCCGTGCATGGAGTCCTGACCAACCTCATCCATCGCCTCCTGCCTGCTAAACGCTGCCATACCAATTGCTGCCGTGATCAGGGCCAGTCTCCCTTCCTCGGCGCACTGCTGTAGTGGCGTTACTGCCACCCCCCTTCTGCTTCCCACTTGGACGTCCCATCAGCCTGCATGTTCCGCCTCTGATAAAGGCGTCATCGTGACTGGATCCTCCCTTCCATACTGGTGGTCTGGACCTGCCTCGTCCATCACCTCATGCCTGCTCACCGTCGTTGCCACTGTGCCGGTTGCTGCATGGATTGGGTTGCTCGTTCTTCCACCACACACTGCCGCAGCAGTGTGACTGCTGCCCCATCTGCTTCACTTCTGGGCATCCTCGCAGCCTGTTGTTCCACCTCTGACAAAGGCGCCGCAGCACCTGGTTCCTCCCCACCATACAAAACGTTCCGAGCTGGCCTCCTCCCTATCTTGCCACCTGTCGAGAGTTGTTACAGTCGAACCAGATGTTGCCAATGTCTGTGTCCCTCTACCTTTAGCCGGACACCTCTGCTGTGGTGTCGCAGCAGCCTCATCTGCCTCACGCCTATACATCCCCTCCGTCTGTTGCTCAGCTGTGGTGCTGAATCAGATGAAATCTCACATGTTAACTGCCGTGAGGGGCACCTGCTGATAGCTCTCAGCTGTAACCTGCTGCACAGAAATGCAACCCTACCTTTACAGCAATTTATTTATACCGTGCAAATATGCCTCCTAGAAACCAGTACCCGTATATTTATCTTGTAAAGGAGCACTTATTTATTCACTTACTGTTATTATTATTTGTCTATAATTATCTATGGAATGATTCTAACAATCAATTCCTTATGCCAGGTCTCGTAATTAAATTTATTTATTCAAGCAATATAAATAATGAAACCAATTCACTTAATCAGTTCTAATTAATCAAGCCCTACTGACCTACCAATTTATGTGACTATAAAATAATTTTAAAATTAATCTACGATACTAGCAATGAATGATTACAATATTAGCTTAAAACGTAATTAATTCTTCCAATTGATATCCTATTAATTAAACACGTCCCTGCTGAATTACCAATTTATGTGATTATAAATAATTTTAAATTAATCTACAGTACTAGTAATGAATGATTACAATATTAACTTAAAACGTAATTAATTCTCTCAATTGATATCTTCTTATTAATTGATTATTTATTATTATAATATTATTTATTTATTTATATGATAGGCCGCTAATTTGAGTAGGCCGATGAACACCGTCTATGCCACTTTAAAATGGCGTCACCACCCTACGTGTGTCTCCCGACCGCAAAGCACGTGGCGTGATTCAAAAACGAAGCTCCACCAGGGCGCTCCAAATGCCTACCTTCGGAAGGTGGGTGGGAGGATGTAAATGTAAGAGACTGGAGCACCCAAGCGGCCGAGAAGTCAGGCAGCCCCCTTCCTCTCCTTACCTTAGCCCCCACCCCCACCCCACCCCACCGACACCCCCTTACCTTAATCACCGTTGCCGAGGGCTCCATCTGCCTCCCAGCCATGACATGTAAAAAGGGAGACTGGCTGCCCTTTGCAAAGATGGCGGCTGCGGCTTCATTTAGGGTAGCGAAGCTGCAGCTGCCATCTTTGCAAAGGGCAGCCTGGATTCCCTTAAGGCAGGCTAAGGTAGGGAGAGGAAGGGGGTGGGGGGTAGACTGTGGGGGTGGCTGGCTGTGGCGGTGACTGGCTGCCCATCGGCCACCGATCAGCTGATTGGCAGCCAGTAGGCAGAATGGTGGTTTTGTGTGTGTGTGTGTTTTTAAATGGAAGGGGGTGTTGGCAGGGGGTGAGGGGGTGGAGAGGGGCAGCGGTGGCGCGGTGGTAGTGGGGGTGGCAGTGGCAGTGGCGGGGGTGGTATTTTTTAAATAACCCCCCAAAAATCGACAAATAACCTTGTTATTCATTGCTTCATGGGGGCAACTTTGTGCTATGTGAGTCGTCAACTTTTGACGACTCACAAAGTGGGACAACTCGCCAAAATGGTGAGTCGTCCCCATCTCTAGTTCTGACATGAATCCACGTGATCAATTGCACAACTGAGATGTGAGCCATTCAATCAATTGTGCAACTGTGATGTGAATTACACGACTGTTACATGAACTGTTAAAATTTTTGCATAATGCTGACTGCCTGGGTATAAGGCTTGGTTTACTTTTGCTGGCATAGGTTTACATTACACCAATTCAAGCAGTACGTCAGCCTGGGAATCTAAGAAATGGAACCTTCTGGATTTTGCCTACAAAGAGTATGTTTCTGAGTGGGAAATAGTATGGTTTGTATTTTTCTGTGCACGAATCTTGTTCAATGCTTTCATGATCCATTGTTGTTGCTGTTATGTGCCATTAAGTTGCCTCCAACTCATGGTGACCCTATGAATGAACTAAGTGTTTTACTCTGGAAATGAAAAACTCGGAAGAAGTGGAGTAGCTCATAATCTGCTATATTATTTAAATGATCATCCAATATTTTGCATATTATGGAGGTAGGGGTGTTTGGATTTAGGCAATTAATATGGCAATCCAGAGACAACAGGGAAAAGAAAAATAGTGGGTTGGAGGAGATAGGGAAGGAAACATACATGTTTCTAACCCAGGCAGGGGTGATACAGCCTGAATAAGACAGAGGCGAGGAAGAGCAGTATGAAAGAACAAGCAAAATATGTAGTTTCCAGGTGGAGTGATAATAAACATTGCTCTGTGTGAACAGCTTTTTATAGGTCTTAATTCATTTTTAAATGAAATGTCTCAATGGCTTTACTGGCATGGCAAAGAAGAATGTTGGATAGTTACTCCAAGAAGCAATTGCTTCAAACAAAGGCGGATTGCCCAGCTGCAATTGCTTCAAACAAAGGCGGATTGCCCAGCTCCGTCCCTACCATGAGACTGGGTCCCTCACCACACTGGTCCATGTTGGTAGTCTTGAGATTATACTACTGTAATGCACTCTACGTGGGGCTGCCCATGGGACTGCTACAAAAACTTCAACAGGTTCAGAACATGGTGGCCAGACTGTTGAGTGGGGTGAAGAAATATCAACACATTTCCCCTACTCTGGCTGCCCTGCAGTGGTTACCTGTGCCTTTCCGTGCCAGCTTCAAGGTGATGGTGTTAACCTATAAGGTCCTAAATGGTTTGGGACATCAATACCTTGCAGAATGCCTCCTCCCAATTAAATCTGCCCGTCCTATACGATTTTCCCTGGCCAGGCCATTGAGAGCATTGACCCCGAGAGAGGCCCAGAAAGGAAGGACTAAAAAACGGTGGTCACCCCCCAACTTTGGAGGCCCAGAAAGGAAGGACTAAAAAACGGTGGTCACCCCCCAACTTTGGAGGCCCAGAAAGGAAGGACTAAAAAACGGTGGTCACCCCCCAACTTTGGAGGCCCAGAAAGGAAGGACTAAAAAACGGTGGTCACCCCCCAACTTCTCGGTGGTCACCTCCCAACTTTGGAACAGCCTCCCACCTGAAATTTGCCTGGCCACTTCACTGGGAACTTTTAAGCGATCGTTAAAAACATGGTTTTTTAGACAGGCCTTTCCAGACCTTTAACATCTTAATACAATTGTGCTCTTGACACTTGTTTTATCTATCCTGCCACCTTGCTTTTTAATTTTTTTTTTAGGTATTATTAGTTAAATCCTGTTGATATGTTCACTCTTAATTTTGATTTATATTATTATGTTTTGTTTAATCGTTCTTAATTAACTGTGTAAACCACCCAGAGTGGCCTTGGTAGCCAGATGGGTGGTATAAAAATCAAATAAATAAATAAACAGACAGACTCACAATTGGAGGCAGTTGTGGCTCAATAGAAGTTAATATAGGTAGCAGGTGCAAGACTCAGTAAGTCCACCTTATTGTTGCATTCCATGTCCAGAGACAGATTGCTACATGTGATGTTCTTGAACTGGTGCTAAAAGAATAGTTCTATGCAAACATAGCCCTGCCCTCCTCTGTTGTTACCTGATTTTCCAGGGTTACAATTCCTGTGAAGAACCCCATAGATACCAGAAACAATCCTGTTTGTACTTCTATGCATTCAGACCAATGAAACAGAGACTTAGGAGGATGGAGCTACAGCACTGTCCTTAAACTCCCTACGTATTACACCTGAACAGGTCTAATAAACATTAGACATACCAGACTATTCCTATTTTCTGAGAAGTAGTAAAACAGAATACATAGAATAAGATTTAAAATAAACAGTAGGTCACCTTCTATTCTGTGGGATCATTAGCTACAGATTTATGTGCCGCCTGAAAATACTAGATTAAAAAAACCAGAAATATGAATTTACTATATATATTTCTTTAGTGTATTTACCAGAACAGGCCATTGGAGGGAGCCAGAGATCATGCTATGTATAGAATTCATTATTATAGAATCACAGAAAAGTGAAGTTGTAAGGGGCCTACAAGGCCATCAAGTCCAACCCCCTACTCAACACAGGAATACAATCAAAGCATATCTGCCAGGTGATTATCCAAATTTTTCTTGAATGCCTCCAGTGTTGGAGCACTCACCAACTCCTGAGGTAACTGGTTCCACTGTCATACTGAGGTTTTTCCTGATATTCAACTGAAATCTGGCTTCCTTTAACTTGAGCCCATTGTTGGGTGTCCTGCACTCTGGGATGATCGAGAACAGATATTGTCCCTCCTCTGTATGACAGCCTTTCAAATATTTGAAAAGTGCAATCGTATCACCCCTCAGCCTTCTTTTCTCAAGGCTAAACATGCCCAATTATTTCAGCCTTTCCTCATAAAGCTTGGTTTCCTGCCCCCTGATCATCCTTGTCACCCTCCTCTGAACTTGTTCCAATTTGTTAGCATCCTTCTTGAAGTGTGGTGTCCAGAACTGGACACAATACTCAAGGTGAGGCCTAACCAGTGCTGAATAGAGGGGGACTAGCACCTTGCGGGATTTGGAAACTATACTTCTGCTAATGCATCCTACAATAGCATTAGCCTTTTTTGTAGCCACATCACACTGTTGGCTCATATTTAGCTTGTGATCTACGACAATTCCAAGATCCTTCTCACTCGTAGTTTTGTTGAGGCAGGTATCACCACCTTTTAACTGTGCAATTGGTTTCTTTTTCCGAGGTGCAGTACTTTGCACTTATCCCTGCTGAATGTCATTCTGTTGCTATCGGCCCAGTGCTCCATCCTATCAAGGTCATTTTGAATTTAGTTTCTCTCTTCTAGGGTATTAGCTATTCCGCCCAATTTGGTATCATCTGCAAATTTGACCAGCATCCCCTGCAGTCCCTCATCCAAGTCATTAATAAAGATATTGAAGAGCACCGGGCCCAGGACTGAGCCTTGGGGTACCCCCTCCCAGTTAGGAAAGACCCATTAATATCACCCTCTGAGTATGATTCTGTAGCCCACTGTGTATCCACCTGACACTTCATCTATCCAGCCCACACCTAGTTAGCTTGCTAATCAGGATATCATGGGGCACTTTGCCAAAGCTTTGCTGAAGTCAAGATATACTACATCTACAGCATTCCCTCTGTCTATCAGGGAGGTTACCTGATCAAAAAATGAGATCAAATTAGTTTGGCAGGATTTGTTCTTGACAAATCCGTGTTGGCTTCTAGTTATTTCTGCATTGTTTTCTAGGTGCTTGCACAATGACCGCTTTATGATCTGTTCCAGAATTTTGCCTGGGATTGATGTCAGGCTGAATGGCCTGTAGTTCCCAGGTTTCTCTTTCTTGTCGTTTTTGAATATAGGGACAACATTAGCCCTCCTCCAGTCCTCTGGCACCTCACCCATTTCCCATGATTGCAAGAAAATAATGGATAGCGGTTCTGAGAGTTCTTCAGCCAGTTCCTTCAGTACTCTTGGATGCAGTTCATCTGGCCCTGGAAATTTGAACTCGTTTGAGGTGGTAAGGTATTCCTTGACTATTTGTTTATCTATCTCCAGCTGCAATCCTGTCCTCCCCACTTGCACTTCCAATTTGTGTGGAAGTTCATAGTCTGTCTTATGGAAAAAGACGGAACTAAAATAGGAATTGAGCAACTCTGCCTTTTCTTTGTCCTCTGTTATCATTTTTTCCATCTCCATTGCAGAGCTGTGCCACTATGTATTTTGTTTGTCTTTTCTACTCACATACCTGAAGAATGCTTTTTTATTGCTTTTAGTGTCCCTAGGTAACCTCAGCTCATTCTCAGCTTTTGCCTTCCTAATGCCATCCTTGCATTTCCTTGCTACTTGTCTATACTCATCCTTGGTGGCTTGGCCTTCTTTCCACTTCCTGTACATGTCTTTTTTGTTTTTTAGGTCCTCCCTGAGCTTTTTGTGAAGCCACACTGGCCTTTTTTTTGCTACCTCCCTCCTTTTTTTCTTGTTGGAATTGTTTGTAGTTGTGCCTTTATAATTTCTTTTTTTGGAAGCCTCCCACCCTTCTTGGATGATTTTTCTTGTTAGGATCTCATGCCATGGGACCTTACTTATCTTTGTTCTGAGATCATTAAAATTGGCTTTTTTAAAATCCAGCAGAAGTTTGTGGCTACATCTGCTTTCGTTTCCTTTGAAATCAAGAATTCTAGAAGGACATGGTCACTCTTGCCTAGAGTTCCCCTTACTGCCACTTCCCCCACCAAATCATCTCTGTTGGTCAGAATCAAGTCAAGGATAGCAAATCCTCTAGTTTCTTTCTCCACTTTTTGTAGGAGAAAATTATAACATTCATATTTTTTGCCATCCACAGGGGACTTGGAATGGATCCCCCATGGATATTATGGTCCTACTGCCAATCTCTATGTTATACAGAAATGAACGAGACACTGCATTCAACATATGGTAACTAGACATGGGGGTATTTGTATTTGTATACAAATATGAATACCGCCGGAGAGGTGGAGTTAACTAGGGTCCTGCCCCTGGGGCTGGACTGTCCATTCATGCATCCGCTGCCGCCGCCGCCCACCAGCCCTGCTCTTCCTTTCAGTCTCTCTGGAGCTCCTGGTCAGCTAGCCAGTCATCAGCCTTGCAAGGAGACTCGGCTTCCCTCCTTCTGCTAGGAGTGGCTAGCTGACTGGCGCTCCAGAGTGATTGGAAGGAAGAGCGGGGCCGGCAGCAGATGTGTGAGTGGATGGTCCAGCCCCAGGGAGCCAGACCATCTTTTTTTCTTCTTCATTTTTTTAATTCAAGGGTAAGGGGGAAAAAGCTCAGGATAACAGGGAATATATCAGGACTGATGATTCCACCTCCCCACTTAAATGTTTGTAGGTATCACATGGATAGCAGTTTTAAGTCTTACTAGAACTCTATCATGGTACAATATGAACTGTCCTCTGTTATTTTTATTGCATGGCTATTAACCCTTTGTTCATTTGCTTAGGTATGAGAAATTGCTGTCAGAGAAGGGAGTACTGTCAATGTGCTAACTGGTTGTTAAATCTTTGAAGTAAATCTCGCTTGAATTATGCATAGAAAAGCTCTTCAGAAAACTCCGAATATTCTGCTCACTTGAAAGAATATTCATGCTGTACTAAAATAACTATCCCTTCTGTCCCTACAGAGTTATTTCTTCTATGACTCTTCCTGTCATTCATCAAAGTTGAAATTTGATATTTTAATTTTAATTTGTACTCATTTTATTCAGTTCCTGTTTTTTAGCACAACTATATTAGGGGGTTTCAGCTGGAAATATGCATAAGAAAATGTATAACTTTGAGTCCATTCCTAACCGGCAAAAAAGTTCTTGCCACTGTTCTCTGGGGCATGCACCCATTTTCTTGCAGGAAGCAACAGAATTTAAACCATTTCACCTGAACAAATATGATCTGTGTTTTCGCTTTAAAGAAAGACACAAAATTAATGCTATTTGGTCTCCTCTAGTTGTCATTGTTGGACATTCACAGATGAAATAATGTCAATGTTAAATAGGATTAGTTCAAAAGGAGAAGGGAAAGGGCAATCTGATAATTTTGGAACCTATATTGGAACTTCTGTTGCTAACTGTGAAAAGTGGATTTGTTTATCTCTCTTGGTTTATTTATCAGGATGAATAAGAAAACCAATAAAGCAAGAATCACTTTCTCACCCTTGGGTAGATTGTGTATGGTAGGAAGTCTTCACTATAGAAAGTGCTGTAAACTTACAGAGAACCATTAGATTTTGCAAATCCTGTGATTTGCCATTTTACTTCCTCTCCCCACTCCATGCAACCTGGACAGGGCAGTAAAAGTAGCAAAGATGGAACTGGAAAAGGCTTGTGATGATAGAAGTTCCACTCCTTCAAGTTATGTTCTCCCCCCCCCCCCCAAACCCCCGCAAAGCTTTGGAGATAAAGATTAAGGTTTGCCCTTGAATTCTGGAATTAGGTGGATAGGATTTGCCCATTTAGTCGGTTATAAACATAAAGTGGCTGATTCATTTTCAGGCAGTTATGAATCAGGCCAATGGTTTGGGTGAGTTTGCCTGAATGTCTGAAAAGTGTTTTGACAAGATCTACATGTTCAGCTGGTCTCAAGTTCTTGTGAAGCAGGGCTACTTAAGAAGGCTGCCTGTTAGAATGATAGGTATAGTAACAAAACAAATAAAATGAGTGGATACTTGTCAAATTCACTTGCTGAACAGGATGACGTGCTACCCTGGACAGTGAACTTTTTAGTGAAAGAACATCTTTAGGGGTGACTGGAAAGACAACATCAGTGAGTGACACCAGGAAAGTGATTTTTGTAAAAAAAAAAAATAATAACTGGCTACAGAGCTGAAATTTCCATGTCTCTGTTTTCAGAGTTCTGTTAAGGGCATGTGCCAAAAAATGCTTTTATTATTTGTTCAACAAAACATATACTTAACAGTGTTGGATAATCCAACTGAATACTACTCCAGCTGTGAGGATGAGATGGAGAAACTCTGAATCCTTAGAGATGGATATATATTTGGAAGGAGATACAGCAAATGGTTACAGAGGGGTCAACTCAAAAAGCACAAGATGTGAGAAAGCACATTGAGAAAGGAGTCCCTATCATATTTACCTACCGTTTGCAAGAGTACAGAAATCAAGGACTGCAGGTTTAGCGGGTGCACAGCATTAAGAATTACACAGTCAGATCAGCCCCATTGACCTGCTTCGATATACTTAGTGACATTAAAGAAATAAACAAAGGGCAATAACACTAGGCAAAGTGAAAGAGCCACCTCAGGTGGTGTCATGAAAAGGCAGTGTTGTCATTTGTAACTTTATTATTATTTTTATTCCCTTTTTACTGTTATGGATGGAGAAACTATGTAGGATTTCCTCCCTCATGTGCCCAAATTACATGGTCCACTTGAGGTAGTATTATGCCCATTGAAATAGGTGGGTGGCAACATAATTGGCTCCTTTACCTCAAGACTGAGCTGTATGCCTTTATGCTAAGCAGAAGCTATCTATCATTCAAATGCAGATCATAAAAATATCTACTCTAAGGGACTAGGTAAAAACTGCAATGGAATGGAACAGAACAGGGACTTCTTAATAAAAATTGATGCCAAAAACAGTGAAATGTGCTGAACAAACATCCAAACAATATTTTAAACCACAAACCCAAAGAATATCAGTCCTTTCATTAACCTTTTATTACCCCTGAACCCACCGGAATGAAAACACAATGGCCCTGAAATGGCAAAAAACAGCCCATAACGGGGACATCAAAGTAGACCAGACCAACCAAATTCACCAGGCCCATCCAGCTAGAGAAGATTGTGCAAAGAGACACAAAATACCCCCAGAAACAACACATTTCTGTTGTTTTGGACTCCCTCCAGCTGGCCTGATCCTGAAGAAACTCACATTTCTCCCAGCTGTGTGCTACCTGTATGCTGTAGCCAGGCGGTTTGCTAGGGGTGTGCGCCTGCACCCCTCACAATCACGTAATACATCACATATTAATTTCTATCCTCCACATGGCCACTTAACTGTTTCTATTGATCTTTGCTCCTGACGTGACTATGTAACTTTATATAAAAGATTTCTATTAAAAAAATTAATCACAATTCATCATCTCCTTTCTGAAACTAGTACATCTGGACTATATATTCATTGCTGCATTGGAATGACACTTCAAACAAATCTTTACCCACCCACCCACTCAAAAAGGACCCTAAAGATAGTGTACTTACTACCATCCCACAAAGACAATCATTTGTGGTCAGGGGGGGAAAAATCCTAAAAAGCTCATTTTCATTCAGAAACATTTGAAGTTCCTTTTAAAAAATACACAAAAGAAAACACGCTGACTTCAACTTACTGAACCTTTTAGCCGACATAGCCTGAGGGGACAACATTACAGATGGTGCTTGCTTCTACTCAATTGAAACCTTCCTCTTTCAAATGATAATTGTTTCCAGTTGATAAGTGGAACATGTGATGAGCGTAGGTGAATCATTTCTCACATGAAAACTGCTTGAGACTTCAGAGAAGAGAAACTCCCTAGAAAAAGCTCTTATCAGAAAGAAGAAAATGAATAACATGTTACAACTTTCATATCCGCTCTCGTTTTCATGCATAATCCTCATTTGTCAGTAATTCTGCTTGAAAGGAGCAAACGTATCCAGTGTCTCTTATTAAGTTTTATCTATGGATGTCGAGAGAAAAGATTAGTGATCAGAAAAGATGACACCCTTCTTTTCGTTTAAGTAGCATAATGCTTAAACAATGAATGTGAACATATGATGCTGCCTGCCTTGGCCTAGTAATGTGTTAACATGGTTGTACTGTTGTTATGTGCCATTGAGTTGCTTCTGATTTGCTGTGACCCAGTAAATGAGTGACTTCCAAAAAGTCTTATTACTCATACTCCCGCTCAGGTCTCGGAAACACAAGGCTTTCACTTCCTTTATGGAGTCAACCCATTTCATATTTACTCTTCCTTTTTTTCTGGCTGGTTTCAACTTCTCCCAACATTATTGACTTTCCCAGTGACTCGTGTCTTCTCATGGTTGCCCAAAGTACAACAGTCTCAGTTTCATAATTTATTCTTCTAGAGAGAGTTCAGGCTTGATTTGATCTAGGACTCACTTGTTTGTCTTTCTGGCAGTCCATGGTATTTGTAAAGCTCTCCTCTCACACCGTATTTCAAATGAATGAATTCTCTCTGCCACTCCACCAGCTTTCTTTGCTGTTCAGCTTCCATAATAATAGGAATATGGTAGTGTAGATGATCTTGACCTCGGACTCCAGTGACACATCCTTACATTTGAGGGACTTTCAAGGTACTTTTATAGCCACCCTATCATGGTAGGCAGACAAAAATGGGGCCAACAATATTTAATCACACTACACTGCAACAAAGAGACAGGGTCAGACACTGGGCTGACTGTTATATGTTCCAGTGAATTTCACCTCACTTGAAATATGCTTCAACATAAAATAAAAATGTGCTCCACACACCTCTGTGATCACAAAATGTACATATGGAGGATTTTATCTTTAGTGGTGCCTATACTGTACATCTACACCACAATTCCTTATATCTTCTGCCAGAGTGTTGCAAGATTCTGCCAGAAAGTTACAAAATCATATGTTGTTCCATAAAACCTTGTATGTAAATAGTTGCCTTTGGCTTATTGCAAGGTCACAGGAACCCAGAACATACAATAGAACTTTTTAGCAGCTCAATGTATGAACAAGGCTGTTCACCTTTGTGACAGAATTAACAAGTTTGAGATTGATAAACCAACGCACCACAAACCTCTGTTGACTTTTCTTGAATGTGTTCTTGCATACACAATTATTAATTATTGATCAACACCTTTTGCACAATTAAATAGAGGCTCATTGATCTACAATTATTCATTAAACATTGTGTCCCATTTTGGCATATTTATTTATTTATTTGATTTATATGATTCCAAAGAAACTAACCTTCATGAAGTTGCAAAAATATGGAATTTTGATAGTCATTCAAGCTCTGATTCAAGAGTTCTTTCTTGGGGTTCTCCCTAACCCCGAGAAAGAACTCTTGAATCAGAGCTTGAAGGTGCTGGACACAATCCAAAGCTGTGAAAGTCAACAGAAGATTTGCTGTTGACTTCATTGAGATGTGGATTGTCCCCATAATTCCTAATTTCACATCCCCTTAACCTCCAAGCCATACATGTTTCTAAAATATAAAAGATTTGGCACAGCATAAACATATAGTATTCTTATTATTTTCTACCTAATGTTAACTAGATTTTCTGCTTAGAAGACCTGTGAAGTCCACCTCTCCCCCTTTTTATGAATAACAACAAGAAATCAGTCTGGTACTTCTTTGAAAAAGTTAGCTCATGCCAGTGTAAAAGGAGGTGGGGGTACTGCCTGGGAACAGAAAATACAAAGCTTGAAGTGTTTTTACAGAGGGTGTATTATACCTGAGATTCAGCCACAGGATGCACTTGAAAGGAAAGGGTATGGTTTGGCTATTCGACCATACTTCTGTGAGACCAAATTTGATACAAAGATTAAGAGAACAGTCAATCCTCAATAAATACATAATTATATGCTGCTGCTTCCCATACAAAGGCTCCTTTATGGACTGTCTCCTGTTTTTCCATCATAGATTATTTTCAGCTAAGATAGTCTAGGTGTGCTTGGAGTCCTGAAAACTTTGTCTAATTTTTTAAAAACTGACTTCAGATCTTGCAAGAGCCACAAAGGCTTGCATTGTTGGGGAAAGCCACTTCAAAGGGTTCCCACATTAAAAAAAATAATAATATTGTCTGTTCTTGTGACAAATGAAGCTTCCTTTGAAAACAAATTTTGCTTTCCATCCACTTCAGCTTCAAGAAGACAGCCCAACTTGTGATATGCCTCTTTATGAGAGTATCCCAGGAATACCAGTTCATCCCATCCACACCTGGTCAGGGACTCACTTTTGCCCTTCTCACCTGTAGGGAGGAGAAATGAAGATGATGGACTCATATTTCCATCCATGGGAAAATGGAACTATTGTCCTACTGCAAATGGCCCAAGGATGTTTGCACATCCACCATTTAACTCTGGTGATCAGAGCACCCCTAGCAAGCAACCCACCTTCCCACCCTCACTTTTTGCACCAGACGGGCTTGTCTTGTCACCAACATATCAGACTGAGTAGGAGTGTAGCTAATAAACACTATTTTTTTTGCCTATTTCATGTTCCACAAGTGGCAAGAGGTGGCAAGTGGTAGCTGGTATTTAATTTCCTTTATCATAATTAATCTGGCTAATTGGCATCACATTTATGTATTTGGGGTTTTTTACCTATTAATTCAGTTTCACTGTTGATTTTAATTGGCCTTAATTTAGTTAATTGGTTGCATAATTGGCATATCTGGCAGCCTAGCGTAGAAGGGGAGAATTACAGTGTGGGACCTAGTGAGCATCTCCAGGCTTCCTACTAGCAGGAACTGCTCAGCAAAATCATCCCCTCCAGCAGTAGAGGACTGAGGGCTTTGGCTGGGCAACCTTCATTAGATCTGATAGCCAAATTGCAAGTAGTGATTAACCATTTGCAGCCTGCTCTGTCTGCCAGATTGCCTTTATATTAAGGCTTTGCCTCAAGCTGTTTTACAGACAAAGTGCTCATCCTGTGATAATTTTGACCTGTGAGTTGTAAAGAAAAAATTCAGGCCTCTCACACTGTTTGGGTTAGCTTGGTTAACTTCCTTAGTGCAGGTTATTTCACCCAATAAACTTGTGCCTATTTTCAATCCCATTAGTATTTCCAGCATCTTCATTCCTTATCTATATCTGTACTTCTCCCTTGAATTACATGGGTCTGAGCAGCATGGTTTTGGTTATACATTAATCTTTTTTCAATAAATAAATAAATATTAAATATTGTGCTGCTATTTTTCTCCAGGAAGCGGCCTGACAAAATATGGTCTCAGACTTACTGAGGCCCCTATTGTTGGCAAGGTGGCGACACCCAGTCCAATGGCATTGGCCCAGCTAGCCCCCTCTCTTGGCATGATGGCTCCATGTGGCAGCTGGGGAGGGTGCTGGGGCATGGGATCAGGGAAGGTCAGTGTGTGTGTGTGTGTGTGTGTTTATGCTTTGTAGTTACATTTTGCGGGGACATAAGAGTTATACATGGATTTTGAACTACGTGGGGGTCTGGCGCTCCAACCCCAGTATTGTTGAAAGGAAAAGTGTATATCTATACCTATATGCATGGTGACTATTATCTTGTCATGGTTATTCCCACGGTCTGGAAGTAAACACGAGAAGTCATGACACTACCTGCAATATAGCTTCAAGCTTTATATTCTGGGGGCAATGACAGCATACTGATGTTCCTTTTGTGAAATAATGTAATGACTGAAAACAGGGAGAACTGGTGCAGCAAGTTATGTTTAAATGTAACTTTAAAAAACTTATTATTGGTCATTTTTGCAGTTTCTGGCCATTTTTAATTTTTTTCAAGTAAATATGAAAAATAGAAATAGTTAATAAAAAGCCATACTTTAGTCATGAACTGGTATCAAAACAATGAGTAATGATAAATGTAGCAACACTGCTGAAGTAATGCTAATAGATACCCTCAAAAAATAATGTTCTAAACTTTTGTTGCTCCTATAGCTGACATGGTCACAGATTGTGCTAGCAACATAGAAATGCACTCTATCCTAAATTCATGTGTGAGAGTTTCAGACATCGTTGGAACAGATCAGTAGAAGCTACCATGACAGTGCATCAACTACACCGATTCACATAATGTATTAATGGGTTCTGTTCAATATGGCCAACTCAATTATTTAAATAGGTTGGCTGCATCAGCCCAAGCCTCTCTGGCAATATAATTTTGGCCAGGTACATTCTCAAGAAATAGAAGGTCAGAAAGCAGAGAAACCTCATTTCTTAAGATTTAGTATCATTTGCAGGAACTCGGGAGAAAGATTTACTAAATAATTTATTTGGTTGAGGCAGTTTCCATACAGCTATTTACCACAGTCAATGCCTCTCCATTCCCCATATTTTTATTTATTATTTATACTTCCCCAATAAAAAAATTGTCCTGGAAGTGGCTTATTAAATTCTTAAAAACAGGTAAAACCAAATGGAACTTTTAAAAAATCATAGAGTCAAGTAAATCAGCCCTACCATAAAACCATTAAAATCAACAAAGAATACAAATTAAAAACAACACAGCATGACAGATTAGACATATGCCAATCTAAAAATAAGTGGTTTTACTCTCTTTTTAAAATCAATCATAGTGGAAATTCTCTGGCACCTTTGATTTGATCAAACCATCACTGTGAGGAAGCTGGTTTGATCAAACCACCACTGTGAGGTAGAGACCATCATTCAGGCAGCCCTGCATACATAAGAGCTTAGAGACCTACTCACAGAGTATATCATATAGAGCAACCAAACATCTTGTGCTCAAATGAAAGGTAAGAGACACGTTGAAGCAAGGGAGCACTGGAGGGCTTTCTGAGTGCAGGAGAATAGGTGACCCAGGAACCAAACTGCCATCCTATCTCAATCTGTAAGGTTTTACCATGTCATCAGAACTAGTTGGGAACAGAAGATTAAAGCAAAACATAATAAAGCAGAAGTTTAAGATATTTTGTCTTCCGAGATGTGTGTGTATTAGAGATGGGGTATTCACATACGAATATGAATAACCCCACACAGGTGGAGATAATGAGGGTCCAGCCCCATGGTGCTGAACAGTCGACTCCCCAATCCGCTGCTGCTCCGCACTCCTCTCCTATCACTCCAGAGCTTGCGATTGGCGAGGCACTCTTCGACCTGGCAGAGAGGCTTGTCATCCTGCCTTCTTCTAGGAGTGGCTAATCCATCGCGAGGTCCAGAGTGATAGGACGGGATCACGGAGCCTATGGCAGCACCAGATCGGTGAGTGGACCATCCAGCACCGATGGACTCTCGTTATCTCCACCTGTGTGGGGGTATTCGTATATGAATACCCCCATCTTTAGCGTGTATCTATTGGTGTCTGTATGAGAGAGAGACAGAGTGGATAGGTGGATGGCAAAGGCTGTGGGAATGTAAGCTGTTCACCCTTAGTATGAGGCTGCAAAACATTTCTTCATTGGCCTTTGGATTTTAAAAAAATCATCCATCTGTGAGGGGGTACCACTGTGCATCCTTATTGAGCCATTTGACCTTAGCACACAAACAGCCAGGAGGAAGGTAAGTTTTCTCAGGATTAGGCCAACACAGCTGAAGGAGAGAGAGTTCCCTGATGAGAAGCAATTAAGGAGGCAGGAACAAGGAGGAAAAAAGGGCAGGACTGGAAAGGCAGAGGATTGTCACCTATCTCTGAAGAGGACCTGTGAGAGGATGAAAAAGAGGAGATTGCTGGAAGTTGTCTATCCTTGTAGCAGAAGTCAGACACCAGGGACTCCAACCACCTGTTTGGACAAGGCTACGTTAGCCTGGACACCACCACAGTCCTGGAGAGGCAAGTGACAGGCACATTAAGGGAGGGGATGGGTACTGATGAGCTGCAGAGCCTGACTTCTTTTGCTCATCTATACAAGCTTTTCCTAAAAGGGTTGCTTCAGCGACCTAAACTCTCCTCTCCTTTTCTGCTTTGCAGAACCTGGACTCCAGGGAACTCCAATTAAGTTAACTGGGTACCCAAGTTGGTAAGTGGTGCCCAATGATTTAGAGACTATATAATTCAGCCCTATGAGACTGTGGGAGAAAAGGCTTAGGGAAGTGATGCTGTACAACTAATAAAAGCTGTTCTGAGCCAAGAAGCTGAGCCAGAGCTCATGGAGTTATAGCTGGGGGACCCCAGTCCTGCTAGCACCCCAAGGGGGGGGGCAGTGGGATGCACATCATCCCTGGGCTAAAAGAATCAGTCTAGAGCCCAGACAAGTAGATGTGGAATATGTTTTAAAAAAAGAATTTCTTTGATGCACTTCATAACTCTCCCTCCTTTTTTGGTAAATCATCATTAATAAAAAAGCAGACTAAAGGATTTTCAAAAATTTGTTTGTTTATGGCTTGTTGTCCTCATCAGTGGGAATGGGAATGGCAGTTAATAACATATAGGCACCAGATCTCTGTCTCAGATGAGGTAAGGAATTCTGTGATTTGGAATTCAGTCAGGCTCAAGCAAGAAGAAAGCGTAGCAAGAACAAACAAAAACAAAGCAAAATGAAACAAAACAAAGCTGAAACAAAACAAACCAAAAAACCAAACAATGGGGAAAAAGTCAAAGAAAATAAAATATTATGGGAACTAAGAAGGACACACAAAGTTAATGCTATCCTGGCATTATTTAGATGGTAACTAAAATATAGCAAGAGGGTGGAACTTAAGTTGCTGAGTGAACAGCATACTCAGGAGGACTTTTTTCAAAGAAAGGATATGGTGAGACAGAATGAAGAATAGTGATCAACCCAAAGGGGATTCAAGAGAAACCAGTATGAATGAATGTTCATTGCCACTTATTTAATGCAGATGCCTTTAATGTTTTCCCCTTCTAAAATGCTTCCGAAGAAGTTCTTCTTCAAAGTCTTTTCATGCTAAGATTAGATTCCAATGAACCAACAGGAGCTAAGCTCTATTAGACATTTTACTGACATAATATTTCCTGGCAGTGACCTAAATAGTTCACCAGCTTTAAGGGAGGGAGTGGCTATATCTGGAACAGTATAGTTGAAGCCTAGAAATCTGAGAGTTACCAGAAGATTTGTGAGGTTGCCTTGTTCAGAAATACTGTAACTGATAGTATTACAAGGGCAGACACAAGAATATGGGAATCATACTTTCTAGACAGTGGTTCCTAACCTTGGGTGCCCAGATGTTCTTGTACTGTAACCTGCAGAAATCCTGGCCAGCACAGCTAGTGGTGAAGGCTTCTGGGAGTTTTAGTCCAAGAACATCTGGGGACCCAAGGTTGGAACCACTGTTCTAGATCATAGGATATTACTCGCATATCACATACTGAGACATTTTCATTTGTCCTGGACATTTTCTTGTGCACACTGGAAAGTTGTTGATTACCCCCTAAAATGCTAATCATAGCCATTTCTGGTTTCAAATTAAGGCCAACATAAATAAGACATAGGAATGAGATGAATGAATATGAGCTATGTTAAGGTGGATTTGGTTGATGGTGGGTAGTTTGTGGTCACTTCTCCCCAAGTCTTGATTTTTATCTTGGTCACATATTTATTGTACTATTATTGGATGTCTCAGCAGCCACTAAGATGGTGGAGTAAAATAAGACTTTGAAAACAGGAGTTGGAAGCAATTACAGAATTGTTATCAGACTACCATTTTGCCATCTTTCCACATCTCAACTGCTTTCACAGTTACATGTATCAGTGTAGAGACTCTTCGTACAGTAATGTTTCTCTTTTGAAGCTGAAAGAAAATTGCAGTAAAATTGACTTTAATCCATCTCACCCCTACATTTTTCTCTCTATATGATCAGCATCCAGATTAGTTAATTATGTGGTTTTTTTGCCATGTGTGATCAGGCTTGGAACCATGATCAAATCTGCAAGCTTGCATATCTTCCCTCCTGTAAGGTTCTACCTTGATCATTTCTGTGGATGTGTTTTGAATTATCACATAATATTCCAGTGTATTTATCTTTTTCGTAAGAGTCATGTCCATCTTTGATGGTGATTGTTGTTTGATTGTTGCCAAGTGTTAAAATTCTATGCTACTTTGTCTTGTCCTGAAGCTCTCAGTGAGAACTAATATAAAGTATGAATAATGAGAAGGCTGCAGAAGTGAACTAAGATTTTAAAAACTGGATGAAAATTAAGCTATCCAAACTGAAGCCAGACAAATGAGGCTCTGATCCAAAGACAGAGGTTCTTTCTTCCACCTTTTCAACAAGTTGGATTGGCTTTCTTTTCAGTAATTTCTCCCTGGGAACATTTGAAGACAAACATTCTGTATTCACATTTCAAAATATGTCCAGTTCAATGCGTAATTACTCATGTAATAGCAGTGTTTCTGGATTTGTGCACACCATATTTCAATTGTTCAAAATAAGTATCTGACTATCTCCATATTGCAGATCAGGATGTCAGGCTGAGTGGTAATGACTTGCTTAAGACCAGTTAGAAAGTTTGTGGCTGGGAGTGACATTTGAAACATTGCGGATTAAAGACAATGAAAGCTTATAATAAATTAATATAATGAGTCTTCAGGCACCATAAAGATGTGAGTCTTTAAAGTCTTCAAAGATGTTCTTCTTGCTGCAATATTTTAAGATGAATACTTGATCCCCTCCAGATTCTGAGCCATGAGTATATCACAAAGACCATATATTCATTGAAATTCATTGTAAATTGGGACTAGAATAGGCCCATTAAATCTATGGAAATTTGGTGACTCAACTCCTCCATATGTTCCACTGATTCAATGAGCCTACTCTAGTTATAATTTACTACTGTATTTCAGCCACTTAATCACTAACCTGCAATAACACTCCAAGACCGAGTCATATTCATTATTCTCTTGCTGACATACAATTGTGGCATATTATACAAATGCCAATAGCATTCTAGCCACTGTTTTCTGTGGAACTTTCTCCACTACATGTTGCAAAATATTCTTATTTTCCTAATAAACCACAGCTAAGGTGGTAAACCATTTGGACTGCACCATGATGTAGTTTACATATGGCAATTTGACTAATGGGAGGCTTCCTCACTTTTTTTTTTTTCATTTTGAAAAAAAAAACCTGCAACAAAAAGCCAACATGTCACAGTAAGCTAGAATCTAATTTATACATCTGATGTGTTCCAGGAAGCAAATTTCAGAAAGAGGTTTCTATCAGTCTAACACTGGTTTCAGAGCTATTAAACTGTGTACCAAAGACACTGGCCTTTGGAATGGAAAACACTGGCTGGTTTAGGCATATACCATTTGTTAGAGATAATTTTATAGGATTGAAAATCTAAAGAACTGCTTGCAACAGGACAATGGGAAGATGAAACATCTGATCTAGTAGTTTTACAACATGTTATGTACAGTGGGAAAGGAAATACATATACTTGGTTTGTAATTTGGATGGCGTATAAATTAGTGTATGATTAAGTCTGAGTCAACCAAATCTGAATGTCATAGAGCAGCCATTCTCAACCTTTTTTTGGCCATGGCCCTTTTAGGAACTCTTCTCAGGTTCCAGAGCTCCCTATCAAATAAGGATACAACATGAACAGATACCTTTCAGAAACCCCTCACTTTGTTCAGTCTGTGCCTCCCTTCAAATGTGCCAGGGAGCACCAGGTGGCCATATGGCCCCTGTTGAGAATGGCTGCCATAGAGAACTATTTGACCAACAAATATGACTTGTTGCTAGATGCTTGATACTATACCCCTGAAACACTCTTCCTGAACCACTGTCCCCAACCTCCATGCTCTTATATATTTCAACAATTGCACCCAGGCCAATTTATAGCTTTTTCTGGCCCCTTTCCATTCCTTTGACATCCATTACTAGACCTAACTGGACTTTTCCCTGCCTGGAGATGAAACCAGTCATCTGCATGGAAAGCACAAGCTCTACAACTGAGTTCTACCTCTTGTAGTCTTAATTACTCTGCAAGGCTATTTCTCCCTTCTATGCAGTTCTGTAAAGTACAAAATCTATTCTGGGAGAGGTCCAGAAGAGTTTCAAAGTATTGAGAATTAAGTGGCCATTTTCTGACAGATATGATTTTCTCCAATCTAGCTTTCCTACTTTCCTGGAGAAAGACAAGAGAAAGGGAAGAGTCTGAGGAGAGGGCTGGTGACTGAGATAGCTAAAAACCACACCGAACCACCTCCCTCATGTCAGGAATATCCTGTGGCTTTGCTTAAATCAGCGCAAAGTCTGCTTCCTACTGAAACAATAACATAAAGTAACTCCTATAGGTGCGACTCTTTCAAGGCCCATTTTTGTGATGACAGAGAAATGGTTATTTCCACACGAGGCCTATAGGGAGGATTAAGAAAGTCAATTACAGAGGCAGATAAACCTCAAATAAAACAGCAGGGACAGGATGGGAGGGTGGCAAGGAAGTGTAACTGGATGTGGGGTGGCCAAGGTGGCCTAGATAATACTTCCTGAGATATCACAACTGAACACCACCTAAGCCCTGTGATACCTTCCCTAATTCTTCTCTTTTGACGAAAAACCCTATCAGCTCTTTCATGGCCAAAGCACAATGTGTACTTTGCTTTGTTCCCCCTCCCCCCCCAGGTTGGCATTGGATGACATTTTCTTCCACTCAAAATTAAACGACTGATAATTATTTTAAATTGCTGAAAGAATGATGCACAGAGACTAATTCATAAATAGCAGTAGCCACTTTTACTTATAGCAGTCATTGCTCAGCTTTTAAATGGGCTATTTTAAAAAAAATCTGGGTGTTAAAAAAGAATGTTTACATCTTAGACTCTTTCTCTCTATATATATCTATATCTATATATATACACACCCCTATATATATATATATATACACCTTCCAGATCCAGAATATATTAACAGGGACGGGTAACGTGTGGCCTTCCCATCATCCCTCATTATTGGGTACATAAATCAGCGCAAAGTCTGCTTCCTACTGAAACAATAACATAAAGTAACTCCTATAGGTGCGACTCTTTCGCACCTCAGTGGATGCCGTTCTGTCCCTTCAGCGCTGTCTGGAGGCCGTACTGCAATGGATGCAGCTGAATGGGTTGAGGTTGAACCCGGACAAGATGGAGGTCCTGAGGGTGGGTGGCCCCTCCATTGGCAGTTTGGGAGACTCCCTCTCTTTTTTTGGGGGGTGTCTCTCACCGCAAAGAGTGAGGTGCGCAGCTTGGGGATACATCTGGACCTGGCGCTTACCATGGAAACCCAGGTGGTGTCCGTGGCCCGCTCCGCCTATTTTCATCTGTGGCGGATTGCCCAGCTGTGACCCTATCTTGATGGTGGGGCCCTCACCACTCTCGTCCATGCACTCGTAATCTCGAGATTAGACCACTGTAATGCGCTCTACATGGGGCTACCTTTGAGATTGATGCGGAAGCTTCAAATGGTGCAGAATGCGGCGGCCAGACTCCTTAGTGGGGTGAGAAAATACCAGCATATCTCTCCCACCCTGGCTGCCTTGCATTGGCTGCCCATTCGTTTCCGCATAGACTTCAAAGTGTTAATGATGACGTATAAAGCCCTAAACGGTTTAGGACCTCGATACCTGGCAGATCACCTTCTTCCACCTAGATCTACCCGAATCACTCGCCATAGCCAGGAGGGATGGCTGAGGGGCCTAACGCCGAGGGAGGCCCGGAAAGAAAGAACAAGAAACCAGGCCTTCTCGGCGGTGGCCCTTCGACTCTGGAACAGCCTTCCATCAGAGATCCGCCTGGCTCCCTCGCTGGGTGTTTTTAAGAGCCAATTAAAAACTTGGCTCTTTAGGCAGGCCTTCCCTCCTGTCAATATTTGACTTTATTTATACTATAATTTATTGACTTTCCCAACTTGAGCATTACTAACACTATTGACTTGAATTGTTTTAACTGTTTTAATTGTTTTATGATGTTTAATGGAACCCGCCCAGAGCAGACTCTGTCTAAATGGATGGGATAGAAATCTAATAAATAAATAAATAATACACTGGCTACACTGAGGTACGGCTCATCATAATCTTAGTCCAAATAAAATACAGAGGGCCTCATGTTTTCTACCTCTGGTCTAAGATGTAATTAGGGGTCATAGATATATGGGTAAAGGACACTATCCACCAGAACTTTTCCAACACGCTTCTATTTAAAGTAAATTAAATCAAAAATTAGACCCACTAGTCTAGTGTGTTCTGTCAAGTATCTCTGACTTAAGGTGACCCTATGAAAGGGTGACCTCCAAAATGTCATTTCACCAACAGCCCTGCTGAATTCCTACATATGCAATAAATTCATATAGATATACAAATATTAAATAAAATATGAAAGGTTTTGGCATAAAACATTAGCTTCACTGCTATATTTCCTATTTTATAAAATGTTTATGCATATGTTCCATGAATTTAGGAACTCAATATGTGATTGATGATCATCATTATTTGAGAATGCTATATGTGGAAAGGTTTTGAATAGATGATTGAAATTGAATAAGATTTTTGCTTTCATTGCTCTAAAAGCACACAGGCTCCCCTTTTGCATCTTTATATCTGCTAAAAATACTTTACTAGCTCTATTTTAATTTTATTCAGTACAAGGAATTCAACTCCAGCAAAACCATTTAAGTAAGTATTATTTCAGTTCATCTGACATGCATGAGCTAAGAAGGAGTCACACACACTCACACTACTTATGAAGAATATCATTAAGAAATTATTCTTTCTATTATCTTGGGTATTTCCTAAGCCTAGAAGTAAACAATGAAGTCAGAATTTAAAGTTTTACACAAAGACATACAGTTGCCAAACACATGTGTTTAGCACTGTATAAACACTTTGGGTAACAGCTTATGCTTCTAATTTGACCTTGTAAACATCACTTTTTGTTTTCCAAAGTAAAATGAAATTAAAAAAACAATCAAATAATACACTGTCCTGAAACACCAGGGAGTGCTTTATTTCAACTTTTCTACTCAAGTTCAATTGCACAGCTCACAATTTAAAAAAATGCATTTACCTCTTTAGATTGCTTTTTTAAAGCCTGTAAGAAGAAAACTCAAATCTTGTATTCTGAGTTATGCCACATAAGTTACACCACGGTCACATTATAGAAATGCCCCCCTTCTTTTTCACATCTTCTGCATTCTGTATAGTTGTGCATTGTGGTCACATGGCTTATATCCTGTGATAGTGGTTCATACATTTTTTAACCATTCCACTTTTTTGGGGGGAGAATTAGATGCGGTAAGTTTGTCTACACCCTTCAAGTGGGACATATCCCTTTCCTTTTCTTGTGCCTTTCTCTGCCCCCTTTCCCCTCCGTTTTTTAAAAAAATGGTGTGGGTACATTGCTGTGTTGGCAAAACGCCCTTGCTGGCCATGCACTGATCTGGGCCATTTCTTCCTATTTTCATGCTTCGTTACCCTCTATGGAAGAGAACTCACAGTGCACTACAGTGGCAGTCAAAAGACAATAGTGGGACTGATGCTCCGTATTTGACAGAAGTATACCAATGCATTGACATTCCCATTTGAAAATTAATTTAAAAAATTAAGGGAGTTTAACGACAGCAGGTGATGGAGGTGGGACTGCATGCTAGATGCATAGGAAATGAATTGGTTTTGGAGTACACACTCAGTGGGATATCAGTTGTACTGCACAATGAAACACAGAACAAATAGAGTAGTAGCCTCCCAGTGGGCTGGGTTTGTTGTGGAGATAGCACCAAGGGGGGGACAAAAGAATTGATAATGGCCTTGCATCATCTGAACCCCAAAAAAGTGTCAAAATCCATGAAGGGTAACTCAGAAACATTTTGCTGGTGTGACCACAGCCTTATGCTGCTTAATTTATACCTGCAGCAATTTTTGCTAATTAGACTTCTCCCCACCCCACAGCCCCCACTGGCTTCCCAAATACAAAATGGACTCCACAGAAGCCTTAGAACATGGGGGAAGGGGAGATAAGAAACATTTTATTTCTGAAAAAGTTGCTCCAGCTTATGACATCATGAGTCTTATATATGATTTGCAAAGTTTTTTTAAAAAGGTATTTCAATTTTTAATCTGCCATCTTCCAATCTAGCTGGAATTCACAGAGAGCAATAATAAAAACATCTAAGGGAAGTGTTTAGGGTCAGAATCCTAGAATGGATACCATTTATTCTCTTTGTAGGTACAGTGTTCAAGGTAGGCTTGATAGCATGGTTGAATAATAGACTGCAAATATCGCTGTTAAAATAGACAATGGTGGCATTCTACAAAGAGGTTATATCTGTTATCTCCACAGTTTTGACTAATAGAAGCTATTCCTAAAGAGAGGGGGAAAGCTGCCTTGATAAAACTGTCTATTTAACTCCAATGTCCACTTGAAGTCTATGTCCACTAGATGCATTTATTTAACTCTAATGTTCACTAGATGCCTAGAGGTACACTGCTCCTTTGCCTTTCATAGTTATACAAAAGAAGTGAAGTTTTGCATCTTCTGTGAGTCCCTCTAGCATGTAATTACTGTAGTGGCATTCCTGAACACATACTTACTATCCAGTTAGATTCATTGGGACCTGCCTTGGAAAGAAAGGGATATTGGAAATAAAGTAAACAAATTAGATAATGGGGAATCATAATAATGCTTGCATTCTGTAGGTAGAAGACCTGACAATGCTACTGACTCTTGGGGATATAAGATGCTCCAGCGATGAAACTCTTAAAACTTACCAGTCACTTTAGTTGTATATTGTATTTCCATACATGATATGTTTGAAGAGGTTCACAACTGGGTAAGGCAGAAAAATAACAATAATAGATTCCTGTTGAAATCTGATGGAAGTATGGTGGGGTTAGCTAAGCCAAGTATCCTGGTGTTTGGAACCATCCAGGGAATGTACAATAACCCATGTAAAGGTCAAAAATTCCGATCCAGTCCTAAAGCAAGCTGAAGAATCTGCACTGACTCCCAGACAGGGCAGGTAGATGGGTTGAGCACAAGTGAACGAGGAGGTACTGGAGTTGGTTTGTGGGGATGAGCTTATAAACTCTTTTTCCCTGATCCCTTGCTGGAAAAGTGGTGAAACAATGTCACCCTTTCCCCATGTCCCTGCATCTTCCATGAGCAGAGGCAAATGTGCCTTGCCAGCTGCTTGTGATGCCAGGGCAAGTGATTCTGCAAAGAGGCCCCTTATTTCTAAAGTGTTGGAGTCATGAAATGAGCAGGCTGATAGTCTATGTAGTCACAAGTAATTAGGATAGCAAATAGTCTTAGAGAAGTTAAAGAAGTCAGCCACACACAAGGGTGGATGTCTGCCAGCAGTGCTCCTGGTGGGCGACTAGTCTGAGGAAGCAGAATGAGAAGTCTTCTGCCCTGCCCCCAGGAGGACTGTGCTTTTATTAACCTTACAAGCTCACAGATAGTGGACAGTATACAGATAGGTTACAGAGTTCAGATAGGACAATGGTTACATCATGTTATTATGATTGGCCTAAGGAAAGGCTCTTTAAGCAAGCTCTCTATCACCTATGAGAAAGAAGAAGAATGGGTAGCCACGCCCCTCAGAAGCAGCTGCATCGTACTAGGAGAGTTTGCCCTCACTACAACAACAATGTGGCTTAGCAACCTTGTGAATGGCACCCCCACACTAAAGGAGTAAAAAGAAAACCCAAGGAGTTATCGTATTTCTAAAGGAGTAAAAAGCAGCTGGCTAAAGAGCACTTTGCTGGGGAGACCTGCTTTGGGGGTCTGTAACTTGGATGTCCCAAATCCAAACTTCATCAAACTTGATGGGGGGGGGGGAGGAAGATCAGCTGAAAACTCTCTGTGAGTGTCTCTTACTCACATGGGAAGCGTTCTACAGCTCCCAAAAGTCTTGAATCACACAAACAATGAAGCCTATGAATCGCCAATGGCAATAATTGTTCGGAATTTCGTTCTTGGCAGGTGCATTTCCCCAAAGCCATGAATTGGTCTGATTCATGGATTTTGTTGTTGTTGTTGCTTAAGTACCTTAACCCGGCTTTCGACATGCTACATATTGGAGGTGTCTTTGTAGATAAATTCTGACTTTATGGCAGACGATGCTTATAATATTGCATATAATATCATATCATATATAATCATCAGACCTGTAGTCAGGTTGAGGAAAAGCAGTGTTTTTTCCAATGCCATGAAAAAAGATGTAGCTAGTGCTGTTCCCTAGGTTGTCCTCCAGTTTCCCAATGGGTTTATTTCCTCATGAATGAGAATTCCATTTTTGTGCCTCATTCTCAGGTCTGTGTATAATTTGGTTACATTTTTCAGCTTAACATAACATTGAAGGGAGCTGCATTTGTTTGTACTTTGTACAACACATGTGACATTATTCATGCCCTGGCTGCTCAAACTTCCTGAGGAAAGCCTTGAGGAAGGGGTTGCTTTATGACTTTTTCCCCCCTCTGGATTTTAACTGAAATGTGGGAAGTTGGCACTTGTGGAGGGAGCTGCTGGATGCCTCAGAGACAGGTGCAAAGTGAAAGACAAGACATACACACACACTTCTCAGCCACATCATACATAAGGTAGACGAGGAATCCAACATCTCTTTTCTTTGGAAAATATTGTCAATGGGCTTTCTACCACCCACTCAACCAATTTGATTGAGAAAGGGCAGAATTTGTGTGGAAGACCTTTTCATCACAGCATTACTGGTTTGTCAATGTCAGCTGAAATGTGTGTCCTGGTGTTCTACAAGCCTCACACAAGGCCCTCAAAAGTGATGTCATAGGCCTATAAACCAAGTATGGTACTCGAAGGATCCAGTGTCAGCAGCTTTTTTTTTTCTGGAATCTTGAATTGCATTTGGTACCAATCCACCTAAGTTCCCTGAAGTAATTCAAGTTGCTTCCAAACAGCTCTGCGTGCCAAGTGTTTCACATATACAACACAAGGACTCAGTTTTCTTGCTCAGCTGGCAATACAGCATTGCTATAAATTTTTAAGTGCCAACCACAGGGGTTTGAAAGAAAAACGTTCAACCATATAAAAGATTCTTGCCATCAGATACAGCAGATTCAGCAGCACAGAGGGATTGTTTTTCACTGTAAGGAAACTTTATGAGAGAAAGAAGAGCAATCTGCTAAGGAAAACATGTGGAATAGCAGAAATAATGTGATATTTTGGTTTGCAATCTAGAAAAGTAGCAAAATGACAGCCATGAGCAATGCAATGGCCTTGGCAAGTTCACTGGCAATTAAACACACACTACTATTCCCGATATCCAGAGCAGCATCAGACAGGGTCACGTCACAGATAAACACACACACGAAATCTACTTCTTCTCCATTCCAGTTTGTACATTCTTACATTGACACAGATGGTAATAATTAGAAGGCAAGGTCGACAATTGCCAATTACATCACTCTAAGTACTTTCAACACACCTCATCTGAAGTAATCATCCTTGATCTATTGTGCACATCCTTATGCCACACATCTTTTAAAAATATTAAGAGAATTGTGATGAGAACCTACAGCACTCAAGAATGAGTGAGAAACGTAAGAGCCAAATTTTAGAAATAAGGGTGTTGGTGTTTCTTTGGAGTCACTTACTTTCACAGGGTCTCTCACATAATTTTTGCAGGAAGAAAACAAAGAGCATAAATTACTTTCCACCTCTGATACTATGGCTTCACTAAAGGTCTACTTTGATGAGCTTCAAAGCTGATTGACCAGATGCTACAAAATGCTGTAGTATTATAGCAGCACAGTTTCAAAAACTGATCTTGATTTAATGCAAAAACTATACTCTTGCCTGCTCTCAATTGCTTCTGTCATATAAAATGGTGCCTCTGTTCAAACTGGGAATGCTTTCCACTCACTTCAGTGGCAAAGAGAGACAATAGTGGGAATGGGCTCAAGGGCCCTATCCATGCTCCTAAAGATTTCCAGCTACCATGCTTTATGCAGGACTGAAATAGGGTGTTCTTGTTTTTTTTAAGTCTTTGTCAATGGGTCTCTTTGAAATCCCATTATACTTCTTCTTTGTGGTTTGGAGATGAACCTTAGTTCTCAAAGGCTACTCCATCAAAGTGTACAGCCCCTATAGCAGACTACATTCTAGCGTCCAAACAGCCTGGCTAAGTATGGAGAGAATTCTGGCAGAATATTGGGTACCAGATGATGAATTAATTGGCCACTGCAATGATGAACACAAGGACTGTAGGAATAATACAGCTACAGTCTGCATAGTTGGAGGGAAGGACTACCTACACTGGCAAAATCATGGATCTTCAAGGTCAGGTATATCAGTGCAGTTGCAGTATACCATTGTATACTGAACATTCCCTGCTTCCTTCACACTGGCTGCTGCTGTA
This sequence comes from Intellagama lesueurii, assembly GCA_037013535.1. Classification (NCBI taxonomy): domain Eukaryota; kingdom Metazoa; phylum Chordata; class Lepidosauria; order Squamata; family Agamidae; genus Intellagama; species Intellagama lesueurii. Next base: position 61,291,577 of record JBAJHW010000003.1, on the reverse strand, counting down.
GAGATCATAGTGCACAGAGTGCTGTGCTTATTCACAGGTTTGCATATCTAGAAGATGTGCGCTTTTTTTCATTTGTTAAAGTCATCAGCAGGAGGAATCAATTAATAGTTCACTGGTGTATGTCACATTACAGCATCACCTACAGGGGGAATAAATACAAAATTGGATTTTAACAAAACAGCCTTTTTAGCTTAACCAAAGCATTTGATGACTTTGTATCCAAATAAATGTTTTTCCAATTCACCAAAGCATTTACTTTGGGATTAAATAACATTTCAAGAATTACTTTATATCTGTATTATGCTCTAGGTACTGCAAGCAAGTGGGTTAGAGTAACAATTACTTATTATTCTCTCTCTTTCTCTCTCTCTCTGTGTATGTGTACATATACCTCTCAATTATATTCCCTACAGGTGTCCCTCATAGCAACAGCAAAGGAGACCTAGGATCTAAAATGGAACTAATGAGTTAATAAACATTCCCAAAGCCCTTTTGAAATTACACATACATTCCTGAGCTAAAAATATCTTTACAAGCAGGCAATTGTAGTTTCCTTGAAGGAAATGGCCTACTGCTCATTAAATTAGTCCGCTGACCAGATTTATTGCAGTCTAATCTCCTGACATTATGTAAGGCCTAAATTAAGATTTACTCAAACTGCATCTCAAGAAGAATGTGCAATGAAGTATGTTTCGCCACCACGCCGCTTGTATACTAATTACACTCATGCTGTCCAAAAATGGCAGAGATTTATGAAAGATGTGAGCAGTCAATAGTTAAATCCTATTGGTTTGAATGGGAGAGTTATACACATTGTTAATTCTCATAGTAGAAACAGTAAAAGCTAATGGTTCTTATCTACAGCTACAATTTAAGTAAAATTATTTGAATCTCAGCTTTTGGATGCAGCTTGAATGCTCAAGTAAACTGATAAACAGTATATAAGCTACATACAATACATGAAGTATATAATTCATCTCACAAAAGTGCTGAGTCCATAAAAATAGGAAAGTCCTTCCTCTTTAAATGAACATGAATATGTGCATTCATTACTAACAGGTTGCAGGTTATCATCAGGTTATATGCAGGAACATTTTCTTTGGCACACATGCTTGAGGAGTTTTGTTCACTCCAGATTTCAAAGTAGACCAAACTATTCCTTCCGTACCAGATTAATGTGCAGTTTAGAATATGCCCTACCCCAATTTTGCACTTCTTAGAATTTTGCAGTGGCATTCTCTGAATGTTTGAGAAAAATATCTCAAATGAATATAAAATCTGTGTTATAAATAAAGCATACTTTTAGAAATGTTTATTTGGGGAGGAGGTGTTTTCAAAAGTGTGCATTTAAATACAAATCTGAAGTCTGAAGTTTGCAAGAAAAACAATACAGGTTAAATCAGCAAAAGCTGCATGAATGGCTCTATGAATTATCACAGGGAGAAGTAGACCCATCCCTTGTGTGCATGCAAAACAGACACTTTTTATAACGTTGAATGTAATTGTCATCAGCATTAGAAGGCCACAGGAGTAAGGGAATGGGATTGCTTTCGAAACCAGAGTCCCAGATGAAGTCCGGAAAGAGATTCCTCTCCTCCCCTCTCCTCCCTGGACATCAGCTGTTCCTTCAGGGCTCTCTTCCTCAGCTTAACTCAGGTTGCAGTCACTGACATAGGAGCAAAGTCCCAATGAACTCAATGGAGAGTCCTTTGAGGAGACTTGCATAGGTCAACCACACTTAATTACAAAATGTGGACCACAGAGGGGTCTCCATAGGCTTCACAGGACTCCTGCTTATTTTACTGAACAGTATACCATTCCAAGAAATCCCACCACCCTGAGCACAGCCAGTATGAACTATTTTGGGAATTTAAATCTGAAACCCTGGAGAGCTGCAGCTAGTCAGAGATGACAAGACTGGGCTGGAAAGACAAACCATCTATCTCAGTATAAGGCAGTTTCCTAGGTTTCCTTTGTATCAAAGTTATCCATTCAGATAGATGTGAAAAGTGATGGAGTAGGCTTTTGTTTCTAATTTGTGCCTGGCTTTATTCATCCATGCTGTGGTGTGGTTAAGTGCTCCCAAAGTCTGCTGCAAGGGGAAATGGAAACCTCCTAGGTACTTTTTGTGTTCCTTTGAAAGCATTTGTGAAAACCACTATTAACAACTGGCTGTGAGCTTGAAAGAAACCCTGGGTGGGGCTCTGTTTCCAGGAAATGTGGATGAAAACTGGATGGCAAAGGATTGCTTCATCCGGAGAAGATGATCTTAGCTTTAAATCTGTTTGTTATGGTTCATAAAGGAAGGACCAGAGCTGAGCTTTTGCTACTGGCAAGAAGACGTCAAAGAAGAAAACGCTAATTACATACACATTTCTGAACAGTAAGTACCACAGGGACATAGGCAAGGAGAATGGAGGCTTTTATTTTTAACATATGTGCAGCATTCACTGAAATGACAATAAGCTTGCAAACTAAGATTCGCTTAGAATAGATGGTTTGTAATTGAATGAACTGAGCAAAAATTATGTCTTCCCCCACCCACTCGTGTCACATACAGTTGCCAATGAAATCAAACAAGGAACTACATATGCAATATAGAGCAACATTTGTCTCCATACATTTTGCTTATGCACTTGTGATTTTTCTGAAAGTTTGGGACTGAAGGAAAGAATGATTAGAATGATGGAAGTTGCAATTAGACATGGGCACAAATATAAAATTGAATCAGGATATTCGCTGAATATCCCTGATTTGTTAGACATTCGTTGCTTCGTATTCTTGGGGTCCAGAGACCCCAACAATATGAAGCAATGAATATAATCCTTTTATATTTGTCCCTTTGTTCCCTATCTGCTCATGCCCCGCGGATCAGCTGTTCCTCGGGGGCATAAGCAGAGAGGGGTTTTCCCTTTGGACGGCTTGCTAAAGCCTACCCGAAGGGAATCCCACCCCCGGGGCTGGGGGATGGCTTGGTTCCCCTTTCCTCCTCTTCCTATGCCTGTGCAGCATAAGAAGAGGAGGGAAGGGATCAAAGAGGGATCAAAGGGATCCCCCAGCCGCTGCAGGATCGCTTTAATCCCTGCTTTCCCCCTTCTTGCTGAGCCCCGCGGGGCTTAGCAAAAGGAGGGGGAAAGGGATCAAAGCAATCTCACAGCCGCGGCTGCACAATCACTTTGATCCCTGCTTTCCCTCCTCTTGCTATGCCCCGGGGCATAGCAAGAGGAGGGAAAGCAAAAAATTTTAAAAAAATTAAAAATATGATGAATGATGAATTGATTCGTTGTTCCTCGGATCACTGGTTTGTGGTTCATTTGTGGTTCATTTTGGCGCTTTGTCCCCATCTCTAGTTGCAATCCACCACATTTGGAGAACACTGGGTCTGGGAAGGCTATTTTAAGATCTGCTGGAAACACGCAGATTCATTGGTAACAGCACAATATGATTGCTTTCTTGTCTTTGAAAATCCTCCTCCTGTATGTCTAAAGCAAAGGTTCACTCAGTCCCATCACCTTCACAGGTGTGTTGGGGGGGGGGATTCAGGAGGAGGCCTTCTCTATTACTGTTCCCAGACTTTGGAAATTTCTCCCAGAGGAGGCCAGACTAGCTCCATCTTTGTCATCCTTCTGCAAGCAGAAAAAAACCTTCTCTTCAGGCAAGTTTTCCTTCAGTGACTGGCTGCCTTGTTATGCCTTACTGCTTTGAATATGCTTTTAGTATTGCTTTTGTTTCACCATTTCTCAGAGCGGTATTTGTTTGTTCCTCTTTAATATGTACATACTTGTTTTCAGCTTTAAATATTATCTTTTAACTTGCCTTTTTAAGGAGAAAGGAGGGGTAAAATATTTTACATAAATAAAATAATATGAGGCTCTCCAAATGTTTAGGAATGGCAATGCCAAGCAACAGATCTTTGGGCAGATCTTACAGGACATGCAGCTCAAAGGTATCTGGAGGATAAAACTTTCTCCATCTCTAGTATAAAGGCTGTATTATATTTTTGGTCTTGCTTAAAGATGCAGAACTCGGGGGGGGATGTATCGTGGGCAAGAAATGTTTCTCACTTCCTTCTTAGTTCTCCTCAATATAGGTGACAGCTTTTATTACTAGAGAGTAGAGACTAAAGATGGCCGAACAGGTGTTCTCAGCCCTCCCTCCTCTGGTGTGCACGCACTCAGAGGCAGCACCTGGAGGAAGCGGAGCAGAGAAGAAGGGTGCTGCCTCTGAGTGGGCACCCACCAGAAGACGTGGGGCTGGGAAGAGCCAAACACCTGTTTGGCCAAAGGATGAACCAGCATGAACAGCTGGTTCAGCAGTTCATACCCATCTCTACTAGAGACAGAAAGAGCAATTGATTTTTTTCACATGTGGTCATTCATATGATGATTATGTTTATGACACAATGTGGTTTGTAAAAAAATTGTGACAATATCTATGTGCAATTGCATCTTTAACATATATTTTTCTCGATAAAGACACATTTCTGAACATACTACTGTAACATCAGTTACATAAGGCTAGTGATTGGAGGAAGCTAAGTCTCCTGACTGTAGGAAGCTAAGCCTCGTGATTGAAGGAAGACTGTTTGCAGAGGCAAGGTATGGGCCGTTTTGTTCTCTCCTCAGCTTACTTCTGTGTATAAGACGACCCTCAATTTTTAGTCTAAAGGTTGTAGACAAAAGTATCATCTTATACACGGAATAATATGGTAAATACAAAATAGATACACATTTTTGAGCCAAGAACTAGATTATAAATTCAGAGAACTGTGACATTCAGAGAAGAATGCCATTACTGTACCACCTTGAACATACATGTTCTAGTCTCAGAAACTAAGTAGGCTCAGACCTAGTTAGTACTCAGATGGAAGACCTCAAGAGAATACCCAGTATCTCTGGGTATAGTTAAAAAGGAATCCTGCCTGAAATCCTGCATGGCTACTGCCAGTCAGAGTTGACAAGATTAGGCAAGATGGACCTGTACTCTGACTCACTGCTGAAATCCTGTTGCTTAGCATAGTCAAGTTGCACAAGAGTAGGCCCACTGAATCCATGGGGATTTGGTAAGTTGACTGCTTCATAATTTTGTTTGGTTCAAATAGGCCTACTCTAATTTCAATTTACTATGTAAGCCCAAATTTCATTGAACTACACTATGCATGTCTTAAGGAGAGCTTTCTTTTTGGCATTGCTGCCCCAACCCCGGAATAAAGACGCGAGACAAAGATATGGGTTAAATATGGGCCACTTTATTGATAACATCAAATATGAAATGGCAATCCCTTGCCAAAAGAGGGGGCCTGCTGTAGTGCGGAAGCAGGTGAAAGGTAGGGGTATGCCGATACCCCTTGATCAAGAAATGGGCGAGTCCCCAGCCCCAAGTTCCAGTGGTCTCCAGACAGCAAGAACCCGGCCAGCCGCTAATAAACACCCCCAGACCTCAAGCCATCTTTCGCTGATGACTGTTGGTCCAGACGTGGCCCAGCGCATCTTCCCACCACAGACACTGTAATTGCATGATCCGCAGTGCTGGGAAGTCGGATGCGCTGTTGGCTTACCAGAGATTACAATTGGGACACACCGAAAATACCTGTTATTTCCGCACTACCTGCCACAGCATAGGGACTAGCCATGCTATGTCCCGTGCCTGCCACAGAGCCACAAGAGCTCGAAAAGCAGGCCCCCTTCGATGTCTTCAAAACATTTCAAACCTGCATCAGCAGATGGATTCCATTACTCCTGAAAAATCAGGCTTCTCCAATTGGATCCTGTGGTGACTAATCACCGATCCAAGGCCGCTGCAGACGCCTCTGCACAGTTCTCTGGTCTCGCCCGGGCGGGCATCCTTAACCACGCAGTTCCTCCCAGAGCCTTGCCAGGCTAACCGAGGAAAAAATTGTGGATCACACAGATCCGAGGCCGCCGCCGCCGCAGACACCTCTACTTACCTCATGTTAATGCCCGGCTGGGCCTTGTTAACTTCAGCAGTCCTCCCAGAGCCTTGCCAGGCTAACCGAGGACAAATTGAGGATCATATGGATCCGAGGCTGCCGCCGCAGACACCTCTACTTACTTCTTGTTAACACCCGGCCGGGCCCTGTTAACTTCAGGAATCCTCCCAGAGCCTCGCCAGGCTAACCGAGGATAATTGTGGACTATAAGATCCACCTGCCTTCGACCACCATACCCAATAAATCCTGTAAATACATGAATCAGGCCCCTGCCTGCACATTAGTAAAGGTCCTCACATATCTTTTAGTGTGATGAGGGCCACCGATGCAATTGGTTAATTTCCCTTGGGCTGTAACCCAGGACTGCTACAGTGGATGCCGCTCCACTTTCAACAAATGAGTGCCCAACCTATCTCGTACCCCCAATTTATGTAAAATGAACCACCTAACTGGGACTATACCTAACGGGGAAACACATAGGATCTCAATGTGAGGCTTTGGGAAATGTCCCTTCCCCAGATCCACAACTTTAATTCAGATGAGTCCCTTTTCCAGGATTATCCCCTCCACTGTTCTGCTTTTTGGAACTTCCTGCCTCCTTGTCCTGACGCTGTGCACCAGCTTTGAAGCAATTTACATTTGAGTGCTGTCCACCGCAGGTAATGCACTCGTGATGAAATTTACAAGGCCTCCTAGTGCAGACTCCCCTGGAATTATACTGGAAACACAGCAGGCGGGGCTGAACCGCCTGCCCCACATTAGGTTGGGTAAGTTGCGTAGAGGTCATCTTCCTATTTAAGTGGCCACTGTCAAACCTGTCACCTGTGTTTGGTCTGGCAGGGGTCATATGCTGGAGCCACAGCCCGGGCTGTGGTTCATCCCAACGCAAGTTTGGCTGAATAGCGCTCCTCATACGGAACACCTGATCATACTGCAGCCAAGCCTGTCCCTCAAAATCTGTGTAAGCCCTATAGATTATGTACAAATATTGAAAAAGGGCCTGCACCCTCCAAGGTTGGGCTTTAACAACAACACCAGCATAGATCAAAAACCCAGGGAGCCAATTGGCCCAGGTCCTGTCCGGCTTTTTCCTTCTACGTCTTTCCTTCTCTTCCTCATCCTCCTTTCCAATGTCTTTCTTATCAATATCTCTATTGAGAAGGTCAAATACGTCAACGTATTCGCCTTTTCAAACCTTCTCTTTTGCAGTGGGTGTTAAATGGTCTCCCAGAGGCATGGAGTAATCTCCATACGGTAAGGCCCCAGATGGCACTGTATTATATCCTGTGTTGGGGACCGACGGGTATGGCCAATACCCGGTACTAGGCAGGTTCCCAGCTTGCACTTGCGGAGGGGTAGCTAAATACGGTATGCCACTGGCGCTGAAGTGTGGGTTGGCGTAAGGCCAAGCCACGCTAGGTAACCCCTTGTTTATGGATGTGTGGGGTGTGGATGCGTTGTAACCTAGAGGAATACTGCCAGCCCAAGGCCAAGCCGCTAATGGTGTCTGCGTGCCCGGTGCAAAGGCCGACTCACCTGCAGATGTTGTGGCCGGGCCAGAGTCCTCCACAAGCAGAGGAGTGCTGACACCAACTTCTTCAACCTCCTCGCACCCTTCTGAAGAGATGAATGAAGGCTCAGCCGCCACTGGTGTAGATGCACTACGTTTCCTGACGCTGCGAGCCCTTGAATTTCATGACGCCCCATCTGTATCACGCGTGGCCGAAGCATCCGGAACCTGGACAGACTCGAAAGCAATAATCCTGTCCATTAGTTCTTTTGCCATAGATCTTAGTCTATCCTTCTTGAGGCTCTTTGACTCCCTGGCTGATCTACGTGGCAGGGTCTCACAAAGTTGAGGTGATATCCTAGCAAACCTCTGTGCCTCTAAGGCCGAAATCTTTTGTTGTAGCTCCTGCCATATAGGCCTGGATTCCTCATCCGAGGAGGATTGAGGTGGGGACACCTGGGGAACTTGTCTTTTCTTGGCAGGCTGCTTCCCCTTCGTATTTCCCAGTCCCTTCCTGGAAGCCATATCTCCAGCGACTAATAACAATTAAGTAGCAAATAATGCTCACAAACCCCTTCTGAATATCTGGGTCACAGCCAAAGGTATTAATTACAGACTGGCACTAAGGGAAGATTGAACTTCCACCTCTGATTGCACAGCCCGAGACCTAAACCACTAAGCTAACCAGCAGGTGGCAAAATTCAGGTGTGTAACCCAGCAGCCTTCGGGTGCCTGAAAGGTAAACTACACAAGACACCCTAATTAAATACAATCAATGGAAAATATATTTATTAATTCACAATTGTAAATTAGATTTTTCTTAATTTTATAATTAACATTATAATGACAAACTAAAATAGCTAACCTGGCTAATGAATTAATGTGATTGATTATCCAATTGTCCAATAATCAATCAATCAATCACAATGCTATCTATTAACTAGATCACAATTACGCAAATATTAAATTTAACTTCATATAATTTAACCCTTAAGTAATTAATAAATCTATTCTGATCAATTAAATAATTAATAAATCTAAATCAATTAATACTACAAGATCTATAAATCGTAATTCAAATCAAATTATATGCAACCTATAATAACTATCACTAAACGATATATTTTCTTACTTATCAATTTAATAATTTATATATTTTCTTTCTTTCTTTATTTTATTTATTAATTATTATTTTTAACTTAAAATAAAATGGTTATTAAAATACAATGGCTTGTAACAGGTTCAAATCAATTAATCACGTCAAGCTTGCCTCTATATTATATTAAATAATACCTAAATAAATTATTTAATAAATAAATAATAATTAATTAATGGATCACAAACTAATTATTATAATACCTTATCAATTCAACTGATCAATATATTAACTCTTCTAACAGTAGCGGCCAGTGTTGGATGGTAGGCCCACAGGCTTCCCACGCACCACGCTGGTGGCCATTAAAGCGAAAACAAAATAGCGTGAAAAACTCAAAATGATGACAATTTTTTTAAAATGGAGGTCCCCTTCCCAGCACAATGCCCCCAGTAAGAAAGCATAAACAAATGACTAAAACAATCCCCAACACACACTCACTACTGGGACCTATGAATAAGGGACCCCGTTGAGCCCCGCTCCTCCTAAGTTTAATCAGGCAGCCTTAAAGATTTAAAAGTTTCACACCGCACCACGGCGGCGCGAAGCCACGCCACCACCAACCACTTAACTAAAGAAAGCAACCCCCACAGTAACCAAAAGTAAAATATATATCAATGAATTTAACAAGAGAATACTGTAACTGGATGAATAAAAAGCAAAACGCTAAACCGGGAGGGGAGCCGTATGCCACCCTCCGTCCAAGCGCGATCACCCACATGACCCAGCCAAACAGCGGAGTTACCAGAGACACTCTGTCTTCGTCGGAAGCCCAGAAAGAAGAAGGCAGTGTGAGGCGGGAAAGCCCTTTAAATACCCAGGGCTTTCCCGCCCCCTGCTCAATTCTTGAGAGACTGTGAAAACAGTCTCGCTCTATCCCGGGTGGGCAGCAATGATTGATCGCGCTAGTCAAAGGCGATGCCTTACCAGCGATCGTCGCATTTCTGCAAAACATATGGAGTTCTTATGAGCTTGATGCCATATTCTCTAGTGCAGTGGTTCCCAACCTTGGATAACCCAGATGTTTGTGGACTGCAACTCCCAGAAACCCTGGGCAGCACTGCTGGTGCTGAAGGCTTTTGCAAACTGCAGTCCAAGGACACATGGATTACCCAAGGTTGGGAACCACCTCTGTAGTGTGTGGATCATGCTTTTTGGCTATAAAGGTCACACTATACATTATAGTGCTGGAAGAAATCTGATTTTCATAGCATGAGACTATAACATCTCTTGTAGTTTGTAAATTACTTTGCTTTGTGGGTGGCCATCAAGAGGGAAACACAAGGTTCATTTGTGTGTATGGTTAGGTGTGACAATATGCCGCAATCATGTCTGTGGAACATGAATGGGATTTCAGCATCTGATGGTGTACTATCTGCATTACAGTTTGATCCAGAGAGCCAGTACTGGGAAATAGCATCAGTATATATGATTTAAAATGTTCACATGTGGGGGGGGGGGACCTCACTATATACGGTCAATATTTCTCTTTCCACCGGGGATAGAATAGCTACAATCGCCTCTGCAATGTCATGAATGGCAATGCCACTTTGGCAGATTTCATGCAGTTCACCATAATGGTGCAGTATAAAAACAAATGAATTTCATTATTTTAGCTATCTACTTAAAATGTTTGTATATCTGCTGGCTTTGTTTAAGGGTAGACTGCAAAGCATATCCCAAAGATAGTGTTGTTTATCATTATCCGGAAGGAATTGGATAGAGAATGTGGGCTATATCTGAAACTCCTATTATATATCCTGTCTCCATCAGATAAAAGAAGGTTTAGTGAAACTAGCTACTCCTGTTTCTTGGATGACAAGAAGCCAAATCAAGAATAGAGGGAATAATTAAGAAACAAGCTCTTATTTCAGTCTGAGCAGCGGTTCATTATGAGAAAGCTGTAGCTCCATTGTTAAGTCAAACTTTTTTGTTTATTTAAAAGGCCAAAGCTAAACCCATAGCTATACCAGTTCAATGATATCACTAATGCTGTAAAGATAAATTGATCTATGAGGGCAGTTTATAACTACACTATCTTGAGTAAGCATCTCTTTTTTCAAAATCACAATCTGTTAGTCTTCTAGCTTTTTTCAGTGACTCCCAAAAAGGCAAATGAGAATGTCCCTTTCACAAAGTCATTTACTTCCAGTGGCCCCAGGCATACATTCGCCCAGAAACTCTGGAATCAATCCCTTAAACTAACAGAAACACCATCATCACCTCCCTCCTAACCCGGGAAGCATGCATTTTCCTTGGTAAGCTGTGCTTCTCTTTATTCTGTGGTTAAGCAAAGTTTTACATATGTTCTCATTTCTGCTAGTGGGCAAAGGATCTTCAGGCAGATTTCCTCAAAGGGTGAAATGAAAGTTTTCGTCACACCATCCTTACAGCAAGTTGAGGAAAGAGTTTCCTTTCCTCCCTTTGGTTTGGAAATGTCACCCTCAGAACAATGCAACTCATGTCTCAACCTAAATGGTAGGTCTAAGATTTGGCATGAACTTTCTTGTATTCTCCTAGATCAGCTGGCCTTCTCTGCTCAAACCAGCTGACTGAATCCTCCTTTATGTCCATTATCCTTGTCACCCATGTAAGGAATGGTCTTAAACTTGAATCAGATTTCCCACTCTCTCTTTCTATTTGCTTTTGTATCTGCTCCCACAGGCACAGCTAATATTAGGTTTTTTCTTCAACCTGTCTCCAGACTGTAGCTGTACAACTGTCTCACACATCTGCAGCTTTTCTTCCTCTAGTTTCTCTTCCACAGGTACACATTGGATGGGAAAGTCTATAAGCATTTTGTCACTTTCAGGCCCTAAGTAATTTCTTTCCATGTTACTCACTCTGCCCAGATTGTTTGCCACACCTGGCTTCTCCACAGTAAAAGGCCATCAGCTCCTCAGCTTTCATGGATCTTCTCAGCTAAAGTTCACTGGGTGTGCTGAAGTTGCATTTCTGGACCAGCGTTCATCCCCTTGTGACTGATGACCAATCAAAGCTCTCACCTCTTCCTGTGCAATACTGAGATGCTTCTTCACAACCTATATAAAACCCACATAACTAAACCCTCCATTTACTGCTGGTCTAACTGGCATAAGCTTTCTCCTCTCTGCTGGAATTGCTGGTACAGTCAAAGTGCATTTGTGACTCCCAAATGCACTTGGACTGTTGATTCTGTTTTCTGACTCCATCACAGCTCTCAGTCTCTCTTCAAGGGAACACAGTCTTAATGCTGAATTATGATGAATTCCCCACTTATTGAGAAGGTGACAGGTTAGAACTGATTGGCCTTACCTCATATTAAGTAGCTACAATTAACAAGTTGTAATTAATTATTTTTCCCAATAATAGAACTGTAACAATATCCATGCAATTGTAACTTTTTGTGTTGTAACTGTAACCTTTAAGTTACTTTTGTAGTTATGGCCTAACTGTTTTATTTAAAAGGCCAAAGTTAAAATCATAATAATATCAGCTTGATGATATCACAGTAATTCTGTGGAGATAAACTGATCTATGAGAGCAGTTTATAACCACACTATAAGAAGGCACCTTTTTTTCCTCCCAAATCACAGTCTGATAGTCTTCCAGCTTTTTTCTGTGGCTCCCAAATGCAAATTAGAATATCTCAAACATTATTCCCTGTGAAAAAGCACCAAAGGTAAATCCTAGGTCACTGTTTGCCTCAACATGGGAATGGCCAGCCAGCAGCACCCATAACAACATGGCATAATGCTAGGTATTTTACACTGGTATGGTACATAGAAGAATATACTAAAGATAAGACATGAGCACTTTACATGTAGTAAATGGAATGAAAATTTAGGATGGCTTAAATATACAGTATATGCAAATATATCCAGAAATGTGCCGAAAGAAGCCAGCTATATCAAATGATGGAAGAAGACCCACAAATTCTGTCCCATTGTCTCCTGCTCCTTTGCTTAAACGAGTTTACTGTCTTCACTCAAGTTCCTTGAAATACTAGTTTGAAAGTCTTACCTTAGCCTGAAAAGTAATAATCGACTAATCTGTCATGAAAATGATTAACAGGATTTAGATATTTCCTTGGGATTAATGTTCCCTCTTTCTCTCTCCAAAGTTACTGTCAGAGAGAAATAACTTGTATGAGTCTAATCCACCTTCATATGACAGGTTTAGCCAATTGGAAAGAGATCTATTGATAGTGCTAAATCCATTTTAGCAGTTCCAACTTCACCACAGAACATGAAACAGATTCCAATAAAGTGAAATCAATGGGACAGAGAAGTCCACTCAGCAGGCTGCATGTCAATTGCAAACCAGTGATCCTAGAGCCCTGATATATCTGGAATAAAAATGGGTCTAAGCTACATAATATACAGTTTTGCAGGAAGATACAAAAATAGCTTCAGAAAAGGAAGATTAATATTAAAGATAGGAATGTGACATCTCAAAGGGTTCCCTGATCTCCACTGAGGGAACAAACCTCATGTCCAACAGTGCTAGAGGAGGAGGAAGCTTAATTTTTGTGTGTGACCATCAAATGGCAGATTCATACTGTATATTCAGATTTACACTCAACAGTACCTTGAGTGGTTCCATAAATACTGTGGAAAACCAAAGCAGATGTTAGAATGGAAGAGCAATGTGACTTTCTGACAAAGAGACACACACTACTAGCATATTGTTTAGGAGTTCAAATACTTTTTAGTTGTTTCACAATTAATACATATATAGTAATCAAGGGTCATGTATTGCTAAATGTTGATAGGTATTAAAGACCTGATCATTACAGATAGGAATTAAAGGTACATGATAGTACAGGTCTGATAGTTTAAACAAAAAGACACTTGCAACCTGCCCACTTATAATAATCATGTGTCATCAAGTCAACTCTGACTTATGGTGACCCTTTTAAGGGTTTCTAGGTAGTGAATACTCAGAAGGGGTTCACCATTTCCTTCTTCTGGGGGTGCCCTGCGATTGTGCAGCTTGCCCGAGGCCACATAGGCTGGTTCTACTCCCTGGAGGCAGAATGGGGAATCATACCACCAACTTCTGGCTCTGTAGCAAATACCTAACTCACTGAGCTATCCAGCCAGCTGACTTGCCTACATGGGTGGCAAAACACAAAATCAGTGATTTGGATGACATGGATTCATTTTATGCATACTCAGTAGTGTGATCAGTTTGACTATGCCAGCACTGTAGTGCTGCCCTATTAGAGTGAGGAAGATGCTGTTTTTAAAAAGAAAAATAGGTAATAAAAATTGGTAAAGTTAGAAGGAAGGAAAAATTGATGTTTTACTATATGAAGATAATTGTTCATCAACCTAAGACATAATTGATGTATCATTCCAGCTCTGTTTGAATTTCATCTGCTCTCTGATTTATTATTTCTTCTGGCAGTAAATAAAGATTATATGATTGTGGCAGTAAACCATAGCCTTTAATTCATTCACTCTGGGGCCATCCTGTGAATTTAAGTAACCTAAATGGCTGCTGAAGACAAAATTCTGTTTTGTTTTATTCTTGAAAAGAGAAGACAAGATTTAAAAACATCCTATCATTAAATAGGCAAGCATGATTTACTTTTAACAAGTATTTATGTGATACTTATTGAGCTCCTTCATGTCTGCAGAGCATTTGTGGATGACCTACTTTCCAAAAGCTCATGATTTTGGTTTCTTCTGCACTATTAATTTCCAAGTGCATTAATCTTCCTTAAAAATCTTCACTGTCTTGTGGCAAAGTCAAATCACAGATAGGCAGATTACGAGGACTGGCACGATTAGGACAGACAAGTATCTTTGGTCAACAGGACATAAGTGATACATCAAATACTGATATGAAGAATATTATTTCAAGCTACGAAGGATGAAGGCACAAGAGTTGTCACAAACTCTAGGACATGTTGCAATCGAGTGCAATAGTTTTTCTCAGAAAAAAAAGTGCTTGCTTCATTTTGACCTACTTCTCATCTCCTATTACAGAAGCTAATGTGTCCATATTATCAAAAGGACTCATTCCCTAGAGCATAATTTAATGCCCTCATGACTATAGTTGGTTCAGGAAGCACAAGAGAATTCTGTTCTCAAGTCAATTTTCTTGGAAGCAGAAAGGAAATTACATTCCAAAAACGTATTTGGTTACATGACTAAATTAATCAGAAACAGGGTATCTTTCCCTGAAAATACTTGCACATTGGTCTTGTATATTTCTGCACAGACAGACCCATTTCCCCTATACTGCACTGCAGGACAGATCTTGGTGCAGGAGGTAATACATTTCGATTAGATAACATACTTCGGTTGACCACATGTTTACAGAATAACAGTGCATTAGGTGTCAGAAATTTTATGTGGTGAGGTCAAAACTGTATGTTGCAATAAAAACATTTTTTTAAAAACACCACTACCACATGTGCTTATACTGGCCACTGAAGAATACTTTGTCATTGTTGCCAGCACTTTGTTAATTAACAGCCATTTGCTACAGTTTTAAATGATTTCCCTTATGCTAGCATAAATCAGCAATAGGATTTCGGCTAAAATATTTTTAAAGCGTAGAAAAGAAAAGAATATGTGCAGTCCAGTTGGATACACCTTCCTTCTTCCAAGCCAGTTCCTCCTCATCTTCTTGAGTCCCAGAGTCCTATCATTAACCCTGGTCTGTAGAAGCTAAAGTGATTTCAGTGATTTCCCATAACTAAATTCTCTGCACATGGGCACATGAGGATCACAAAATTTGTCATCTCTTGGCATGCAAGAAGATTTTTCTTCTAAGGACCAATTTTTTTCCATAGAAAATAAGGAGAACCCATTTATGAACAAAGGAGGGAAAGAGAGGATAAGGCCATACACAGAAAGAAGCCCAAAGAAAGGTCTTTGAATTTTAAGAACTGAGATTTTCTTTTTCACCTGGTCCAGTAGTGCAGGAGGAAGGCAATGTTTATGCAATATAGCTTTAAAGCTTGGATGCCCAGGTTCTCCCCCACTCCCATCTAGTGACAGGATTAAAAGGTTCAATATGGGAATGTTTGTATGTGTGCGGTGCACATCAACATTTGCTTAGTGCATGGCATCCACATAATTTGTTTCTCTCTCACACATACATGCACATATATCTGGAAGTTGAGTCATGGCAACTGGACTTTCTTGCTTTCTTACTCACTCAGACATGTTTCAGTTGTTCATGTTATAATCTAGCTGCATACTTGAAATGTTTTTCATCAAATGTAACAGGCAATTCACATACTAAAACCTTAAGGTACAGATCAGTAACTTGGATTAATTTTAAATAATGAGTGAAATCTGATCAAAATATAAAGATATAGAAAGATTAAAAACTGACATATACTGTATGCTGCTTCATAAATCAATGATCTTGTGTCAAACTATGAACTTCAGATTCCACAAGGAAAAAAATTCATTTGAGTGAGATGGAGTTTCCACAGAGCTCTTTAGACCACCCTTAATAGCCTTGACATTACAGTAGAGACTTGCTCTGACAATCCCAGTTTTCCATTAGTTTTGTAGGCCTTACAAGTAAAATACACTAAGCCCTCACAGGCTAAACACTCCTTTCATAGAACATTACACTTCAAGTTGAACAGTCTGCTTCTTAGACATTTATGCCAGTATAAACACTGGTACATTTGAGAGGAACAGTGATGACTCCCTTCATGAATGTTTTCTGAAATGAAGCTGCTATTTAACATGGAGAGCTCTGATCAGTTTTATATGTTTCCTCTGGGAATCACAGCTAAATAACTGGCTGCTCTCCCTGATTCCTGAAAATGCGAGATGGCACTTAAATCAATTGCTTTCTTCAAGCAACAGAAATGAAATTGAATGGGGAGGGGGCTTGATTGGATATATTTGTTCAGTATTCTAATGAATTTTTTAAAATGAATAATGCATAATTTTGAATGTTGACCATGGACCCTGCATCTTCTTTCTACCCAGTTTATCTCTACTGGTTCCAGTGTGCCACTTAGAATGCACCCATTCCATATTTTCATACTAATTCATTTTTATTGTGTTTATACACTTGCAAAGCACTGATAGTGGCTAGCAGTTTAAAAATAATGACTTACTATGCGAGAGACAAGCAAATTCAACCGCCAACTCATTCATACTGTTATGTAATGAAGTCACTTGATGACCAGCTGGAATCCTCCCAGTGCAAAGCAGAAGTGGGAAAGGATGCAGATGAGAATTGTTCCCGTGTGAGCTGATAGGTCAGGTTGCACTCCCTTATCCAGCGGAGCATGCTGCTCTAAGGCCATCAGGGAAATAGCTGCTGATGAAGGCAGTTCTAAAAAGACAACTATTCTCAATACCCTGGCTGCCCGATAAAGAAATGCGGTTTTCAATCCTTGTCCAAGATTTGTTTATGCACACACAAAAGTCTCCTGAATCGTAGTTTGCCACTTTATCCACTACATCACACTGGGTATCTCACTTGTGCAATAGAAAGGGTTAAATCTCCTAACCAGGAATAAAAGAATGATGTAACTGAGAGTCAGCAGCCTTATTTTACCTTTAGTTGAAATAGAATGGGCAGTACAGCCAAACATGTCATTGAATTAAACACTTTGGTTCAGCGAATGGTTAATAGTTGCAAAATTAAGGAGCAGAGTAGACTCTGGATCCTTTCAAATAACAGTACACAATATTCTGTTCCAAACGGTTCAGGGTCTCTTAAACCAACAGAAATCTTCATATGCTTGTCAGCAGTTACTTTAGAAAAGTTCTCTGGATTCCTTCAAGTGCAACTTTCTGGGCATATGCAACCCTTATGTACTCCCCCTCCCTCTTCTCTAACTTTTTATAACATTGCCCTTGTTTTTGACAGGAGCCACAGATTTATATGCACTTATCTACAGACCATGTTCTTGAGGGATTCAGGAGCTGAGCAAAAAGGAGCCAGTCCTTCTTAGCTTGGCCAGAGATAATCTGCTCCTCAGTTTAACAGGGCAGAATCCCCAGAGGTCTCAACTCTCTCCCTCTCTCCCTCTCTCTCTCTCTGTGTGTGAAAGTCAGCTGCTAGCCAGAAAATCTACATAAACAACCAGTATTTAATCTCTTTAGTTGATGTATATCCACAAATATGGAACAACTTGAGGGGGCTGGAGGTGGTAGGATGAATGCTAGGTGTGTTTTGTACTGTTTGTCCCAGACATCAACATTACTAGCTAACAGCAGGAATACGGGCAAAAAGTCTATCTAAAGACAATGGTTAGCTGGTGTTTGAAGGGGTGTAGTAACAGGGCTGAATAGATTTTATGTGGCAAAGAGTACTTACTATTCCTATAACCTGCATACTATTACCAAGAGTGCTCTAAGCACAGTGGAACATAGAGGGCCTACTGTAAGGACCGGAGTGTATGGACAGGTTATATGGGGAGAAACTAGCCTTCAGATATTTGGAGCCCATATCGTTTAAAGTACTGGTTCCTAAACCTGGGCCACCAGATGATGTTTGAGAAGTGTTCCAGAATTTCTGTCTATAACCATATTGACTGGGATCTTTGAGGTGAAGTCTAATTACAGTTGGGGATCTGAGTTTGGGAATTATTGATTTAAATACCAAAACTAGTACATTGAAATAAGTATAGAATCAACTAAATTGGTTACTATGTGTTGTGCCTAAACAGACAGCATCTACATACATGGAGCACAGAGCACATCAAACATTCCATTCTTACTCTTTCTCCGCTCTTTGTTTAATGAGTGGGAAGTTTTGATAGTGGCTTCTAGAGATGGGCATGAACTGCCTGGCTTTCCTGCCCCACCTCCTCTAAGTGCTGCCTCTGAGTGGGTGCCTGCCGGAGGAGATGGGGCTTTGAAGTGCCAAACACCTGTTCTGTCGATAAACAAACCAGCGGTTCATGGCCATCTCTATTGGCTTCTATAGATATTCTTTTGAAAGTAGGTGACCATGTCTCAAGGTGCTGGCAAGTCTTAGGAAACTGCTGTGTATTTCCAAGTCAGCAGACAAGGAGAGAAATCTCTGAGTGAGTAGTACATGGACAAGAGTTTGATTTTTGTGTGTGAGTTGGCATCCCTCCAGCAATTTTTAATTGGCATCATGGCTCACCAATTAGTGTGCAATGCTCGTGTACAAATTAGTGTACAAAAAAGCCCAAAGTGAGGTGATGGAACTGGGGGAAGGGGCAGCACCGTTGGGAACATGCGTTTGGACCCATCATGCAATTTGGAGCAAGGCAGGGAGTGAGGCATGAGCACTGCAACTTGAGAGCCTTCTTGCTGTACATGCCCTCTGAGCAGCAGCACAGAGGCTGAGGAAAACGTCCCATGGGCTGCCAATGAGTGTTCCACATGACCTGCAACAAGAAAGCCTGGAAGAACTCCCCATGTATCATAAGTCTTGTAGGTAGGTCATGGAGAATCTGAGATCTAGTGGGAAAGCTGGCAGCCACTGTAGCTGTAAGGCACATTTCACCAGCCTGCCTGACTCTGGGATGCCATATTACTTTATTAGTAAAGTTTTACTTCAGTTCTGTAGCAATTTACCTTCATGTCTGTTTCCACAATCAGATGGCCCAAGAGCATATTTGCCTCCCTAACCTTTGCCTCCTCCATCTCTCCAACATCACAATACTCACTGACAATCTTTCATTCTGTCCCTGAAATTTCAGGGTGTGATTTAGGGTTATCAGTCCTAAGGATGCTCATGCTTCTTCTTAAGTGAATACGAATTGATGTCCCACCCAGACCTCCTACCTTGCTCAATGCAAGACAATCAGGAATAAATTGGGCAGGGGCACCTTCAGCATAGACATCAGTTCTGAGTCCAGCAGACACTGACCTGTGCACTTACATGCACAACTGGTTGCTATTCAAGCTTGTCAACAATCCAGTTGCTGCTCTCTGTAACAACTAACATTTGTAGAAAATTTTCAAAGGAAGTCCCCCTGTATAATACATTATAGTAGTCTAACAGTGTTGCTAATTAAAGAGTCCCCACTTAGATTCCAGATCACATGCAAAGCCACCCAATCTGCACATATGACAAATCTTATTAGGAATCATAGTAGGAACTCTTAATTACCAGTGAGCTAATGCTGTTGTAACGTCATTTCCGTTATGCCAGCATAAGTTACACAAAAGGATTTTGGTCGCTGTGAAGTAAGTTAACCAAAATTAAAGATCAAAAAGGGACCACTACTCTGCAGGTGAAGGAATACTTCTGCATAGTAAGCCAAATAGTTATTTTATCCCAGAATTATTTTATGCTTGTAGTAGTGAGTTAGAAATAGTATTTTTCTCCTTTAACTACAGTTAACTACATTCCCTCTTTCAATTGTTACCATCTGGTAGGCAGTATAGGATAATTAAAACAAAGACAAATAGGTTGAAAAACAGTTTCTATCCCAGAGCTGCAGCTATATTGAATTCCACTGTATAGTGCAATATTAATGTGTTGTGTGATGGGAAATTGAATGTGAAGTATGTGGATGTGAATGAGAGGGATGTGTTTCATGTCTAATGTTCTATGTTTTCATATTATGGATGCTATGTTCTTGTGTGTTTTATTATGTGTACTGGAGATGGCATTTAATTTCATTGTACGGAAGTACAATGACAATAAATTCAATTCAGTTCAATTCAATTAGGAACATATACAGGGGGAGGTGTAAATGCAACCTTGCCTGTCTACCATGTGAAATCTGGTTTTGCTAGGTAAATTTTGGAACTAAGGTTGAAGTGACAGCCAGCCTGGAGGTGAAGTCAGCCTGTGGCCCCTTCACCATATCATGAAATCAGGGTGGATTTAATCAACCTGTATTTTACTTAGGGTAGGTAGTGGATATCATGAATTTATTTGGAAATTGTTTATATCCATTGGATATTACCTGTAGATAAACAGTTTTAATGTTATGCAATTGTATATATGTAGCTTTAGAAACCTCACATAGAAATTTGCAGCCACAGAGACACATTTTTTGAAACAGTGAATAACTAGCCTGTACCAATTGCCGTAAAAATAAGTGTGGGAAATATGCTTTGTTAACTGAACTGAAAAGAGTTTCAGAAGATAAAGCTCTCTGCATATTTTGAATATTTCCTATTGATACATGCTCTGTGAGAGATAGATTGGCTTTTCTGAGGAGAGAAGGAGGAGGTTACATTTCAAAGAGAGCTATCAATTTATCTCATCTGTTATTTTTCTCCTTTAATATGATGGAAGAGAGTTCAGACACTCATTCGGGAAAGGTGGGAGGTACATGTTAATTTCCAGTCTTAAAATAACTTTCTTGGCCATGGAAACAAATATATTTCCAGAGGGTGGGCAGCTCATGACAATGGAAAAAATTCTTTCATGCTGCTTTGAACTGCATGGGAGTGAAGGAAACACACACATACACACACACACAGAGGGGGGGGGAGATATTGAAACCATAAGAACAGTGAATACAATATTGAAAATAATTAAAAATCATTACAGATTTTTTAAAAACTGGGTTGTAATCCACCCTGGATATTGTACAGAAACACAGACTATGGACTCCACTTGGTGACTTTGTCATTTGAATCTGCAGCCAAAACTTACTAAGAGTTCTGTTTCAGTTCAACCAGTTGAAGACTATCCATTCTGGAATGGTGATGAGTGATGGAAGTTCAGAAACACATCTGTCTGTGATGGAAACTTGGGAACAGTTAATATCTTGCATGCAGTTGGCTGGAGGAAAAGAACTTGTGACTCCATAGGGCTCCTGAAGTCTTCCCACTATTTTGCTTTCACCACCATGCTTTTGGCTGTTTTCTTTTTATTTAATAGCAAGTGTACATGAAATGTTTTAATGCAGTCACAAAACAGAATATTCTTGCAATATTTGTTTCTATACAGTGGGCATCTAAAACATAGTGCATACACAGAATGGTGAGGCTGAAGCTGTCCAGGTGATACAGTGGTGGGCAGCAGCGCTATGGAGTGATCTCATGAAGTAGAGACAAGGTTATTGTACCTGTAATAGTTGTGCAGAGAAGTCCTCTCTTTTGTGCTTCTCTTAAAGATACAGAGAATTATGGTGAATATGTTGCATTTGTTCTCGGCTTTTTTGTGTGTCCCTAACATCTGGTAGGATATTTTATTGGGTGAAGGATTAATACTATAACAGGAAGTTGAGCTGAACCTCCATTTTGTCTTTTCTTTGAGCTCAACTGTGCTTGCCACTTTGATCCTTCTATCACTATTGTTTTCAGGGACTCGTGTAGCTAGAATCTGACTTCTTGCCCAGTCAAAATTCTTGCATGGTCTGTGGCCCTTTTGTTTCATGCCAGCTTTACAAGAATGTTGGCAAACAATTCAGTGGTTGTGAACTCTGATCTTTTGTGAAGAAAGGTGTGTGGGAAAGCCTCTTCATCTTTTAATGACAATGAGATCAGAGGGAGTCTGGCAAAACAAATTCCCCAATATTTTTCTTTTTCTTTTCTATTCTTAATTTTTTTTTTGCCGTGCCCCCCTCCTGCACTCATGTCCCTGCACCCAGGCATTCAAATCCTGTTACCTAAATCAAGGCGAAGGTGATAAGGGCCTAATTATCAAGGGAATAGAAATTCCACTCCTGCCTCTCTCTCTCTCTCTCTCTGTCTCTCTCTCAACTGAAAAACTGACAATCACAGCCTTTTCTGAAGAATTTCCCCATCCACTGGGCTGAACCAAATAACCATAGGTGTTACATTAGTACTGGGGCTCATGGCTACCTCAACACTTCTAGTCACACCAATCTGGATGCTCAGCCTTCTACTACTAAAGAAAGAACTTGAATTATCCTCAAAAGCACTGTCTTCTTTTTACTACTTTACAGCTACAATACTGTACTCCTATAACATATATCTGCCTTTAGTCCCCTTATCTGAAGAAAAGCAGCTTATAAATGAGACAAATAAAATAATGTAGGCCAAAATGGGATTGGTGCTTTTCAACCTGTTCATAAATGACCTGGAGACAGGGATAAGCAGTGATGTGGCCAAGTTTGTAGATGACACAAAACTTTTCCGGGTGGTGAAGACCAGAAGGGATTGTGAAGAGCTCTGGAAGGATCTCTCCAAACTGGGTGGCAAAATGGCAAATGCATTTCAATGTAAGAAAATGTAAAGTAATGCACATTGGGGCAAAAAAATATATCAAAACTTTATTTATCAGCTGGTGGGTTCTGAGCTGTCCGTGATGGATCAGGAAAGAGATATTGGGGTGCTGGTGGACAGCACGATGAAAGTGTCAACCCAGTGTGCAGTGGCAGTGAAGAAGGCCAATTCCATGCTAGGTATCATTAAAAAGGGGACTGAAAATAAAACAGCCAACATTATAATGCCATTGTACAAAATGCTGGTAAGGTCGCACCTGGAGTATTATGTACAGTTCTGGTCGCTGCACCTCAAAAAAGACATAGTGGAACTGGAAAAGGTGCAGAAGAGAGCGACTAAAATGATGACTGGGCTGGGGCACCTCCCTTGTGAGGAAAGGCTACAGCGTTTGGGGCTCTTTAGTCTAGAGAAAAGGCACCTGAGGGGGGACATGTTTGAGATGTATAAAATTATGCAGGGGATGGATAAAGTGTATAAAGGAAAGCTCTTTTCCTTCTCATGCAATACTAGAACCAGGGGACATCCACTCAAATTGAGTGTTGGGAGAGTGAGAACAGACAAAAGAAAATATTTCTTTACCCAGCGTGTTGTTAGTTTGTGGAATTCCTTGCCACAGGAAGTGATGATGGCATCTGGCCTAGATGCCTTTAAAAAGGGGATTGGACAAATTTCTGGAGGGAAAGTCCATCACAGGTTACAAGCCATGATGGGGATGTACAATCTCCAGGCTTAGAAGGAAGGTGCCTCCAAATGCAGGGAAGGGGTATCAGGAGACAGGTATCTAATTGTCTCGTGTGCTCCCAGAGGCATCTGGTGGGGCCACTGTGAGATACAGGAAGCTGGACTAGATGGGCCCTTGGCCTGATCCAGCAGGGCTCTTCTTATGTAAAATCCAGTAATTAGATGCAACTAGAGTAGGCCCACTGAATCAATGGAACTTACAGAGGAGTTGATTCATCAAATCCTCACTAAGTAAATTGGCCTACTCTAGTTGCAACCTGCTACTGCATTTCAGGCATAGTAATTCTTTATATTCTATGCTTATTTACCATATTATGCTATAATGATGAGTAAACAGCACAAAATTTATTGAGTGAAAAAATTATTTCAGGGTGGTGCCCTTAACAGAGAAGGAGCATATGCATTTTAAACTAAAAAGGAAAACTTCCAGTGGTTATTGCCATATTATTTGCAATAACGTCCTTCTGTGAATGGAGTTACAGTGTTGTCTATTACAATATATTCTGCAAATCAACTTCACAGAGGAAAATTTAAGAGGAAGCAAGGAGCAGAAAGCTCACAATAATTTATTCTCTCCCCTTTGTAAGAAACACAGGGCCTGGTCACACGAGCCAAAAGAACCCCAGTTATACTTATTTGGCCATTTTTTAGATAGTTTCACACAATGCACAGCCAAGGTAGACTCATTTTCCTGGCTAGTGGTTTATTTCCAGTTTATTTCCCTCTTGCTGGGAGGATTGTTTATTTTGTATTGATGATTAATTGCTTCGTTACTTATAGTTTCAGCTTGTGTGAATGTTGCTGTTGATTTAGTTCCTTTGCAAAGGGGTAGAGTTTCTGGGCATTGTGACCACTTCATGGTCACTACACTTGTAGCCCTTTTAAATATTATTTTTCTTTTAAAGGTATATTGACAAATTGGCTTGAATACATTGCTCAAAGGAGACAGCTCAAAGGATTAAGCCTTCCTCCCTCCCTTTTGGGTGAAATAGGGCTTGAGCAGAGACATTTGCTGCTTTGAATTGTAAAAAAAGGAACGTTGCATCTCCTTTCTCTCTCTCTCTCTTTTCATACCTGCTCTTCATGATACTTTGCAAAGGGATCAGGTAAATGAGGGAAGAAAAAAGGGGAGGAGGAGAAAAGGTTCAGACCTCTCTATTGCACTGTCAATGTATCACTTCTGTTAATTTTTTTAAAAAAGGACGAGGGTGCCTGATTACCCCAAGAAACAGTAGAGAAAATGAACTGATTCAAAATTAAGAGCAATGTAGCCTGCTATAAAGGTTCAAATAGGAAGAAATGCATCAATATGGTTAAAAACAATGGGAATGTTTGAACCAGTATATACACCATGTAACTGCAAAAATAAATGTATTAGTAGAACAGGGGTATGGAAAGAATCAGTATAACTGGAGTTCTTTTGGGAGGTGTGCTTAGGCCCACAGTTGCAAATATCAGGGTTTTAAAAATCTTTACAGGGAACTGATACCTAATAAAGGCATCAAGACCTTGACAATACTGAATCCTAGCTAGCATTATAAATTCTGTACAATTTCATTTAAAAGAAAATAAAAATGAACAATAATTCCTATGACAAGCACCTTCTCTAAGTTATGTAGGTTTCCTGTGACACTTGCTCAGTTTGAGGCAGCTTTACCCTTGGTTAGCTTAATTTTTGACCAATATAACAGTCAGCTTCTAAAACCAAAAGTGTGAATAACTGCTGTGTAAGATTCAGCACTGGCATTAAGAATTAAAAGCTAACCACTAGGTAGAGAAAGAATAGACTGAACTGTAAAGTGTTACCCACTCCCAACCGCTCCCAACTAAGAGAGGGTTACTGTATATTCTCAGCAATACAGGTGATAAGAATGTTTATGTTGACTCCAGTATTCTTTCCACCTTGATCTACTGTGGGTAAGATGGAGGGAAAAGGTTAAACTTTTGAAGAAGTGTATAAAAACTCAAATTGCAATTCTCCTTCTGCAGCAGGTAAAGTGTGTGCCTCTTTGCAAATCCCTAGCAATTAGGTTTCTCCAAAGCATTTTTTTCAAAAAAAGGAGAGAAAGAGCCTAACAGAGAGTTTCTATTTACTAAAATACATGAGAAAGAGGGAAGCAGGAAAACGCTGAATTACAAGGTAAACAGATGGAAAGCAGAAAAGTCTGACCACTTTTGCTTCTCAGTCAGAGCTCGCCTGATTGCTGAGAATATTAGACTAGAAGGTCTGGCAACAGGTTGCTCTTCAGCCTCCAGGCCACCATAAAACATTTTTTTTCCATAAGAAGAAAAGGCCAGTGTCTCCATAGTGAGTGTTTCCACACATGATTCTTTTTTGTCGAGAGAAGCAGCCTGACCTGGTGCCTCAGAAAAGTGAAAGAAACAGCCTTTTCTTTCAGCAGAAACAGAAGGATTGGCTGTCTTTTTTCCTACCAAAATAAAATATCCCTGCATCTATTCACTCTTCAAATCTTTTAATATAATACCACTGTATGCGAGAAATCAATTTTATTGATATTTATGGGCATGGGAGAGGGCACAGATTTTTTCCATCCCTGCAAACATAGACCATAATGGTTCAGTCAGGGCAAAAATTAGGTGATTTCCTAATGTTGAATTATTTTTATACAGGCCAATTTACAGGGTTATATTTATCCATCTTTTACTTGCACTGCCACAGTCTGACCATGAAGTGGTATAGTCTCAAGAAGACTATTCTGCATTTAAGACCTGCCCTAATATTAGTCAGTTAATGAAACTGTCAGTTAATATCACTGTTATTTCTACAGCCAGAGAACTGAAGAGATGAATGTGGGATTTTCTGATTCAGGGAAGATGGACGCTGCTTGGTATGGAAACTGGTGACATTAGCCTGATTGGCCTTGGATCCCACACAAAACAACAGAAAACAACATGGGAGAGGAGGTGTCAATTGGTGCCACTCCTCAGTCTTAGGCTATCCCTCTTCCTTTTGAAAATGTAGAGCAGTTGCAAGCAACTTGTTGCATTCACATAGATAGGGAGAGCCTTATTGAATCAGACCAAAAGCCCCCCTAGTCCTAATGTGCTCACAGAGTGGACAAACAGCTGCTTCCAGGGAGCCCCACTCAAGATAAATGGCCACTGTGTAAACAGAACATTGCTATGTGTTAGAGACTGCAAGATAAAAGATGCAGTTGAACCCACTTTATCTTGCCATCTCCAGACAGTAGCACCCAAGGTTTTTGCAGTGTAGCAAGTGGCAAGCAGATTGGGACAAAAAACACTTGAAATGTCTCCACCTGTGAGATGGTGAAACATTTCATTTTGGGAAGCAATATTATTTCCTTTCCAAAAAAAACCCTGACTGTTGTGTACAGAGAACATAGCTAAGAGCTAAATCCAATTGTTAGTTCCAACTACTATAGACTCCACAGGGTTTATGTTGACTTAACAGGATCTCACACATTCAATGAATCTGCTTTACTCGGGATTAAAATTTGGCTTTAGCCCTATCCAACAATTGCAATTAATATAGTTCCTCAGATGTTCAAAAATGAGCTCTCAAAAGTCCTGGAAAAGCTTTAAAAATGTGAGATGTTTTTATCTTATTATTTGATTCTCACCTTTTCTTAAATAGACACTTCAGGTTACCTAAATGTACTTTGGGATGTTTATGTCACCCATGGGATATATGCATAGGTGTCTTGTGACTATAGCAGGTGGGAAGGTGTCTGCTCCAAATTTTAGGATAAGTCCATAGAATATTGCCTGTACTAGTTAAACTCTTCAACAATTTTGTTGCTCCAAGGTCTCTGGAAGGCACATTTTAAACGCTAAAACTGGGAATTAGAGACTTGGCCAATTTCCCTCTTTTTTTCAGAAGCATGTGAATTAGGAAATGTTAACATTAACAGTCCACACAATTAGGTTTACCGGCAAAGAAGAAACCCTTGGACAAAAAGTCATGTCCACAGATAAGCAGGAAATGTAGAAAACATGTGTCAAGCAATTTACAGCTTACATTACATAGTAGCTCGACTGTGTTTGATCAATGTTTGGCTGAACACGGTTATTTAATTGCTTCTGTATATGCCCCATTTCTTCCCTTACTTAGATCAGAATGTTTTTTTTTAAATTTGCCTTTAACTTGTTAGCACCTCTCCTTTGAAGAAGAAGAAAAGAAAACATTAAGGATGAGAACAGTGCCACTGACCTCAGTGGAATTATTCTGTTTCATCCATGTGTTGAGCAAACCTCCGCCTGATTATTGTCCAAGTGAAGTTCTCTTACTTGACTGAACTTGCAACATACAGGTTTGGGTCTCATATTTATTTATTTTTTCATCAGTTCTTCCAAGAACATGAGGATAAGAGGAACACTGAAAAAGTTAAAAGTGAACTTTGAATAATATTGTGGTTAATAGGATAGGAGAATGAATTCATCCATCCACTTTCAGTCCTTATCTCTTCGAAGACAGGACATGAATCCTTTTGCTTTTAGCTATGAAAGTGTTGAATTAGGGTTCACATCTTTCCCCCCAAAAGGCTCTTTATGTTTAATACCTATATGGTAGGGAGGTAGAAACTGATATTTTCGATGCTGGGAATAGCTATAATTTTTAAAATCTGGATGGCTCAAAAGGGGAAGAATTTTATTTTATTTTATTTTAATGCCACCTTTCTCTCCATAGAAGAACCAAGGCAGCAGATCACAATCAATGAAAACAGCATAACAATGCTATTTTAAAAAGGAATATATGGCACATTTCAATATTGTTATGTTACTTTATATATATAAAAGTATATAAAGTAACATAATAAAGCAATGACAAATCTAGACAGCATCTTAAAAAGCAGAGACATCACCTTGCCGACAAAGGTCCGCATAGTCAAAGCTATGGTTTTTCCAGTAGTGATGTATGGAAATGAGAGCTGGACCATAAAGAATGCTGACCACTGAAGAATTGATGCTTTTGAAAAACCATAGCTTTGACTATGTGGACCTTTGTTGGCAAGGTGATGTCTCTGCTTTTTGAGATGCTGTCTAGGTTTGTCATCACTTTCCTCCCAAGAAGCAGGTGTCTTTTAATTTCGTGGCTGCTGTCACCATCTGCAGTGATCATGGAGCCCAAGAAAGTAAAATCTGTCACTGCCTCCATATCTTCCCCTTCTATTTGCCAGGAGGTGATGGGGCCAGTGGCCATGATCTTAGTTTTTTTGATGTTGAGCTTCAGACCATTTTTTGCACTCTCCTCTTTCACCCTCCTTAAGAGGTTCTTTAATTCCTCCTTACTTTCAGCCATCAGAGTGGTATCATCTGCATATCTGAGGTTGTTGATATTTCTTCCGGCAATCTTAATTCCATCTTGGGATTCATCCAGTCCTGCCTTTCGCATGATGTATTCTGCATATAAGTTAAATAAGCAGGGGGACAATATACAGCCTTGTCGTACTCCTTTCCCAATTTTGAACCAATCAGTTGTTCCATATCCAGTTCTAACTGTTGCTTCCTATCCCACATATAGATTTCTCAGGAGGTAGATAAGGTGGTCATGTACTCCCATTTCTTTAAGAACTTGCCATAGTTTGCTGTGGTCCACACAGTCAAAGGCTTTTGCGTAGTCAATGAAGCAGAAGTAGATGTTTTTCTGGAACTCTCTGGCTTTCTCCATGATCCAGCACATGTTAGCAATCTAATTCCTCTGCCCCTTCGAAATCCAGCTTGTACTTCTGGGAGTTCTCCGTCCACATACTGCTGAAGCCTACCTTGTAGGATTTTGAGCATAACCTTGCTGGCGTGTGAAATGAGTGCAATTGTATGGTAGTTGGAGCATTCTTCGGCACTGCCCTTCTTTGGGATTGGGATGAAGACTGAACTTTTCCAATCCTCTGGCCACTGCTGAGTTTTCCAAAGTTGCTGGCATATTGAGTGTAGCACCTTAACAGCATCATCTTTTAAGATTTTAAATAATTCCACTGGAATGCCATCACCTCCACTGGCCTTGTTGTTAGCCATGCTTTCTAAGGCCCACTTGACTTCACTCTCCAGGATGTTTGGCTCAAGGTCAGCAACCACACTACCTGGGTTGTCCGGGACATCCAGATCTTTCTGGTATAATTCCTGTGTATTCTTGCCACCTCTTCTTGATGTCTTCTGCTTCTGTTAGGTCCCTACCATTTTTGTCCTTTATCATGTTCATCTTTGCACAAAATGTTCCTTTAATATCTCCAATTTTCTTGAACAGATCTCTGGTTTTTCTCTTTCTACTATTTCTTTGCACTGTTCATTTAAGAAGGCCCTCTTGTCTCTCCTTGCTATTCTTTGGAACTCTGCATTCAATTTTCTGTAACCTTCCCTATCTCCCTTGCATTTGGTTTCCCTTCTCTTCTCTGCTATTTGTAAGGCCTCGTTGGACAGCCACTTTGCTTTCTTGCATTTCCTTTTCTTTGGGATGGTTTTTGTTGCTGCCTCCTGTACAATGTTACGAGCCTCCATCCATAGTTCTTCAGGCACTCTGTCCACCAAATCGAGTTCCTTAAATCTGTTCTTCACTTCCACTGTGTATTCATAAGGGATTTGGTTTAGATTATACCTGACTAGCCCAGTGGTTTTTCCTAGTTTCTTCAGTTTAAGCTTGAGTTTTGCTATAAGAAGCTGATGATCAGAGCCACAATCAGCTCCAGGTCTTGTTTTTGCTGACTGTATAGAGCTTCTCCATCTTTGACTGCAGAGAACATAATCAATCTGATTTCGGTATTGCCCATCTGGTGATGTCCATGTGTAGAGACGCCTCTTGTGTTGTTGGAAAAGAGTGTTTGTGATGACCAGCTTGTTCTCTTGACAAAACTCTATTAGCCTTTGTCCTGCTTCATTCTGAACTCCAAGGCCAAACTTACCTGTTGTTCCTTTTATCTCTTGACTCCCTACTTTAGCATTCCAGTCCCCTCTAATGAGAAGAACATATTTCTTTGGTGTCAGTTCTAAAAGGTGTTGTATGTCTCCATAGAATTGGTCAATTTCAGCCTCTTCAGCATCGGTGGTTGGTGCATAAACTTGGATTACTGTGATGTTGAAAGGTCTGCCTTGGATTCGTATTGAGATCATTCTATCATTTTTGAGATTGTATCCCAGTACAGCTTTTCCCACTCTTTTGTTGACTATGAGGGCTACTCCATTTCTTCTACGGGATTCTTGCCCACAGTAGTAGATATGATAATCATCTGAATTGAATTAGCCCATTCCTGTCCATTTTAGTTCACTGACGCCCAGGATGTCAATGTTGATTCTTGCCATCTCCTGTTTGACCACATCCAGCTTCCCAAGGTTCATAGATCTTACATTCCAGGTTCCTATGCAGTATTTTTCTTTGCAGCATCGGACTGTCCTTTCACTTCCAGGCGCGTCCGCAGCTGATCGTCCTTTCGGCTTTGACCCAACCACTTCATTAGCTCTGGAGCTACTTGTACTTGTCCTCCGCTCTTCCTCAGTAGCATGTTGGCCACCTTCCGACCTGAGGGGCTCATCTTCCAGCGTCATATCTTTTAGCCTTTTGTTTCTGTCCATGGAGTTTTCTTGGCAAAGATACTGGAGTGGCTTGCCAGTTCCTGCTCCAGGTGGATCGCGTTTAGTCAGAACTCTCCACTATGACCTGTCTGTCTTGGGTGTCCCTGCACGGCATAGCCCATAGCTTCTCTGAATTACTCAAGCCCCTTCGCCACGACAAGGCAGCAATCCATGAAGGGGATGCTCTTTGTACCCAGCCCCAATCAGCAGTTTAGTTACAGCATTTTGAACCAACCAAAGTGCCTGAACAGTGTTCAATGCATCCCCACATAAAGCACGTTGCAGTAATCCAGGCAGAGTACAACTGAGGCATGTGTCCCATTGCCAATCAGACATCTCTAGGAATGGGCTGATGCACTCACTCTAACTGTGCAAGTGCACTCCGGGCCACCACTGAAACCTCGGCCTCCACACTCAGAGCTGAATTTTTGAAGAATTGACTAAAACTGGCAAATATGGAACAAAGAAATAACTTGACATTTAGATGCCTGAATGTAGGAGAAAGTAAAACTGAGAAAATGTCCCATTCCTTATTTCAGACCAAAAGAGGTCCTAACCCTAACTTAGCATGCCCCAACTCTTCTTCACAACAACAACAAAAGACAACTGCTGAATATTTTGTTTACACAGAAATATATTTTATGCTCAAGAGTTTGAAATCCTCCTTGATAGTTTCTTTTGATCAATAAAATAATTCTCTATAGCTGATATTTAGCCCATAAATTTTCCCATCACATTCCCTCTTTTTGGGAGTGGGGAAGGGTTGACTTCAGAGTCATTGCTAGGCTTCTCACTCAGAAACTGGTCATGCATGAAAGATACTACCTTCCCCAAAAGGAACTTTTAGAAAGTATATTCTTATCATATCTTCATGTGTACAATTGGCAGCATGTGCATCTCAGGGACACTTATGTTGCCATCACAGAACAAAAAGAAGAATACACAATGTCATGAATTAAACAATGCTATACTAGTCAGTGGTGAAGGTGGCAAATCTGGAAATAAATGTGCTCTTCATGGCAGTCTCCATAGCCACCACCAGCTCACAAATCCAAAAATGCAGGCAGCTGGAAAAATCCTAATAAATTATGAACAAGTCTCGGTAAAGCTAATGGTTGTTGGTTGCCAATCAAGACCAAACCACTCTCAAATACTTTGCATTTAAAACATATGATTTGCAACAGTTTAATGCTCCTCGGAAAATACATAACTGTCCTAGTTACTGTGAGGATTGCAACTAAGCTGAGAGGGGAAAGAGAACCCTGTGAGGGGATAGCAGATGACATTGTAGTCCCTATTGGGGAGTTTCCCTATTTCCCTATTGAAATTTTCCTTTTGCTGTGCAGTCAAAGTACAGAAGAGAATAGCTTGAAGTCCCCCAGAGTCCATCCCATTCTCATTAACTGGCACTTAGTCTCAGTAACTAACTTTGAGACATTTGTAGGAGAAAGAATAAAATACATTTATTTACTTATAGTTGCTTGAAATTACAAACTTGTGTATACTGCTTTCTTTACTGCACACATACTAGCAACCAACCAAAGAGATCAAGAGCACCAAGCAAGTGCCACCAACTGATGAAATAATGGGAAACAACATTCGACAGAGAGGTGGGCTGTCTTTGAATATCAAAGGCTGGAAGGAACAATTGGCTAGTGCTGGATTGATATACAATCACACCAGCCCAGAAAAGTCCCTGCCAGTTACTCAAACTACAGACAGTCCCTGCTACTCAAAAAACCCTAAGTTCAGTACACCACAGATATTAAGGTTACTTATTGCTCTTGAAGAATTTCAGAGGCAAAGAGTACTGTACTGTTGCTACTCAATTATTTACCCACTAATCTCTCTAAATGCAGAAGAAGGAAATGTTTATTCTTGCCAAGTGCACAAGCAGGACTTTCCTACTAAGCTTTCTCCCTGCAACAAGGGAGAAAAACATAAACATGTACTTTTTCTTCTCAAACATGACAGCTAATGCAGGCTCGGGAGTGTGTGTACTTGTGGATTTCATTAAGAGCCCTTTATACCACGTGTTTCAAACATGGCTTTGGCTTTAACTGTTTCTGAAGAAGTACCTGTGTTGGTCTAGCTCAGTGTGTTAGCAAAGATAAAAGTGGGATTGAAAGGCAAAATATTGTGGCCCTTGAAAGACTAGCAGATTTATTTCAATGTGAACTTTCCTTCTTCAGACACAAGAAATGCTGCAACATTTTGGCTTTAGCTGTGGCAGATGTTTCTCTTCCTATGTCCCTGACAGCAAAAAGCAACCAAGAAATAAATCATTGGGGGGGGGGGGGGGCTGGGAAACAGGCCTAAGCTTGCCTATTTGGCCTGTTTGCTAAGGATTGCCAAAACGGGGTTCTGTGGGAATGATTTCTCTATGTGAGCAACTAAAAATATGCCATATTATGTATTGCAATACATAATATGGAAATAATGGATAGAACAGTCTTCAGCTTTATTTATGTTTGGGGAGTTGCTAACAAAATAAAATATTTTGCTTTTCCCCCCACATGCTAGGAAATTAATTGAGTAGCAATTTTTTACTAGTCAAGAGTCTGGAGACAAGAAACAATGTACTTATTTTTTTTTCCTTATGGTTAGTCTTTTGGTTTTTAAAGCATGGAGTTGGACATGGACACTAAGAAACAGAATGGCTTGTTTACTGAAGGCAAGTGAACAAATGTCTCACTCTGTACAGCACAAGGCATTCGCATCATGCTGTGATCTGTGCAAGATCCTTAGGCAATAAAGCCATTGTACACATGACTAAGATATTTACTTTGGTTGAGAATTCCAGAGAAGTTTCAGATATTTAGGAGAACATGACAAATAGATGAAGTACTTATACTCTAGTATTTTAAACATGCGGTCTCTGTGTGCATGCATGTATGGTATGTGCAATAGGTATAATTAATTAATTAAGGGCTCAGATTTAGTTGGTCATAAGCCATATAGGACATGTTGGCAACTATCAAATTGTGCACCCATGTCAGCATAGGGGGAATGACATCACTGGTACTAGCAGATTAAAACTATGAAAAGTCCCTGCTTCTATTTTGCTTTATGCAAGACTTGTGTACAATGAGAGAGAGAGAAAAAACCACACACACAACCTACATTGAAGTAGAGACTCTTTAATTGGCAGCAATCTGCTACTGCTGGTGATGTCACTCCCAATTTGCCAGTATACCTAAATAAGGTATAGGAATTATTTCTGAGTAGGTATGCACAGAGTGTAACTGCTAATTATTAATTGGTCTTTTTACCTATTATTTTAAAGCAATGGGCCAATGACAATCTTACACCATATAATAAAAACTGGAGCTTAAGATTCCATAATAAGCCAACATATAACTCAAAGAAAGAAAGAAAGAAAGAAAGAAAGAAAGAAAGAAAGAAAGAAAGAAAGAAAGAAAGAAAGAAAGAAAAGGCAATAAACCATGGCAATAAAAAGAACAAGGAAAAAAATAATTACTGAATTAGAACCTATTCCACTAGACTTGAGTTGAAGACCCTGATTGGCATTACTGGAAATATCTCTATATGCACTGTTTATAATCCCAAGATACATTGATGGCAACTCCAAAATATCATGGGATGTGAAAATATATGTGATGTATTGAATGTATATATATGATCCCTCAAAGGGCATCATAGTCTCATTTCTGAGAAATGATTGAATTTCTTTCTCTAGAGAAATTTGAGGAAATTGTTTTCATAATTTGTCTGCTACTAAACAGGGCAGAGAATTTTGAAAGGCTATGTGTGCACAGCTATATGATGGCCAAAATCCTGTTGCTAGGAATACTAAATTGCACTAGATTAGGCCCATTGACTCAATGGGGATTTAGTTAGTCAACTTCTCCATAAATTCCATTGATTCAAATAGGCCTACTCTGGCTGCAACATACTATGCTAATATACGTTTCAGTTAGAGTAGACCCATCTGAATCAATGGAATGCATGGAAGAATTGAGTCACAAACTTCTCATTGATTTAGTGGGCCTACTCCAGTGCAATTTACTGTTCTGAGGTACAGTATACTGGCCAATAGATCCAGACTTACCCTCTGCTGACCCCTGAGCTTATAAAACTACACAGTGTTAAATTGGCAAAAATCACTAAGTTTGTATCAAGTTCTCTATATTTTTAGATTTCACAAGAACAAAATAGACTTTTCCCTTCCTCTGCTTACTAGCTGCTTCCAAGTTGTGTTCTCAAAAATTCATGACATCTGATTATGCAAATACGCAAACTTTACTGAAGATACCCCCCCCCCCCCCAATTGTGACCATTTGTGTTCAATTGTCATTCTACCACCTTCATAATGTTCCTGGAGAAAGCATCTTACTTATTTTTCGTCCAAAATTCCAGACTAGTTACCAAAATGACTGGTCAGCATTTCTGTTTTATGCATCAGCTTCAGGGACATTTCTTGATGACAAAGATTAGCACTGATATTTCTCTATTTAAACTAAGAATTTGTTTAAGTTTAAATATTTTTGTTTTCTTAATTAGATTTTTGTCATTCCAGCTATGTGCTTTTGCAGATTGCCCAACTTAGAGCTGATATTTGAGATACTGTCTTTTCTATCATTCCTTCCTTGTTTTCCTATGCTTTCCATTCCTTCTGTACTGCAGCATCCCTCATGCACTTAAAGTTCTCTCTGGGCAGTTTAAAGTTTAATTATGCAGGCTACACATTGCCGCCAACCCAGCAAGCTGGGTACTCAATTTACTGACATCGGAAGGCTGGAAGGCTGAGTGAACCTTGAGCCAGCTAACTGGGATTGAACCCTGGGCTGTGTGCAGACTTTGGCTGCAGTACAGCAGTTTAACCACTGCACCATGAGGCTCGATTGTCAAAGGACAATTTACTGTCAACCATAAAAGATATTGAATAGAGCAGGAGATGTACTAGGACGGCCTAGAGCCATTCTTCAGACAACGTATCCAACAGTCTTCCATGCCCAGGAATGAGGCTTATATAGCTAAGCTGCCGAGGCACTATCCAAGTCTCAGCAGTAGGCATACCAGGAGAACAGCCTCATCTGAGGAGACCCCCTATCATGGATGAATATCCTACATCCAAGGAGTCCATTGTGGCAGAAAGACAGTGGTCCAGTACCTACCAGTTACTCAAAATCAGCACTGCTTTGGAGGACAGGCTGGTGTCCATACCTTTTTTTTTTTACTTACTTTTTTTTTTAAGTGAGCTGCTTATATACCACCACATAGCACTTAAAGCACTTTCTGGGCCATTTACAATTTAATTATGCAGGTTATACCTTCTCCTTGGTAGCAGTAATCATTTTCAGAGGCAGGAGGCCCGGCTCTCCTTCCAGGAGCCAAGGGCCTGCTGCCTCTGCCCATGCACCTGCCGCCCAGCTGATAGGAGGGCATACACAGAGGCAAGGGCCACCTAGGGAAGGGAAGTCAGCTCACTGTCTCTGTGCATGCACCTGCCTATCAGCTGGGAGGCACATAGTCTGTCTTAGGGTCCCAAGTCCTGAGCTTGGGGGTGGGCACGGCAAATGACTTGTGATTTGGACTTGAGGCTTGCGACATGGGACTCAGACCCATAGACTCAGACTTGGGACTTGGGCCCAAGGACTTGCCAGCATCCCTGCTCTGCTGTATACCTGATTCTAGCAGAAGCAATAGCATTGGGTGTTACAACTCCCACTAGCAGGTGGCAGCAAAAAGGGATGCCTTGCCTCCTTCCCCCCCCTCGCTGCAGTTTCAGACCAAAAATGAATTGCTAAATCTATGTGTGGTATTCTAGCCCTAGTAGATGAATCCTCACCATATGATGGTTCAGAACATCAAAAGGTGGACTCATGCAGGAGCCACTGGAGTCCAGGATGAACTGTAGCTCTTCAAAAGGATAGCAAACGACCCACTTTCTTCAGAGGAAAGGAGTTAAGATGTTGACTCTGAAAGAGAAGTCTTCTTAAGCCCCCAAGAATGAGTGCACTTGAAGAAACAGGACAGAAGGGTTCAGCTGAGGAAAAGGCTGCACCAGAAGTGTTCTTGGGAATAAGAAACTTCAACAGTTGAAGCCTATTGCTAACCCTGGGATGATCAGTAGGTGGGACTGGCAGCATCTGCATAAATGTTTTGTTGGCTGTATCCTGAACTGTTGGGAACAGAGCTTCACACTATCTCTGACTCCATACATTCCAGACAGTCCTTGACTTTGGTATCAGATCACACTTATGCCACAGACTGTTCTTTGACTTTCAGCACTTGGCCAATGACTGTATTGGTAGGACTTCTCTCTTCTAAGAGCAATAGGTTTCTTCCCAGCCCATGTTTCTGCACACTTCGTTAGCACTTTGTTGACTAATGTTATGTGCTTCTTACCTTGATGCTGCTCCTTGGAAATGCCCTGTGTATATTCCTTACTGGCTTGTCTAACTATGACAGAAATCAATAGTTAGTTGCAAGTAGAATGGGCCCATTGAATCAGTGGGGATTTGGTGAGTCAGCTCCTCCATAATTTCTGTTGACTCAATGGGCGTATTCTAGTTGCAGTTTACTACTAGATTTCAGCCACTGTTTGTGAATCAAACAGCCCTCTTTGGATCAAGAATGGTTTAGTCCAAAGTAATAAGGTTTCAGATCTCTCTTGCTAGTATAACTTTAAAATCTCCTATCCTAGTAGCTACTTCAGCCAAAAAGAGAGGCACACTTGTAAAAATTACACCCATTACGAATTACCATAGCAAATCTCTATAGAAAAGCTTAGGAACTCTGTATTCCATATATCTATTGCTATAGGCATAAGCATGACATACATTTCAAATTTGTTCCAGCAGATCTTTCATGTTTCCAGGGGGAAAAACCCTCATGTGCAAGTGGTAGTTTTTGTTTGTTTTTTGTGGTAAGAGTAGTATTTCTTCCTGATAGGAAAACTCCACACATAGTAGGGGCAAATTCTGTTCTATTACTGGGATATCTTCAGCAACTATGTACCATAAATTATTATAGCTTTTATTTGAAAAGGAACACCACTATAAAGACATTTCAGTGAAGATGGTTTTGAGGGTCACTTAAAAAAAAAGGAAAGAAAGGGGGGGAAAGGACCCATATACTGTACATAATTACAAGCAATTTTTTTAAAATTTTCTTCTTCTTATTATTATTATTGTTTATAAAGTCCATCCGTGCTTATTTAACATCGTGTCACCTGGGTTCAGCTTATAATAATTTGTTAATACAACTACAATACATATTAAGCTCTTAATCTATACAACGTGCTTCTAACCATTGATAAAACAGGTTCCATGTTTGATAATATTCTGCATTTTCTTTTCCTTTGATTTTCAGTGTCAATTTGTCCATTTCTGTGCAGTCCAATATCTTTTTAATTATTTCTTGATCTGTAGGTATTTCTTCATTCTTACAATATTGTGCGAATATCATCCTTGTGGCTGTTAAAATATGCAGTGTTAAGTATACATTTTGTTTATCAAAGCTCTCTGGTATTATGCTTAACAAAAAGAGTTCTGGCTTAAAATCTACATTTATTTTACTATTTTAACAAGCCATATATGTATTTTTGTCCAAAATGTTTTTGTCTACAAGCAATTTATTAAACCACAAACAAAAGTACTTTTGAGTACTAGCATTAGTTAAGAATTATAAATCAGAGACATAAGTACATACATCCCACAGAGAAAGAAACAAATAAATTATGTGTCATAATAATACATAATACTAAAACATGTCAATTTTAAGAAGGTGGTGGGTAATTGATTTTCATATCTATATATGTGAGAGATATGAAATGTTGTAATGCAGATCCTTTACTCTGTTTTAAGCAACATTTCTGTTTCCCGTTCCACCAATAAATGCCATAACACATCCTTTAGATGTAGGGTAGACAACGGTCGCTGGACTGCAAATCCCAGCACTAGTCAGCAGCACTAGTCAGTAGAGTCAATAATAAACGATAGTGGGAGTTACAGCCTGATAACATGTGAAGGGCCACTTGCCCTCCTCTGCTTTTGAAGATGCACTACTTTCAAAATTTAAAAGGTATTTTTCCATACGTCACTTCTGAAGGTGCCCAGGCAATCCTCTGTTTTTATGTGATTAAGAATTAGTTCTCCTAGGCTTGGGGTAGAGGGAATAGACACTGGTTAAAGTGCTTGTTGAGCGCTAGGGAATATGTTAGCAGCTGGCATCTGGGCAATACAACTGCCAGGTTCAAAACCCCTTGTGAATCAACTTGGCTTCTGTAAGCTACTGGAGAACTCCAAGTGTGAAGACAAAAAAAGTACTGTGAATGAGACTGGCCATGGACAGAGTGACAAGAAAACATTCTAATTACAGGCTCTGCTTGTGCCAATGTACTCTCAAATATATGTACATTTAGAATTTTTCAGATGCTATGTACACTGCCAAACATAACTGCTGTATTTAATGCATGGTGTTTCAAGGCAATGCAGATATTTAAAAAGACCTGTATACTATGAAATGGTTGTTTTTCACTCCCCTTGCATGACCCCATGGCTCAAAAGTGGGCAAAAATTGCATTTTTGCAGGCTCCCAGGCCAACCCCAGAGGAAAAAAGAAAGAAAAGTAATGTTTTAAATAAAAAAATTGAGATTCTCCTCTCTAGGAGTGGCAGTTTTTGTTTGAGGTTGGTGACAGAAGGCTATGCCAACAAATATGGAAAACAACAAAATGGCTCTCAGTCTGGAAACTGTGGGCAGAATATGGTTTTTAGTTGGCAAATGACACCATAGTACTGGCAGAAAAAGGCAATAATTTGAAATGACTGCTGAGGAAAATTAAAGAAGAAAGTGAAAGAGTAAGATTACAGATGAATATCAAAAAGACAAAAGTAACATCTACAAAAAAACTTTATGCTGACAATAAAGAAATATAATAGCTAAGGATTTTCAATACCTTGGCTGAATCATTGATCCAAATGCAGACTGCAGCCAAGAAATCAGAAGAAAATGGTGAGATAGAAGGGTAACTAGAGATCAAAGCTGAGATCATCCATGCTATGGTGTTCCTGATTACAATGTATAGATGTGAAAGATAGAAAATGAAGAAAGCTGGGAAGAAAAACTGGATTCATTTGAAATGAGGTACTGGATAAGAGCATTATAGAAACTATGGACCACCAGAAAGGCAAAAGAAAGTACATTCTAGATCCAATCAAGCTTCTCCACTCACAAGAAGCTAAAATGACATAAACCAAGACTATTGTATTTTGGACATACCATGTGAAGACAAGTGTAACTGGAAAAGACAAGAATGGTAGCAAAAAGTGGAAGCCAAGAGGAAAACATCTAACTTAAGATGGGCTCACTTACTAAAGAAAGCCATAAGCTTTAGTTTGCATGACTTGAGCAGTGCTGTTAATGGCAGGACCCATTGGAAAGTCATTAATTCATACAATTGCTATAAATCAGTAGGGACTTAGCAGCATGTAACCAAAAAAGGACAAGCCTTCACTACATTATGGTTTCTTGAAATAAGTCATTATTATTTTTTCCTGGTATACTATAGTTTCAATGAACCATAGTTCTGAGTCTGGACATTACAATAAATTACTATTAGATGAAACAAGGAAGTAGATCCTGATAATATCCCTTTCTGATATCAATCACCTGCTATACCAGATTATTGAAGGGTCTTGGGCAGGAGTACTCCTGTTCAAATGTTTGTGAACAGAGAAAACATAACTTTGCTTCCAGTCTGCCAAAGGTGGACATGGGATACCTTTATGGTATTACTGAATTGCTTGTTTAGCTTATAAGTAGACTATGGACTAAACAGAGAGAGCATGCCACCCTGTCACTGTAGTATGAGGCACCCATAGCTCTTTCTCCTTCTAGGCCACTTTATCATTTCCCTACATTTCTAGCACATGCATATTTGTGCAAGCACACATATGCAAAAATGGAAAAGGAAAAGGTTTCCAAGTGGGCGGGCTGGAAAGCATAGGTAGGCCAAGCAGTGACCATAATGTCAGATGACCTTGAGGGCTTCTTGGAATTAGGCCCATGGGTTTCTCTTTCCGGCTCTAGACACCATCATCTGCAATATGTCAGATGTACTCATTAGAAGTGAAGAAGCTGGGCCTCCTACCAAAAAGATAAAGCAATACGAAAGGGACAAAATGTTTTTGAAAGCTGAAGATTTGTTCATGTCTTCATATACAACTTCCTTTAACAATTATTTGTTTTACTGACTTTTATGGATTTCCTTCTTTCGGTGCTTCAACAAGGCCCAGGGCAGCTTCTGGTGACCACTTTGTAGATTTATAGCAAAGATAGAGAGGCCCACCAGAACAGCATATTATTTGTCATGTTTCATTATGAATACAAAATGAAATGCCTTGTTTCCTTCAGTACTTTTGTTTGTTTTCAGCTTTTACTGTTTCAAAGTAATATTCTGTTTACTCTGAGTTTGACTTATGTCTGAATGGTCTTGTTCTGTATCCTGCTGGCTAGCTTGGAATTGGTTCTATTATTTTAGAATGATTTGTTTGTAATGCCTAAAACAGATTTGTAACATACATACTTGAGTGTGTATCTTTATGTTCTTGGCAAGCAGATCTCCGAAACACACTTGAATTCCCGGCACAAGTAAATCCAAATTACTCCAGTAGACAGTGTCCCGCCTTCATTGACATCATTTCTCCTTCTAAAACATTTTAAGAGATGTTAGTAATGGAGAGGATTTTTTAAACCACCAGGTGGCAAGCTTGGATCATAGAATTATTCATATGTTAGTTCCCAATCCCTCTTCATTTTTAATGACAACATTATGTATTTGCTTCTTCACAACATAATCCAGTGTCTCAAGCTGTACTGGACTTTGGCTAAGTATAAATTAGGGACTGGTTAAAAAATTGAGGAGAGCTTCACATTTTAATGTAGGATTATCCAATTCTGTTTCAATGTGCCTTGAATTGAAACAGATCTTAATGCAATTTGCTGTCCAAAATCTATACTTTTCCTAGCTGGTGGTGTCATTCCCAAGACAAGATAAGACAAGACAATTTTTTTTTAAAAAAATGTAGACATTTGAGAAAGGTACAGGAAAAAAATGGTACATTTGAAGTATCCATGCTAACATTCCTTAATAGGGGAAAAACACATCAATGTGGGGGGAAAAAACGCACAAAATGTGTGAATTTTGAGAAATATGCATAGAAATATGACATCCATCCAGGAAAAGAAAGGTACAGTGTTTAGTTTCGGGACCAGATAAATGAGAACCTTGTTGAGATGAATCTGAACAGATTTGCACATTTCAAGATAGATACAAAATGTTGTTATCATTTCTCATGTTTGTAATCTCAGTGCCCCAAACAAAAAATGGATTATCCTTTAGTCTTGTAAGCTAGTTAGACCTGTTTGCCTTAAATTCGAATGGAACCTAGGCTGATGTGGAAGTTAGTTGCTGTTGTTCTGGGCCTTTTTAAGTGTGCAATTGGAAACAAAATGTGCAGCTGGAAAAAAAATGTGCAGTTCAAAACTGATAGACGGGTAGCTGAGGAAAACAGAAAAAAAAAATTAGACCGCTTATGCATATCTGCTTGTTAAGTAGTTAAATAATCATGTGAACAAAATTCAAATAAGCACTGGAAATGCTTAGAAATACAGCATACAGTTTAGTATCTATAACCCTTCAGCTCTTCAGTGTCTGTAACCCTTCAGATTTGAAAAAATCTGCTTTTAAGAAACTGTGTTGTCGCTGGTAATCATGTGTAGAGATGGGGACGAATATAAAAACGGATCGGCTTTTTCGACGAAAATAGCCAATTCATTAAATATTTGTCCCTTCATATTTGTGGGTTCCAGAGACCCCCACGA
Source organism: Intellagama lesueurii (assembly GCA_037013535.1). Taxonomy (NCBI): domain Eukaryota; kingdom Metazoa; phylum Chordata; class Lepidosauria; order Squamata; family Agamidae; genus Intellagama; species Intellagama lesueurii. The sequence goes on along the minus strand of JBAJHW010000003.1, from coordinate 61,248,724 downwards.
ATACGAAGGGATGAATATTTACCCGTTTTTATTCCTCCTTCGTATTAAACAAAACAAAACAAAACAAACACCATTCTGCCTACCGGCCATCGATGAACTGATCGGCGGGGGATAAGCAGCCATTACCACCCACAGCCACCCAACCCCACAGCCTACCCTCCCACCCCCTTCCTCTCCCTACCTTAGCCCTCCCCCACCCCACCGACACCCCCTTCCTATTAAAAAAACAAAACAAAAAAACACCAATCTGGCAGATAGGCAGCCATCCCCCTCCCACAGCCAGCCACCCCAACAGCCTACCCCCACACCCCCTTCCTTTCCCTACCTTAGCTCCCACCCCACCCTCACCGACACTCCCTTACCTTAATTGCTGCTGCTGAGGTCTCCTTCTGGCCTCCCAGCCACGCCTGTAAAAAGGGATACTGGCTGCCCTTTGCAAAGATGGCGGCTGCGGCTTCATTTAGGGTAGGGAAGCTGCAGCTGCCATCTTTGCAAAGGGCAGCCTGGATTCCCTTAGCCTGCCTTGGTTTTTCTGTGCCAGCAAAAAGGGCCTCATTCTGTCCTTTGAATAGAGCTCCACCAGCTGCAGCAGCTTCAAATGGGCTGTGGAGTCCCTATGATCTGGCCTATGTCCGTCTTGACCTCTATGGCTGTTGAGCCTCTGGTTGTTTGGTGAGAAGACAATGAGATGGCACTTATCAGCATTTTTCTTGGATGTGGCTGAGAGGAGATTAAATGGACCTATGATTCCTGTCATCATGAAGGCCTTGAAACAAGGCTGAGCAACTTTCAAATATCTAGGGGCTGTACCTGGCCATCAATGGAGCTTGAAGGAACCCACCCACTCCTATGCTTCCCACCCCAAAAATATTTTTTAACTGAAAATATATCCTGTTGTGTTATCTCCTGCCCATAGGGAGTAGGTTCATCATTTTGGCACTGCTTTTAAGTTGTTCTGAATACCTTCCAGTTTATTGGGAGGGGGAAGAAGTCCCTTGCTTAAACCAACTCAGAGAAACATGATAAAATTGATAACCTCACCTCCAGAGGATATGAGGGGACTTTCCAATCAATTTAAAAATTTGGAGAGGAGATTTTAGGGCTGTTGGGGCAAGGGTGTTGGAAAGTTTCCTTGGGACCCCAGGTGGCCACATGGGGCCTGTAGGGTGCACTTTGGCCACCCATCCTTTTAAATGACTACTTGTATCTATTGAGAAAAATGGCTTTAAAAGTATCTCCCTTCTTGAAGAAGAATTAAGTTTACCAGCACTATGACAAATTTTCTGCCCTCAAAATCTCTGAGACTCACAGTCACTGAAACTGTGAGTCAGAAGACAAAATGTATGATGATTCAAAACACTTCCACCACACTTTAGAACATATGTCCATCAGCCTTGATTTAATTTAACACATTTCCTTCATGGATTTTTTCATTAATTTCAACACATTTCTATTCATAGCATCAAGATCTAGGAACTTTATACCATATTCACTAAAACAAAAGACAGGTTGACAGTAAGAGCTGCTCCCTCCAATAAATTTGGTCTAAGGAAATTGGTTAAAACCAATTTATGCTTTGCAGTTAGTTTATTTTCCCTTTATGTACCAGTAAAAAGAGAGCTAGTAAATGCCTAGAAGGTCTCAGAATTATTTTTATTGCTTAGTAGAGATTTGAATCTTGGTCTTACCAGTCCTTGATGGATGCTATAGCCAGTAGACCACACTGGCTTGAGGCAATAATTTTATACCAGTGAAAAGTACTTTATCATTTAGTTATACAATCCACATTTTATCCATATTACATAAAGACCTAGCATACAGAGGCTTTGGGTTTTTACTGTGGACTCATATTTTAGTTGTTGCTTTAATACGTTTGTTCAACATGCTGGAATTTTGTTAGTGATTGGTGGCATACAATCAATCAAACTTTAGTTTCAGATAATAGTCAGTTATGTGCCATCCATTTGGAATGGACTTATAGGGTTTTCAAGGTAAGTGAGATATTTAAGGAATGGTTTTACCAGTTCCACACTATCAGTGGGTTTCCATGGCCAAGTGAGAATTCAAACCCTGGTTCTCCAAAGTCCTAATCCATCACTCAATCAACTACACCACACTAGGTGCCCACTTCAGGGTGTAATATTCTTTATTAAGCCAACTCCAAGGACTAAATATCTGCTATTCCTCCATCTCTTTGGGGGGGGGGAGCCCCTTGAAGAGTTCTGGAGAACTTGTTTGTGCAGTGTTTGTGAACTTTCATTTTAGCCAAACAAACAACATTACTTTAATATGGGTTTCTTTTTTTCCAGAATACTCATTCTTCATGTGTGGAGCTTTTGTGATGTGACTTATTATCGTACAAGGAGATGTCAGAAGAAGACACCTAGTAACCTCAAATGTTCCTTTAGGAAAACAGAAACCTAAAAAGGCTCAGGAGACATCTGAAATTTGAGCATGCTCTGTGGGCTCAATGATTATAGATTGTTGAGGAGTGGAATTGAAAATGTGGGGGAACAGAATTAATACCCTGAAAAAGGGCTCATCTGACTGACTGGGACCATGGAAAGGAACTCTTGATTGTGCAACATTTTATTGTAGATCAGATCACATTTGCCTGGTCTAGAGGATAATATAAGAAAGTGCTCATTGCCAACTTTGCCAATTTTCTTTTGTCTGTTAGCAGATGAGAATATTAGTTATGGAAAAGGCAGATCCAAGCATTCAACCCAAAAAATGCTTTGGAGAAAACAGTTTCCCAAAACTGTTCCGCTTTTGTCTAATTGCCCTATGAACACTCCTTTGTTTCTCACCCAAGCAAGGTGAAATGACCAGTGAGTCACTAAACCATTTTGCTCTGAATCTCTGTCAGCCTTCAGGCCATTCTGAATCAGGTTTCCATTTAACTTGTGCAGACTAGTATGTATAGCAGTTAACATTCCACCTGCATCTGAATCAAATCCTCCCTTCCACATTTTTAACTGTAACTCTTTCCAACAATGATGTCACCACTTTTGAGCATTCCTATTTAATCAAAGAACCTTTTCAAAATTTTCATAAAGAAACAATACAAGAAATGCATCAAATATCACTCATGGAAAATTGATAATGAAGTAAAATATTTGCAAAACTAAGAAAAGAGTCGAAATAGATATTATTTTAAAAAATCATAATTATTCTTCCAAACCAAGAAAGAAGTGTGGAGAAAGGCCTGGAATGGAAGGTTCAAATTACTATGTACTGTAGCTAATAAACAGAGGGATACCAAGTGTGTGCTAAGTATTATCTTATTTTCAAAGGCTTTTGCAGTTTGCTTCTGATGCATGTGCTTTTCGGATAGGGCATGCTTGTAGATGCTAACCATTCATTATGACAGCCATAGTGCAAAAGCAGTTTTTTTTCTCATTAACCAGCGATTTCCCAGCCTTTCTGCAAGACATTTTATGACAGCATCATTCATCTATTTCTAGATTTCTTTCACTCTATCTAGATTTCTAACAGATCAGGCTTTTCAGGAGAGGTACCATAAAACTGTTCTGGATCAGTACTCTTAGCAAAATGATATAGAACTTACATTCTGGAAGTCTTTAGAAGCCCTATTTAAATTTGTATGGGTGTGAGGCATGTGCCAGAAGGTGATCAGCCTCCAAAGGTTATAATCCCTTTATCTAAAGCAGAACAGATTTAATAAAATGGGATTAATTCCATCAAGTATTGCACAAAGTTGAGACTTCTCCCCCACCTCTGTTATTGACTGGGTTCATTCTCTTCTTCATTACCCTCCCAATATGACTTCTGTAGCAATGTTTCTGTATCTTCCATAAGTTGTGTTTGTCAGACAACCTTAGGCACCTCTTAGTTGGCCTTCTAGCTGTCTTTCCCTTGCACAACCTTTCTCAGTCAAGCCAGTTGCCTGCTATTCGTAGCATTAGGCACAGTGATGCAGGTGCCTTAGGTAGTAGTAGAATTGTCAGGTCAGTAGTAATCCATTCCCTGACATTTCATGTCCCAAACTTGATCCTGGGGAACAACTCTTGTGATGTCACAAGAATAGCCCCATGTGTTGCTAGAGAAGCTCAGCAGGCAAGTGTGACTGATTCACACTATCAATGTTGCCTCCATGTGATGTATCTCAAATAAGTATAGAACTATAATTACAACAGAAGACATATTGTGTAACGTTGACTTAGGCAGTCAAAGTGATTTAATAGTGCTTCTTGTGTGTGGGTGGGTAGAGGTTTTTTTAAAAATCATGTGATTATTAAGACCACTGTGAAATTGCTACGTATGTATCTGTTACATCTTTCATTTGTCTGCCAGACACATGAACCATAGAAATCACCATGGGAGACCTATTCTTGTAATTGGAATCTCCGAATCAAATTGCATGTTCTTAAGTAGGCAGTATTCTGCAAAATTCCGGATCACCATAGTTTTGTTGTTGCTTTTGTTTTAATCAGATACAAAAGGAGTAGAAACAGATATAAATAATGACTGGTATCCTGTTCAGACATTCTCATGCATGTGATCCATGTCTTATGGAGAACAAATGAAAAATAATAAAAAAGAAGACAAATACATTGTGACACTTTAAGACTAACTGCTATATTTCCATTTCCTGAGACTCATCCATGAAAGCTCACGTTAAAATATAGCAGTTAGTCTTTAAGATGCCACAGCATTTTTGTCTTCTTTATTTTTTATTTTTCTTTTGTTTATGCTTGATATGCTAGCACAGATTGACATGGCTGCCTCTTCTAAAACTACATTTTATGGAAATGGGGCACATTCCTGTTGGCCTCAGCTGTTCTGTTTTATTTTTCTTGGCCCTGCACCCCTGCCATTCATATGCTGGGCAAATGATCTGAACATAGGTTCTGCACATATGTTCTCTCTATCCAGGTGTAGAGAATCCTGATGTTTCGAAGATCTCAATGACAGACAGAACTTGGAAATTTTACTTGTTAGGACTACAGCTCCAAGAAACTCCCACACTAGCTGGAGGATTCTGGAAGCTGTGGTGTGATGATGATGATAACCACTGGAAAACCAGAGGCTTCCAATAACAAGATAATGGAAAGCTCCCCTGAGCCCAGATTTCCAAGCCATGAAACCCCTGATCTGGAACCAGCACTAACAGACTGTAGGGACAGTCTATTCTTCCCCAAGAATTCCACCATTCCAAAACAGGGTGCACTAGGACCAGCAGCATTCCAAGCATGAATTCTTGGAGAGAGGTTAAATGGTAGTCAAAAGTCTTGCCTTTAAGACTTCCCTCTTAGTGGGAAATGGTAGGGCCTGGGAGGGCTAGTTTAGGTTAAAAAGATTTTTTAAAAGGCCTCAGTTCACCTTCATTCTTGTTTGAACAGGTTGCTTATTCAGAGGTGCTAAAATGTTCAACCAGCTCTAATGCCTTGCAGTGAGTAGTGAAGGACAGCAGTTGCCCCCACATATTAGTTATCCTGAGCCACTGTCCATTCCCTTCTTCTAGAGGAAGAACTGTGTAATTGTTCTAGGTCAGTCTCCTGCCTACAAGATAGTAGATTCCATCCTATCATCTGTTTTAAAGTAAGATTGAAGCCCTAATACAACCAGCGTCTGCACATAAGATTCAAGAGTATCTTTTTTTCACCCTAAGGCAGGAGGGCTCAGGCACTTTCTTCAGATAACATCATTTACATGGAAGAGGACATCAAAAGGAGATTCAGGTCTCACAAAGTAACACTTCCAATGAGGGTATTAATCATCGGATGTGCTATGCCTTATGTATAAATATTGTAAGGAATCTTCAGATTAATGAAAGAAAAACAAAATTAACTAAGCCATTGGGAAGCAATGACTCTTTTTTAAAGTCTCCCCCCCCCCGCCAGAATATATTAGTTTCTCCTCAAGGTAATATAAGAACATATGCCATCTATATATTCATTTATCAACCACATAGCAGGTGGCTAACTAAGATGCTGGTACAGAAAGCAAGAAACATGGAATCTGAAAGGATAACTGAAAGAATAATTATTTTAAAAGTGTTCCAATGACTCATTGATTTCTGAGAAAGAAAATATAATTAACATATAGAGGAAGTTCTTTACCATGGATACTCAGAGAGACAGCACACTGCTTTTCCACTCAACATTTCTCTACTGGAAATTCCCATAACTTTCAAAGGAAGGCTGATTTCTCTACATTCACAATCTGAATATGAATCTTGCCTTTTCTCCTGCAATGAAAATACAATTCCGAGGACTTCTGTTCCTCTATGTGCCATGTTCCAAATTAGATCGCCATAAGTGACTCAGATTGAAGCTAAGTCTTTCCCTATTGTTTAAAATAGCATTTTTTAAAAAAAAAAAACCTTGAGGAGATGGAAGGCTTCTATGCCAACCTCACATATTGGCTAGACACTGCCACGTGTATAGTTTTATAGGGGAGGCACCGGGAGGCCTCCTTTTGCTTAAGGGTTCCATGAGGCTGTTTAAGAATTTATTCACTAAATAGCATGTGATGGCAAGAATGGCCATTGCCTGCATTGACCCACAGAAATTCCATAGAAGTTTTTCTCACCATGCAGTGGGTATGCAGGCAACCACAGAATTATGGTTCTTCTCCTACTGTCTTACTCCTTCTGGTGTTCTTTCTAGTATTGTTTACAACAGTTCCTGAACAAAAGCAACAAGTCCTGGGTCCTCAGCTCTTCCGCTAAACATGGTCATAACTATTGGATCTCCTATATGAACTAGGGATGTGAACTATGAAAAAAAAAATTCTTACTTTTCATTTTCATAATTTTTTTGTGCACTGGACCTTTCATTTAACATAAAAGGAAAATCCTCTTTTAGTCTTTCATTTTGGATTTTCCCATTCCAAAGAAGCCTTCAAAACTAATCTAAAAAAGCAGAGGCAAGGCAGTCTATACCAAAAGCAGGGGAAAGCAAATGAGAAAGAAAAAACAAGAGAGGGTAAAAAGCAGTAAAGAACTCAGCCAACACAACAGACGCTCTGGGGCTGAGCAGCATTAGAAAAGAAAAAGAAAAGCAAGGTAGCAGCCAGCTGGCCAGGCACTGGCTGGCTGGCACAGAAACAGACACCCATTTACCAAAGCAACCAAAACAACACAACACCTGGAAAAAACAAAATAGAAATGCCCCAAACTGTGTACAGCAACCACCAATAATAACCCAGTGCAGTGGCACATTGCTGCAGTCACAAAATCCACCTCCACAGACCATAAACTCCCACAAAAGCAAACAGTCCTCCAAAAAACTTACCAAAATATATATCTTTAACAGAATAGGTAATGGTAAAGGTTCCCCTTGACATTTAGTCCAGTCGTGTCCGACTCTAGGGCACGGTGCTCATCCCCGTCTCCAAGCCGTAGAGCCAGCGTTTGTCCGTAGACAGTTTCCGTGGTCACGTGGCCAGCACGACTAGACACGGAACGCTGTTACCTTCCCACCGTGGTGGTACCTATTTATCTACTCGCATTTACATGCTTTCGAATTGCTACGTTGGCAGGAGCTGGGACAAGCGACGGGAGCTCACTCCGTTGCGTGGATTCGATCTTACGACTGCTGGTCTTCTGACCTTACATCACAGAGGCTTCTGCGGTTTAACCCGCAGCGCCACCACGTCCCCTTTAACAGAATAGACACACAGTAAATTAACCAAATAATAATAATCAAACAGGCAAAGCACCCACCACACAAATAATACTCTCAAGGGGGAAAAGCAGAAGGAAAAAAAACACACAAACAGCTCCCTCTTTCAAAAACCAAGAAAAGCAAGCAAGTGAAGGCAAAAAAAATAAATAAAACCAAAGCCTCCACAACCAAATCTACAAGAATATGAGGAGATATTGATGTTTTATCTTCTCTTCTTCGAGTACATCAGTCAGCAGAGAGCAGGCCAGGCACCAGCAAAATAATCAAAAGAAATGGGGGAAAACCCTTCCAAAAATCAAGAAAAAAAGGCAAAAAAAGAGAGAGGATCCAAAATAGAGGCACAGAGGCAGGTAGTCACACAGGCTGTACTATACAAGATGGAGGGTACTAGAAGCTCAGCAGCACAGTACCTATGTCAACAAGGAATAACTGAAACAGAAAAGAACACTTCATCAGATTCCAACCAATCCAGGATTGTTTTACAGATTCTCACTTCCCCCAGACATAGAATCATAAAGTAATTGAGTTGGAGGGGGCGAATAAAGTCATCAAGTCCAACTCCCTGCTCAATGCAGAAATCCAAATCAAAACATTCTGATTGGCTGCTGATAGCATTCCTTAAAACACTATTGGACAAAAAAATCTCAGGGCAATTTGACAGGCAAAAGGTGAAGGAAAGATTATGTGAAAGAGGAAACAGTAAAGAAACATGAAACTTTTTGGTACCTGTCTTTTGTTAACACAAACCATTAATGTTTTAGGGCCTCTCTTTTGGAAATCAATGAAACAACACACATACACAAAAAACAAAAAAGAGAGTCTCTTTCATGTTTTGAATCTTTAAAAAAAAACATGAAAGATCCACTGCTAATATTAACTCATAGCTGTGAATAGAATCTCATGATCATGGTGATCCGAGATCTTGGAAGTGATGCATCACAAGAAAACAGGAAGATCATTGGTTTTTTTGGACTACATTTGCCACAATCTCACAGCTAGATTGCTCTCAAGGTAACATAAGAACATATGCTATCTTTCAGTCTTACCTTAACCATTATGAGGGTCATGAAGTTGGTTAAGTAAGATATAAATGTAGAAAGCAAGAGGGGGGGGGGAGAAAATAGAAGCTGAACACATCCACCAATAGAGTGGTTATTTGTCAAATGGGGGATATAGAAATGTAATAAATAAATAAATAAATAAATAAATAAATAAATAATGAAATTGCATTTTTAAATGGGGTGGATGAAGGCAAATGGACTGAGGTTGAATCTGGACAAGATGGAAATCTTGCGCGTGGGCAGCCCTGGCATCAGAGGGTTGGGAAACTCCCTTTCCTTTGGGGGAGTGACTCTTCCCACAAAGAATGAAGTTCGCAGCTTGGGCATCTGTCTGGACCCAGATCTCACCATGGAAACTCAGGTGACATCTGTGGTCCAGGCAGCCCATTTCCATCTTCGGAGAATTGCCCAGCTGCATCCCTATCTGGACGGGGGGCACTCACAACTTTGATTCATGCACTCATAATCTCAAGAATAGACTACTGCAGTGCTCTCTACGTAGGGCTACCCTTGAGGTTGATGCGGAGACTACAACTGGTTCAGAATTCAGTGGCCAGATTAATAACTGGGGTGAAGAAATTTCAGCACATCTCCTCCATTCTGGCCACCCTTCACTGGTTACCAGTTCGTTTCCGCATCGACTTCAAGGTTATGATGATAACATTCAAAGCCCTAAATGGTTTAGGACCTCGGTACCTATCAGAATGCCTGCTCCCAGCCAGATCTGTCCGTAATACCCGTTCTTCACAGGCAGGGCAGTTGAGGGCCTTGACCCCGAAGGAGACCCGGAGGGAAAGAACAAGAAGCTGGGCCTTCTCGGCGGTCACCCCCCGCCTGTGGAACAATCTGTCAATGGAGATATGCCTGGCACCCTCGTTGGACGGGTTTGAACGAGCATTGAAAACTTGGCTCTACCGTCAGGCTTTCCCTGAGCATTAAGTTGCTGATATCTCTGCTTCCCTTTTATCAACTTTTTTGCAATCCTTTCATCATCCTTTCTACCATCTTTACAAACATCTGTTTTAATTTATCCTACTAGTTATTGTATCTGTTGAATTTTTGTATTATTTTATTCTTATTGTCTTTTAATATTGTGTTGTTTGTTTTGTTATTGTTAGCCGCCCAGAGTGGCCTGGCTGCCAGATGGTGCGGGGTATAAATCTAATAAACAAATAAATATAAATAAATAAATAAATACTATTTCCTTTTAAAGTTTTCAGATTACTCAGTTTCTGAGAATAAAATGTAATTAATGCATAGAATAAGGTGTTTTCCATAAACACCCAGGAAGACTGGACATGCTCCTTACATTCAATGTTTCAAAGAGTACATAGATACCATCTACGGTTTTCCTTCTATGTTTACAAGGGATGACATTATCTATAATGTGCTATTTTTGGGTGGGCAATAAGGTCATAATGTCATTCATTATTTTTACAAAAGAATGTTAACAGCCTGTAACATTACTATCTTCCTGGTATAACACTATTTACTCCGTTTAAGAATGGGTTAGGAAGAAGAAAACAACATTAGGGACAAATCACTTCAGTCCATGAGTCTAACACCTAGAAGTACAGTTTGCTTTTATTTTACAGTGAAACATCATGCCAGTGTTTGCATTGTTTGATGTTTTGTGAAAGTGGCAGGGGAAACTGTAAAAATGGATGTTTCTACAGACAAGGAGCACATGGTTTTCTAGTTTAGCAAGATGGATTATGACATCTTAGGGAAAATGGGTCATAAATCTCTGGAAGATTGTTTTCCCCGATATGTATACCCAATATCCTGTGTCATAATGATTAAGGTTTCTTACTCAATACTTTGTTTTTGCCTTTCTGACAGTCACTTGTAACCTCATTGCAAAACCAACCACTGGTGTCAATGTGGCTTTTACTGTGTGGATTAAGTGTTCCTTGGTCCATATACTGGCAGTTGTTGCTACTGCCGTCTTCTTATCCCCAGGATTAGAGTTTGGAAAAGTTACTTTTTTGCTATCTTCATGTACGAAAACTTGGAAAAGTTATTGTGGAAAAAAGGAAATCCAAAATGTTTTCCCCAAACATTTTTTCCATGATAAAACATTGACATTGATCCTGTGGTTGTTTCCACAGGGGGTGATGGGGTATGGGTATATACAATGGGGTATATTGGAGGCTGCAACAGTTTTACTCTTCTGCACCCACCCACCGCAACCCCTATGTGCTTTATGTTCCAGAAGAAGATTCCTTACCATGTCAGTAAAACATGTGTCCTTTTCAGAAAACACTGTTTACATAATCTGTGAATGTATAAACAGAACATTATCACACTGGCCAGCTGGGCCCTTGACATTAGTGCAGCTTTAACTAGTCATACCTCTGCAATATTCACAATTAGTTGAATGCATGCAGTTGAATATGCAGTCATGCAATGGGGAAGTTTGCTGCTTATAATAGAATAATATTCTGATGTGATGGGAGAATAAACAGAGACAGCTAGGCAAACTCTGCAATGTAGATTTCAATGATGGTCCCTCCCTCCCACATATGCTATCAGAAGGGCCTCTGAGGAACCATCTTGCTTTAGGGGATGGGGGAAATAAAACAGTTTCCATCCTTCATGGCAACCCCTTCCTCTAAGATAGGTGCATGTATGAAGAACAATTTTTCCTTGAGGTTATGGGTGAAGGGGCAGACCAGTATGGATGGCTGCTACTATCTGACTCCCTCTGATGCCCTTTCTCTTCCCAAGTGCCACTAGAAAAACTTCTGAGGAGCATTTAGCTCTGAAGTGATTGAAGAAGAAGCAAATCATACTGGAACTCATGAACAGAAAGTGAAAGGAGAAGAGAAACAACAAAGAAGAACAAAGAAAAGAGGAATAGGCTAGTGAAAAGCATTCTATCTCGGAAGGACTATAGTACAATGAGATCCAGAACATTCTTATCCATCTATATAACCAAATCAACCATCACGATTGTAATTTTTATCTCCTGCCTACCAATCTTTTTCTTCCAATAAGACTGGCTCATGCAGCAGGATAGGGGATCACCCAGAAATTTGAAAGAGGAGGCACCCCTCTTTGCTCTGGTAATGAGCTGCCTATGTATTTTGTGTTTCAGTTTGAAAGCCCGAGGAAAGCAGTAATATAAATACTTATTTCTATAAGCTGCTCTTACATCATTTTTTGGGTTGAAGAGTAGGATAAACATTCTTTTAATAATTTGCAACAAAGAGTCTTCTGGCACCTTCACGACTTAGTTTTAATAGGCATATGCTTTTGTCAACTTTAATTTACTTTTTTGTGCATCTGAGGAAGTGGGCTAAAGTCCACAATGTCTTATTCCTAACAAATCTTCTTGGCCTTTAAGATACCACAGACGTCTTTGTTATTTTTACAGCAACAGACTGAATGGCTCCTCTCTACCGGAAACTTTTCTGGTAAATAAACAAAAGAGTAAACATTCAGAGCCTTATTTTGAACTGGGGATGGCTCAGAAAATTTCCCGGGATATTTGTTGGACAATTTCCTGGTGGTAATTCACTGGGTCCTGAGGGTGGCTCCTGATTTAGGGCAGGGGGGACTTCTACTCCCCCCCCAATTTTCAGCAGAGGTGCCCCTCCCATCCTAATCCATAGCCATAGTTGGAGGCATAAAAATCCATAGCCATAGTTGGAGGCATAAAAAAATCCATAGTTGGAGGCATAAAACTACTGTGTCATTTTAAACAGAAAGAGGGAGTTCATACAATGGAATGCTTTCCACAAAATAGAGGAGAATTCATACATATAGAAAGCTAGAATGCTGAGTCTTTTCAAAATACTGAGACATGGTTAATTTGAAAGCAGGAGTAGGCAAAGTTCTACCCACCCCTGTGGCTGTCTCCCATGAAGAAGGACAGTCCGAAGAGAAGACAGTCTGCTACATGTGAAGAATTTGCATGCATGGGAACCTGATTTTTCTGGATTCCCAAGTGTATGGAGACTCTGCCTGTAGCAGAAACTTTATTCGTGACATACTACCTTACCTTATGGAGAGAGTAACAGGCAAGGGGTGGTGCTCATTGCCTTGCTTGCAGATTAACTATTTTCAAAATGCCTGATGAGGGCTACAGCTTCCCTATCCTCTAGTCTGTCTAGGTGTGGGTCAATTTTTGGAGTCTTTAGAAAGTATAGTTAGCCATCTGTGAGGCATCACTTACATGATGACAGTCTACCAACTTAAAGCTGAGTTTCACTGCAACTTTAGGAGAGTGAAACCTTTCACCAATATAGTTATGAGAATCTGATTGGAGAGAGATGTGGTGTAATCCAATAGCTACTTATGGGAATATAGATTTGTGCTTGACACCCAATCGGTGCCTTGCCAGCATGTCAGCTGACTTGCAATACTGCCTGGCCCTTATGTAATGATTGGAACTGCTTGCACAGGGAGATATGGTAGGCCCTCTCCCTTTTGCATTGAGAACTCCTTACACAATGCGTACTACACACAAACTTTTCAGTTATGCTTTGGATTTAGCCAAGTATGTTGCAATTAATTAATTTTTTCCCCTGTGCAATACTTCTGCAAGTTTTAATACAATGAGACATGGAGAAGAAAACAGGGAATTGGTGGATGGCATGACTGTTGCCAGTTTAATTATATTTCCCAAGAGTTAATAACAGATGACTACCAAACTTAGACATCCTGTACTAGCTCATTTATGTGTGTTCGGAAAAAGAACAATTGTAAGAAAATGTCCTATTCTTAGTTATGGGCATTTTCATTTGGTAACTAATTAGAAGATGACTCACGTTGGAAAGGAGGAAGGTGAGATTTTTCCAGGTATTAACATGGAAAAGATAGGGATAAAGAGTGAGTTTCTGTAAGGTGTAACTGTTTCACATTTCAGTTTCTTTGGACTCCATGTGAAAGTACAATACTGCTAGGAAATCTGTCTGAAGCAAAAGAATTAAACTATTTTTATTAGGAAAACCCTTCTTAATTGATATGAGCTGCCATAAATTTGGCTTCATTGGAGCAAAGTTACATCTGAAGTATAATAGGGCGATGTACTATTATGAAGAAAGAGGAGAGAGAGAGCTTATGATTGTTATAATTGTTTTGTTCTTCTTGTTTCCAGGGTTCCCTTTTCATTCAATGTACAACAGGAATAGCTTAACTTGGCACTATCATAGAGTGAAACAAAAGTGCTTTTCCAAGAAATAATATTATGAGATTGGGTATACAAGAATGGTGACAGAATTTGCTTCTGGTAACTGGGCTCCTGCAGATCAAAGGGGAGAGAAGAATGACACCCATGGGATAGCTGCAGAAGCCCAACCATCTCCTGGATGTATCCCAGGCAAGCAAAATTCCATGGATGGATTCTAACAACAGGAAGATACGTGTCTTACTTGGCTGCCATGCTGGAAATATGTGGGCCAATTAAGACATAAACAAAATCTGGAGTAGTTGACAACTCTCTGAGTAACTGTCCACATTTCTGAAAGGAATCTATACTAGCACCTCAGAACTAAGTGGAACCAATTTTTTTAAAGAAAAAAATATGCTTCTAAATGGCAAACATATATTACCCACACACACTGTAATGGCTATTCCAGGGACTTGGGTTTTATTCCTTTATCATTCTCTGAATTTGTAAAATACTATTCTAAGTATTGTATTTCCTGCTCCTACATGCACTTAGTTGAAATCTTTCCTCAGGATATCTAATTCTGTTCTAAGGTTTGATGTCTTAAGTTACAGTAATATAGTTGAACATTAGGTTTTTAACTGAGTTCAGTTTGTAGAAAGTGAGGAAGTTAATAGTTCCTTAGCTGGAAAGTCTCAATGAAAACTAGAAATCTTGGGCTTCCTCCCACATTTCGTTTCACTCACTATGGGACTGAAATATGTGGCCCAACTTTTCCTAGCATTTCATGGGGAAAAAATGCACCCAGAAGACTGAACCAAACCTGGGCTTTGTGGTTTGGTAGGGTGTTCAGAATTTTCTGCTAGAGTGCTATCCCACTGCCCTGAACTGCACCACAACAGCTCTCTCCTGCCCTCTTTCACTCACACACGCACACACACACACACACACACACACACACACACTCATTAGCAACACACATTCCACTTCTCTGACAGAAGTATATGCAACTGAACACACAATTGATTGTGCCACTAGTTGTGCACCTGTACCTGCTGAACTGCTTGATGGCTATGACTTCTGCTTCGGTGTGAAATTTACAACCACTTGCATAGCCTTGCAGAGCCACCCATGCATAGCTACCCAACAGGGTTTTGGCCATAGATACAGATCTATGCACACTCATGTAGTCACATGCATAAAATATGTGGAACGCCACACATGATGGTTACCATCAGAAGAAGAAAACTCTGCAGACTCCTATTTTAAATAGAGAAACGATGGTAAAGATAGAAGAATATGGTTGTTTACAGAAACAAGTACATATTGTTTCCATCTTTACCCCAGCTTCCACTTTCCTCTTGCTCCTCCTTTGTTCGTTTGGCCATGTGGAATTTTAGATTGCAGACTTCACAGGACAGTTCCAAGCCCCCCAAATTAGTTCAAAGGACAAACATGATGCTAGCTAAAAAACAAATAAGTATTTTAATAATTTTGCTTTGAAGTATGACTAGACAATGCTGAAAATATATCTTAATGGACTAAGATATGCCAAAACTTGCAAAATTATTTTAAAAAGTAAATACAGTAATAGTTCCAAGGTTCCTAAAGAACTTTATTACCTTTACAGAGTTTTTTTCTTCTTAAATCACTGTTTGCTTTCCCATTTGTGAATAATCACTAAAATAGCTACTTTTCAGTTATTGGTCAGAAAAGAATTGAAAAATTTCATCACTAATATGAATTTCAGCTGCGAATTGCCATGAATTAGAAAGTCAGTGTAAGCATTTGCCGCCAAATGCTGAGTCATGCAACTGGTGTGCAGCAGCAAATGCTTATGCTGATTTAACTTTCGGCAGTTTGGCTCAGATTTATGTTAATTGAATTATGCCTAAGGGCACAACTAACAGTATTCTGGCCATTTATTTTTAAAAATGTGAATGCCACCTGTGGGTGGGTTCAAATTTGGGAAAACCCCATTCTCCTTTTTGTTCCCCAAAAAGTGAAGATAGTCCTTTTTCACAAACGCTTCTTTTGTTTTCAAACAATGGAGTACTATGAATAACCACTGTGAATTGTTTTTGAATGGACCAACGGGTCCCTCTTACATTTAACATAACTGTTCCTTAATTCAGATGGCACAAAAGAGCTCACCATTGGGGGTTCACTCCAAACCATTGTGATCTGTGGGCTTTCTCGTGGGCCTCCTCAAACTGGGGCACAGGGTACTGCAACAGGGGTGCTGAGCCCACTCTCCCTCTGTGGGCATTTCTGGCTGAGGCATCACCATTGGCCTGGCCCCCTTCTTCCACCAATCTTCCTTCTTGGGATAGGCAGTCACCATCCAGCTCCTTTTTTACCTACTAAATTCTCCTCAGCCCCTGTCACCCGATATCCCTCTACTATTGGCTCTTCCCCTTTCTCGCCTCCCTCTCACTCCTCTTTCCCACTCTTTTTCTCCTCTATTCTCAATTGGGCCACTGTTGGTATCAGCGTATATGCTGTCTCGTATCCCTCTGTTGTGGGTGCTTGAGGGGACGGCTCACGCTCCTCTCTGCTGCTGGGAAGTGGTTCCTTCTCACACTACCTGATGGCTGGTGGTGCAAAACCCATTGTCCTCCAGTCCCTCTTATACTTGCCTTACCAACTATAACAGACCATGAGGCAGTAGCAGGAAGCCCAGCACTGATCATAAACATGGGACCTACCAAACAAAGTGTTTGACTCCACCAATTAGTGAGGCTATATCTTGGTATCTATGTCCTTGATTACACAGGCAAAAGAAACCTATTTTAAATCACATTTACCTTCAAACAAATGGATATTTAAAAGAGTGTCTCCATTTTGCAAAAGTAAGCCCAGATTACTTGGTGTGTTTTATAGGTGAAACACAAGATAAAATTCTGTTCTGTTAGGGGGTTGGTTGTTTAAAATAGTACTGATGTGAAACTCAATTTATTTTATTCATTTCGGCATATGTACACCCCTGTCACTGCAAATTGCACCTTGGAATAACCAGCAGAGGCAGCAGTGAGGAAGGAGGGAGGGAAGGTGTGCTTGCAAAATTGTTCGTGAAAAGCTTGGCTGTTTCTGTCTCTTTAAGAATGACTTAAGAGGCAAGGATTTATTACTGACCTGACTCTATGCTTTTTTGGGGGGAGCAGGGGAAAGAGACCCCAAAACACAACCCCACACAGGGACTACTGGTGCTGGCTGTCTCCCAGATGGAAGCACAAACAGCATTTCCAATAGTCATGTGATTTTAAATTGAATCAATTTAGAATGGAGCTTATTGTGGGGCAAATGTAAATGTAGATAAGACCTCTAACAGTGTGGAAAAAAACCCTTAATACAACAAAAGGAGTCTGGAAGTTGAGTCATGGCAACTGGACTTCTTTCTTATTGGGCTGAAACATTTTGCTACTCATCCAAGTAGCTTCTTCAGTCTGAGGAGAGTTGGTAGGGGACCAAGTCTCCTCAGAGTATATTCTGATTTAGTCTCCACATTGGTTTCACTTCCCCCTGGTCTGAATAGACTCATTAGATGGATGAAGGACTGAGGGTGAGTGAAAATCCTTAGGACTGCAGAAGTGGGATTTTCATTCACCCCCAGTCCTTTGTCCATCAGGGGTCTCCTACCAACTCTCCTCAGACTGAAGCTACTTGGATGAGTAGTGAA
This sequence comes from Intellagama lesueurii, assembly GCA_037013535.1. Classification (NCBI taxonomy): domain Eukaryota; kingdom Metazoa; phylum Chordata; class Lepidosauria; order Squamata; family Agamidae; genus Intellagama; species Intellagama lesueurii. Next base: position 61,231,213 of record JBAJHW010000003.1, on the reverse strand, counting down.
ACGTTTCAGCCCATTAAGAAAGAAGTCCAGTTGCCATGACTCAACTTCCAGATAACCTCACCTGGATGACTGAGAATCTCCACAGATATACCACAAAAGGAGGAAAATTACCACTTGCTAAATCCTGAATCATAGGCTAAATTCCTGTTACACAGCTCCACCTGTGCAACAGGAATGGCACCAGCAGCAGCCTACTTCATGTATTGCTTATGTGAAAGAGGGGTGGAGGCATGGGAATATTTATATGTTTAGTAGTACAATAACATTCTGAATCTAATTTTCTAATCCTGGGGCTAATCTTGCCTAATTTTTCCACAAAAATCCCAGTGATGGTATGTTTACAATATCAAGGATGCAATATGAGTAAGTATGAAGACAGGGGAAAACCTGAGGGAAATGCCTGTGAAACTTCATGGGCAGTCCTCTCTTCTGAAAAGAGACAGTGGATGCATAGTATTCTAGAAAGTTAGATCATAGTGAAAGTATTTATGGAAAGTACTGATGTCTGTTAAGACAGACAAATGTGGGATATGACTCATTTCAGTTTTACAGACTCCCTGATTAAGGAAACTTGGAACCAAATCCCATTGATTTCAGCAGAAGTGTTTCTCAACCAATACTCTGAAACTAAATTTCATTATGTGGCCAATCAATATGTGTGTGGGCTAGTGCTCAAGGTGATAGAGTTTACTGCCAGCCTGATGTTGTTGCTACTTGAGTAGCTGAACTACAGAGAAAATCATGACTGCCACTGCAATTCAGGCATATCATTCTTTATTATTCTAGTCTTCTGTTGAATGCACTACATCATTGAGGAAGCTGTTTAGTTTTTTAAAAAAAGAGTAATTGAAACTAGGATGAGTAATAATGACGAGCCTATAAATAGGTGCCTGTCAATGCAAAGAGGAACACTTCCACTTTATTGGCACCATTCAAGCCCAAGTCAGACCATCTTCCATCACATTGTTCCCCCTCTCAAAAAAAAGATAAAGGAATTAAGCAAATGAGCTAACTGGGAGTTCTATCAAGATCTACCAAGAAGCAAGTTTTATTAATATTCAATAACGATAGGGTTTCAGGCTAAAATAAAAGTAACTTAAAAGAGCTTAAGTTCAGAAGTATCTATCACACATGAAATTTTATATATGAAGACTTTATCAGCACTTTTCTAACAGGATTAATACAACCATATACCAGTTTCTTGGTGGAATATAATTTTCCATACACATCTTTAGCTTTAAGAAAATGTGCTCTCAAGTAAAACAATTGTTCACTCGAAGATTGGTCTTATCTTGAAGATATAAAATACGTAAGACTTAACATGAAAAAGGAAAAAAATACTTTAATAGGAAGGACAGGCAACAATTATCATAAAGGCCTGTGGCACTTAAAAAAAACATGGCTGTACCACTTTTATACAGTTTTAATTCTAATGGTTAAAGAGAAATCTCACTGAGCAGTGCAGATACACCTTGAGAAATTTATTATGGTAGTGTGTTTGGGCCAGTAGGCTACTTGGCTTCTGCTGAGTTGAAAGTCCTGCTGGGGTGTAGGATTGCATTCTTTGTACAAATGCTGCTGTTATACATGTGATGAGTTATATGAAGAAAATAAGTCCTCTGCTTGCATAACAGCAAGACCTGTTGTGAGATCCTGCATTACCCTGCTGGAGGGCTTTCCACTGAGTGGAAAATCAACAGCATATGGGCCTTTCTTTTTAAGATGCCACAGAACTGTGTTGTTCTTTTTGCAGCAGACTGCTAACACAACTACTCCTCTGGAAAAAGAAATATATTGCTCATGAAAAGTTATCCGTGTCAAGACACCTCAAAACCAACAGTCATCAAGTGTGAAGTGGTCTAGGTGTCAAACCACAGTGGGGAAAAGCAAAGGAACGATGGTATCCATGCTGATGCCCAGTCCCTGGGAGACCTAGGTTGGCCACTTATGCATCACCAAAGAAGAGAAAATGATCAAAGAAGATATTTCCATAAAATTACTAAGCTGATATGTATGTATAGGTGGATGCACATGTAGAAATAATGTGATTGAAATATAAATGCATTGCTTCTCACCATACAGCAGAACACTGAGCAGGTGACCACTAAGACTGCTCAGCCTTCTGTCCAGGTTCTCTCTGATCGTGAGCAACTTCAAGAGTTCTGTTCAGTTGTTACCTATCCAGTTCTTATTAATATGCTTAGAAAGGAGCAACTAACCCCTCTCCTTGAAATACTGTAATTGTAAATGCTACAATATTTTGCCATTTCCCTCTATTTATTTAGCCAGGAATACAACAGCTACGGAAGGAAAAACCCAGACATTAGATTAGGAAAACAGAACATGTAAGGTCAATCAGCACTGTGTGAAGTGAGTGATGTGTTTATGATCTGTTTGATATATTTGGGGACTTTTTTGGCCAAGCTTTGGCCAATGTTTCTTTGATCCATGAGACCAACATTTTTGCTGTAGTAGTAGTAGTAGTACTGGTAACAACAACAACACTTTAAAAATATATATACTGTATATATACTCTAGAATGCAAATTCTCCTTTTGCCACTTCTGTTGTTCTGTTCATTTTTAAAAAACTTATTAGTTGATTTGTATGTGATGAGTTATTTATTATACTATTTTTTATTCATTTTATGTTTATCTCACTTTAGATATAAACCACCCAGAGTAGTGCCAGCACTAATCGGGTGGTACACAAGTCTATTAAACAAACAAACAATATTCTTGACAGAATATTTGACCTGAAGCGTACTGGGGCTTCCAATTTGTTTCCAATTATTAGTTCTTCTAATTGTATAGGAATTGGCCCTTTCTTTACTGTCTTTCTGTAAGCAGGTGAAGACCTTTCTCTTCAGGCAAGCTTTTCCTGACCCCAGTGAATGGCTGCCAAGTGGGGTTTTAAAAATGGATTGCTGTACTTTACTGCATTGAATATGTTTTGGTGTTGCTTATGTCTTTTGGTATTGTATTCATTCATCCTTTTAGTATTGTATACTCATTGTTACTAACTTAAATACTTTTAAAAACTGTTGTAAGATACCTTGAAAGGCAGGTTAAAATATTTTTTAAAAAATAATACATAAATAAAATAAATTGTTGCATAATATGTCACTGGAATGTGGTAGCTTTGTATTTAGTAGGGTTGATAACCATATTCCTCCCACCACTTCTGATCAATTTGTTTTTAATGTTACCCATATTTCATATATGCCCATAATTTTAAGTTGTGCAACACTCTGATATGAATAAAAATGGCACTCATTCAAAGAAAGAACTATCTCTTTGGCCAGGCGGAACATCCACTCCAAACATCTTCTTCCTTAAATAAATAAATAAATAAATAAATAAATAAATAAATAAATAAATAAATAAATAAGGTAAGGTAAGGTAAGGTAAGGTAAGGTAAGGTAAGGTAAGGTAAGGTAAGGTAAGGTAAAGATTCCCCTTGACATTTAGTCCAGTCATGTCCGACTCTAGGGGGCGGTGCTCATCCCCGTTTCCAAGCCATAGAGCCAGCGTTTGTCCAAAGACAGTTTCCGTGGTCACGTGGCCAGCGCGACTAGACACAGAATGCCGTTACCTTCCCACCGTAGTGGTACCTATTTATCTACTCGCATTTGCATGCTTTCGAACTGCTAGGTTGGCAGGAGCTGGGACAAGCGACGGGCGCTCACTCCATCGCATGGATTTGATCTTATGACTGCTGGTCTTCTGACCTTGCAGCACAGAGGCTTCTGAGGTTTAACCCGCAGTGCCACCACGTCCCTAATAAATAAATAAATAAATTCAGATCCTTTTGTGAAACATTGTGAAAAACTGCTAAAAAGGTTAAGTATGTCTTCAGGGAATGATGTTTCTAAAATATATCCATTCACACACCCTGTTCCCTAACAGTATAAAGTGACTTTGAAGGCAGTCTTGTCACTTTTTGGCATCATATTCTACATAGTATTTTCCTGCACCATATATTTTACAGCACAGCAGATCTCTTGCTTTTGTTTAGAAGTGTAATTTGTCAACATAACATTTTCTTGAAGGTTCCTACCATGTCTTGGTATAGAAATACTGCTAATTTTCCTTTGCTGGAAATTCCCTGAGCTGTTGCCTAGAGGGAGCTGTTGCCTTTATTATTTGAATTCTCCTTCTCTCTCCATCCTACCACACAAACTGCTTCACCTGTAGTACTGATTTCCTAGATTCACTATTTTCATGAACGATTATAAACTCTAAATAGTAAGGAGATAATACTTATATTTCAAATAAACACAATGTAGGATTAATTTTACATATTGTTAAGTTAACAGCATGAAAGAGATTAAGGCCTTTCTTTTTTGTTATCAAATAATTGATTATATTTGGGGGAAGGGGATGTCACACACATTGTTTTCTTGAACATTCCTGACTATTCTCGAAGGCTTTCACGGCCGGGATCTGATGGTTGTTGTGGGTTTTCTGGGCTGTTTGGCCATCTTCTTAAGGTTTTTCTTCCTAATGTTTCGCCAGTCTCTGTGGCCGGCATCTTCAGAGGACAGGAGTCAGAACTCTGTCTGTGCTCTGTTGCAGTTTGTTGGATAGTTGAGTATTTATAGCTGTGGGAACAGCTTTTGTCCTTTTCAGATGATTGGGTGATTATGGTGATCAGCGTGTTTTTGTTGTGGGTGTATTGTTGTGATAAGGGGGAGAGATGATTGGTCACTGTGATTGATGGGTGTCATTAGCTTGTCTTTTGTGTGCAGTGATCACTGGTCCTTGTGGCTGGGTAGAGTTCATTGACCTTTTGCAGGCTGTATTTTTCAGTCCTGGGAGCCAGGCTTTGTTGAGTTTTAAACTTTCTTCTTTTTTGTTGAAGCTCTGCTGGTGTTTGTGGATTTCAATGGCTTCCCTGTGCAGTCTAACATAATGATTGTTGGTGTTGTCCAGTACTTCAGTATTTTGAAATAGAATTTCATGTCCAGCTTGTTTTAGGGCATGTTCAGCTACTGCCGATTTTTCCGGTTGTTTTAGTCTGCAGTGTCTCTCATGTTCTTTGATTCTGGTGTGAATGCTGCATTTTGTGGTTCCAATATATACCTGTCCACAACTGCAAGGTATCCGGTATACTCCTGCAGTGGTGAAGGGGGTCCCTTTTGTCCTTTGCTGACCATAACATTTGTTGTATTTTTGTGGTGGGCCTGAATACTGTTTGTAGGTTGTGTTTTTTCAAAACTTTCCCCATGCAGTCCGTGACCCCTTTGATGTATGACAGAAATACTTTATTTGTGGGTGGCTGTTTTTCCTCTTCAGTTTGGTGTTGTTTTCTTGGTTTGATGGGTCTTTTGATTTCATTCTTGGAATAGCCATTTGCCTGTAGGGGCCAATTCAGATGGTTGAGTTTGGTGCTGAGAAATTGAGCTTCACAGTTCCGATTTGCACGGTCTACCAGTGTTTTGATTATGCCTCTTTTTTGTCGTGGGTGGTGGTTGGAGTTTTTGTGTAGGTACCAGTCTGTGTGGGTGGGTTTTCTGTAGACCTTGTGTCCCCATAATCACCCAATCTCCTGAAAAGGACAAAAGCTGTTCCCACAGCTATAAATACTCAAGTATCCAACAAACTGCAACACAGCACAGACAGAGTTCTGACTCCTGTCCTCTGAAGATGCCGGCCACAGAGACTGGCGAAACGTTAGGAAGAAAAACCTTAAGAACACGGCCAAACAGCCCGGAAAACCCACAACAACCATCCCTGACTATGTTTACCCTTGTACTTCCACTGATTTTTCAAAATAAGTCACACTAATGACATGCAACATGTTTACTCTATTTGTTTCAGTAGGCTTTAATTCCATGTCAGTGAACCAACAGCTATCATTAAAGTACATTCCAGTGCATATGTGCTGAAAAGATGAGTGCTGTCTCCATGCTACATTTGTATGGGATCTTAATCCTACCTAATTTGTCTGCCTATCAACCTCCCTCCCTCCTATCAACCATCCTCTGTAGCTGTCATAAGCAACCCAAGGTAGTTTTGCATTAGTTCTATGGCACTCCATGAACAAGGTTTGCCTGAGAAATGATTCATTTCCTAAAATGTTCATTTAAAGGCTGGCTATTATTACTATTATTATTGAATGTTCTTGCAGATTCAGGATACAAGATCTGATCACAGCTAAAACCTCAAGGAAAATAAACAATAATAATGATGTGCCATCAAATTAATTTTTACTTATGGTAAATATTTTCAGGGTTTTCTAGACAAAAGCCACTCAGAATTGATTTACAATTTCCTTCTTCTGGGGAATCTTGGGACTGTGCAGCTTGCCCAAGGCCACACAGGCTACATCTTCTGGAATGCACAGGACTCCCAATCTCTGGCTCTTCAGCCAGATGCCTATCCCACTAAACTGTCCAGACAGCTAAGAAGATAAATAATAAGCTATAACTGATGGAAAATAGCAACAACTTTACAATTGAATACTGGCTGGATAGTTCAGAGGTTTAGGTATCTGGCTGCAGAGCCAAAGATTGTGAGTTCAATTCTCCACTGTGCTTCCTGTGAGTAGAGCCCATCATTGTGGCTTTGGGCATCCCAGAAGAAGGTAATCCACTTCTGAGTATTCTCTACTTGGAAACCCCTGAAAAGGGTCACCATTAGTCAGAATTGACTTGACATCATCACCTTTAGAACAGCACAGGGCTAATATCCAGGCACTGGTTGACCAGACAGCCCAACCAATGAAATTGCTCCAGGCCAGGTGCTTGGGGGAAAAAACATTAGAATGAGAGGACCCTGGGTACTACCTGGGCATTCTACCTCTGTATGGATTCTTTGCTACCTGCTGTGAAGGCCAGTACAATGTGTCTTCAGCTCAGAAGATCCCTCAAAGCATTCACCCCCATATCTTTGTTAAGGTTATCCCTGAGATGAGGGTATGAAGGTACAGACCCCATTACCTCCAAACTAGATCCAGCTCAATGTCCACAGCTACCAACCCTGCCAATAAAGTTGTGATGGAAATAATTTACAGCATAACACATCCAGGTACCATTCTTCCACATTCCTGGCCAAAATACAACATCTATGTGATAGAGCAAATGATGGGTTAACCTTAGATGAAAACTGGCTGGTGGCTGGGATTGGAATGCTTTTATTCTCCAAGCACACACCAGAATGCAAACTGTTTCACTCTAGTAGTCCCTTCATCATAGCTGCACCCCTGGCCCAGCCATCTTCAGATTGATTAGCTGGCCAGATGTTCCAACCACATGTGGTCTCCTAGGCATTAGACAGGCCCCTGGGAAAGCTATTGCCACAGAGTTCACCATGATGGAGGCCAACACCTTCGTCCCCTTCACCTCATTTTTGGGCCACAAATAAACCCCTACAGTAAATTGAGGAATCCTTACTTGTATTGATATTTTCATGCATCTGAAGATCTTCATTTTGTTGCATTAGAAATATAAATGATAGGAAGGCAAATCTGAAAACACCGGGCTATAGCTTAGAATTATGCAAGAGGTAAAGATAGTCTAGAATTTAAAATGGGTCTTATATTGACTTCTATTTCTCCATGATTAACACATGAGTCTAGTTTGCACTGGCTACTAGAATTGTACCTTTAGCTTACTCCTCCATGCCCACAATGACATGCCATATAAAGACTGTAATTCATCTGAGGCTTCCATCAGAAAAGAAGGTGGCAGCAGCTGAATTGCAATTGATTCATTTGCTTGCATTTTGAGGCTGCTCACATGTTCCATTTTGCTTTCCCCACTGTGGGTAGAGATGCAGATGAAAAACAAAAATGAAAATGGTTAATCCCAGCAGGGAAGGTGGACTTCTTTGAATTTCATTAGTTGAAATGATCATAGGTGGCAGATGGTAGGAGACAGAGAGGTGAGAACTATGTTCTGTGCATACTTGGGTTTATGCACAAGCTAAGAGAGACATAGGTTAGAGCTTCAAATCACGAGAGGCTTACTGTATGAACAAATGTATGAATACATAAATCTGATAACTTATGTTTTAATGCTATGGTGGCCTCTTAAACTAGCCATACTTAAGGGCCTCAGCACATCTGAATCTGGTCCTGACTGTGCAGATTGCCCAGTGCTAATCTATCCCAAGCTAAGGCAGCCAGCTATCACCAGGTGTTGGGAAAGGAGCTGCCCATTGCATGGACTGAAAGGAGATTCAACTGCCAGTCAGTCAGTTTTGTTCCTGGACTGGGGAGAAGTTCCATTTTATTATTTCCTGAGGCTTCTGTTGTCCATGTAGCATTGCATCCGTCTTGTTGAAAAGGAGTCTTCAACTGACATTGCCTCAGACTAGAAAGCCTCCTTTCTACCCTGCTTGCAACCCTGTAGTAAAGCTCATGCTTCTTTCCTCCCTTAAAAGTTGATGTGAGGCTCAAGATGGCTTGTCAAGTCATGTATTACAAAGCATACATAAAAACTGGACACCACAGGCAACAGAATCTGAAAAACGCAGCCAATCGGTATGAAGACACCTGGCCACTTTATGGAGGAGTCACCACTTGTCACAAGTTCTCATCCCTGGCATCCTACGTAAAATGGGACTGGACTTCTAGTAGCACTGTCTTGATGCTCCCCTTCACAGCTGTTCTAGGTTTTGAGCTCATAGTCTAACTGAGTTCACATCATGCTAAGAATATTTTTGGTTGTTTTCCTGGAAATGGTCAAACCATTCACATCAAAGGAATAATTCATAGGGTGCAGACTTCCTTGGATGTAAGTTTTCCTGAACTGAGAGGGACTTCCATGTGCATAAATATAGGGAGGATGGACCTGCACATCTACCAAATGGATTCTGTTTTTGATTACTTCATGGGAATGACACAATCTTTGGCCAGAATCCAATACATTGTGAACAATGTTTAAGCTCATTTAAGCTCATTTCATTCAATGGTCCTGGTCCTGAACATACTTACTTCTTTGTTGAACTGTGGCCCAAGAGTATAAAGAGGACTATATATTTAGAAAGGCTTTATAGAGCAATCATGATAATTTGTAAGTTGTAGGTGTAGGGCTTTTCTTGCATATGCATAACAAAACAACAGGGTTGACTATACAGGTATTTGAAGGAGTCTTCTCCACTGCAAATAATTTCTGCCATTATTTGTTTATTTTCCTCACATCAGTAGTTTTAGTAATAAAGAAAACACTTACTGTTTGGATGCAAAGCTGACATGGATTTTATTTATTTATTTGCATCTATAAGTAATGTTAAACTCATCCCTTTAAGGAATACAAATATGGAATACGTATAAATTGTTCAAAATACTCACAACAGACTTCGGGGATAATAAGGCCCAATTGTATTCTCAAATAGTTTTCTCACTTTTGCTCTGCCCTCTTGAATAAACTAATGGTTCCCCCCCCCCCCCAACAAAGTCCTGTTGTGGAGAAATATGTAATACACCTTCCAACATCTCACAGAGAAATACACCATCCATGGTGCTCTTCCAGCACCATGACCTAAGCCCTGACCTCCTCCTGCAAAGTGGAAAAGTCTGTACAGTACCTCCTAGGAGGCACATACAGCTATTTCCTAGAGCCTGGGATTTTTTTCTTTTTTGGATGACTCCTATATATTCTTTATGATGTTAACAACAGTATTCCATTATAAATTAAAGTGATATTACCTTGGGTTTGATCCAGACTTTCATGTAACTTGAAAGATAATTAGAGGTAACTTTCAGCAACCGATCATAAACTTTCTATATGCTTGGCAGTAAGGTTAGGTAAGGATAGATGAAACAGCTAGTAGAATGAAAGATAGCTAGTAAAACAAAGGACAGCTTTTCTTGGACTATACCGTTTCAGTCCTCAGGCAATGGAAAATGTGTGTTAATCTGCTTAATAAGAGATAAATCTTTAAGAGATGCAGGTGGGGCATGTATTGATGTGAATGTAAAGAGCTTTGTATGTCATTGCTGTCAGGTTCTGAAACCCCCTGCTAGAGGAGGCTGGCCCACACTGACTTTGATCAGCTTCCACTGGCAGACAAAGGTGTTCTTATATTATTTTTCTTGTCATTTGTTCCAGCTTTCTGCTTTACTGTTGTCTGCTGCATGGAGCATTATATGTGGTGGGAATGTGGGAAACAGAATAGAATGAATGAAAGAGTGTGACCACGTTAAAGGATAGGTGTTGGAACTAGAAAGTTAAAGATGTCCTTCCTCTCTTCAGCAGCCACCAGGCATTTCATGCAATATCCATATTGGCTCTGCGTTTTTGATTTCAGACAGTCTTTCCCATTAGGAGGGATTGAGTTCACCAAGCCTCTAGATTCCAGTGGTAGTTCCAGAGAACTGCATGCTTCTCTGCTTCTCCGGACAGCCAGTATGGTGTAGTGGATAGAGTGATGGACTAGGGCTCAGGGACTCTGGGATCAATTCCCTAGTTGGCATAGAAATTCAGGGGAGATGTCACTGGTAAGACCACTCCTTGAATGTCACACATACCTTTAAAACTTTGTTAGGATCACTGTTAAGTTGGATGCAACTTGATAACACATCACATTACTGGTTCTCCAGGCAGGGAGAAAAATCTGAGGGCAAACAGCAGTAGAGGAGGAGTAAGTTCAAATTTATTTTGTGTAGTGGTTTTAATGTCTAAGAATCATATCCTCCCCATTTCCACCTGCCAGCAGAGTTATTGGCTTGGTATGAAGGTGTGTGTAGTGCTGCATGCCTAATATTTGTTTGGGAGGTAATGCACATGGTGGTTAATATTTGTTTAGCAGGAAGTGTAGAAATCCACCCTGTTTCACTCTCAGACTCACGGACACAAAGACTCATGCACACATGTTCTTTTTCATTTGTTGCACAGGGTCTTTCTCCTGTGACATTACAAGCACTTGCCCCTAGTCTTAGGTTTTGGCCATGAAATCTCAAGGAACGTGAAAATGCTGATCTGGCAATCGTAGGAGAGATCTCACAAGATTGCTGGAGCTTTGTCCACTGGCAGCCTTCTTACAATTCAGAATTGAAAGTTACTATGAATATATATGCTACAACCAGAATCCAAGTGCTGATTTACATATGCATAAGTGAAATCACGTAGGTCACAGTGGCAAAGTGCTACTCATCAATGAGACAACAGTTTACTTCCTGGGTATGTGCCCAAGAATATATCTAGCACCTTGCTAAAGAGCAGCAGTTTGCCACTATGACTTAAGCAGTTTCATTTATGCAAGCATAAATTGCCAGCTGGATTCTAGCCTATATGCATATCCACATTAAATGAGAAAGAGCATCTGCAGGATTTTTTTTCCAGCAGAGGAAACTGCAAAGTGTTACATTAGCACAACACTACAAAGTGTTACATTAGCACAATTCATTTTCATAGAACAGTGTTTCCCAACCTTTGGTAAACCAGGTGTTTTTGAACAGTTACTCCCAGAAGCATTCACCACTAGCTGTGCTGGCCAGGGTTTCTGGGAGTTGCAGTCTAAGAACACCTGGGTTACCTCAAGTTTGGGAATGTACTGACGTAGGTTGTACCACTACAACACAGTGTGTTTGTCTGATAAATTAAAATAATAAATAAATTTAGGATATAGGCTACATTTAGGGTAGGGAAGCTGCAGCTGCCATCTTTGCAAAGGGCAGCCTGGATTCCCTTAAGGCCTGGATTCCCTTAAGGGGTGGGGGGGTGGCAGTGGGGGGCAGCGGCTAAGGTAGGGAGAGGAAGGGGGCGGGGATAGGTTGTGGGGGTGGGTGGCTGTGGGGGTGGGTGGCTGCCTATTGGCCCGCCAATCAGCTGATCGGTGGGCTGGTAGGCAGAATGGAAAAGCCATAGGGAGAGAGAGAAGGCTAGCCTTTCCTCTCTTCCTATGGGGGATGAATAAAAATGGGGAAATATTCATTCCTTCATATTCATCGGGGTCTCTGGAACCTACGAATAATAAGGGATGAATATTTAACAAATCAGCGATTTCTGATGAATATCGTGTTCCTTTTTTTTTTTATTCGTCCCCATGTCTAATCATGAAGTCACAAACAACTCATCCAACCCTGCTACTTTTCTAGTTAATGCCACGGTGCAGCTTTTACTGCATTTTCCACTACTTTATGTTTCAGAGAAATTCAAAACAATTCCGTTGAAAATGTGCAAAATCTCTTTTAAGATCAACAAGGAAAATGTGTTCTCTTGCATGGTGGAGAAAAATCTTGGAGTTGTCCTGTTTACCACAATAGAAGGAACCACATCAAGATTTAAATCCCTAGATAGCAGTTTGTTTGTGCTACATCCCAGATGGGGAAGACAGTGAGGGAACTCAGTTTTCAGAGAGCCAATGAGTGTATCCTGCCAAACACACACACTTCCTGTGGTTTAGGGGCTTTCCAGCACAAACCTTCTCCTTTCCAAATTATTCTGCAATTTCCCCTTTCCACATTTCCAGTGCATATTTTGTTGATCCACATTTCCAGTGCATATTTTGTCGGTCTCTTCTTCTTGTAACTGCCCCATTTTCTTAGTTATTATTGTTTATTTACAAGTATTTATAAACAGTTTAGATTCCAAAATTTGAAAGTAATGTATAACAACAATGAAACATAATATGTACAAATAGACAGTACGATATAACCAATATGTACATTAACATGCAGTGTCTATTTAGCTCACAAGAGAGATGTATGGTTGGACTGTATAGGAAATATGTAATAAACAGATATCTTTTCAATATGCAGATGTCAAATCTCTGAAGGAAGTGCATTCAACATAGTGGGTCCGCAATGCAAAAAAGCCCCTGTCAAAGAGACCTGAGGTTTGTGAGGCACACTCAGGAGGGCCTCTCCAGATGACCTTAAGATCAAATGAGCTTATGTGGCCTCCAGCCATCCCTGTGGAAACTGGTGATTAACAGAGCAACTTCTCACATAACTCTCTCAAAGAAAGCCACACTGTAGGACATATTCCTAGCTAAATAGGCACAATATTGCAATCTTAGGTAGGGAAGAGTCACTCATCCTTTTTTTCCTTTTACAACAGTTGTTGAGGCTGATCATATAAACTGTGCTGCATGTTCAGAAATGTATTTCTGATTGCTCTGTACTGAAAAAGATACTCCACCATCTTATTAAGTTTCATATCTTGTAGAACTTGACATGCTTCTGTTCTTCAAGATAAATGCTGGGTAAGAGCAAGATAAAAATTTCACTGCTGACAGCTGAGGAAGAGAAGCAGGATGTCGCAAAATTCCTATTCAACGAAAGTGAGTCTGTACATGCCTTTTTCTGTCTTGGTGACAGAGAAGCTCAGCTCTTGAAACACAACCATTAACAGATGAAAACTGATCTGGAGAGTGGCACAAGAAACCAGTTCAGTTATCAAGAAAGATAATATGATCACAGGAAAAGTACATCCAGCAGAGGGCAGCTGTCAAGTGACTGATGGAAAAGAAGATGGATCAATGAAGAGGAGATTTTTAGGCAAAAATGAAGTATGGAGAAAGAGCCTAATTTAATTTGGTTTTCTGATCTATTATAAGCATGCTGAGATGCATTTAGAAGGGAGTTGCTCGATTTGCCAGCACAGCATATGAATATTAATACCCAGCTAAGTTTCTAAGAGGCCCCCCAAAGTACAAATAGTGCAAGAGGCTCCCAGAGTTAGTTTACAGTGAGGGCGAGGAATCCGTGGCTCTCCCTGTGTTGTTGGACTCCATTTTCTATCCCCATCAACCAGACTGGCCAGTAGTGATGAATAATCAATAGTTCATCAACATCTTGGAACAGAAAAACTACTATCTAAATTCCTTGTTCTTATTGGTATGGGCTATCTCAACATTGCAAGGCACATCGATAAGGAATTTTTAAATCCCACAAAAATACTTGCTTTTAGCTCAAGAGCATGACAAAGAGCTCTGTTACTCTCTTAAAGTCTCTGCAATTTGTATTAAATGACTCTATTATTCTTTCCTTTTGAGAAAAAAAAGCATACTGCAAGCAAAGAAGAACTGGATGATTGTTCATAGGCATCCTTCAGTCTCGAGAGACTATGGTAACGTGCTCTGTATGGAGGACTTGGAACAGCATCTATTCGACGCTGTATGCGAAGCTGGAGTGTCCTCTCCAGAGCACGAAGCCTGGGTAAAATAATATGGAGGATAGGCTGTTACCCAAGCAGCAAATCCCCCCTCTCCACGTCGCTGAAATAGTCCAGTGGAAAGGCAAGAGCCAATACAGCTGCTTCCAGTGACGTCGCAGGAGTTGCCAGAATGACACGAACTGCCTCCGGGACTCTGGCTCCGGATTTTGCCTCGAGGTTAACTCCTGAAGCCTTTTCCATCAGTGGATATAGCCACAAGGCAGTGGAGGTTTGAAATCGGAGTTTTCCTTCTCCTAGATGGGCTGCCTCCCAAGGCTGATGAGCCCCACCTACCCGGCCTGCTCCCTCACGGCATGGACGACGATGGGGGCGCCTCAGTGGGGGTTTGAAATCAGAGTTTTCCTTCTCCTAGATGGGCTGCCTTCTCAGGCTGACGAGCCCCACCTACCCGGCTTATTATTGTTAATAATAATAATAATCTGAGAACTGCAGTCATGCATATTTTGGTAATTTCTACAATTTGTTCAATTCATAGAACAGCATGAATTTCCCAATTTTGCATTAAAAATGCACATTTTTGCAATATAAAATGGTGAACAAAAAATCATCAATGTTTGTAAAAAAATTGTTCTCACCAGTATGAGAGAATAGACAGAAAAATCCTTGCCATCCTCATTTATGAAGAAAAGAATGGTGTAGCTCCTCTATCATGCATGCATGGATAAGACACGTAAAATATTCCATTTGTAACCCGGTTACCCACCCAGGTTTACAGAATGAGCATTTACCTTTCAAGCCCATTAATTAATTTGGAGAAAAGATGAAAACTAGTAGAAGAGGGTCTCACCTCTCCTCAATCTGCTCTGTCCATACATCTTCATTCTTAGTCTACAAGAGATTGAAGGGGAGCATAGCAAAGAAGAAAATATCTACACTCAGTGATAAAGTACATGCTTTGCACTATAAAAGTCTTGGATTTAATCCCTGGCACTTCCAGCCAAGAGACTCAAGTAAGAGGTAATGAGAAAGTTCTTTGTCTGGGAATCACAGCCAGTCAGAATAGTTCAGAGGGTGGGGATTCTTTGACCCACCAAATATTTGGACTTCAGGTCCCACCGACCGTGGGAAATGGTGAGGGATTTTGAAAGGTGAAGTCCAAGACTTGTGGAGGACCAAAGGCCCTCCTCTCTGAATGAGAGGAATGAAAATCCTTGCTCATCTTATCTCAAAGGTGGAGAATTGCATTTTTTTTTTTTCTCACCCTGAAAGAGGGTGAGATATTTTCTGGTGCTAAGGCCAGCACATCTTTACACAATTTGTGTAATCTGTACAAATTACATAACTTGTGCAAGCTGCACCAAATGGCAATAGCTGCTGCTTCCTTATACAGAATTTTAAAAGTCAAAAGCATTTCAGGCATTCTTTGTATTGTTTTAAATTATTCATAAATACTTGGTCTTTGTGTTGTGTTTGTGTACACTGTCTTTGCTTCCAGGAGAAGAACACCATTTATGTTTCAATTGCCCAAGAGCTATAGGTAAATTGATGAATCCTTCATGGTGAAGTGGGTGAGTAGAAGCTCTTTGTCTCTCTCTGTGTGTCCCTCACATTGGAGGCAAGGAATATCTCAGGGTTTGAGAGTTCCTCATCTAGATTTCTTATGGTGTTCAGACAGTCAGATCAATGAGAACATCAATTTAGCAAATATTGTTTGTATTAAGTAGACAATGCTAGATGAAATGAACAAATGGCCTGACCTGGCATAAATATGTATATATATCTTAGAACTGCATAGCTGGAAGGGACCCTATGAATCACTGAGTCCAGCCTCTGTGAAGTAGACACAGTGGGAGAATTGAACTCCCAACCTCTACCTAAACCACTGAGCTATCCAGCAATTTGAGCTTTTGGTGAAAGAGCATGCAGAACTAATAGGAGGAAATTTCATACTTATGTGACAACTAAAGAGTGGTCTCACCCATCAGCTCTCAGCTTACTGTGCTTACATAATGTGACAGAACCACTCACATATTCAGAGAACACAAAGACAAAGGGAGTTGAAAATAATATTGTATACTATCTGCATAAAACAGAAAGCTTGAACACAGACTTTCACAAACCACTGGTGTATTTATCACCATCTACTTTGTACTGAGAGCGCAAAAAATGGTCTGAAGCTCAACATCAAAAAAACGAAGATCATGGCCACTTGTCCCATCACCCCCTGGCAAATAGAAGGGGAAGATATGGAGGCAGTGACAGATTTTACTTTCTTGGGCTCCATGATCACTGCAGATGGTGACAGCAGCCACGAAATTAAAAGACGCCTGCTTTTGGGAAGGAAAGCGATGACAAACCTAGACGGCATCTTAAAAAGCAGAGACATCACCTTGCCGACAAAGTTCCGCATAGTCAAAGCTATGGTTTTTCCAGTAGCGATGTATAGAAGTGAGAGCTGGACCATAAAGAAGGCTGACCGCCGAAGAATTGATGCT
Source organism: Intellagama lesueurii (assembly GCA_037013535.1). Classification (NCBI taxonomy): domain Eukaryota; kingdom Metazoa; phylum Chordata; class Lepidosauria; order Squamata; family Agamidae; genus Intellagama; species Intellagama lesueurii. Next base: position 61,214,651 of record JBAJHW010000003.1, on the reverse strand, counting down.
TTTGAACTGTGGTGCTGGAGGAGACTCTTGAGAGTCCCCTGGACTGCAAAGAGAACAAACCTATCCATTCTGAAGGAAATCAACCCTGAGTGCTCACTGGAAGGACAGATCCTGAAGCTGAGGCTCCAATACTTTGGCCATCTCATGAGAAGAGAAGACTCCCTGGAAAAGACCCTGATGTTGGGAAAGTGTGAAGGCAAGAGGAGAAGGGGACGACAGAGGACGAGATGGATGGACAGTGTCATCGATGCGACCAACATGAATTTGACCCAACTCCGGGAGGCAGTGGAAGACAGGAGGGCCTAGCGTGCTCTGGTCCATGGCGTCACGAAGTGTTGGACATGACTTAACGACTAAACAACAACAACTTTGTACTGGGATACACAATATGGTGTGGTGGAGAGAGTGATGAAGAGGTCTGAGTTTGAATCCTTGCTCAGCCATTGAAGTTCACTGTAGGTGTGGAACTGGTAAAGGTAAAAGGTAAAGGTTCCCCTTGACATTTAGTCCAGTCATGTCCGACTCTAGGGCGCGGTGCTCATCCCCATCTCCAAGCCGTAGAGCCAGCGTTTGTCCAAAGACAGTTTCCGTGGTCACGTGGCCAGCGCGACTAGACATGGAATGCCGTTACCTTCCCACCATGGTGGTCCCTATTTATCTACTCGCATTTACATGCTTTCGAACTTCTAGGTTGGCAGGAGCTGGGATAAGTGACGGGAGCTCACTCCATCACATGGATTCAATCTTACGACTTCTCGTCTTCTGACCTTGCAGCACAGAGGCTTCTGCGGTTTAACCTGCAGCGCTACCATGTCCCCTGGTAAAACCACTCATTAAATATCTCACTTACCTTGAAAGCCCTGTTAGGATCACTATAAGTCAAATCCAACTTGACAGCACATAACATAAAAACTTTGTTCTAGGTGTTTCTGGGCCACATTTAAGAAACTAGCAAATAGAAAGGTGTCTTACACAGCTGAAAGAACAGCATTTGGTGGCTGAGATCCTATTGCTTAGCATAATAAGTCACAGTAGTGTAGGCCCTTTGAATCAGTTAGGATCCCCCATAACTTCTATTGACTTAGCGGGTCAACCTTAGTTACCATTTACTATGCTAAGCAACACAATTTCCACGACTAACTAATAACAAGAAATCAGCATTGCCTGTCTTCTTCCTCTCATTGTGATGGATCTGGGTCTGTTCACTAGATTTGTCATGAAGGGAGAAGTACAAAGAGATGCCAATGTCTTTCTTGTACTGCCAGTCAATTTATATGGTTTGAGCTCACTTGTGATTTTAATTCACAAAGACAAAATATATTTGATGAGGCTTTCCTTTACAGAGGTTGCCAGCGATTGCCTGTTTTTGGTTCAGCATCCTCTATGAGCAGTGCAATGGTTAATGGGGTAAAAAGAATGCTTTTTGCTTCGCCTGTACTTTTGTGGATTTGAAAGGCCAAGGAAAGTTAACATTTCCTTACTAATTATATGCTTCACTTCTAAAATAAGAGGCCCTGAAGCACAGGCCTGTCTGAAAGCAGCACCCACTAACTTAGGTGCTCTTTATCCTGGTTGTTAGGGCTACTTCAGACATGAAACAGCTGAGCCATTCTCATTTCATGCTTAAATCAACCTTATTAGCTAGCCTTAATATGAGCCAGGATTCACCTGAGCTTTCCCAAATAGCCTGTTTTGACTGGGAGGGTAAAGTTTATGACCAAGAAGGCATGTGCAAAGCACATTTTCGGCATCTGAATAATCACAGCCAGCCAAAATGCAGTTAAAATCTCTCTCCCTCAACAAAATAGTGTCCTGGCACACTTGTGGATTCTGCCTTGTGTCCCAATCTTTCCCTGTCATCCCTGAATGTTTAGTTTCAACAGTGCAAGTCATGTGACCCAGTACGCACAGTTGGAAGTAATGAGTGTTGTTTATGTAGTCAAAACAGCATTACTTACACATCAGAGGGAGGTATTCACTGGCTTGGGGTGAGGGATGACTTTGAGGCTTGTGGAAATGCTAAGAGAGAGAGAGAGAAAAAACTTCCCCTTCCCCCCCCCCAAACCTCCTCAAACCTATGAGGACAGAGCATGCTGATGACTCATTGCTGGAGGGCAACTAGAAAAGCAGAAGGAGAGGATGGCTGAAAGGAATGGCTGGAATTTTGAACAGAAGCATTCTTCTCTATAAGATTTTGTTGCAGCCTATGCTAGTGAGATATATTTTACTTCCTGTGAGTATATTTAGGTGTAAGAATGTTCAGATACTTCATGGATATACAGAACAATTCCACTTATGCCATTGTTCCATTTAACTCTAATTTCCTGATCCACATGCAGCATGCCTGCAAAAAGAAGTGTAATTTATATCACTACCACCTCATTCTGTTTCATTTCATTTTTATTCCACCTTTCTCATTTCAGCAATCCAAGGAAGCTACAAAATTAGAGGGGAGGTGTCACAGATACATGAATTAATATTAAAATGCAGTTAATCATGTAAACAATCAATTTAACAACGCTAAAAACAGACACACATTAAAAATCTCTAGATCCCTTCTTCTTAAGGGCTAGTGGCTATGATTATGTACGAGTTCACTCCACTTGTTTTTTTTTTATTCCTTATCCAGTTGTGCTGCCCCTATAAAGGAACTCTTTTATTTCTCTGCCTGGTGTTATCCCTGCAATAGCTTCAGTCTCAATTTCATGTACATCTATAGGGCCATCTCTTCTGCTACACACTTCTCCAGTGAATTGCATGGGTTTGAGCAGTATGGTTTTGATTATACACGGATTTCCCCCCAATCAATCAATCAATCAATCAATCAATCAATCAATCAATCAATCTTGTGCTGTTATTTGTCTCCAGAAAGTGGCCTGGGAAAGGTGGGTCTCGGGCTTACCTAGGATCCTGTTGTTGGCAGTGCGGCAACCACTGGCCTGCTCATGGTGGCCCAGCCAGCCCCCCCCCCCCTCCTGGCATGTCAGCTCCACAGGGGGTGGGGAGGGAATGTGCTGGGGCATGCCAGGAGATTGATGCAGGTCGGGGGAGGTCACAGCAGCCTGCTGCTCTTTTAGAGGGGAAGAAGAAGACATCACATCTCCATTTTCTCCCTCTGATAGAGGCTTCAGTTACAGTCAGGGGGCATAAGAGTTATACATCGATTTTGAATTACACAGGGGTCCGGTGCCCCTAACCCCAATGTTGTTGAAGGGAGAAGTATATTTGGCTTAGACAATAACTTTTTCCTACCATACATGTTTTAACTTTGGCATCTGCTTAACTTTGTTTAGATATACTTGTCACCCATTACAGACCTTTTAGCAAATCTGAACATGTTTGTCACTTCAAGGACTGTTCAATAACCGTCAATAACCACTGTTAGGATCATCACCATGCTGGACATTTTGCATTTCTTTTATGTTTCACACAGGACTGAAACCTGATAGAGCAGCAGGACTAGTAATGCATAAATTACAAGCAGAAAAAATGTACAAACAGTTGACCTAAAACAAACAACAAATGATAGTAGTAATATATACAAACCTGCATTGATAAGCTAATTGACATACTTAGTGAGATGAAAAGTGTTTGCCCTTGCTCATTCTAAGCTTGTTAGTCTTCAAGGTGCCCTCAAAACCCAGCTTCTGCCTGAGTGGAGCCTGTCTTTATATCCTCAGGTCACGACCCTTCAGGCAATCACTTCATTTTCATGCAATCCCAACTGTTTTCTAATGATGGACAATTAATGCAATGTCCATACTTCAACGCATTGTGCATGACCACTTTGCATTTCCATCAAGCCAATATAAAAAATATTTAAATGTTGTAACTTTTTTGTAACTCTAGCTATGAATAAGATGTCTCTTCTTTTCCCTCAGGGTTAACTCTTTAAATAGCAATCTTTTCCCAAAACAAAACACCCAAACACTTTCAAAGTATACTTTTTACAGAGAGCGAGAGAGCGAGAGAATGAGAGAGAGAGAGAGAGAGATTTCACAGATCCTTAGGGGAGCTCTTTCAAATTAACCAGAGCTAAATTTTGTCTGGTGTCCTAAACCCACTTTTGTGTTTAAATTTCAGACTAACTATGAAAGAATTTTAAATGGCCACATGATAAATATCCATATAATTGAGCATATACAACCATTGCGTCCTTGATGAATATCCAAGAGTTACAGGAACATAGCTCTCCACTCACTAAATCATCCAGCTCCAAAACCTATTATTTGTGCATGGTAAAGGAAATATGTGCCAAGTTTTTCAAGTCATATCTCCCAGATGCCTTCATTAGCTAAGATCCTTCCTGCCTAGGAGGGTGTTTCCAGTCAAGGAAATCTGGCTTTGCAATTGCTGTGAACTGATACAGTACAGGGACCCTTAATAGTGTTCCCTTTTTACTAATGAAAATCTTTTTTGTTCCAGAACAGTGATCAACAACAACAGAATTATTAATTCCCCCCTTAATTCTTGATAAGGTAATTTCACATGCAATAATAATTCAGTAATTCACTCAAAGCTCAGTTTTAATTAAAATGACTCTATATTAATTGCTAGAAGATAAATTACTCAGGAAGTCCGCAGATAATGGATAGCAAAGAAAAGATGAGACAGTATGAGTCTTTTATTTTAATAAAAATAACCTAAGCTTTGCCAAAGTTTACCTGAAAAATATACTCCTGTGTCTGTTTGTTTTCATAAAAATAATTCATGGACTAGGGATGGGAAAATCAATAAGTTTCACATTCTCTTGCAATCCATTTTTTTAATACCTGAAGTTCAGGTTAAAAAACATTTCTGAAAATTCTGATAAAATATTTAAAAACAAATTTACACACAAAAAATTAACCCATTTTCACTAGCCAAATTCATTAGCCACAGCAGTTCTGAGCATGGAGGGGACTATGTTGTAATTGCCATATATGTGTCCAAGAACATATCTGAAAAATGAACTGGCAACATTATTCAGCACTAGCACTAAACCTATTCAAGCATTCCCTATTGTAAATATAGGAGCCAGAGACATGTACTCCAGCCTTTCCTTCTACTTTTAACTTTTCCATGTTGCTGGAAGTAGCTCTAGAGGATTTCTAACTACATTCAGCTGAATGATACTGGAGCATTCCAGGTGACTGGAACCAGAACTGGGTTTGATAAATGGATGTAGAGCTTTCTTGCATCCCTTTCCCATAAATATGGGAATGTTATGAGGGCAGAGATTCTAGCATTGATTTTTAAGAGGCAAAGCTTGAATGGAGAATTATGTCAGTTTTGTTTTCTTCCAAATTCATTTTCAACACTCTTTCCATTATTCTGAATATGAGAAATTTTGCAAATGTAGGAAATTCTTGTAAAAAGAAAAGTGAGGCAAGATTCTCCTCCATTCCTAAGTAGAACAGTTAGGTTCCTTCTAAGAGGGGAGGGGAGGTTCCTGAGGAACTTGAGAAATTAAACATGGGGAAAAAGTATAACTTACAGACTTCCTCATTCAGGCAGAGGACTTCTGTTTTTAGTTTTCCAGATTTTAACCTTGTTTTTAACCTTGTGCATCTAATCATGTTTGAAGTGCTATCACTTGTTTTCTACTCACCTTCTCATCCAATGGAGACTGGTGACTGTAGTTTTGGAGGCATTGTGAATTCATTGCATATTTTAAGTTGTACTTTACAGGAATCATTCAAGAGGTTAAGCCCATTTGGAGAATAGGGTTCAGCACCTTGGATATCTCTTACAAGTACAGACTAAAACCAGGAGTAAATTCACAGCACCATTGGAATTGGAATTGTCAGCTGCTACTGTTCTCATCATTAATATCTGTATGAATCATGAACTAATAGAATTGAAAGGGGCCTAAAAGGCCATCAAGTCCAATCCCCTGGTCAATGCAGGAATCCTATTTCTGACGGTTGTCTAATTTTCTCTTGAATACTTCCAACACCGGAGTGCTCATCACTTCCCAAGGTATTTGGTTCCCTTTCCTACTGCTCTAACAATTTGTAAGTTTTTTCTTATATTCAGCCAAAATATCGCTTACTGTAACTTTAGCCCATCATTATGTGTCCTGTACTCTGAGATGATCAAGAACAGATCCTGCTCCTCTTCTGTACGACAACCTTTTCAGGATTAGAAGAGTGCTATTGTATTTCCCCTCAGTTGGAAAACAAAAGAATTAATTTCAAATTCATTAACAGTGGCAAGATTAGTAGTAACAAGGAACTGGAAAACAAAATATAATTTTCAATTAAATCAACGGTACAAAAAAGTATGGAATATAACTGTTAATGATATGTTAATATGTAATATTAAGGTAAAGAAGGGTTTGATAAATAAGAGCATTTTAATAGATATTTAGGGATAATTTATTGATTTTGTATTAATAAAAGGGAAAAGGTGTACACCTCCTCAAGAATCAGTACAATGATTGGAAGGGGAATAGGGCTCCGTAAAGGGAGGAAACATTGGTTAAATCTCCAAATGGTCCAGGTGGTGGGGAGTACATTTTGTATATTTTTTTAGGTAGTTTTGTGCTATTAAGTTTTTTTTAAGGTACATATGTTTTTGTTTTTATATTTGTTATTATTATTATTTTAAATCTAGACACAGTACTCATGATGAGGCCTTACCAGTGTGAAATAGAGCATAATGAGTACTTCACAGGATTTGGAGACTAAACTGTATTTTTATAGACATGGGGTGAGAAAGGGATCCGATGGAGGCAGAATAACTTCTAGACCTGCAGAATGTGGAAATGGGGACAAGGTGAATCTGGGTAAATGGGCCCAGAATCCTTATAAACCCTGTAAACAGGGTTTATAACCCTGTAACCAGGGTTTATAGGCCAGAGCCAGGAAAAAAGTACCAGTTTCTGCAACCAGCCAGGAAGCTCAACATGCTTGTCATCATGTCACAATTCCTATGAGAGGTGACATTCTGTGCTGCCTTACCTACAGCATACAAATATATGAGTTTTCCCAGGTGCTAAACTGATTTAAAAATTAAGAATATTCTTCCACAAAATATTGTTAATAAAATAAGGTGTATTAGCAATGATGTTCATATTTTCAAAGTTGTGATTCTGACGTACAGATACATCTTTCAACGAATCTGTTGACAACTAGTATTTTTTTTTTACCACAATATCTAAAGATAAATATTATTACTTTTAAAAGTAATAGCTTCTGCACAGGAAATACCAAACAATACTATACAAATGACTAGTGAGGTGTTCCCTCCTGCTAGAAAATACTGCTGCTTTCTCTTTTCCTATGTCTACCTCAGCCTTTCACAGATGTGATTCCCAAGAGAAACACATCACACCAGAGGCTGAGGAACATCTTGTTTTTGTTACTTGAGTAGAAGTGCTAAAATATGGGGTTCCAAGTATTATTCTCTACTTGGAAAATCCTGAAAAAGGTTGCCATAAGTCAGAACTGACTTGATGGCACATTATTATTATTTTATGGTGACACTCTTAAGTTCAGAGCCTCATATTCTCAAAATATACCATTGTTCAATAATGATAGGAAGAAAGATTCTACCATTCAAACTCTGGATTTGTATTCTTTATTATTATCTTGTGAGATAAACCATTTCCCTCATGTATTGCTGAGGAATTTTTATCTTCGGAGAAAATTGAACAAACTTTTCTTTGGGGGTGGGGGTAGGACTCTTGGCCTTAGCTATATTTCAGAATTAAGAGGACTAAGAAACAGCTGTTTAAACAAACAAGAATGATGTCACATAATCTGGCAAAAAAGGGTGAAGAAACGGCTATAAGGAATTCTGGGTATGTGGCTCCATTCTGGACACTCACATTTATAACAAGCAAACAAATGTGCACATTATCCTAACACCTGTTTTACAGAAGCATTCTAATAATAGTTTTGAAAACAATTTACTTTTTAACTTCATTTTAAATTTTAGTAGTGTTTAAGTGAAGCACAAAAGGAAGATAATTTTATAAAGAGAGAGGAGAAAGCAGAAAAAATGGGGGAATTTACGCAATAGAATCATGGGCTAGGCATACATCTTACTGTAAACTGACTGTATGCCTCCCGCAAAAAGACTGCTTTCAGTCAGCCTCTGTAAAATAAAGTTTATGTGTACATACAGCCATAAGATCATGGCCACTGGTCCCACCACCTCCTGGCAAATAGAAGGGGAAGATATGGAGGCAGTGACAGAGTTTACTATCTTGGGCTCCATGATCACTGCAGATGGTGACAGCAGCCACGAAATTAAAAGACGCCTGTTTCTTGGGAGGAAAGCGATGACAAACCTAGACAGCATCTTAAAAAGCAGAGACATCACCTTGCCGACAAAGGTCCGCATAGTCAAAGCTATGGTTTTTCCAGTAGCGATGTATGGAAGTGAGAGCTGGACCATAAAGAAGGCTGACCGCCGAAGAATTGATGCTTTTGAATTGTGGTGCTGGAGGAGACTCTTGAGAGTCCCCTGGACTGCAAGGAGAACAAACCTATCCATTCTAAAGAAAATCAACCCTGAGTGCTCACTGGAAGGACAGATCCTGAAGCTGAGGCTCCAATACTTTGGCCATCTCATGAGAAGAGAAGACTCCCTGGAAAAGACCCTGATGTTGGGAAAGTGTGAAGGCAAGAGGAGAAGGGGACGACAGAGGACGAGATGGTTGGACAGTGTCATTGAAGCTACCAACATGAATTTGACCCAACTCCGGGAGGCAGTGGAAGACAGGAGGGCCTGGCGTGTTCTGGACCATGGGGTCACGAAGAGTCGGACACGACTTAATGACTAAACAACAACAACACAGCCATAAGATCTTTCAGTCTTTTGCAATATTTTAAGTACATCCCATCATAAATGAAACTTATTTTTAAAATAAATAAGTAAACATCCCAGTACTATATATAAGAATTTTTCATTGTTCAGCCCACCTTTAAATTTTGGATGTTATTAAATTTCAAGTTTACATTTACATAAGCAATAAATCAAAATGATGATTGAACCCCAGTTAGTTTTAGGTATGTTAACCAATGCAGTTCAATTTTGATTTCTAATAAATTTGTAAGGTATTTGTAATTTTACTACATAGTTCCAGAATATGTTTTAGGGGACTAAATCAGTCCATCAATGACCCACTATCAATTTATGTATATACAAAGAAAGCTGAGCTAAAATTCTAATTCAAATAGAATTAAAGCATAATTCTATAATTTTCTGTTGTTGTTACATGCGGACAGACTTATAACAACTCTAACAGGGTTTTCAAGGTAAGTGAGATATTCAGGGAGTGGTTCTACCAGTTCCACTCTTTCCATGGCTAAGAGGGGATTCAAACCTTGTTCTCTAAAGTCCTAGTCCATCACTCTGTCCACGACACCACACTTCTAAAGGTAAAAAGGTAAAGGTTCCCCGTTTCCAAGCCGTAGAGCCAGCGTTTGTCCGAAGACAGTTTCCGTGGTCACGTGGCCAGCACGACAAGACACTGAACGCCGTTACCTCCCCACCGAGGTGGTACCTATTTATCTACTCACATTTGCATGCTTTCGAACTGCTAGGTTGGCAGGAGCTGGGACAAGCGACGGGAGCTCACTCCGTTGCGTGGATTCGATCTTATGACTGCTGGTCTTCTGACCTTGCAGCACAGTGGCTTCTGCGGTTTAACCTGCAGCGCCACCACGTCCCCTTACTCTGAATTAATTCCCACAGAGAAAACTCCTTGCAGGAAGCTGCATATTAGGCAAAAGGACAAAGAAAAATACAAATTTATATGCAGACTTTCAAAAAAAAAAAAGTTGCCAATTGATATATAAATGAGACAGAAAACAGGCCTTTCAGGTGACTGGGCTCCAGAGAGAAGGGAGACCTAAAATGAGTTTGGTGTTCTGTGGTTGTTGATTGTGCCTGGAGGTGAGAACATGAAACATTTAACTTCCCCAGCCACCAAGCTGCACTTATGTCATGTATCAATGCTGCTTTATGCAGACGATGCGGTTCTACTCTCATTAACATGTGTGGGACTGAGAAGACTCTTGAGGGGGCTTTCTTCCTACTGTAATCGAGAGCAGTTAGTAATTAATTACCAGAAGACAAAAGTTCTCGTGGTCAGTAGAAGAAAAGTAAAGCACAATTGGGCTATCAATGGTCATCCCATAGAGCAGGTTTCCAGCTACAAATACTTGGGCATAATTTTTCACACCTCGGGTTCCTGGGCACCCCACATAAAGCATGCAGCACTGAATTCTCATAAAAGTGCAGCGGCATTAACAAGATTTTTTCACACCAAAGGGGGTCACCATATCCCCTCAGCCGTTCAGGTTTTCAAGGCTAAAGTTGTTGCTCAAATGCTCTACGGGTGCCAATTGTTTGCTTTATCTGACCTACGTCCTCTTGAGGTAGTTCAAACCAAATTTTTGAGATCTATTCTGACTGTACCCCCCTGTACACCTAATGTAGCCCTTCGTTTGGAGGCTGGCCTAATCGCCATAAGAGCACGTGCCAAAGTCCACATGTTTAATTACTGACTAAAGCTTCTCTTCTCTTCAGAAGGCTTGGCACAGATGTCACTTTTTGACTCCTTTCAATCAGAATGGAAACTACAACTTACAAAAGAAATAAGGCAAATGGGCTTTTCCACCAACGTTCTTTTGGCAATGGGGCATGTCGGTGCTAAAGCAGCACTCAAACAAAGAACCTGGGACATAGAACTTCAAGAGCATATGAGCCAGTCAGGCAAATACAGTGTTGTTACTAATAATGCCTTTACAATATCTTCATATTTGACGAGCACAATGTCAACAAAGACCAGAAGAGCCTTCACATTAGCGAGACTTAATGTTTTACCCTCTAAGCTCATGGAGGGAAGATTTCAACATATACCTATCTCGGATTGCCTGTGTCCGTGTAATGATGGCCAAGTGGAAACTGTAGGTCATATCTTACTGTACTGTCTTTTCTATAGAGATCTACGCACCAACCTCCTGAGCCCAATCATTCTCAGATATCCAGGGAGACCTGATGAATTTTACATCAAGCTACTTCTTTCCGATCAAGGCTCCCTTATTACATGCTCTGCAGCAAAATTTTGTGCAGCAGCAATGGCACAGCGCTCCCTTATAGTCTCCTGAGTTCACAGGTTGACTGGTTTTAGCATGAGGGTGGTTTATTGTCGAGTGTAGAGAAATGTTGTGGTCCCAACCGAAGGGAGGAAATATTTACAGATCTTTACAAATATGTAGGAAGGACTCCCTATAACCCAAAGACCCTGTCCAAACCAGTTTGCCCTAGACGATCCAGTGGTTCAAAGGATAGCTATAAAAATGCTGTATTTGATTATCCCCATATTTTACAACCAGTACACAATTAATTATTTGTTGTACACTTTTTAAATTATATTTTGTATATTTTAACCATATAACATGTTTTATGAACTGGCTGTACACTTTTTTAATTGCATATTTTATATTTTAACCAAATAATATGTTTTATGAACTGATTGTACATTTTTAAACTGCATTTTGTATATTTTAGCCACATAATATGTTTTATGAATTGGTTGTATATTTTTAAACTGCATTTTGTATATTTTAGCCATAAATATGTTTTATGAGCTGGTCACCCGACCGTAATAAATAAATTCAATTCAATTCCTTTTCCCACGATCATCTGTGTTGCTGTGGGGTTTTTTTTCTTCCTTCCTGCTTTATTTTAGAGATGGAGGTCACCTCCCACATGACATGGAAGAAAGAGGTGCTCCCCACCCAACAATGAAAGGAGTACTTGGACCATCCCTGGTTGAACAGAAATGAGAATGACACAGCTCCTTGCATGTGGAAAGCTGGTTTGTTAGAAGAAGACTAGGCTAACATGTGAATTGGCACTTTTCTATTTTCAGAGGCTCTTGGTGAGCATTTAAAAAGTGATCTTCCATCTTCACTTCAAAATGGCATCATTCAAAAGGGCAGTACCATGTATCATTCAGTTATTTTGTAAACTAGGACTCTGGGAATTTTTTTGAAACCAGAGTTGTTGGTTTTGTTTTGTTTTGTTTTTCATTTTTTGGTGGCCAAATATTGCATGTTGTTACCATTTTCATATGAATTTTACTGCCATCATTGCTGATGTTTGCCACTGAGCTGCACGGGCAGATTATTTAAAAGAGAGCAAGGAAAGAAAAAACAGGTTTACAATTTCCTTTCAGCACATTTACAGCTACTTTCTCAAGCTCAGCATGTGTGTTTTGGAGGCAGTCAACTTAGATTGTTGTCTTACATAAAATTCCAATAAGTCTAAATTGCTAGCTCTCTAGACAGCAATTAACTTGCAGGTGTGCAAATCTACTAAACATGAAACTTGGTTAAACAAATGAAATCAGGCCATGAGTCAAATGTTGTGACATTTCTTTTAACATAAACAGAAAACTAAACTGAGGTACAATGTGAACAAAATTCTCTGAAGGTTCTGTCTGCAGTAGTGTTGGGCTTTTAACACTTCCCAGTCTTCAATGAAAATAAATATACAGCATCCAACAAAATCATATTAGAAGATCTGTGGTTTGGACTATAACTGCCAGAATTCACCAGACAGCATGAGGAACACAAAAGTGTTATGGGAAGTGTAAAGCTCTATTGGGAAGGAGGATTTGGTAGAATGTACCTCCCCTTCTGTCAGAGTGAATGCAGGATGGATTCTACTCCCATGTGTGTCATGAAATCCACTGGGAGTGTCCTGCTTGTGACTAGGGCAGGGAGGCATTGCTCTGAAATTTGGGGTGTGTGTGTGAGGTACCCCCACCACTCACAGAGTGTCCTGTGAATTCCACCCACCAAAATTCTAGATCCACCCTTATGTCTGAAAATGGCTATGTGCGTTTTGGTGGAAATTGAGATGTAGAATATAAATATTGTATTAGATTCTTAGGTTCATTAGATTCTTTTTTTTAAATCCTTAACTGCAGCGTCTCTACAAAATAATATTGCAGTGCATTTGTTGATATTAAAGATGCTACAGGGTACTTTCTTGGTTTTGGTGCATATATTGGACTCCCATGGAATCATTAGGTCAAATTCAGGTCCTCTGAAACAATTTTTATAAAACCACCTCCCTCCCATGCATATGCAATTATTTTATTCAACTGTTTTGCCTTGCAGGTTGGATGAACTGTTTAGATTTTCCCCAGGAAATATGCCTTTTGCTCTCCTCACTCACAAGTGTTGATTGAGCAAACAAACTCTTTAGTGTTAGAACCACCAAGTATGCTTTGGGAACACCACCAGATTAAATTTTCCTTAGAGCAATTTGAAGCATTCCCTCTATATAACTTTTACCAGAGGATGGTATTTAATGTGTGTTGCAGGTGGGGGCGGGGTTGGAATTCAAGATTATAGAGCAACAAATAACAACAGACTAAAATGTATTTATGATTGGGGTAGACATTTCTTTAATGAGGGCATGCATTATCCACTCTGAAAACCTTTGGGAAGGGCATGCTTTCTCCTCCATCATTACCATGGTTGCAGTTGCCATTGAAATTCAGTGGCAATCTTAAGAGCTTTATAGTACAAGAGAATGTTAGAGCATCTGTCTACACTTTTCAGATTGCAGTTCAAAAAAATCAACAATGCACATCCTCAGAGCCTACATAGATAAAAGAGCCTTCCCTTCTTTAGATGATTCTAAAGGCAGAACTAAAAAAAATTAAAATTTAAAAGACAGAAAAAAACACACAATGTGGCTTCACAAAAAGCTCAGAGAAGTCCTGAAAACAAACAAACAAAAAAGGCACACATAGGAAGTGGAAGGAAGGCCAGGCCACAAAGAAAGAGCACAGACAAGTAGCAAAGAGTTTCAGCAAAGAGCAAAGGGATAGTGTTAGGAAGGAGTGATTCCCTCTACCGACTGCCATTCTCACCAGGTCATCTTCTCTCATGTTTATCTCCACGATAGTTGGACCAAGTGGGTACAAAACAACAGTCTTTATTAACTCACTATCCAGACGTGTAACAAACTTGTCATCTCTTAACTATGCTTGAACATTTAACCAGCTAACTTCAAACTTAGAATCTAAGTGTTTCTTTGTACCCTCCATTCTTGCCTGGGAAGTCAATGTCAGTATCCCCAGCTTCCCTCTGGGCACAATAACAGCTTTACACATGTGAAGCAGGGGTTTCCACAGTAGGAATGGGCAATACAACCCAAATGAGAACATGTGTTCAGCTCTTCTCTCTTGCATAAGAGACGTCCCTGGGGTGTTGGCATCTGACAACACTTTTCCCAGGTTATGAATCAAGGTATCATTGCCTTGTTGAACTCTCCTGACTGACTCAGTGCTTGGGTCCATTGGCATCTGTCCCCCCTCCCCGTAGGAAGGTTTCCAGGGATCCAGCCTCTCTGTTTTTCCCTTTGGGGATCCAGAAAGTCATCAACTCATCCATCAAGGGGTCCTCCTTGACTATAACTTCCCATTCTTTGGTCAGCAGGTTCTCTTCAATGTCTCTTCTGTGTTCTATGATTCTGTGAAAAAGGTTGGAAAGTGCTACAGGAGTAACAATCATGAGAAAGTCTTCATTAGTTCATACAAATATTTTCCAGTACTTCTCATTGGCTGACGTGAAGGGGAGGGAAAGAAAGAATAACAATTAATCACTAAACCATTGTTCTGGCACCAGCCTCATAAAGAGGAACATCTATTACATCCATTCCACAGTTAATTGATAGAGTCATGCTGTCGAGCATAAACAAGCTGAAATGGGACTGTCCTCAAAAACTTTCCAAACTAATGCTGAGATTTTTAAAAACCATTGAAAAGAAGAGCTTGATGGGGAAAAAAATTCTCATGAGCCTGGGTTAGACCCCACACACACACCAAACAATCATCACATCAAATTCTTTCTAATAACAATGATGTTTGGGATTATGTATACTCTTAAGAACATTCAAGGTGCCTTTCAAATAGTCACAAGAACTCCAAAGGAGAGGACAAGGTTTTTTTTATTGCCATCATCTGAATAGGAGCAGTAATGAAGAGATGTGGGAGCGAGGTGTCAATTCATACAGTGCAAGTACAATTCTGACTGGGAAATCCATGTTATTAGGAACTGTAGTCAAGATTCTGTTATTCAGGTTAAGTAAATAAGGTGCAAGGGAGCATACAAGCTTCACTCCCTCTTTTATTGAAAAGGTCTGAAGAAAGGAATCCCTTGTGCATGTGGATGTCCTTCGCACAACTAGGTACCCCAGAAAATCATGGTTCTCAATCATGTTCAGAACCTCCATGCATAGGAGAGGACCTCATCTATGAAATATTGCTCTTCTTTTGTGGAATGTGGTAGAGGGAGGCCTAGGCTGTTTATTTCCTCATACGCTTAATTTAAAGTTTATTGCACTTTACCTAAGTAGGGCTAAGAAAGCATATATAGCGTATTTGTGTGTTCTTATGTGAACTGACCCGATCTGTGCTACATGGCTTGCTGTTTGCCCCCCAAACTATCTTGCTGCCCTTAAATGTGATGGAGAACACTGTCCCTTCACAATTTTTGAAGGAAGATTCAACAGCTAGTGTTGTCTGCTTCTGTAGGTAAAATGGGAAAAGGGCATCATCTTGCATCAGGAATGAAAAAAAAAATCTGGGGCCATCTCTGAAAATTAAGATACCAAAATAAGTTTGAAGATGGTATTTTAAGGAAAAATGTGTTAGGAATATAAATTTAAAAAAACATGGATGATATTTACCAGGATGCCGCCAGAAGAAGGGAATGGTAGACCATTTCTGAGTATCTGTAAAATCTTGGAAAGAGCCACCATAAGTAAGAATTGACTTGATGGCACACACTAATTATTATTTAAATGCAAATTCTGAGCAGATTTAAATAAAATAACAACACTGATAGATTAATACAGAACAGGACTGATAAGACTTAACATGCAAAAGTGACATGTACTGAAAATAGATTGATTTGCCCATCCCTAAAATCCACCTTTGTAGTTTCTGTTCTTTAAGTATTCTGTATAAATATTTTGTGGAAGATAATGGATGGAGGCCTGCCATGTGACTGTGCTGCCTCCCTGCCCGCTGCCGCCAAAGAAAAACATTGAGCTTCAAAAGAAGGCAAACTATGGGGGAAAGAGGAGGATGCAGATATTTTGGTGGTTCTTTGATTGAAGAGATGTGTGATACATTCCAAAATGCTTCTTGGGGAGGAGTTTCCACCCACCAACACACTGCCAAGCCATTTGCATATTGCTCAACTCACTGTAAGAAAAATTGCCTGGTATGAAAAACAGCCATGCCATGAAACTTCGGCACTTCATCTTAGTGCACAGCCTGACAAAGATGAATAATTATCATTGAAAGCTTGCCTTCTACTTGATTTCTTTAGTGCTCCAATAAAGGTATAGTCTACTCCTGCATTTGCATTTTGTGAAACATACGAGTCCTCTTTACACACTGCCTGCCATATGTAGGGCTAAATGTACAAAAACAGATCTTCTATCTTTGTGCATCATGTTACATGTTCTGCTGCCCCCATGCCACATGGTACAATATTTGCCAAGAAGAACCTATATGCTTCCAGCTGTGTACGCCACCAGGATTCCTAGCTGGAGGGATACATACATTTGTACAGCTGTGCAAACATAAGTTCTACTGTTCATATTTCCATTCAAGATGAAAATACTGTGAATGCAAGGTTGGTGGGGTGTACAATATCTGGAGAAGGTCAAGAATCATATAATGTTGTCCTTTCCTGTGTATAAGCCAATATGTAAATGGCAAGTTGTAAGCAGGGCCAAGAAGAAGGTCTAAGGCTGCTTTGCAATAGATAGACTCTGTCCTAAGGAATCTTTGGAATTCTATTTACTTGAGTGACTTTGTGTTTTCTGCTACAGTTAAGGGGAAACACTAGAGGCATTTAGAAGAGAATCCCAAGTCCTTCACTAAATGACAAATCCTATGATTCTTCAGAGGGGAGTCAAGGCAGTTGAAGGGGTATCAAACGTACACAGCTATCTTTACTTGCAGCTGGCAATGGAATGCAGGCCAACCCTCTGTATTTGTTACAATAAAATTTAATGGAGAGTCTTGAACTTTACATGAAAGAGCCTACAAACACTTTCAGGAGTCTGTATGGCCCCATTCACATTAGGAAAACATGTTAAGACCTATGTCAATTCAACAGGCAAGAAAAGCGTTCATACTAGCTCTGTCCTCTCCATCATTGCTTCTGTCGCTCTCCTACACATAGTTTAACACACATGGATAGTGGAGCCTCTCCCATTCACACCTGTTGCCCTCCACTTGTAGGAGAACAATGGCAATGATGAAGGAGAACATGGCTAGGACACTTCCATATGTTGTATCAGCACATGTTTAACATGTTGATGTAATGGAAATAGGGCAGTGCATATATAAATGTGTATAACACTTTTAAACATCTGAATGGGGCTTAAAAATAAATGTGTGGATGTTAAGGTGAGGTTTGCTGCTATAATTCTCCCCTACCTCTATTTCAAATATTGGCACCAGTGCTACAGTCTGACAAAACATTGAGGCATCTTCATTCCCTTTATCTGTTGCCTCCCTTCTCTTACTCAGGAGCAAGAGAGCAGTAATATACCAAAATATTATAGTTGTGTCACACCTTCAGGATGGATAATGAAAAGTGGTTCTTTTCCAGTTTCATAAAGATGCTGGTCAGTTAAACTGGAACTGTCCACATTCTTGTGGTTAGAGAAAGCACTAGCAATAACAGAATGTTAAAACAAGAGACAGTGTCACTGGAAGCAGATTTTTTGGGGAAAAATACATTCTGGAACTAAAATTGCCAGCATCCCTGGGTCAGCATGGCACTAGCAATGCTGGCTCAGCAGTTCTGGGAATTGTAGTCCAAAAGCTACAGTCCAGCCAGCCTCTGACTGGAAATGCCTCTTAAAGCAATATAATCCTTACAAGATATTCTGTTGAATCAATGAATAATTAATTACTCAGGGACTAATCAAGAAATTTTCCAGTGAGAGACAAGGAAGGCATCTTTTTAAGTGTTCATAATTTTTGTCAATGTTGCTGATTCCAGCTTTTATGTTATCGAGTAACGTTTTGCAAAATGCAGACCAGACCATAATGCTTATGTGGTGAATTAAGAAGTTTATGAAAGTATTGCTCCACACATCACTGAATAGCAGATGGCTTTCCCTTCACCTATTTATACTCTTGGTTCTGTGTCTCACTCTTGTGGTTTTGAATTTAATATGCCACAAAGGAGATTATGTTTTCCTTTCCCATAAGATTCATGATTCAGTCTTTGTAAGGACAGTTTCTCCAAAACCACTTTCCATCAAATTTAAGAGAACAAAACAAAACAACCATGACTCATTTGTGGTAGTAATTAAATGAATTATCCTGAAGCTTTTGATGCATATAGTAGTGAACAAATAACACAGATCAAAAAGAGTAGATCTCTTCACTCAAAATACTTTGGCGTCAGTGTATAAAAAATACTATTTTTTTTAAAAAAAATCACACTGCATTTTATGCTAGGATTTAATATGTTTTTTAGGACAAAGAAGCTTGAGATGGGTCTGTCATGCTATTAAAAAACATCAAAGGACTGTTTTGGAATCATCACATCTATCATCGTAACAAGCTGAGATACGGGTGAGTTTTTGCTTTCCACTCCTTTCTTTTCAGTATGTCTGAATGAAATGTGGAACTCTCCCAAATAACCGTAGTATCCTACTTTGTCTTGACTAGTGAGTTAGCTATCTGTCCATGGAGCCAGAGGTTGGGAGTTTGAATCCCCACTGTGCCTCCCAGGAGATCTACCAGCCTCTGTAGACCTGGTGAAGCTACACAGTTTGAAGGCATCCTGAGGAGAAAGGAATGGTAAACCATTCCTGAGCACTCACTACCTAGAAAACCACAAAAAGGGTCACCATAAGCCAGAAGTGACTTGTCAACATGTTATTATTATTAAGAAACAGTGGTCACCACCAGGGATGGTCCAAGCTCTCTTGTCCATTGAGGCAAAAAGCAGAGTGCTATTCCTTGCAACAGTTACAAGAAGTGTCCTGCCCTCCCTAAGAGAGAGGTCATAGCTGGGACCTCTGACTCCAACCCAGAACTGGCTATAGGAAAAGAAGGAGGTGGCACTACCTATTTATCCACTGACAGCAAGATAGCAGCAGCTCATCCCATGGTGTCTTCATATTTTCCATTCCCACCCCCATCAGAGCAACTTAGTTTCTTCATGAGATTTCTTCCCTGAATGGGATTTCTTTGAAGTTTTGTGTTCATTTTAGCTGGAACAAATGCCAAGTTTCACAGAATTGTTACGGTTCCTGCTCAAAATTATTACACTTCCTGCTTAGGATGACTCAATGTGCTGATGTCTGTTCTGGGTTCCTTCAGCATATCAGCTGATCCTTCCTTCCTTTGTTCAAAAATGAGTTCCTTTTATTTTGTATTGGAAAATATTTTGCCATCCCAAAAATGGCAAACAGTATTATATTCATATGCACATATTCTGGTTATGGGAATTCATACAATTTACTTTAGTTTCTACAAGGCAGAGTTAGTGGTATGATTCAGGGGCTGAGAAAGAGAAGAGACTGGCCCGGGAGGTGGTATAATCATGGCCTCTACATGGTCTTTTCTTTTCTATACCTCAAAAAAATTATATTACATACTTTCTTTTTTTTGGAAAGACCTGTGGTAACTAAACTGCTTTTCTTTAGAGTTAGTCCAATCAACAATCAGACCTGCAGTGTTTAGTATTGTGCTACATTTCTTTCAATCCTACTTCAGGCACACAAACTTGATTTTAATGTGACAAAGGCAGAGACACAGCTTTCCTGGAGGACGTCACAGACAGAAGGGAGATGAGTTCTCAACAAGCATGTACATGACAGGAAGTTAGTTAGTTAGTTAGTTAGTTAGTTAGTTAGTTGGTTAGTTGGTTAGTTGGTTAGTTGGTTAGTTGGTTAGTTGGTTAGTTAGTTAGTTTGGAAATCTTGGCAAGGAGAAGTTTCATCAGGGAATTTTTGCATGGCAAGGCTCCAGAAATCACTGAGAACGAGAAAGCTTGTAGATATTGTCATATCCTTAGATGGATGACAGACTAAACAAACATAAGGAAGAACCTATTTTTGGATTGCTGGGCAGGTGGTAAAATACGTCCAGCTGCTGCAGTGGTTGCTGCTATTTCGAGTAGGACTTCCATCTTGTGCAGTCTCACCTGTAGCACATGTGAGATGTGGAAAGTTTCTGCAGGTCTTATGATACAGTTGAGACTTGTGGAAGACTCATCACCAGTCCACAGGAAGTTTTTCCTGGGTCACTGCTGCCAGGGTACATGCAACAAGAATGCTCATGAGTCATGGAGCTCACAGCACAGGCCATTCCTTGCCTTGCTCTGAACAGCACCAATTATATGCAACCATCGGCTTTTCCTTTACGTCTCTTCACCCCGGCTTTTTGCCATGCCAGTATTTAACAAGCACAACATCTGCACACTGTACTGCGAGCCTAGGAGAATGGATGAAGAGAGATGCCCAGGTTTTGACACCACCTCATGCAACCCCACCCTCCAAACATCTTACTCCACCTCATTCTCTTTTCGCCCTGAGACTTGCCTTCCCACCCACCACCCAGAGAAGCATACCAGTTCCCTGAGACTTTGCTTGGCATGTTGAGGCCTGGCAACCCTCTCTGTAGCAGATGACATTGATTTTCTTCTCTTGGGGTCTGAGGTAACCTAGGTTACCTAAAACTGTTAGGCAATTGTGTGTTTCACTCTTGTAGGGAATATGGCTGCATTTATTTAGTCTGATGACTGAATCTAAAAGTCACTGAAAAATAATATTACCTCAGGGAAGTCAATGAAGTGATGATGATTTATATCATCTCATCATCGCTGAAAGCAATTTTATTTACTGCAACTCACTGGACAAGACTCTGCTCCACTACATTATTTCATGGAAGAATTAGAACACATCATTCATTCAGGAGGTTCCTGTTGTTAGCACACAATATGGAGATACGTTACTAGAACCAAGTGCATCAACCTTTTGGAGTATCTTGGCAGCAGATATTGCCACACCTGCAAAATAAGCCCCAAAAGTCATGTAGAAAAACACTGATGAGAGCAAAAAGTTGAAAGAATTTTTCTGTAGAAATGAGTCAAGTGTGAGCCTACCCCCAACCCTTTCATGTATTCTTGAGGCAGTAATACCTGTAACAGCCAATTTCTCTTCTGAATCCCACATTTTTTAAATGAATTTGATTTGGTTCATGAAATAGTCAAAATGCATTTAATTGCTATGCACTCACAATCTTTCTCTGCCATGCAACTTTCCAGTCTTTATCATCAATGCGCTACATGCCGGTTTGGGTGCTGTAATTCTAGATAAGAAAGGCTGGGGGAGGTGTAATCTTCTGTGTCAAGGAAACAAGAAAGGGACCATCGAATTAGGAAAAAATCTAAGAAGGACAAACTCCTTCATAATCTAACTTCTCTAGATGAGGGAGTTCCACATCTAGGGTGCAACCACACAGAAGGCTGTATCTCAAATTTCCACCAAACGTAATTCTCTACAAGGTAAAACACATAGCATGAACCCAAACAGTCCCAATTAGACTAAACCCATTGAATGCATGGGTTTTATCTATGCTTTAGCAGAAGAACCAGGAAACCCAAAACAGAAAGAGATCAGTTGCTCAAGCACCAGTGTAAAGTACCAGAGTGTGCACTGGAGAACTTTTTTGTTCTTTCTTTTTAGGCAGCTGCAGGTCTCAATCAAACTGAATGACCACTTGTGTATGTGAAATTTGTGCCATTGTGTAGGATTTGAATGGGGTAGGTCACAGTGGTTTTAGGAAAAGGACCTAAGCTGCTTCTTTCCATTTTTCTACTTTAGTTTCTTCTAATGCCTACAGTTAACTTTAATTTTTGTAGTATCTTGCCTTTTCCTTCTTTCACTGTACAGGCTCAGTTACAGATGGGGTGGGCAAACAGGACACATAAAGCAGGGATCAGATAGTCTATCCACCCTGGCAGTGAGGCTATCAACTGGTGATATCCCTTCCCCCTTAGATAAATGTTTTTGTTGATTAAACTGAGTAAATTTGATTAAATTGCATGCCCTCACCCCTGGGTAGGAGTAGGGGAAGGAAGGAAGGTGGGAAACAAGAAAATGTGAGAGCTTTGCCTGCACACTGGAGGTCAAGCAGTAGTTGCTGGTACTGAGTTTTGACTCCCACTTCATCTCAGTAAGACACCTTTATTTTTCTCATTTTTATTCCCCCTCCCTTGTTTTTGAACATGTGTCCAAATAGGTGCAAAACACAGATCAGATCAAGTGGCTATGCATTGGCACAAGAAAAGCGGTTGTGATTTGTAAGACAAATTATTTGGGACAAATCAATGTAGATAGTATTTTCACACCTCTAATCTGCATATCTTAAATTAAGAATGTTTCACCAATTTTCACTCCTCCTGCATCTGAATCTAATTCAGCCTTTTGTGTGATATGTTCTGTTTACCTATTCTGTAAAGAGGGACATTTTTTTTTAAAATGAAAAGCATTAGGAAAAAATACTTATTTCCAAAGGATAGAAAAGCAATCACTATTACAAGGTCCAGAAAAGCAGACTACTGTCTGCAGTAGTAGCCTTGTAGAAAAAGATTGCAGAAAACTGAGTACAAGAACTCAGAAGAAAAAACTTTGCCACAATGTCTTATTATATGCAAGCTGGGAAGATTGTAAAACTTTGGATGAGAAGTCTTAAAAAATACCATAAACATGCATTGGGATCAAACAGTCTTCTCCAACCTGGTGGCTTCCAGATGTGTTAGACTACAGTTTAGCAATACAGCAAGGAATTGCCCTGTCACCCTGCATGTGAGGTGCAATGGTACAGGAGGAATCCACAAAAAACCTTCCCCACACAAATTTTTGCATCTTTTCGTTAGTCTGTGAATATATCACTACAATATGGATTTTTGAACCTTCCAAGCATGCAGTCCTTCTGCCCACAGGAGGCAGATCCAAGTTGGATGCTGTTTTGCAAGTACTTCATCACTTTAACTTCTCCCTGTCATTGGACAAATTTTATGCCCTCATCAAAAATCAGAGTCTCATGTTTGGCCTGTGCCCCTCAAAATGTAGAGTAACATTCTATTCATTGATATCCATGGAAAAACTTCTCAAGCACATACTGTGTCATTCAGGTTTGGAGGCTTTTTTTTTTTTTAAGTATGAAGCAATTTCTCTTTTTTTCCCCTTTTTTCTTTTTTGCATTCCCAACAGGAAAGTTTTTGAACTGTGGATGTTTTACAGTCCTGTGCTGTGAAGCGCAGGAACAATAAACAGCGGAAGCAACGTTGCCCTTTAATTGGGGGATAAGCCATTCTAATTATGAAAATTTGAATCAAAGAGGAGATGAATAGCATTATTATCCATGGTTCCTATTGAACAACTTCCAGTGTGAAGATTACATGGAGGTTCAGGAAACAAAAGTACTCTGGGAGATAAAGCAGACATTGTTAGGCCCAGTGACATAATCTGTTCACTCAAATAATAGTCAAGTGGCCACCTCTTTGAAAGGAGAAAAGAGCAGCTTGTGGTTATTAAGCGAAGCATTCTTTTCCCTTTCCGCTCCAGAGACGAAGAAAAGGGTCTGAATTCTTAAAAAACCACACATTGTGCACAGATGACGACTGTCGAAAACCCCAGTGAAATCATGGCTACCTACAGAAATCTCTGTGTCACCATATTGAGGTCTTCACAAATGATGACACATTGGCAACCATTGGAAGGGCCATGTGTCATAAACTCATGAGAGAGAGAGCAAGCAATCTAAGAGGGACTGATTAAGATTTGTTTTTATCCCTTCATTATGTTTACCATCTCTGACACAATGGAAGGGTTGAGGGCCTCTATGACAGTATAAGACCTGGGACCCAATACAGCAAGCTCTGTGACAAATGCCCATCCGCTGCCCTCTGTGGAAATTGTTGAGGATTACAAAACAGTGTCTCAGGAAAGGACACTTCCTGCTTAATTCAATAACATGAAGCTGTTCAAGCAGCACTTCCTGGCTGAGAAAATAAAAGTGCAATTTGTTTGGAAGGCGAGGGAGAAAGGTATGGCATACACCTATGCCCCCCCCCCCTTGTGTATCCCCAGCCAGGGTGGACTGTAAGCCTCAAAACAAAAGCAGGAACATTTGTCATATGACACCTGCAAGAAACAGGTGAATCAGTTTTTGCATCAGTCAAAAGAGGGCATATTATTAAATTTGTATATGCTCATTTACATAAAATTTGTATACATGCAAATTCAGAAAGAATTAGTATAATTATAGTAGAAATAAATGTATTTGGCAATAGGGGAGAAAATGGTGACCATTATGACTTAAATAAAATGTACAATTAAAATGTGTTTTATGAAATGCCTTGGAAAGAAAGATTTTCTCTGCATGCAAGTCCACATAAACTGCAGCAGCATAATTTTATGCCTGGGAATTATATGAATAAAGGAAATCTCA
The DNA here is from genome assembly GCA_037013535.1 of Intellagama lesueurii. Lineage (NCBI taxonomy): Eukaryota > Metazoa > Chordata > Lepidosauria > Squamata > Agamidae > Intellagama > Intellagama lesueurii. The sequence continues at coordinate 61,190,131 of JBAJHW010000003.1, read as the reverse complement.
CAAGTCCTAGTTGTAAATTAATCCAGGGTCATCTAGAATAAGGGAAGCAGAATGTCACTGCCACCCTCAGATGACCCTATCTTGAATGTTGTGGTGCCGTCCATTCATATTTGTATTTCAACTGTGGTTTCCGGTCATACTGGAGCCTGGGAATCTTACAGTTCAGCTGACATCAGCAGGTTCTTTTTCCACAGCCAAAGTGTAATATGACATGGAGAAATAAATAAAGGGGAGAATGTGGAGCAGTTTCTTAGATGAAACACAATGGGCTGTTAGAAAGGATGCTGCATATACTACAGTGACAGAGAGCAACGTATCACGTTGAGATTAGCTCCCTGCTTCTATTCTACAGAACTTTGATAGTAAGAGAGCAATTAAATTTTTTAAAAAACCACAGCCCCCTACTGTATTGAAGGACTTTGGCTCACAGATAAGATGCAGATATTGCCATGACTAAACATTGCATATTTATTTCTATTTATTATTGACCCTGGTAAAGGAAGCAATAACAAAAGGACATATGCACTTTGAGAAACATTTTTCTCTCCTAATTTTGCTTTTTGTCTTCAGAGCCTTCCATCCTTCTTTTTGCAGCATGTAACTAACATAGGAATGGAGCAGTGTGAGCTTATTCTTAAAATGCATCAAGAAAAATACAAACTAAAAAAAAGGAAATTGCTTTGTTTCAAATGTTCTTATCTGAGAGAAGGATGATCTGGCTGTCTCCAGGAGGTGATCCACCTTGGACCTGCACCCCTTGGCAGACTACCTGCAGACCCTGGTAGCAGAGTGGCCTGAGGACAAAGACAGAAGTGGACCCCCCCCCCCCCTCGGTAGTACCTGCAGAAGGATAAGCAGCACCTGGAACCAGGCTAAAAGACAGAGGAAGATGGAGAGGGATGGTCATCATCATCAGAGACAAGGACTGGTGAAGCAGAGGCCTTCAAGGAGCCCCCTCTTGTCTTATGTGCTGTGGGTGAGAAACAAACCCTCCTCTTCCAAGCACCTTGGACCAGTGAATTTATCAGTTTTAAGCCAGGTAGAGGGGGAGAAAGGGAAACACTCTTCCTTCTTCCATCAGGGTTTCCACAATGGTGATCCAGGCATCCATCTGAGCCACAATCCAGAAGATCCATGCCCACCTAGAAGGAGGAGGAGGAGGAGAAGGAAGAGGCACCACCAGTGGCTCTAGCAGTTGATCCAGAAGTGGGATAACCTGCTGGGGCAAGGGGATCTCTATTGGCCTGGCACTATCAGCTCCCCCTGAGGGGCATTAGGTGTCTTGGGTCAGTATTGTGAACTCAACCCCAGCCCCAAACCATGGACATTAATGGGCCAGTAAAGGAAACTTGGAACCAGGTGCAGACAGCGAGCAAAGGGAGTTAGTGAAAGGAACTAAGCCCCTCTATGGGCTCATACAGTTAAAAACAAAAAGGTGCACAAGAAGTATGCACCTTGTTTGGGACCCAGAGGGTATTTCTGGATGGGTTTTAAGATCTAACGTGCCTCCCAAATGTATTTGTCTGATGTTTTGTTTTGAAGCCAAGATGCCTTGTTTGAAGGTAAATGATGCAAGATATTTCACTCAGGGTACAGCAGCTGCAGCCATGGGAAGGACAGTTTGGGACCCTAGAGGAGGGCACTAAGACAGCTAGGGAGTGAGATGTGGCCCATAGGCCTCGTGTTACTGAACATGAAAAAAATCCTGACTGGAGGAATTTTTATAGTCTTTAAAATAGAAACAAACAGCACTGTGTTTTCTTAAGTTAGTAATACCCATTTAGCAGAAATTCAAAGAGAAGACACAATGCTTAACATAGTTCCCATATACGGCTGCTTTCCAATGGGTTCATTCAAGCAGGCTCAGTTTCCACAGGAAGGCAACTTCCAGTAAATTTTTTAAAAAACTTTTTTTTTAACTGTGTGTGCATCTAATAAAGGTGAAAATGGCATCTCCAGCTAGGACTATTTAAACTGGCATGCACATGTAGCTATGCAGCATAATTCAATTTAAATAAAAAAAGGAAACCCGGCCAGGATTGCTATAGAAAGTGATATTCCAAATGGTGGAAAATGTTAAGTGCTCATTAAAATGAAGGTTTCAGATAGTCCTGATTATTTGCTGCCTTTCCTAGCATCAGCAATTGCCCCAAGTAAAAAGTACTTTTTTAAAAAAGGAGTCTTGATGAATATGAGAATGGTAGTCACCTTATACTCCAGCAGATCATTGACTCTTTTTCCTTCTATCATGTTCATTGGGAAGCATAAGCTTAATGGTACAATTGTACAATCACATTAGAGGTGGGTCTAGGTGTGCAGGTAACAAAATGGGAACCCATCACTGTTCCTCAATAGCCACACCTTCATCTTGGAGACAAAGGCAATGCTTTTGGAGGATACAGTTAGGTCCTGGCCTTTGGAAGTAACTACAGTATATCACAGAAGTGAGTACACCCCCTCACATTTCATAAATATTTTAGTATATCTTTTCCTGAGACAACACTGAAGAAATGACACTTGGCTACAATGTAAAGCAGTGAGTACACAGCTTGTATAACAGTGTAAATGTTCTGTCCCCTCAAAATAACACAACACACAGCCATTAATGTCTAAACCGCTGGCAACAAAAGTGAGTACACCCCCTAAGTGACAATGTTCAAATTGGGCACAGAGTGTCAATATTTTGTGTGGCCACTATTATTTTCCAGCACTACCTTAACCCTCTTGGGCATAGAGTTCACCAGAGCTTCACAGGTTGCCACTGGAGTCCTCTTCCACTCCTCCATGATGACATCACAGAGCTGGTGGATGTTAGAGACCTTGCGCACCTCCACCTTCCATTTCAGGATGCCCCACAGATGCTCAATAGGGTTTAGGTCTAGAGACCTGCTTGGCCAGTCCCATCAACTTTACCCTCAGCTTCTTTAGCAAGACAGTGGTCATTTTGGAGGTGTGTTTGGGGTTGTTATCATGTTGGAATACTGCCCTGCGGCCCAGTCTCCAAAGGGAGGGGATCATGCTCTGCTTCAGTATGTCACAGTACATGTTGGCATTCATGGTTCCCTCAATGAATTGTAGCTACCCAGTGCCGGCAGCACTCATGCAGCCCCAGACCATGAAACTCCCACCACCATGCTTGACTGTAGGCACAACACACTTGTCTTTGTACTCCTCACCTGGTTGCCACCACACACGCTTGACACCATCTGAACCAAATATGTTTATCTTGGTCTCATTGAACCACAGGGCATCATCTTTAGAAGAGGCTTCCTTCTGGGACGACAGCCCTGGAGACCAATTTAATGCAGTGTGCGGCATATGGTCTGAGCACTGACAGGCTGACCCCCACCCCTTCAACCTCTGCAGCAATTCTGGCAGCACTCATACATCTATTTCCCAAAGCCAACCTCTGGATATGACGCTGAGCACGGGCACTCGACTTCTTTGGTCGACCATGGCAAGGCCTGTTCTGAGTGGAACCTGTCGTGTTAAACCACTGTATGGTTTTGGTCACTGTGCTGCAGCTCAGTTTCAGGGTTTTGGCAATCTTCTTATAGCCTAGGCCAGTGGTTCTTAACCTTTGTTACTCAGGTGTTTTTGGACTGCAACTCCCAGAAGCCTTCACCACCAGCTGTGCTGGCTGGGGTTTCTGGGAGTTGCAGTTCAAAAACACCTGAGTAACAAAGGTTAAGAACCACTGGCCTAGGCCATCTTTATGTAGAGCAACAACTTGTTTTTTCAGATCCTCAGATAGTTCATTACCATGAGGTGCCATGTGGAACTTCCAGTGACCAGTCTGAGAGAGTGAGAGTGATAACACCTGCTCCCCCTTCACACTTGAGACTTGTGACACTAACGGGTCTCATGACACCAGGGAGGGAAAACGGCTATTTGGGCCCAATTTGGACCCAAACACACACATTAATGGCTGTGTGTTGCATTAGTTTGAGGGGACAGCACATTTACACTGTTATACAAGCTGTATACTCACTGCTTTACATTGTAGCCATGTCATTTCTTCAGTGTTGTCACATGAAAAGTTATACTAAAATATTTATGAAATGTGAGGGGGTGTACTCACTTCTGTGATATACTGTAGGTGTAAGTAACATGATTTGAACACATTTACAAACACAGTGAACTAACATTACACAACCAATATATGGACATGCCTGTTAGCCATGCGAACAGTCAATGAACGGGGTCATTAGCCAGCTGATGAGCATGACGCATGTTTTTATGTTGGCCTTTCAATGTTTTGCTCTGCCGTGTTCTGCTTTACTGTGGTTTTTAAATTCTATTCTTAGATTGTGATTTGCTGTTTTATTGTAAGCTGCTCTCAGAATGTTTGCTCAAGAACAGGTTGAAAAAGGTCCCATGGACATCCCTACCTAATTGTGTCCTCATGGCTTGCATTCAATTTTGAGAAAACAGAATCTTTGGAATTAGATTAGGGCAAGTGTCTCCTGCATCAACCCTACTTATATTCTAGGGAGGCAGTAAAACAGGATAGGAAAAGAAGTGGTTAGTGTCACTTGACACAACTATGAGAGGACTTGCAAGCAGTCACCTGTCCTCAGACAATGAGGCCTGCGGGACTTTTTTCTTAGTGTTCCAAATGTCTGACCTATATTTCCAGGGCCCTGCTTGGCCTTCTCGGTGGATACAGCCACTATTCACATTATATTATTTCTTCCCTTAAGTATCTTCAACTAAATTGAAGTGGGTGTCTCATGCCCATGGCTCACATGTATCTCCTAAAGCCAATTTTCAGCCCCAGCATTCTCCATCCTACAGACGTATGTTGTCAAGATTCACTGACAGACCATGAAAATCCCTTTAAAATTAGTATTTCTTGCTTGTTCTCAAGGCCTTTTCTGGTTTGATGAGATTTGGCTGTGTGGTTTACTGCTAAATCATGGCAGCACTGTACCAGGTACCAGGTCTCCAGGAAGAGGGGACTGCCTTCTTGGTCTGCCAAATAGGTCAATCCTTAAAATGATCGACTTCCAGAAATCCATATTAAGGCTTAAAGCAGGGGAGGACAAAATGTAGCTCACTAAATGTGACTCACAAGCCACAGGAACACTCAAGGACAATGCTGGGGAAAAAAATGCTCTCTCTAAAAATTGCTCATCCCTGCTCTAAAGCATAAAATATCACATACATATGAACTGCTGGATAGCTCAGTGGTTTAGGCATCTGGATGCAGTTTCAAGGGATGGGAGTTTGCCTCCTTGACAGGGGCTGGACTCAATGATCCATAAGGTCCCTTCCAACTCTGCAGTTCTAAAATGATGATGATGTTTCTTAATCCTCTCTTCCTCTTTGCTTCATCATCCCAAACTACATCACATACCTCCACAGTTTCTGTTTCAGCTTGCATGCATCAAGTTGAGATGTTTCAGTCCCACAGAGTTATATTTTGCGGCAAAATCCATGCAGAACCAGGCCTACAAGGTAGGTATTCTATTGTATCATCATCTGAAGAGTTTCAAACAACTAACCTCTATGTGCTTCAATAAATAATGGCTGGAAAAATAAATAAATATCCCAATAAATCTTTGCATTTTTCACTGGGTTTTTCCAATTGCCTTATACAGCTTTGAATGCTGGACAGTGAAGAAGATGACGGGGAAAAAATTAATTCAAAATGTGGTGCTGCTGGAGATACCATGGGCCATCAGAAAGAAAATTATGGGTGCTAGATCAGAATAAACACGAATTCTCCCTAGAAGCAAAAATGACTAAATGGAAGCTATCATACCTTAGGCACATCATGAGAAGATAAGATTCATTCCAGTTATGTTGGGAAAAGGCCACAGGAAAAGAGGAATACCAATTGATAAAATAAAGAAACAACAATCTTGAGTTTGGGAGAACTGTGCAGATCTTTTGGAAGTCAGTAGTTCACAGGGATTCCATAAGTCAGAAGCAACTTGATGTCCCATAACAACTTTTTTGTGTTAGTCAAGGTGAGCTTCCTGCTGCACTTTGTCAAACCCAGATGACAAAAAGCAAAATTGAGCAATTCTGATTGTCAGTCAGTGGACTTCATCTAGCAGGGTAATCCTACAGAAAACCCTCAATACATTGAAATTCGCATGGGATCACAAATTATGTTACAACTCTTTCAGTACAAGATGGCATGGTGTTGGGACTTTCTCTCTCTTTTATCCTGATGGGTAGGGTTTGAAGGGGAAAAGTGCAAGAGATTTTAATGTGATGTGTTTATTAAATTGTGTAGCTTCACCCTACAGTTGGAAAAAAATATTTTTAAAATATGCAACCCAGAAAGTATCAGACTACATATTTGATTTTGTTTGTAGCTTTGTGGGTATATTGAGATCTCCAGTTTTACTCTTTTACGTACTTAGCTGTGGGAAGAGTGTTATGGGTTCTCATTATTTCTGAGAAAAGACGGGAAGGCAAAACAACAGCTATATGAATGGAAGGTCTAAAACAGGGAAGGGCAACTTCTCTGGCTCAGGAAAGGGCACTGGCTCCCTAGAACCTAGCAAAACAGTGTTAGTGCAAGTCTCACATCAGCCAAAAAGCCCAGAGGGATGCCATGATTAAGGTACTGAATACTGTTGTGAGAACTAACAAGGAGGCACTCTTTTCATCTAGTTCCTGATGTAGGCCATCCAACCAAGGTGATCAACACTGTTTCTCTTCCCAGATTTGAGTGGGTCTAAATAATCAGTAAACTCTGCCACTTCTGTTCTTCAAATCTCAATCAGTTGGAAACCTAAATTCTCAAAAATTGCCCTACTTCTGAGAAGGGTTATAAACTGAAGATGGGAGGGATAAGGGTATATTTTTCTTTTAGGAGTAGAGATTGGCATGATTTACCACTCATCAGCTGTGCAGAGATAATCCCTGCCCCGCCTCTTCATCAGAGTGGTCAGCTGCTGGAGGAGGCAGGGATGGGCAGCCCAAGCTCCTGTCCAGGTTGGCTCGCCACCAGAGAAGAAAGAATCCTGCAGCATGCAAGGCAAGGTGAGTGATCCAGCTGCCCCAGGGGGTAGGGAAGGATCTGCGTGGCACCTGTGGTGCCACACAGGTAACTTCATACAAAGAGGCTCAACTTAAGCGCTGTGGGTTAAACCGCAGAAGCCTCTGTGCTGCAGGGTCAGAAGACCAGCAGTCGTAAGATCGAATCCACGTGACGGAGTGAGCTCCCGTCACTTGTCCCAGCTCCTGCCAACCTAGCAGTTCAAAAGCATGCAAATGCAAGTAGATAAATAGGTACCACCTCGGTGGGAAGGTAACGGTGTTCCGTGTCTAGTCACGCTGGCCACGTGACCACGGAAACTGTCTTCGGACAAAACGCTGGCTCTATGGCTTGGAAACGGGGATGAGCACCGCGCCCTAGAGTCGGACACGACTGGACTAAATGTCAAGGGGAACCTTTACCTTTACCTATCTTTAATTAGGAGCAGTGTTAGGTGGAATTCTAGGCATGCTTACCAGACAATACACCTCACTGAATGTAGGGAGACCTATGAATAAATATGCTCCTTCATTTACATTTGAGGGAAACTATCTGGGAAATCCCAACCTTAGAGTCTCTACAGAGAAAAACAACATAATTGCCTCTTGAATGAACCCAAAATCATCCTGGAAAAGTGTTTCTCAATTTTTGTTATTGTTAGCAAATGAGGTTAACAATAGGGAATGAATCAGTCTTTGATTTAATTGGTCAAATCCATAGTTTCCTCTCAGCACAAGCAAATTCCTCCACTGAGGTCAAATAATGTCAAGTTATACGGTTTGCGGCCAGAATATGTCACGTACAGCACTTGCCACCAACACTTATTCAATATGAACTGATGTCAATCGCTTTGGGTAATAACTTTTGTCTGACAAGTAGGATAAAAATAACTAGGCATATGGAGCTATGCTGTACAGCTTCTATGTGAATTACTGAAATAACATATATTCTGCAGCACTTCCCGCTTTCAAAAAATGCTGTTGGACAAGCACCATGTATTGTATGGTAAAGTACTTGCAACAGTAGTGAGGTAATGAAAAATTAACATTGATAGGAGGTGCCATCTGTCTCCTGGATGCCGTAAAGGCAGAAAAATTGCTGCTACTGCTGTGACTGCCTGTCTCTGCTCTTACTGCTAGCACGGCTGATGGCATTTGGAGGCTGTAGGCCTCAGTTGTGTTTTATACTAAAATCAACAATTTAGGTTTGTTCATAGGAAGTTGTTTCTTTTCTTCAAGGAAGCCAGAGAACTCCACTCTACTACAATCTATTGTTTCAAGACTATGCAGGTATTAATTACTTGTATAACCTAAATACACAAGGGGGACCATTTGTACTGCTCCAGTCCAAACCCCTCCCTAGGCATTTTAACTCTTTTTCTCACATGCAGAATAAATTTGCAAAGAGGAGAGGCTCGTCTATCCCCAGAATGTCTCCACACAATTCGGAATATTGATCTGCAAGGCTTCTGGATTGTGTGGAGATCCTGCAGAGACAGTGGAAGCTTTTCTCTTCATAAAGGGATTCTTCATGTGAGGAAAACACTGGAAATAGCAATAGAGGGATCAGGGCTAACAGGCTCCCCATTCTTGCACGTTTAGGCTGTGCAAGTGATATATAAGAGCTTTATACAGGGCTTCTATTCTAAGAATTCTATTTATGCAGACATCCTAAACATAGTTAGCTATGTATGTATGTATGTATGTATGTATGTATGTATGTATGTATGTATGTATGTATGTATGTATGTATGTATGTATATGGTTTTTATCCTGCCTTTTTCCTCTCATAGAGATCCAAAGCAGAGTAGAAAAAATTTAAATCAATAATGAATTAAAACAAACTGATAAAAATTTAGAACTATAGTACACAATATTATTTATAAACTATAAATCAGATTTGGACATGCCTCTCCATTAGAGATGGGCATGAATCAGAAAAATTGTGATTTGTTTTGATTCATGATTAGAGATGGGGGTATTCATATTTGTATACGAATACAAATCCCCCCGCACAGCTGAACGTAACAAGGGTCCAGCCCCCTGGGACCAGACTGTCCACTCATGCGTCCACTGTCACCGCTGGCTCCGCTCTCCTTTCCAATCGCTTCAGAGCTTGCGGTCAGCTATCTTCTCGTCAGCCTGGCAGGGAGACTTGTCTTCCCTCCTTCTGCCAGGAGTAGATAGTTGACCGTGAGCTCCAGAGTGATCAGAAAGGGGAGTGGAGCCGCCAGTGGCAGTGGATGCCTGAGTTACGTCCAGCTGTGTGACGGTATTCATATTCGTATACAAATATGAATACCCCCATCTCTATTCATGAATCATCAAGGTCGATGAATCGCAAGTTACACATTATGGTTTTTTTCTGACGAATCGATGAATCAATTTGTCAATTTGTGTTTTATTTTAAAACCCTATAAAATGCCCCCAAAGCACCTAGAGACACCAAATTCATAGGGCAGCTTCCCCTGACTGTCCTCTATAAGCTCTGCAAGTTTGGTGATATTTCTGTGTCCGACATCTGAGTTATACACCCACAAGTAAGGCCCCCAGGGAGGTTTCCCCCAGGCACCTAGAGACACCAGAATCACACAAAGTGCCCCCCCCCAGGAAAATGCCCTTTAGCAGCTGCCTTGGGGAAAGCCAATGTTCACCAAACTTGGAGAGATTGTAGAGGAGAGTCATAGGAAGTTTCTCTGTGATTTTGGTGTCTCTAGGTGCCTGGGGAGAACTTTCCTGGGGGGGAGTCTCTTTGTGGGTGTATACCTCAGACATCCAAAACCCAAACTTGGAAGAATTATAGAGGAGAGTCAGAGGAAGCTTCCTTGCAATTTTGGTGTCTCTAGGTTCCTGGGGGGCATTTTATAGCCAAACAAATGGACAAATAAAAAATCGCTAAAAATTCATTGATTCATATTTATCAGGGACATTGATTTGTATGAATATGAATTGACAAATTAAAATTTTTGAATGAATCTGATGATTTGTGTTTTAATTCATGCCCATCTCTACACCCCATCTCAGTTGCTTTCTGACTCTTTAAAGAGGCAGGATTTCAGCTGACAGTGGAAGAAAAGGAGGGAAGGGGCCAACTGCATCTCCTGAGGAAGGGAATTCTAAAATCTGGGGGATGACAGAAAAAAGGCCCTTTCTTGAATGCTCACCAGATATACTTGTGAAACATGGTGGGATCAAGAGAAAAAACTCCCCTGAAAATCTTAATACACACAGGGTCTCTTCTGTATAATTTCTACAGTGCCTTCTTGTGAGAGAAACTGGCTTTGTGGAGAGAGACTAGGACTAGGACGCAGGAGATATGGGTTCAAATCCCCACTCAGCCATGGATATTCAATGGATAATCCACTCCTTGAACATCTTGCCTACCTCTAAAACTCTATTAGGGTTGCCATAAATTGGAAGGGACATGATGGCACATGACAATGATAAAGTGCCTTCTTAGACCTCTATCGGTGCAACAAACTAAGAGCTTTTCTGAGCTTCTTTGTTGGTTTAAAAGTACAGAAGCAGAAGTTTGGAAATTTCTATAAGAATATCAATTTTAAAATGCATTTTGATATGCTTTTTTACCCCAAACTGTGCTGTATAGAAATTATAACCACGTACAGTATATGTAGTTTGAGGGAATTCTTTTAAAGAAAAGTAATGTTTAAATATTTATGAAAAAATAATATTTGTGATAACTTAATGCAGAAGTAGAACAGGAAAGAGTATATTTCTCAATGTTGTTACACATCTCATTGATGAACAAACATGAAAATAACACGAATGAGAAATATACTCATTTATGCACCAGAACAAAGAATATATCAAAAGAGCTGTTAAAAATGCAGTTTAACAAAATTAAATTACTGTCCTTCCCCAATGAAACTTTTATGAGCATTAAAGCTCAAGGCAACAGCTTTTGTAAGTAAGAGTAGCTGTATTTAAACCAGCTGGGCTCTGATGACTTACCCCACTTACCATCTTCACCCTAATTGTACATTTTGCTGAACTCCATTAAAAGATTATATGAACTCTTGTTTCCTAGCCTGAAATTAGTTCATTAGTGAGATCAGTGGTCTTTTAACAGCCAGATGGTACACACTAGCAGTATGAAGTTCATCAAAAGAATTTTTCAAAAAGGACAGAATAAAAACTCCCCACCCTTCTTCTACGGCAAAGGGCTAGTCTGATTGTTAAATTGTAAACTTCCACAAAAGTGATGACACAGCGAGTGTGCCATTTTTGATCTTGATCATCTCTTGTGTTGGGGAATATGCAGTAACTTGCAGCATGTTAAGATCAGTTGTTCTACTGATCTACTGCATTCATTCTTTGATGCACTGGACAGGTTCCTTATGTGAATATAGCTAAAAGGTGATGCAGTGTCAGAGCTGTCTCTCTGCTGAATGTCACTGACTGTGCCTTGGCACTGTCCGAGAAGCCCAGCTCTACTGCAACAACCAGTATCATCTTGAGTATAGTAAATGCATTCAGCAGTCTCAGTGCAGCAAGAGTATGTGTCACACAGATTGTGAGACAAATCGATTGTATGCATGTTTGCGGGATTACATATGCAAAGCAAAGCATGCTGCTCATATACCACCCCATAGTGCTTAGAGCACTCTTTGGGTGGTTTACAATTTTTTAATTATACAGGCATTGCCCCCCCCCCCCCCCCGGCAAGCTGCGTACTCATTTTACCAACCTCAGAAGGTGGAAGGCTGAGTCAACCTTCAGCCAGCTGCCAGATCCGTTGCTATCAAACACTGACCATGAGCAGAGTTTTGGCTGCAGTACTACATTTTAACCACTGCGCCACCCACCGCATGGGTGTGTCCTCCAATTTTCTAACCATTGGCTGAAATCCTATTGACTAGTGTAATTTGTAAATAGAGTACATTAAATCAGTGGCAATTTGGTGATTCAGCTCATCTGCAAATTCCATTGATTCAATGGGTATATTCTAATTGCAACCTAGTATGCCAAGGAACAGTATTTCAGCCATTGTTACATATGGCCGTTGGAGTGGAAAAATAGGAGTGTCCTCGGCTCTTTGATAAAGCAATAGTAGAGCCTCGACAGTCATTCAGCCATGTGACAAAGATAACATGGTCACAGAATTGACTGCTTATGATCTAACTCTGAGACAAATATGCCTAGAAACTGGTATGGCTTAAGCAGGCTAACTAACATTTCTGGGTCAGCTAAGAAAAGTGCAGATCTTGTTGCATAATAAAAGAGAGTTATGGCCCTGTTATTCAGAAAACTCTTGAGTCTTGCTGTATCCACATTACGATACAATTTCCATCCAATATCGAGAAGCAGAAAACTGCACTGGGATGCCCATCCTGGATGTCAAAAGCAAATGCAAGACTTACCACCACCAATAATGTCTCAATTTCGAATTATTGATTCAAAACACTTTGTCAAACCTGTGTGAGAATTTAAAATAAAGTGAGGGCGAAAAATAAAATTAAAGCAAATAAAATGAGGGCGTATAAAGGGCGAAAGTAATATGCAAACAGGGGAGGGGGCAGGGGAGGGCAGTGAAAACTCTGGTAAATTTCCAGGTGAGATCACTATCTCCATACATGTCTTGCCAAGAAATCCAAGTTGTTCATAAACAATGCACAATACAGAATATAATGGATATTCTCAAAATAACTCTCTTCTTTAGAATTGTTAAATATTTATAGCAACCTAGATATTGGCCAAGTATATTCATTCAAACACAACCATTTCCAGATGAGCAAAGAATGTCAATGCAGGGCTTTCAGTTCACTTATAGTAAAAGACCAAAGGCTTTTAAAATATTTATAATAAATACTGTGCACAGTTTAACCCTTTTAAGGTTAAGTACACGGGGGTGAAATATTAATTTTAAGGCTAAACAACTGAGCAATTACGGAAATCAAAGAAGGTATCTCCAGCATTGTTTGGTCGTGCCAACCCTTGTCAGCAGTCTTCTCATGCCCAAAAGGAAAATATGTGCATATAGGGAAGGACAGCAAGACATACAATATAATTCTGAGTAGCAGGATAAGGTTAGCAGACGTTGGAATCCACCACAATAATGACTTCATAGCAATGATACGACTCCTGACACATCCCTCCTTATGGGGGATATGCTGTAATGAAATACATGTATGAAACTTGCCTCTCAGAATGTGACTCTGTCTACAAATAATATTATGTTCTTAAATATTTAAACAACATACAAATGAATAGGTTTTAAAAACTATTACTAAAAGGAGAAAATAAAGAGAAGGTGGGAGCAGTATACAGAAGACCTATACAGAAGAGATAAAGGATAAAAGACTCCTAACAATGTTCATTTATCTTGAACCTTGCCAGTCCATGGGCCATTCTCCCACCCCCAATAAATATGCAATGGGAGAGGGAGAGAGAATGGCCCTTGACTGGCAACATTCCAGATAAATTCCAATCCCCAACAAAGGAGATGTCAATGAATGCAGCAACAATAGGACTGCCGCTTTAATTTCTCATGTAAGCAAAGTGATGCCCAAGATGTTGCAGACTTCTATCTTATATGGAGTGAGAACTGCCTGATGTCCGTGCTGGATTACAAAAGGGAAGAGGAACTCAAGATCACATTGCAAATATCCATTGGCTACTGGAGTGCACCAAATAATTTCAGAATATCAGTCTATGCTTTGAAGACTACAGCAAAGCCATTGTGTGGATCATAAGAAACTATGGACTGTTCTTAAATCCTGCTTGCTCTGGTACACCCCATGGCCTTCCAATGTATTTACATGGACATCAGAATTTGTTTTCTATAAGTCCTCAGACAGATGTTAACAATACTCTCCATGCTCATATAAGAGCTTTTGCTCAAGCCCCTTACATGACTTTTGGCTCAAACATATAGTTTTTACTAAAGTGATTTTGCAGAGAGAACTCATAATAAATTCCACTCGGGTAACACTGTAGAAAATATTGATATACCTATAAGCCAAAAAAAGCACAGATTTAGTTTGCTCATTTTATCTCCAGAACCAGTCAAGCAATGAAATATAAGAGAATGTCATGGAATAACAGTAAACATAGCAAATAATCTAAACATAACCCTTTACTCTAAAACACACACTAAAATTGTTGCATCCCTATGTTATTGCATACTCCAAGACATTGGAATAACTATAATGTTTAAAATGCAGAAAGCTATTATTTAAATTAATTAATTGTTGCTGTTGTTTTGACTTACATATTGCCCAATAGTGTTAAAGCATTCTCTGGACAGTTTACAACATAATTATACAAACAACACTTTGCCCCCTAGCAAGCTGGATACTCATTTTACTGACCTCAGAAGGATGGAAGGCTGAGTAAACCCTGAAGCTGTCAGGATTGAACTCAGGTCATGAGTTCATCTGGGCACTGCCTCTGAGTGAGTGCCCACCGGAGGAGGCAAGGCTGGAAAGCATTGAACACCTGTTCAGCTGATAAATGAACCAGCACGAACCATCAAGCTAGCGGTTTGTGTCCATCTGTAGTCAAAACCCTGTCTAGATCTCCTTGCTTGCTATTGTTTTTCAGCAGGAAAGCTGAAGTAACCTTTAAATTTCCCAGGACTCTACCAATTAGCAAGCAACATTTTAAAAAAATATCAAGGAGCACGTTAGAGCTAGAGAACATTTTAAAGTAATCCTTCAGCATTTAATACATTCACATTGTTTTCTAAAACAGTGTAGTGAACTATGTAAAAAAAAAAAATTCAGCCTTGAAAAGACTTTGGACTATTCTTCAAATGAGCATACCAAATTGTGTTCTTCCAGTGTAGTTTGAGAGAAAGGAGAAAAGAAAATTGAATAACAATAAAATGAGTAACAGTTATATAATAACTGTAACATTGTATAATCCAATACTATCTGGAAGGGTTAGTAAACTGGGGGGGGGTGCACCCAAATTTTGTGGGGGTGCCAGTCTTCCCTAGTCACAAGCTTCTTATGGTACTGTTTCTCTCTCAGTTCTGCAAAAATCCATTTGTAATTATATTGTTTCATCCATTTTAGTGGCACAACTATAAGCAGTCATTTTGGCAACAATTTCATGTCAGCAAACAACCTGACTTTTTCATACTAATAATAAGAATTGTGTGCCATCAAGTCAATCAAATCAATTCTGACTTATGGTCAGTTCTGACTTATGGTCACCCTTTTCAGGGTTTTCTAGTTAGACAGCACTCAGAAGTGATTTACCATTCCCTTCTTCTGGGGGTATCCTAGGACTGTGCAGCTTGCCCATGCCACAGAAACTTGCTCTTCTGGATTGCACAATGGGGAATTACAACCTCTGGCTGCATAGCCAGATGTCTATCCAACTGTGTTGTCCAGCCAGCTAAGATACATTTGTCAAAAAACAGCCGTGACAATTGCTCTGTGTTTGGGTGAGAAGTGATTAAATGATAAGAAAAGGAACCAGCTTCTGAGATTTTCTCTTGCTTGGTATCACTTTGTGAATGGTAGTGAGCATAAGAGGGTATCATGTAGACCATCTTGACTGCTCCCATTGGTGTTGTCAACATTCAGGCTGGCCTTTGCTATGTTAAGCTTGGCATCCTGTTTCCTGCTGGCAATGTGGGCATGATATAGTGCGGCAATATCGGGATATTTCATGGTGTCTTGAATTGTGGATACAGAAACATAATATCCCACATTCATAAACTGGAGGTTTTTTGAAGAGAGAGAGAGAGAGAGAGAGAGAGAGAGAGAGAGAGAGAGAGAGAGAGAGAGAGATAACCAACCAGTCTCTTTAACCTCCACATCTTTAGACCAGGAGGTATTAAAGTGAAGGGCAAAATTGCTTTATTTACTTTATTTATTCAGTCTTTAATGTTAGTACAAGTGCATACTAGCTTGCAAGACCGCAGCTCATCTGTGAATGACATGATCTTTTGGAGATCACTATTTCATAGGATCACCAAAAATTGGAAGCAACTTAACAACACATAACAACATTTGCATTTTGTGTACATTGTATATAATTGGGGCTTAAGCATTATCTACAGCTGAATAGTGAAGTGTATCCAGGTAAAGGTGAATCATGGCTCAAGTGACCTTTCTCTATGGTTTCCAGCAATGTGAATAAACCTTAACTTTGTCCCAGATGAACAGGTCAAACCACCCAGACTTTAGACTATATAAAATGAAGCTATTGATTTCTATCCTTCATTAGATCCAGCAGACCTAGATAACAGCTGCAATAAACTTTCCTTACACATTGTGTCACATCAAATAAGTATATGGAAGCCACGACAAATGAGTTCTTTGAAAATGGAATTTTAGCCAAGACAAGGCAGTATTTCTGAACATGGAAACCAGGAGGGTGTGTTCTCTTAATGGGAAATGGTTAATAGTTAATTTATTCACCAGATATACAGGATCATTTACTGTAATTGCTAAGGGAACAGAACAAAAGAGAAAAAAAAACAGTGATGTTTTGGACCATAAAACATAATTTCTCTCTATCTCTCTTAAGTGGCATGAATCACATTTGTAAATGTCATTTAGAAAAGGAGCCATCTTAGTTATTTGCATGCAGATGTTAATGAATAATAATATTAACTCGCAATAGCTGACTTTATGGGTTCACATTTTTAAACATTTGTATTTCTTGACTCCAGTGAAAATTCCAGTATCTGTACCCACCCACCCCATACATAATAGGGCCAACCTGCTGATAGCTAGAGTAGCATACTTCTACTTCTCTAAATCATGGTTCTACAGAAAACAGCATGCAACTTTTTTTTTTGCCCCGGTATATTGCATTGACTGGCTGGATAGCTCAGTAAATTAGGTATCTGGCTGTAGATTCAGAGGTTGGGGGTTGAAATCCCCACTGTGCATCCCAGAAGAGCCAGCCTATGTGGTCTTGGACAAGCTGCACAGGCCCAGGATGCCCCCTGAAGAAGGGAATTGTAAACCACTTCTGAGTACTCTCTAACTAGGAAATCCTCCAAAGCATTGCCATAAGTCAGAATTGATTTGACAGCACACAATTATTATTGTATTGCAATGGCTGGGACAATAGACTACCCAAGGCAAAAACAAACAACAACAAAAGCAATATATTTGTTGGGAACACTTTGTCAACACACACACACACACATCCTGTACAGTATATGGCAAGGGGCAGGAGCATTGTATATAGTTGTGAAGGTGACAATGCTGCAGAATGCCTAAATTCTAGGTCCAGTTCTGTGTGAAGTTTTCAGTACAACCTGACTTTGAAAGATGATAAAATGTTCCTTCCCGGTGCATGAGAGTAAATTAAATGTTATGTTAACACCTCTCTGTTTCATGCACATGCACATTGGCAGGAACAGAAATAGGAACTCAGTATTCATAGTCCAATTGACCAGCTAATCCAACCTAAGGCTAAATCCATTCATATCCTACATGCATAGAGTCACATTAAATGTCTAAATAGAAACATTCCATTATTCTCTTAAAGTCAAAGATGCTTTTGACATTTGCAGTTACAATGACCACAGTGTCATTAGTGTGATATTTGTTTGATCCTTTCAGTATTGTGTACTCATTATTGTGAGATTTGCACACTGTCTTTTAATAATGTAAGATGCCTTGGGTCTCTTCTAAGGAGAAAGGCAGGGTAAACGTATTTTAAACAGAAAAATAAAATAAATATAGAGTCCCTGTGCATGGCTTTTCCATTTACTAGAATGGGAAAGTACCATGGGCTGTTTCAGAATGCAAGAGGTAATCCTTTAAAGAGGAAAATGGCATGGGGGAGGTATTTCACCCCCTAAAGAAGCTGTGGGTAGGGGTAAACCAGATATATGTGCACTTAAGGTTACAATCCTGTGTACTTTAGCTTGGAAGTAAATCTTGTTTAATAAAGTAGGTCTTATTTCTGAGTAAATGTTAAGATTAGGCTGGGTCTCATAACGGAACAACACAACAAGGACTAATACTTTAAGTGCTATTGACTTGAAGTCATAGTGGGGTATAGGCATGTCTATAGCATTCTCTCAGCTACTGCCCCTATGATTTAAATAGTCTGTCACTTGTATCCTCTCATAGCCTTTTCTCCTATTATCTTGCTCAGTTCTTTTAGCATCAGAGAGAGGCACCAGTGTACAACAGACTAGTCCCATCTGTGTTCAGACTTCATTCCACTGCAAACCAGCTGATCTACCAAATGAGGCAGTATGTTTGCACTATTTCTATATCACCTTAACAGAAGTTGTGTGTTTCTGTGCAATTGCTTTTACAAGGGTACAGGAACGTATATAAACACTGTCCCTGTGCCCATTTGACTTACTGTGATCCTGTACACAAGGAGCTGAGAACCTTTGGCTCACAGACCTAATTCAGACCCTTTAGAGTTGGCATCCAGGCCACCAGTGGTTCCAGGTTTGTCCTCTTATCTCCATCTTGGCCCCAAGCCCTGCTCTTGGAGAGGAGAATATCCCAACTAGGTACCTTTTATAACTCAAAGAACATTCACACATGCTGCTCTCCCTCCCAGTTTGGCATCACACATTCTGCCCATAGAAGACTGGGGACTGAGAAATGTAGCAGCTCACATCAATATAGTTGTGCACACAAATGCATTTTATTTTAGACATCCAACTAATTCATATCTATCTGAAAGACCTCAAAGCCATTCATCTCCCGAAGAACCAATTTTGGAATCATCTGCCTTGTTCATAATGAAACCTAACAAATAAGCCAGTGAAACTTTCACCTTTAAGGGAGCTACAGGTGAAGAAAGGAGAGAGAATACATTCCCAGTGTCACTGTCAGAAGTGGCATCACAGTAAGAAGGGTAAGGTACTGGATGATGTCTGGGGTTAAATAGATTCACTGATGTTTTATAGAAAGGAAACATTTCCAGAAGAAAGCCGCAGCCAGCTTTTGTTTATCATTTATTATTAGTAATTCCTAATAGTTGCCTAGGTACTGTGAAATGTTTTCGCCAATGTTTTCCTGATAATGAGATATGAAATGGGGGGGGGGGGGGAACAAAGCCCTTTCATGTCATGCCAGATAATGCTTGAATCTTTAAACATTAGGATGTCAAAAATGGTTCTTTTGTCATTTCAGTCCTTAAAGTTCTTGCATTGTGCATGCCACTGAAGAGAAGAATAAAACCACATTCTATTTTCAAAATCTTCACGAATCCTGAACGTCAAACAGACTTAACTGTGCACACATATGCACAGCGCACACACATTTGGAGTTGGCTCTACCATTAGGCAGAGTGTGGCACTGCTTCAAGTAGGGGAGGCTGCAAACCATTCCCTTTGAGTCTTTCTGGCCATTTCCTTTTGTAATAAAGGCTGTCTGCTGAAGGATGCCTGCTGCACTTAGATGTGGTGGAAATGGTATCCTATTACCAGTCTTGAAGTAGAATTCAACTTTCAGTCCAGTCCATACTGTACATGGAATAGGGGCACAGTGCCATCTTTGCTTTAGGTGACAACACTTTTTGGGCCTGCCTTGCATATTCAGCCTAAAACATGCAGTTCCTGAGTTGATGAAACCAGTCATGCTCAGCTTTCAAAATGTGTTCAGTGGCCAATAACAAATCATTCCTGTGTTCAGGGTCCAACATAAATCATTCTGAAAATATCAGCAGATGAATTAAACCATTGCAAGCAATTGAGAATTAACAAATATATTAATCAGAAACACGTGCTTCTTTCATAGGAAAGATAGGATGCTTGATATAGATGATTTTGACACATCTCTGTTCTCCGTCTGACAGGCACTCACGGTTTTACAATGAAACAAAAAGATGATATGTCAAATAAAAAATCTATTCCTTCAATAATCTATACTAAAGTGTAACTGATACGTTGCAAAAGAAGAAATATAAAGTAAATTTCAACACACGCAGCTTAGAAGAGCCTCATGGTGCAGTGGTTAAACTGCTGTACTGCAGCCAAAACTGTGCTCACGAACCAGGGTTCAGCCCCAGGTAGCTGGTTCAAGGTTGACTCAGCCTTCTATCCTTCCAAGGTCGGTACCCAGCTCACTGGGGGGGCAATGTGTAGCCTGCATAATTAACTTTTAAACCGCCCAGAGAGTGCTCGAAGCACTATGGGGTGGTATATAAGCAGCACACTTTGCTTTTGCTTTTTAAAACATTTAATATTTATTTATTTATTTATTGGATTTCTATCCCGCCCATCTAGACCAAAGGTCTACTCTGGGCGGTTATTTAATATATGGGCTTCTGAGCATGCTTTGGATTAGTCTTCCATTTTTAAAGTTGAGAAGTCACCTGTTTTAGGGAGAAACAATCAAAATCTGTGCTTAATTATTTATTCAAGTATTCGGTATTATGCTACTGGCCACTGTGTGCTTTGTCAAAGAAACAGCCCTAGTAGCCTGTGCAAGAATATTAGAGAGCAACAACAGCAGCAACAACAAAAGACAAAAATGTCGTGGCACCTTAATATAGCAGTCTTCAAGGTGCCACAACATTCTCTCTCTCTCTCTCTGTTGTTTTCTGATATTTGCGCTTTTGGTTATTTCATTATTTTTGTGGAAGTTGCGACTGTTGGCAGCTATGTATACTGCAACTTACATTGTTTTTCTTCCTTAGGCAAAAGACCAAAAGAAAATATTAAAAATTAAGAAAACAAAAATTTTGTGGCATCTTTAAGACTAACTGCTATATTTTAATGAGGGCTTTTGTGAAAAAGCCTGCTTCCTCGGGTTTTCTTACTGTTTCGGAGGCTTGCAAACCCACAGGAATTCTTGAACTGGTTATCATTTTCGACATTGTTTTGCCCTGTGTTATTATCTGGTGGAACTGTATCAGACTGAAGATGTGTGCCCTTAAAACTAGTCATCCATTACAACCCCATTGGCCAGAATTCAACCAAAGCCCAATTATTTCTCTGCACTTTGAGTCTAGACGGTTATCTTAGCCTCTCAAAGCAGACATACACTATATAACAAAAACAGCACCCGTCCAGTCTGCCCAAATTAAAAACTTTCCTTGGAGTATTTAGCTGAGCCAGCTAAGTCAACCTCGTACCCATTTTGGCTAATCCCAATGTCTGTCAAGGGTCAAATGTCAGCCAAGCCCTAGCTTTGGCCCCAGCCCAAACGCAGCTTCCCATTTTGGCTAAGACTAAATCTAGAGTTTAATATAAATGCTCAGAGAAATGTCAAGGGATAGAAGAAGTTGCCTAGATCCAAGAAGTTCGAAAGTGTCATTTGTGTCCTCAGTGGCAATGATCTCATGGGACATTTTGCTCTTTGTATGGAAGAAGAAGCAAGTCATTTATTCAATCCCCGAGGTCACATGCAGGGCAGAATTCCTTTTTTAGTTAATCAGAGCAGCATAGAAATGGGGGAAAAATGAACTGAGAAAGCTTCTCTGTTTGTACCACATTCCAACTGTGTCAATATAGATTTAAATTTTCAGGAAATTATTCTTGGAAAATAGGGATCCTTTGTCCATGGTTAGATGGTAAATACCATAAATATTTTCTGCAGTCCAGAAATTGCAAATATATAAAATGTACCTTGCTTGAGAACTAGGCTTAACAAGAGAGCTAACTAGCTGTGGTGTAACTGAACATGAATTCTTTTACGAAGAAAGCAGGAAGGTTAGCCAAGGGTCCCAAATGCCTAAGAGGTAGATATTTAGAAATATATTAACAATTACTAGCCATCACTGGCAACAAACAATGGATTGCTCCTTATTCTCAAAATATCCTGACATGTTCTGAAGTCAAATCATCATTTGTAGTCAAGAGCCAAGTATGTAATCAACAATTCAAAAATAACCATACCATTATGTCTATATTTCTAACAAGGAGGATTAAAATTGATAGAC
Source organism: Intellagama lesueurii (assembly GCA_037013535.1). Lineage (NCBI taxonomy): Eukaryota > Metazoa > Chordata > Lepidosauria > Squamata > Agamidae > Intellagama > Intellagama lesueurii. The sequence continues at coordinate 61,168,288 of JBAJHW010000003.1, read as the reverse complement.
AGAAGCCTGCTGTATATTTACATCAGCATAACTCCATCAGCAGAACTTTCCATAGCAGTTTTAAAGCCTTGTTAGGTCTTCTCTTTGTACCTTTTAATGTTCTCTGTTGGTCCTTTATATTTTAAAGCCATTTACAACTTTCAAGCATTCTTGCCAAGTACTCAGATCTGACTAATTAGGCCACCAACAGAGTTTACAATAGAAGGGATGATTATGTAATAAGAATATGTAACTCCTTGAATTTATATTTCAGCTCATATACGTATTCTATATTTTATAAAGATATAAGGTGTTGTGGGTTTTTTTTAACTGTGGTCTCCAAACATTCCAAGACAAATTAATCCAATTTACAGTTGTGGAATTGATTCTTAGATGGTAGTTTCTCAAAAGTAAAATAATCCCCTTCCAGGGTCTATTAAATATAAAAGCAAAATAGATCCTCAATAATAATTTTATCACCGCTAAACCAATTGCCTAGTCTGGTTTTTTATTTTTATTTATTTATTTATGTGGTAAAGAACTACACTAATACATTAAAGAATGAGGTGCATGTCTGCATCTCCCACAATGCACCAACACTCAAAAATTATGGTTCTTCGTTATCAATGGCAGTTAAACAATGCTTGAAGAACGCACATTCTGCCTTAGCATAAAAGCATATGTTGATAAAGTTAGTTTAATTGAGAGAGTTAGAAAGTGGTGGAACAAGCACTACAAACAATAACAACATTGACTGATAAGCTGAAATATTGGTGGTGAAAGAGTGTGGGCATTTGATGGGATTTGTTTCCAAACATTGCTGTAAAAATCCACTCCTCTTCTCTAAGAAATTCTATGACTGGAGGTTCTCAGTATGGTAAGCGTGTGCAAAATAAATGTTCCCAGTCCTTCACACTGTGTTTGTTTTGTATTCTTTCTCCTCAAGGAATTTAAAACAGGTCCATCTTTAGAGATGTGATGCCTTTGCAGTGGGACAAATGACCCATACTTTGTCCACACTTCTCTTAGACCCGTTATTAAGTTCAGTTAGTTTAGGCAGAGAAGAAAAATCTTAAGGTTTATGTAACTTGCCATGGCTTCTTGTGGTGAATTTGACAAAGTGCAGGGGAACACCAGACATGGACGAGATGCTCCCTGGAACCTTGTCAATTATGCAAAACTTATCTGAGCACTGGTAAGATTCTGGGCAATTATTCAGGGACATTCAATATCCAGAGCTGCTGGATTAGGAGAAAAATGAAAAAACTTTATTTTTATTTTTTAATTTTCGACCACAGCTTGATATTCCAGCATTCTGGCTGTGGGATTCTGGCTGATGTAGTTCAAAAGACTCATTTTCCTATCTCTGGTTAGGGTATATAGATTATCATTGTTATGATAAATTCAGAAATTACAACAGTATATCACAGTACAACTGTGGTAATGGAGCTGCCATGATATGCCAAAGCATAATTTTGTCTTTTTGACTACCTGTAGTTTGCTCTGCCATTCAGAAAGATAAAGCATTTGAGTTCCCACCCTCAGTTAATGTTTCAGTTTATGACTGCATGCAACTTCCTATACCAGTAAAAAAGGAAGGAAGTTTCTCATCTAGCAGACGTCAATTGGGCTGAACCTAAGCTGAACAAATGTGTATATGAAATGGGCAAATGTCCTTTCTAATATCTGAGATATGCTGAGAACTGATTTTCCCTGTTTCAACAGGCGGTCTAAAGGTCAAGTACATGAAAGGGGAGATATGGTGACACTGATGATTGGCTGGCTTGTTTGATCGTAAGATAGGAAATGCCTTGTGGTGGCTGGGCGTATATTTTCTGTGTCCATATGGACAATTTTTAATAGATATGTGAGAAAATATATGGCCTACAAATCATACGTAGAATGACATTAACTGTTAAATGAGTCAGCAGGTCATCAAAGGATATTGCATAATTTCTATCTTTTTTCTAAAAGATTTTATTGTATGATAAAGTTTTTATCAAGTTCTGCAGCTGAAATGCATTTTCTATTAATATTGTTTTTAGATACATTCATGCATGCACCTTTCCCAGCAAAATAGATTTTAAAACAGTATGCAGATTAAAGTAACATTAATATAAAATCAGTTAAAACTGAATTTAAATAATGACTTTTTTAAAATATTGTAACTCTGAAAGGCAGGCTTTTGCAGTCTTGAACATCCAGATTCAGATTAGCCATCCGAGAGACTATGGTAACGTGATCTGAATAGAGGACTTGGAACAGCGTCTAGTGTGGCTGAGAAGGCCAATTCGAGAGTGACAATCCCTTCCACACTGAAGACAAATACAATCTGTCCCCTGTCCAGCTCCCTGATTTTGCTGGTTTCAGGACTGCCTCTTTGCCTCGGCCTGCTGGACAAGTGTCTCTTCAAAATATCCAAGTATATTACAAATCTCATCATTCCTGGGCACAGCCTTTTGGGCTGAGGTTGATGTGAGCTGTAATCTGACAAAAGGGTTGGAAAAGGCTGATTGAAGTAGCAATGAATAGTCAGTTGAAAATGAATATTTTTATACGCCTTTCCAAATGGTGATCAAAATGGAGTAATCCCAATGGGAGTTTCTTCTACAATCTTCTGAATCCTAGATGTTAAAAGTGTCCATTGCTTATGGCATGGATTGATGGGTCTAAACTCAACAGATGATAATTCCACACCTGTCTCAGGATTTCCATGCCCTTTCCCTTATGCCTGCAATTCCTCCTGGCTCTCAAGGCATGTTCTGAAGGGTCTTATGATCCTTCTGACTTTGTTTAGGGGATTTTTTTTAAGAGCATGAGGGATACAATGGGCAGTAGGAGGAGGCCCTTCCTTTCTCCACTCAAGAAACACTTCTGGAAGCAGCATGCTATATATAATGCCCAAGGCAATGGAAACACAGCCTGATGAATAAAGATGGCACAAGAGTTGCTATAGGGATAGACAGTCTTTAAGATATGTGGTCCTACTCCATGGAGAGATTAAGGCTGACACAAAATGGCCAAAGGTTGCTCTAGTTAGATGAGGAAAGATGAAAAGGTATCATTAATACTCTCTTGCCACAGGCCCCAACAATTTGCAACTAAATCTGTATTTGGTTACCTTTGACCCTGGCTGACCAAGGCTTTGTAATAGTAGAAGAGATATCTCTCGTAATTGTGCAAATCATGTGTCACTGATATCACCCAGCAATTAGGGATGTGTGGAACTCCAGTTTGAGCCTGAGCTCAACAGCCATCTGGGTTTCCAAGATTATTCATGTGAGGTGGACAGGATTTGACCTCTGGAATTCTTACACTAAGCGACAACTGTGGTTGTGTCCACAAACAGTGACCACCTCTGAAAAGAACGGATAGAACACTGTCCAGAGGCATACAAACATTGCATAAATGGGCATCAGCAAATGGAGAGAATGTGCTAGACTAGTGCATTCAGTTTAAAACACATGTAAAAAAATATGAATCTTTTGGAAAAATAAGTAAAGAAAGGGACAATTTCATCTCATAAAAAATAAACAAAGATGGAACCAGGCATGGATTGGATGTGGGAAAAGGAGAGAATCCAAGGATGCAGACTTTAAAGGTGTGCACACCCCTACCAGAAAATCTGATCCAGGAGAAGAATTTGGCAGTTCTACTGAGGTGGGCTTTTATGAGTCCCTAAAATTCTTTCTGAGCCAAGCTGGCACTTCTACATAAAACCAAATCAAAATGAGGGAGATGTTTCCTTAATTCACGTTTCATGGGCAAACATTTCATGACCTCCCCAGAAATTCTCCAAAAACTGCTGAAATGGAAGAGAGTTTCATTTCACAGCAGGGGCTTTTTCTTTTTTTTTTTTTTCTTTTCAAAATGTGACCTTTGTTTTGGCTCAGAGACTTATCGGTTAGTGTTACGTTCTTATCACCATACCTTAAAATCTATTCACAATATATACTCTTGAAGGAAGACTCCTTAGCATCAGTTGCTTTCCATTTCATTGTAATTTCAGAATGTTGCTAACATGACTTGTGGGCAAGTTTAGGTTGGAAATTAAAAGAGAATTCATTATGCAACTTCCTTAAGGCTATGTGTGTTTGGGTTTTATGTTTGGTTTGCAAGAGATGTGAGCTGAGGTTGGCTGGGATATTAATTTTGGCTCACTTAGTATTTTGGTTAAAGTTTAGTGATTTCACTGACAGGAAATGCTCTTGAGCAGCCCAAGCTACAGGACCTTTTAATGTGGCTTAATAAGAAGTCTGGGAGAATAAATCTGTTTTGCAAGGTATCCTAATTCTCACAAACATGGATACTGGCAACCAGAGAGAAAGCCCTCAGCTGACCCAGGACCTAACAAGATTAATAGATGGAGATGGTCAGGAGGCTAACATGGAATGGCATTATCACATTGACTGCTGTTTACTCCTGCATACTTCTTTGCTCAGAGTTGATCTTCTACACTAATGGGAGCCAAATACAAATTTAAATTTAAGTAATAAACAGCCACATACGAACATGAATCTGACTAAACTCCGGGAGGCAGTGGAAGACAGGAGGGCCTGGCGTGCTCTGGTCCATGGGGTCACGAAGAGTCGGACACGACTAAATGACTAAACAACAACAACAAATAAACAGCTTCTCAAACTACATCTAGAATAAAAACAATATTGTAAGGAGAGTTTACACTAGAGGATTAACACAGATTATAGCATGTTTCTGCTTCCAAATGAAACCCTCTGTGATAGTGGAAAACGACGATTCTGAATTCAGTATCTTTTATGTTTGTGAACAATGCACATGACGGATTAATTGTGAAGAACATAGGCATTTCCTGGCTTGCACACAGGACTAAAACTAGAAACATGGATGTGTGTGCTTGTGTAAATTCTGCTGTTTTCCTGGAAGCATTCTACACCGCCACACACTGAGTGTGAGAGTCTTTATAGCAGTGGTTTCCAACCTTTTTTTGAGTCATGACCCCCTTTTATGATAGTCAAGTAACCTGCAATCTCCACCATCACATTTGCATAAAAAGACATTTTTAATAGGGTGAAGTAATCCCTTCTCAGAAAGTAGAGGCATCTTTCTCCCCCCCAAGAGGCCTGTTTCTCATAGCTACACATAGACAATAATTTTAATATCCCACTCTGAAAAGTCAAGGAAGAGATTATTTAACAAGGGCTGCAACACATATAAGACAACCCACGACCCCCACAGAAAACAATTTCTGAGGTTGGGAAACACTGCTTTGTAGAGTTCTCTATACGTTTTCAGCTGAATGGGAATACAGAGCTCTCATGACTCAGATTGCAAAGATTATTACGATTCCAGGTCACCAGAGCTTTGGAATTACATTCAGACAAAGAGTCGTATATAGACTCAACATACAAAGGTCTATGTTCTAGAATGCTTCTGTGCACATGGGAGCAATTTGTGTGTGTGTGTTCACATCTCCATCTGTGGTTTCAGCTCTTACATGTTAATAGATGAATGCCTGAATCCATAGCAGTCATCCCTTTTTCAGCTTGGCAATTGGGGCTGGCCATTATACTACACTATATGTGAGTTTTCAGTTACTCCACCACAACCTTTTCTCATATGCTCCATGACGTGTACACCATCTGTGATCTGAAGGACCACATGTACAGCCAAGTCTGATCCTCTGGAGAGCAAAGAGTTAAGAAGCAAAGTGTTCTATACTTGACTGGTGTGCATGTGTTTGTTCAATAGCATTTATAAAAATTACAGAATAATTTGAATTCTAGAGATACAATCTCATCTCCTCTCATAGTAGAATTGCTGAAGACAAGCACATTCACAGAAATAATGTGGCTATATTAATATACCTATGGGCTGTTTACCTGACTTTCATTTTTATGCCAGTCTATCATCATTTTATATACAGAATGCTTGTATCTTATAAAACTTGTAGAAAGAGCAGTATAGTTAGATCAGAACTAACTAACTGCTGGCCCACTCAATTGTCCTCAAGAGTAGGGCAGAGGGTCCTGGTTTCATAGCTGGAGCCTGTTTTTCTCTCACTGATTTCACTGGTCAACTCTATTTACATTTATTTCTATGTGGTTATAGTGTGTGTGTGTGTGTTAGTCAAATGTGTGTGTATGTTTTGTGCCATCAAGTCGGAACCAACTTATAGCAACCCTAATAGTGCTTTCAACATCAGTAAGATATCTGAGGAGTAGTTTTACCAGTTCCACTCCCTCAGTGAGTTTCCATGGTCAAGTGGAGAACTGAACCGAGGCCTCCTGAGTACTAGTCCATCACTCTAGCCACTGCACCACACTTGTAGCTGTATACATATAGTAATAGCAAATATAGGAGTCAGAGTGAATTTTGTAAATTCAGAAAAATAATCTTGGTGAGAAGCTGAGGTTAGGCTATTATGAGTGATGAATTTATGAAGTAAAATCTCTTTGTGTAGTGGAGGCTTTAATTGGTAAACCTATCTAGTTCACCTTCTCTCATTTTTTAAAATAAAATATGGAAATCATTTTGTAAGAAAAGAAGTGAACCATGCACACTGGTGTAACTACTGATGCATAACAGGAAGGATATGGCATGACAGGTTGATTCTGTAGAAACCTCAGATGTGAGATCAGTCCCGGAAGTGGACATTCTGAAAACACTGGTCAGGCCATTCTTCTGAAATAACTGATTGTTGCCTAGCTAGATATTTCAACAAAACTACAGTGACCTCTGTTTATTTTTTTTAATTTTCAGTGGTGCCTCACAAGACGAAAGTAATTCGTTCTGCGAGTAGCGCCGTCTTGCGAAATTTTCGTCTTGCGAAAAGCAGCTTCCCATAGGAATTCCCTATGGGAAACCTTGCAAGATGAACAATTTATTTCCGTCTTGCGAGGCATCGGTCTTGCGAAAAAGAAACTGTCTTGCGAAGCACGGCCATAGAAGAAGCCGTCTTGCGAGTCACCAAAGCAATCGCAAAACGCTTTCATTTTGCAAGTTTTTCATCGGGCGAGGCATTCGTCTTGCGAGGTACCACTGTATACCACTCTGTGTGTGTGTGTGTGTATTCAGTAAGCTGCAAAAAATAGAAGGCATCAGGCATTTCAGAGAGTTATTAAACACTATGGCTTATTTATTTATTTGAGCTATATATCTCATCTTACTCTCAGTCCTGTGTCCCAAGGCAGTTACCTAGTCACAATCGTGTGCAATGTGGTGAGCTGTAGTGTTTCCACTTCGATTCTGGTTGCTGTTGCTGTAATGTGCCATCAAGTTGCTTCAGATTCATGATGACCCTATGAAAGAACAATCTCCAGAATGTCCTGTCCTCAACAGCCCTGCTCAGTTCTTATGAACTCAAGTTGTGGGTTCCTTTATGGAGTCAATCCATCTTGTGTTTGCTCTTTCTCTTTTCCTACTGCCTTTCACCTTTCTCAGCATTATTGGTTTTTCCAGAGTATCCTGCCTTCTCATGATTTGCCTAAAGTAGGACAGCCAGCCTCAGCTTCAACATTTTTTATTCCAAAGGTAAATCAGGCTTGATTTGAACTAGAACCCACTTGTTCTGGTAATTATGTCTAATTATATCATTTTTTAGTTTAAATTAACATATGCAAATTTAAAGCAAAATATCCTTTTTGAAGAAGAATGTCCCTCCATGTTCTTCATTTTGGTAATGTCTATCCTACGTTTAGGCAACAGAGCGGTGTCCACCCTAGCTGGGACAATTACCCTGCACCAGCTTTCTGCCTTCAAGGAGGTGGGATGTGCCCTAAATCCTCTGTGAGAGTTTCTTTGTATTTTGAATATTATAATGTAAAGATGTGAATTTTGCCATGTTATGGCAGTTCTGGAACTCATCATAAGGCTCAGCACTTGTACCTCAATGGGTAAGTTCATTTCCTCTACTAACCTAAAGTGGGATGTAGAATAGTTATCAGCCGTGCTTCAGCTGGTGGGTTCATATCTAGTCCACTGTGACATGTGCGTCCATAACCAACCATTTCACTGGAACGGTGTATTAGCTTCAGTAACAGCATATAAAGTGGAGTGGGAGTGTACAGTGAGTTAGTCTTTACCAAGACTTTTTTCTCCCCAAGAAAGAATCTTGGATGCCATTTCTTGCTTCATTGCCATAGTGTGGGAAGTCAAAATGTTCTGACATCTTGAAGAAAAAGACTCCTACACATACACATACATTTTGCAAATTAAGCTTTATCAACCCACTTCCTGCATTTATAGCCTTCAAAATGAGTTTTTAATGAGGTGATACCATTCACAATGGATTTCTCACAAGAAATGCAACAGACCATGGTATTCCACATTCATTTTGGATTATATGAATGAGCCCTATATTGTGTCATGGACCTCACATTTGTACCAGTAGACAATGGAAGCCTCTTCTTTCTGCTTTCAGTTGAGACAGCTGCAGGCAAAATCAGACAAGCAGTCCTGCCTGGACTGAAATACTGATCTTCTAAATAATTCTCCCTCCAGCTATATATGTATATATTCTTCGAATGTCATGTTTGTCTTCAAAAATAAAACAAGACACAAGAGCTGGTAATAATTATCACTGCATGAGAGTGTAGTGATGTTAATGTGTAGCAGAGCAAATCAAAATTCTAAAAGGAGGTCCTAAAAATAGGGGCAGCCCAAATAAAAATTTACAACTTTGAAACTAGATTTCAGGTCAGCACCAAATTTGGCACAGATGTAACAGACTGCTCCTGATCTGCGGGAAATTTGAAGAAATTTGAGAAAAAGGCTTTTGAATTATGATTTTGTTTTAATGTAAAACTGCCCCCCATGCAGAAACAAACAGCTGTGAATATCCCCAGATTCAATGCTCACAACCATTCAAAACGTGTTGAAAAACAGCTTTGTGTTTGGGTGAGAAGTGGTTAACCAGAAAAAAAAAGGAGTCAGGTTCTGGGATTTTTTCCTTGCTTGGTGTCACTTTGTGAGTGGCAGTGAGCACAAGAGGGTATCCTGTAGAGCATCTTGACTGCTGCCATTGGTGTTGTCAGCATTCAGGCTGCTCTTCGCGACATAAAGCTTGGCATTCTTTTTCCTGCTGGCAATGTCGGCATGATATTGTGCAGCAATATTGAGCCATTTCCTAGTGTTTTGAATCGTGGATAGAGGAGCACCATATCCCACATTCATCAACTAGAAGTTTTTTTGAAGAAGCGAATAACCATTTAGAGTTCTTCCTTTAGAATGTAGATTTGTTTTGCTCTGCTCCTGTTGTTCCCAAATGTTGGACCCCAGAATCACTGCTCATACTTTCATTCAAACAGATAATGTTAACAACCCAATTCTATGATTTCAGAATTAAAACTGGTGCTCTAGAACAGTAGTTCCCAACCTTGGGTAACCCAGGGGTTCTTGGATTGCAGTTCCCAGAATCCTTCACCACCAGCTGTTCTGGCCAGAGTTGCAGTCCAAGCACACTTGGGTTACCCAAGGTTGGGAACCACTACTCTAGAACATAAAGTTATCTCCTAAATACATTGAAACAAAATTATCTATTTTCAGTTCAGACCCAAAGAAAATTTTGAAATTTGGGAAACAGTGCTAATAATCCCCCATTAGTACTGGTATCTTATAACTAGGATGCCTAGAAAATTTCCAAGATGTGGATGAATGCAGCCTTATTACTTTGACTTCTAATGGAAACTGGGAAGGCACAGTGAAGAGTCAACCTCCCAACCTTTGACTCCATAACCAGATACTTAACTCACTGCGCTATAGCCATCCATAAAAATGCTCCTCACTAATTTCAGAAAAATGAATGTGGTTTCAAGGATACTTGAGGGATATGTTTGTTCTCCTGTCTCCCACACTGCCATGTGACTGCAGGACATTGGGTTGTTGCAGAGAGTGGCTGCTGGAGGTATAGTATACTCACTGTTGTTCAGCTAGGTAGCACAGTCTTATGGTAAATTCCACTGCAGTTTCCTGATAATCATGTCAGACAAGCTGCGTCTTTGCTAGATGTATTGTTATGTTGGATTCCCATAAAGTTGTGTTCCATCCAGACTTTGTAAGTGAGCACATGACATGGCTGGACTGGAATTTGCTTCAGTCCTAACGAGCCTCTTTAATGGTGAGGATACTGAGAGTGGCAGTGCAACTATGTGTGGATGGCCATCCACCTTGTTTATATGTGTGTGTCCTCAGCCCCACAAATGTATTTGCTCTGCTGCAGAGACCACACATTGTACATTCTAATGGGTGTAATTGGACAATTAATGCCAAGTAAAGAGGAACTGAGCAATTCATTTCTAAAGAGAGAAGTTTTTATGGTTCTGAAAGGTGATGAAATCACAACATACACCAGAATCTTTACACGCTGCTTCTCACACAGATGAGAGTAAAGGCTATAATTAAAAATACTGTAACTGGTGATAAAAGTGAAGAGGAAATACTTAACCGCCCCATGATTTCAATAGGGAGCAGAGTAGTGAGATTATCACAGCCTGAATTAACCGTGCCAATCTTATAATCAGGAATGTAAGTGCAACTAAAAACATACTGGAGATATGAATTACAGCAGCCTGAAGGCTAAAAAAAAAGTCAGGTTCTCTAGTCAGCGATTTTCAAGAAAAACACTGCTCAGCTACTGCAATAACAACTACAATAACAGCTTTTGCAATATAACCATCTGGTAAAACCAATGCTAGGGAAAGTTACAGTTCTGGTGTATAGCCATCAGAACCAACCAGCTGGTATGGTAAACTTTTCCAAGTGCTGGAAAACCCATGTGACAATGAGGGTCATTCTTATCTACCTGTATAAGGATGTGCATGGGGGAAACTTTCTGTTTTGCTTTGTCTGGGATTCTTTCTATGAGGAAGGACTCATTCATTTTCATATCTTACAGATACTGGCCCTTTTGTTAAATATGAAAAGGACTGGCTCTCTTGTCTTCTTTTGTTTCTTTTTAACCCATTCCTGTTTAGTCGGGCATGCCTCTTTAGCTTTTGTTTTCTGTGAGTGCTGCGCCTTGAGCTTAGCTTTAAAGGGGTTCCCCTCTTTGTTTTTGTTTTGTTTGTTTGTTTTATTTATTCCCCCTTTCCCCCCCCCCGCATTCAGTGGAGGCAGCAGCAGTGAGGGATGGAGGGCCAGAGGGGGTGACAGCAGGGCATGGAGCATGGCAGTGACAAGAGAAAGGGGAGGAAGGGAAAATAGGGGGGGGGGCTGGAAGGACTGGTGGCAGGGCAAGGAATGTGGTAACATTGCTGGTGAAGGAAGGAGGTGGAAGGGAAAAGTGGGGCTGGTTGGGCTGAAGGCAGGGTAAGGAGTACAGTGGTGGCAGCAAAGGGAAGGAGGGAGATGGGAAACAGCAGGTCATATAGCGCTGGCAGCAGAGCAAGGAGGTGAGTGTCAATAAGGCAAGGACAATTTCCTGGGCAGTTTTGGTGAAAGAAAAATGTAAGAAAGGATGTAACAAATGTAACAAAGGAGCATAGGAAAAAGAAATGTTCATGTGCCCCTCTTTGTTTTAAATGATTGTTTTTTGGGGGGTGAAAGAAGCTCCCTCTTAGGAATCTGGACAAGAACTTGAAAGTGACAGTCAAGAGCCATATTTCATGGTTTCCCCCCCCCCTCTTTCATTTTAAAACAGAAGTCTCAAAGTCCCATCCTTATTTCAGAAGCTCTTTTTCAGAAATAAATCAAAGAATCTGAAAACAAAAGTAAGAGCCTCTTTTGTGTTTTCCCTCTCCATGCGAATCTGAAGGTCTCATCCCTGCCACCACATTACTTTTTTTTTAAAAAAAGTGCTTACTTCCCTAGCCATAAGCCATGTTTCTTAATTTTATATGGATCCGCCATTATGCCAAATGATTTTCTATATTTATACTTAAAACAAATAAAGTATAGAAACACTTCAGCAAGCATATCTGTTGTTGTTGTTGTTGTGTGCTGTCAAATCAGAACTGACTTATAACAACCCTAATAGGGTTTTCAAGGTAAGTGAGATATTTAAGAAATGGTTTACCAGTTCCACCTTCCCACCCCACCCCCCATGTGTTTCCATAGCAGAACCAGGGGATTGAACCCAGGTCTCCTGAGCCCTTGTCCACTAATCTATCAACCACACCACACTGCAAGCAATAATATTAATGTCCCTATTATTTAATTAAAAGCTTAAAGACAATTCAGAAGTTTTCCTTACACATTCACCCAATGCATGAGGGCTACATTACTGATGCCATGTGTGTGGACTTCCCCACTCCCTTGAGGCTGTGTGTAAAGTCTGAACATTTGCTAAGACTGACTCTTTTGGCTGATTTTAGAAAATGTGTACAAAAAAGAGAATATTTGGCACATGCAGGACTTTTCTCTATACTGGGTATTTATGCTGGTGATTCCTTCTCTTCCCCAAAATAAAACCTTCAAACATATTATGACTTTGTTTTTAGAATGTATCTACACTGCAATGGTATAGCAGCTTTGTATCACATAAACTGTTGTGATTCCACCCAGTGGAATCTATAACTCTTAAGATTCCATTGGGTAGAGTCACAACAGCATTATACTTATTACTGGATTTCATTCAGCCTCTGCTAGAGAACTTCAGTGCATTAGTTCATGAGACTCCACTAGATGTCTCTAGCAAAGATTTCTAAGCACCGCACCAAATTACAGACTCCAGGATTCTGAAGGATGAAGCCATGGACGTAGTAAAGTAGTATTAAAAGGTCATAACTGGGGTAGTGTAGCAGATATACTCAGGAACCTCCAAAGTTTGTCTGTCTTAGGTCTTGCAGGTAGACTCTGCTCTTCTTAGTTCCATGTGCTTGTTGTTAAAAATTCTTGGAACCATTTCAGAGCCACAATTCTATTGGCAATGTACGTATATGTTAGGGAGATCTTGTAATGAACAAATTGCTTCTAATGAAAAAGAACCAGTTGCATTCCTGATCATGTGCCGCTCTCATAACCAGGCACATGACCAGGAACACAACCAGCACTTTGCTAATTAGTGGCAATTTGGCACCATGATTTAGGTATATTCATTTCTGCACATATAAATTGCCAGTGCCATACCTTGAAGAGTTATTGGTAGAAAGTTAAACTGTGCTGCTGCTTTGCAGAAATTGTTCTGTCTCCATGGGCTGCTTTTCTCTCTTTTTCCCTGGTCTCCAGCCTCTACGAGCCCACTGCCAATACATTGGCTTGTCAAAGTCTGTTATACAGAACAGATGGAATGTGATCTCATGGCCTTTGGAAGATAAGCAGAAATGTAGAACTGTTGTGAGCCCCCTATGTCATCTCGATTAAGTATGTTATTTACAGATAAGTGTCTCACTGGGACATGGGAAAATTTATAACCAAGAGGCCTGCCTGTGCTCAAGCAACAAAAATTTGTGTAGACTTAAGTTAAAATACAGCATCATGAATACTATGCCTCATGCTCTACTTCAGGTTAAAAGAGTAAAAAGAGCAACTCTCTCACACTTAAAAGAAATAATAGAATCTGAGAAATACCGATGTGCAGGTAAGATGTGGCTGCTTTCTAAACAAAACTTTGTAAATGCAACTTAGATGCTAGCAATGTTAAACAAGGTTCAATATAAAAGAAGGTTCTAAGAAGAACTTTGACTTCTCTTTTAAAAAAATAATTGCTTACAATTTGGCTTTTGGTTTGATACTCTTAAGAGGATGGACTATAATAAATTTCTTTCACACTTGGGGCAATACAACATTGGGTTACCATACCTTTGGACTGCCAGAAGGCTGACCACAGAAAAAGACTGATTTCCTAACCTGAAGGATGGCAAGCGTCAAAGTGGCTGGAATTAAACTAAAGCAATATTTCCACTCTAGCAGAACATAGTTTTCCAACCAGTTACAGAGAAATGTTGTCCTGGTTTCTACTTGGGGATGCTAAGCAGTAAGTTGTATACAGTTATTGTGAAACCTCCTGGAAATGTAAGGAAGAACTTTTAATGATTTGAGTAAATTATAAATAAATTATAAATAAATTCATCATACACTGTGTGTCCGTCCAAATTGGCTTTCATCCATAATGGTCACAGGAAAAAATCTGACAAGAACAAAATTTGTTAAACCTTCCTTTCAAGACATGGTTGATGACAAAGTACTCAAATATTTCACCTCTTTTTCAAATATGTTACTGCCACAGACACATTTTCAAATAAGTTGATGTTTTCACCAACTGACTAAAAATATTTTCCTCATGATGAATCTCTCAAAACTATACTGGCTACCATTTTTTGCCACCTCTATAATTGGATTTCGATGCAAACATATTCCTTTCCTTGTGGGTTTTTTTAAAAGAATATAACATCCTTGTAGTATTTATAAGGCATTTTAGCTTCTTGTGTTTGATGGACTCTTAAAGAGATTAATATTACTAGGGTTCTTTCTGTTCCTATAATTAAGTCATGAATCCCTGTCCATGTCTGAAAACTAATTTTTTGTGTCCAGATTTTCAGCCCATCTCGAACATGAGCACCCATGAGCCCTTCATGACATAGTACAGAAGACCAGGGCACTTTCCTATGACGTCAGAAGAGACACGGTCCTCCAAACATGGTCATTCCTTAATAGACAGCCATCACTAACTAGCATTTACAGATGAGATGGAAACTGAGGACAGAAACAGATGTTACAGATAATGTCATGGTAGGAATGCCTTAACTGCTGACAGTATCTGAAGACACAACAGTTTTCATCACCTGACATTATTTGCAGATGACTTTTCTGTGTTTTGTGCTTGATCTTTAGGCTTAAGCATTTTTCTGAAACATGAAAGTCTGCCTGAATCACATCTCTCCAACACTAACATCTTTCCAGCTCTAATAATAAGCTATCTATAATACCTGTTTCTGCCCTGGGGGAAAAAAAATGGGACTGTGAGGACAAAATCCCATTATGAGGACAAAAGACAGCTGACCTTGGCAACTTACTGTTTAAAAGTAATCAACTATAGTTCTCCCAAGTCACTAGTTTTTATAATTACAATTTTGATCACCAGTTTTAAAAAGTGATTCTTTAATTTTCCATTTCTCAAAAGCACTTTTCAGTTAATTGAAAAATGCCACCTGAATGCCAAGAGCCATTGGCTTTTCTGATGATCAACAAATAAAAGACAGAATTCTGTTATACATTTAAACTGATGTACATGTAATGATGGATGGATAACTTTATTACAGCCAGATACCAACAAATACATGTAATGATATAAATCAAAGCAAATCGCCACCAATTAACAAAACACTGCTTGCATTCCTAGTTGTAACTAGGAATGCAAGAAGCTTATTATTTCATTGCAGATTTATGCCATTACACGTTTCCATGTGTATTTCTATAACTAGAGTCAGGCCACCTTCCATTCCAAGCTAAAATGATCCTCAAGATGAAAATTGGAAAACCTTGATGAGCTTGAATTTTTCTCATGTAGAAGTTGCTGTAATCCGCCCTCACATCACCATGAAAAAGTATTAACTTGCCCTACTATACCCCTTCGGTTTCTCGGATGAACATAATGACAACCATATATAGAACAAAACTGTAAAATATGCCGATAAATAACTTTAAGCTACTTTCTCAGAATCAATCACTTTTATTATTTTTTTTTAAAAAAAGGTCTGTCCAAGGATTTTGTTGCTACGATTTTAACGAGCTTGCTAAGTTTTGCAAGAGGGTATGTTTTCAGTGTTTTGCAGCTTAAAATGAAATAGTTGATGGAAAATCAAACTTGTGGTTGTGAAGGAAACTAAATAATGTCTGAATATACATTTTTATTTATAAGTCGGAGCACAGTATGTACCTTTCAATTGACTGGTTGCAATTTCACCTAGAAGAAGCAGTAGGCTTTTTTTAAAAAAAGAAGAATTAGAAGCTTGCTTGCACAGCACACGTCCTATATTCTCTCTGAAAGTAAGTTCTGATAGATAAACAAATTAAACATGTCTTCCTGTGCTATTCACACAGATGGAATAAAGTGGAATATTTGCTCCCATCTAGATTAAGCTCTCTTCTACAGGGTGTCTGAGAATGAAAGTAATGACATTACAACATTTTATTGAGGTAGCCAATGGTCTGAGCCAGGGATGCCCCATCCTGAAATGATTGTTAGAGTGACCTCTTGCTTGGGTCGCTATTAGCTGCATATACATCAGGGCAGATGCTGGATAAGAGTGCTGCAAATGGGAAAAGCCAAAGACTTAGGAGAAGGAAGCAGCTGGGAAAGAATGCCCAACCAAAGAAACTAGGAATATCAAAACCTAGCTCCTAGCAGGAGGGTCAAATGACATGAGGGACCGATGGCTATGATGTGGTTTCTTTGAGACTTCCTGGCAAACTCCAAGGGATCATGCAGTGGAAGGAGACAGCAAGAAAGGCAGAAAGGCCATTCAAATACATACAAGTTGGTGTAGCATTGAGAGGGCAGCAGGATCCCATTGTTTGAGATTTCAAGGTCAAAAAGTGAGATCCCTGTGACGTCAAGAGTTGGTGCCACCATTGCCCTGCCTCCAGTGGGGAACAGCATACGGAATCTATTCACATTCACTATGTCGCAGGAGATTGTGGGTTTGTTTATTTCAGATCTTTGGGGGGAGGGCAAAACAATACTTCAGGCAAGTCCAATTTGGACCCCAGACATGACTCTGATTTCTGTCCTTCTAGACTGGGCCCCTTTCCCTCCTAATCTGGAGTTACTTTATGAGGCCTGAATGATGCTTGCTATTTTTTTTTCCCATGGGGGGAGGAAATAGGAAGCTCTTACAGACTTTCTGACATGTGGTATGTAGGTGCCTCCTTTTCAGGCTCTTCCTTTTCAAGGTTTTCCCACCTATATGTCCTGGCATAAGCATGCTGGTCCCATATGATGGCTGATGGTGTTCTTCAGTGGCTGGCTTTCACCATGGAGCTGCTGGTCATTTTTGCCTTTACATGGCTCTTACCTGGGTGGGCAGAGCCCTGACTGACTGCTGGGGAAAGTCTCAACCTAGTAGCCATGCTTCCATCTTCTGAGGTTCAGTTTGCCCCCAGTAACTTGTAGCTGCTCTTCTGAAGGTGTCCCAATTCTTCCCATTTTGCTTCTTTTTCAAGACTACCACCAGAGATCCAACGGGACCTCTACAAGTGGGCAAAAGAGCAGCTATTGACCTTTGTCCAGTCCCAGCACTCTCCTCTTGGTGTATCCTTCATGATGCTTGGTTGGTTCTTCATCTATTCTCATTCTCCCATGCCCACCCTGCCTTCAGTTCTAGCAGAGCCCTGCTGTTGCTGGGCAACCTGGGAGGCAGAAATCATTCCTGTTTGACTTTGCTTCTAAATGCCACCATCTCCTCATTCCCCAGTTCAGCATCTAGCACTGACCGTGGCTGGGACAGGCACAATCCTGGACCCACTGCTGCAGCTCGTTACAATAAATGGAGCAATGTTATATTTTACATAACTGGACAGGGGTATGGAGACATAGCCAGAAAGATAGCCTGGTGGGATTGGGCTCTGGGTTTTCTATAAGCAACTGCTTAGATCATTTTCTGTTAGGTGATTTAACCTTCCCCAAAAGAAATAGTATATTATTTGTTTTCCTTTGAGTGAAATTGATGGCTGTCTGTGAGGATGCCCATTGTACTAGCATGTTGCATTCTGCTCACTGTGTTCATCTGTAAATTCCTACAGAGCCCCCATGATATCACTCAAGAGAGGGAAGCAGGCAGAGCACATATGATCATGCTGAGTTTGTGAGTTTTGATGCTGCTTGGAAATGGGTGAAGTATTTGCTCCCAAAATAATTTTTAAATATCTCCTATATGTGCTGGAACTTTCTGCTGCCTACTGTTTCATTATCCACACCCAAGGTAAAGATTACTTCTCTGGGACAGGAGGAAGTAGTAACAGACAGGAGAGGGTATAAGAAAACTTAGTTCACTGTAAGTGCATAATTGAGCACCTGCATTTGAATCCCTTCCCTGCTGTATCCTAAGCAACTGCTAGTTGGTTTAATTTCAACAGTTTTCAGTCATCATTGATGTTATTTAAATATACACCGATGCTAGCTATGGTGAAAAATATTCCTGTCATACCAGAAATATAATTCAACAGGTAGTAAAAAAAAAAAAAAGTACTCAGGACTAGAGATGGGCATGAAGCACTTTGTAGCGATTCATCCCAATTCATACATGTGGCACCACTAGTGCCGTGTGTACCCTCTCTCCTTCCCCCTGGCTGGCTGTCCCACTCACAAGCCCTTGGCACACTGCCTGGGTCACCCTCCTTCACCAGCTTCCAGTTCAGGCAGGATCCCAGGCTTCCCTTCCCTCACTGGCTGCACAGGGAAAAGCCTTGTCCCACCTCCCTGTCTGAGTAGTCAGCAGGAGGAGGAGGCGGGCAAGGGAAGCCTGGGCTCCTGCCCAGACTGGAAGCCAGTGAAGGAGGATGACCGGGGCGGTGAGGCGAAGCTTGTGAGTGGGACAGCCAGTCAGCAGAGAGGGGGAAGAGAACATGCAGCATCTGTGGTGCCGTATGTACAAACTGGGACGACGCACTAAGAAACACTTTGTGCCCATCTCTAATCAGTGCCCATGTTGTATAAAATGTCATGGACTGTATATTACATTTTCTTCATTAGTAGGATCAGATGCTGTTCAAAACAAATGCATTTTTTAAATTAAGTGCATGCTTTTGTTACAAGATAGTAGACTTTATGTGTCCATTTTCCCCCTAAAGAGAAAGGAGTCATAAATGAGACAAAAACTTTGCAGGAATACATAAGGGAAAGAAAATCCTCAGTACAATTTTATTTGGATTTGATTTCATCCCAAAAATACCAGTCTGGATAACTGTTTTGTTTATGTTAAATACTGAAATGCCATTGAAAGCATGATTAGATGTTTGGTAACACGGCCATCCTGTCCCATGCCAAAGAAATCAATCCATCTGTTTATAGAGAACAACATAACTTGAACCATTTAGAGAAATTTTCCTGTTTTTTTTTCCCCTGCACATATATTTTACAGTCTGCATGGCAGAGGCAAGATAAGGTTCAGTTTCAGATAAACCTTGCAACTGAAGCAAATACAAGATTTTTCATGTTTCATCAACATATTCTACAACACAGGGATTATCACTGGTGCAAAGAAAAAAAGGGGGGTAAGTTAGTTGTCCAAACCATCAAATAAATCAGTTTATCAAGAGTGGGTTCTCTCCCTCTCTTCTCAATTTGACACTTTTTAGGCTTTCCTTTATAGCCTACTAGTTTCCTCCTACATAAAGAACAAAACATTAATTGTTGCATGGCAATCTTTGTGGCAAAGTTTCTCATAGTTTTCTAGATATAAAGTAGTCAAATCAACTTTGGCTGAAGGCTCCTTTTTGTTGCATTTCTTTATGCTTCTTTAAGGATTTTGTTGGTATTCCTTAGAGATAGCACAGAAGATCATGGGACTGAATCCAGAGTTTTCAGGAGGAAAGGAGATAATTTACAATACCCTGCACCCCACTAAAAAGCAGCAATAGAGCCTGGAGGCTCCTGAATAGTGTGGGAGTTGTTGCAAAGTGTAGCAGAGAAAAGGGAAATTCATAGAAATCACTTTCTCTTTCCCTACAGTAGGGCTTCTGGGAGTTTTAGTCCAAAAGTATCTGGGGGCCCAAGGTTGGGAACCAATGCCTAGATTAGACCCAATAGTTAAAATCCTGTTGCACAGCTCCTTGTGCACAACCGTGATGACATCACCAGTGCCAGTCAATCACTGCTGATTAAAGGTTGTATTGCTTATTTTTTATAAAACCAAATAATAAAACAATGTTTGAATAGTACTGTTTCCTTTATTAAATTAGGTTACTGAGGTTATGGGTGGGTAGGGGAAGACTGGGGAAGGGAGTCAAGACAAAGGAAAAATGAATCAGCAAGTGAACTTTCTGAAAGAGCTTTCTCATACAAAACTTCAGGGAAATGCCCAGTATAAATCTTCTCAGCTCATTTATCTCTAGCTCTCCTTTCCCCTAGCATCAAGAATGAATAGTTTCACATATGTGTTAGTTATTGTTTCAGGACCTACTTCTCACCTTTAACAAAAACTTTCCACTTCCTCCTCTGCTGAGACACACCTCCTGAAATAATACAAGGAAGTTGGTAATATTTAACATCATTAACATGTTGCAATGGCTCTTACATACGCAGAAAAAGCCAATAAGTACTTTCAGTGCCACATTTGACCATCTAGAGGAAGTAAGAAGGGGAGAGTTAATTATTGGGAGAGTCCAATATTATTCAGAAATCAGAATTCATAAAGTTATGTCAGACAATGGCAGCAAGGCAGGTTGGTGGGAATTACTCCCCACCACTACTGAAGTAAATGTGTTGTGTCGTTCAGAAGGCAGCATCGCACGTCAGTCAACAATGTGTTGCTACATGACTCAAGGCTGGCAAGCAGCTGTCTCTACCTTTAATAGTTTGTCTTTATGTGAGAACTGCTGGCCAGTAGCAATTATTTATTTGAATGGTTCTGACTAAGAGCTCCCTACTGCCACTCTCATTTCCGAGACATTAACAGCGTACTTCCCCATCCACCCTCTAGCAGTGATGGGTTTTTGCTGCCATCTACAAGGTCTAACAAGATATTCCTTTAACATTTCAACTTCCATTTGCTTGTAGAAAAGCATGTGATGGGTTCAGATGGCAATTTGTCATGCACTTGTTGAGGCCAAGTCTATAAAAAACCTTATCTTTCTAAAACGTCACACTTAATGTTGAACTCTGGACTCCACATGACTATCCCTATTTAGCCAACACCCAGGGAACCCTTTCCTGTGATTATTTTTCCACACTGGAATCATGTGTGGCATTGCTCATTATGAGCCACACTGGATTGCATGAAGAGTCTCCATATCAACAACACATATTTCTGTTACTGACAGCTACTATGGAGCCGCTCCATATATTAAAAAAGGCATGACGTACAACAAATAGTTTCTTTATGCACAGAGAAATCAATTCAGAGAAACTTGTGTTATCGACATCCACATGGGAGCCATTATCTGCTAAGAAGTCTTCAGGGTGCAGTGCCAGGCTGCACCCTATATTCTTGGAAGTTCCTATTGAAAAGGAGTCAGCAAAAGTTAATCATATTTTTATGACTGCCAGTCCTATCCTACTTCTCTGATCACAGCCAAAAATAAAAATTTAAATTGAAAAATCCCCAGCAGGGGGGGGGGGGAAATACATTCCACTCCTAAGAACCCCATGGATCTTCAATTTGCCTTTGAAATAGGTCCCAGAGCCTCCATACATAATTTTCCAACAAAAATATACTCAGACCAGTATCATATTGCTGCTCTTACCTAAGGGTGGTCTTACCTGAATTATCATAATAATTTCAAGCTAACAGTGACATACAAAGGGCGTCATCAGATGGGGAAATAGCTCTCATTTTGGACCGCATGTGTACAGTGCAAGTTATTTCCCAGTGATCAAGTGTATGTGAGTTTGCAAACCAGCCTGACCCTGATCAAGGTCCAAGCTAGGCTGGGCCTTTTTTAGCACAGCAGATGGGTACTATTTTGGGGGGCTAGGCTGCAACAATTCTTCCATGGATGAAGTAAAGTGACCTCTTCCTGTACAATCAGATGCAACTTTTTCTCATCTTCTGATTGCATGCAGATAAAGCTTGGGAAAAACTACTTTATCGGACCAGAACTTGTCGATGGTCATCTTGGTTGAGGGAACCTGTAATCCAGAAAAAGAATTTTCTGAGCTCTGTATGCAATACAATTTAGCAGTGGGGTTCAAACGTAATACTATGCTTTCATTCAGATAATTGCGAATACCTTCCCCCAAGCATTGCTCTTTGAGGCCATGCACTAGAAATGATATGAAAACATCTCAAAGGATCCAATATATGGCAGACACACAGAAACAATTTTAATGCTTTCTTTTTCCTCCAATGACCATAAGAATTTATGACGTTTTGGCGCCAGGTCAAAACCTTCCTGTTCCAGAAGGTTTTTAATTGAAATAATATCAACTGTGAGTCCTGATGGCAATTTTTAGAGCACTGTATTTTTAATTGTATTTTAATTGTTTAACCTTTTTATCTTTTTACTGTATTTAAATTGTTGTAAGCCGCCCGGAGACCTTTGGGTAGTGTGAGTGGCATATAAGTTAAATAAATAAATAAATAAATAAATAAAATTATAAAGTATGCTTCTCAACCTGCCGCTCTAACACATAATTGCTGTAGCCCAAAACATTTCGAGTGCTAAAGATTCACCACCTCTGCTCCAGGCAACTTCATACCACACTGACACAATGAATTCTCATTGACTCCTGCGTCTCAACCGGCTTTGCTAGCAGTTCCAAGGATTGTCCCAACAACCAGTTTGCACGTCTGTATCATAAATAAACACAGTATTATAAGTTTTTAATATTATTTGTGCCCTAAGGAATGTTTTGAATTTGCTGCTGTATGAGACTTTAAGAACTTTCCTTTGCTACATCTGAGCCAAGAGGTTTAGCAATGTGTAAAACTAAACAGGAAAGAGATCCTCTGGTCACATTTTGTCCACCCTGATTCTCATTTTGCCATCACTTCACTAAATTAGTTTAATAGGGAACAAAACAGATTTTTGAGTTGTTTCATCATAGAGGAGATTATTCCTAAGTAGATAAATGCTATTTTTATATTGGAACATAATAACTAAAGATTGAAGGGGACAGGGAAAAAAGCACTGGCATGTCTTGTTCCCAAAACATAGCAGTCACACTATATTGCTTACTGCTGGATAGCCAAGAGTTTTTAAATATCCAAATAGGAAATAGCTCAAACTCACATGCAAACTAGAAGGAAATTGCTGTAGTGGAAAATCACATGAAACAGTGAGTAAACCATATTTATGGCCTTAGAAATAAAACTAATGTTTTGATAAACACTGGAAAAGGAACAATTTTAGAATGAGGTTGAAAAACATGAAGGAATCAATCTACACTATGAATGTTGCAATTACTATTTAATACATAGGATTGTGCTCTCTATTGATAATGTAATAGTGAGAGGGTGCCTTAGAAAGAGAGATCAATGTTGTTGCTAAGCAAAAAGTAGTGTTCAAAAATAGAGTGAAAAGGTCTCCTTTAGTAAAAACCCTGCCTTCTTCTTCTTCTTCTTGGGCATTGCCTGCATTGTTGTGGGTGTCATACCTTATATTATCTGACTGCTAAATAGAGATGGACACGAACCTGAAAAATGGCAGTTCATGATGGTTCATGGTTCGCAGCAGTGGCAGTTTGGTGGTGGCAGAATGGCAGCAGTGGCATGGTGGCATGACAGGAGCAGGTAGGAATCCCCCCACTGGGCACAAACCAAAAACCAAATTGTGAACCAGTTCAATTTTCTGCTTGGTTCATGGTTCATGGCTAACTACAAACCATGAACCATCACAAACTACCATTGTTTAGGTTCTTGCCCATCTCTAATCCTGTCCAGTTCGCAGAACACAAGAAAGTCACTCATCTGTGAGCAGATTACTTAGTACGCTGCCATAATTTCTGTAGTGTATATACATTAACATGTACATGTGTTGTTGGATGCATACATGCAAATAAACACAATTCTTAATGGAGATTATGTGATCATTAACATGTTAATGCAAACAAAAGGAGCATGGAGAAAAGTTATTGCCATCTTGTGTTATCTACTATGATGTGTGCATGCAGTTCCAGCATATTTAAGTTCCTTTACTTTTCCCCCCAAGGAATTGTTTGATTTTTCACCCACAGAATTATAGAATCAATCAGTTAGAAAGGGCCTATAATGATTGCTGCATAGCTCTCCCACATATTCCTCATTCCTATTTTGACTTAATGGTGGAAATTTTCTCTCCAGTATTCCTCTCTTTTTAAAATTCTTCAAGGCAGAATGCAACGAGGCATGGCTGCTTTTATGTTATCGATAGTAGCAGAAGCTACAGCTGGGAAAGTTTTCTTTTTGAAGACACTACTGTGGCAAAGGGAGAGATGCCTTTCATATTTGCTTTGAAAGCAGCTAGGAGTTTTAGCAATAGAGTAACCCAAACAGGGTTTCCTTGTGTGGCAACTTTTTTGTATTCATTTAACAAGAGAGGAAGGTAATAGCTTTATTCCCTTTACGTGGGAAGGGACCACTGCACAGACCTATAAACCAAGTGTCAGGGTTTTGTTTCTTTCATTTAAGAAAGAAACAAGACTAATGGCACACCTTGTTCACTATTCTCTTTACACATTATGTGCCCACAAGCAGGATAGAACTAGAACAGTTACCCTCATGTTTCTGCTCCCCAGAATGGCACATTGCCCTCAATGTGGGGAAGAGCATGTATCCATCTTAGTAGACGCCCATAACAGCCACATCATTTATGAATTTGTTGACTCCTTTTAGAACTGTCCAGCTTGATAGTTGTTGCTATATCTTGAGGTCAGTGGTGTATTGCTAAATTTGGAAGTGCAGCTCCACATTGTGAAAGTCCCTATAACTGTGCAATCCTATAAGGAGAGTCCAAACATGTAGACCACTGGAATGGTGCACAGCAACAACTGAGGAACAGGTGTATTGTAAATTTAGTTGCTCTAAATTGCCCATTCAGCACCAACCAAGATAGTTTGCAGGGCAACAGGGATTGTTTTGAACAATATATTGTTTCGAAGTAAACCCATTTGTCTCTCTGCAACAGTGAGAACTGAAATTAAAATCAGAAAAAAGAAGGAAGCCTGAGAGAGATGATGGAGAATGTTATTGCTCCTCCTCCTCAAGAAGTCCTTGAGTTTTGAAGCATGTCTCTTGTCACCAGTGCTTTTAAGAGCAGATTCAACTATAGATGGCATGTTTTTCAGGAAACGGCACCAGAATCCAGGGTTCTCAGAAGAAAAATATTCTGCACATGCCAAGTGGCATGCAGTCTAAAGGATGTGAAGAGAACTTACTGTATATGTGTGCACAACTCCTTCACACTTGCATTGCAGGTGCAGAGGTGAGGATGAGGCCATCAGTAAAATTTCTTTTCTGTTATGTTATGTGATGGAGGGAAATGTGTCAAAAGGGCTGATGCAAGTCTCTGGAATGCACTTAACAGCTTTGCACTTATATCCCTTTCTTGCCCTTGTTACTTATTGCAATTCAAGAATGAATCAAATATGGGCAGCTATTTTTACGAGCAAAGAGTGATTGTTTTCCTTTTACCACTATTATCAAGGTTCTATTTATTTGTCTGCTTACTTATTTTTCTCTTAGTGACAAAAAAGATAGCGAAGAGTCAAGACCATGCGGCTCCCCCACAAGTGTTAAAATTGTCATTTCTCCAAAATTTAGTGGTTTTCGAAAGCATTCAGCATTAAGAATTGAGATGATTTCATTTTCCCCTCTAGCGATTACATCATGCAGAACAATGTAGTCACATTTAATTATCACTCTAATAGAAATATATGATAAATATATACCACTTATAAAAACATGCCTGTTTTCAATTTTCTCATGGCTATGGTGATGCCGCAAAACATTTGCAGTTTTTCAAACATCATGCAAATATTTGGATTTTTTATTTTCTGCCAAAGTAGAAGCTGACACTACCATCAAATTCATGTATACAAAATGAATTAATCTTGTTCTTAGCCTTAGTTGGCCTGAGAAAATTAGTCCCTCTCTCTCTCTCAGTGGAACGGACAATGGCCATTCAAGTCATGCCATCTTCTAAAGAGCTACAAGTGGTCATTTTCTTACCTTAAGTTCATTCCAGCTTGATTTGTTTTTAAACTTTCTCAAACATTCCTATGCTTGTTGCTGTTGTTCTGTGCCATCAAGTTGGAGCCAACTTATAACGACCCTAATAGAACTTTCAAGGTAATTTAGATATTTACGAAATAGTTTTACCAGTTCCACTTCCCCCAGTGAGTTTCCATGGCTGAGTAGGAATTCAAACCCTGTCCTTCAGAGTCCTAGACTAGTATGTCACTCTATCCACTACACCACACGGGGAATCTATACACATGCTTATTCATACACATTTTCTAACATACACACCAATGTGCAATTTTTTTCCTAATGCACACAATCACCCCTTATACACTCCATTCTTCTTCAAATTTGTCAATAACATGCACACTTTTGCATTCATTTCTTTAATGTAAATATTGTTCTATGCATTTTTAAATAGCTGTAATTATACAACACTAGTAAAGTGCAAACTGGGCAATGAAGTACATTTCTGTTTCCTGGTTAGTCCAGAAAATGGACAGTTTTTGAAACCTCATTCTTGACGGTTTTTCTTCTCTTTTCTACCAAAATAGAAGCCAACGTTACCAGCAAATTTTGAACTTGGCAAGTTCATACAAAAGGTTGCTCTGAATAATTTTTGCCTATCCCTACTGTTAACAGCAAGCAGACACAGGAGGCCCATGTGCTACATAAATTCAGGGGAGGGAAGTGTTGTTGGCTCCTCTCTGCCCCAGTTTAGATCATAATGAATGAAGGATTATTTGTGGGGTATGCTCACTTAATTTTATGCAACACAAGGTCACAATCCTCACAGCTGGAATTAATGCATGTCACAGAGGTGCAGAATGCTGTAAGGCTCCTTCAGGGATACAAGGCATTTAATGCTTGAGCAGTGTGGTTTATAAGGTGTATTACGAAGCAGCTCTGCACCCAAAAAAATTACCTCCTTGAGCCAGAATGCTGTTGGCTTTAAACAGCCAGCTACCTCATGAGGAAAGGAAATGATGCCATACCATATTGCCACCTGTAACTACTTTACCACAGACTCAAAACAGGGTGGTAACAAGTCCAGTGAACATTTAACAGGTTGGCTATAATTCCATACTGTTCTGGTGTTTGGTAGGAAAAAGGAAAAGAAAGAGGAAATTGTTTACATGGAAGCATAAAAATATGTATTAAACACTTGGGGTACTGGGAACTGTCAGATGCTTAATTTTTTTAAAAAAAACTTATTAAACATACAGATGTTCACATAACACAGCCTGTTCTGTGTTTATATTTTTGAAGAGATGTCTAGAAAGTGCCCTTCACAACATATGACACAGAGATTATTTGGTTTCCTTTAAAAATGTGAAACACAAATCATGTTGAGTAAGGATAAGGAGACCAGGCATAATATAGAGAAGACATGACGAAGGTGGATAAATGAAAGACACAGATTCCTGGACTTCTGTCATAGACAATTTGGAGAGCAAAATGTGACTCCATGAAATATTCAATATTTAGCAAAACAGTATGGTGTTGTACTGGATAGTTGGACTAAGCTTAGAACACCTGAGTTCAGATCACCACTTGACTATAAATCTTATAGGCTGACCTCAGTCCAAGATCAATTTCTTAGCCTGTTGTATTTCATGAGGCTTTTGTGAGGATAAACTATGAAGGAGAAGAGCCATGTATAATGCCTAGACTTCACTGTAGGAATTGTTGGATACAGAGGTAACAACTGAAGGAATAAAATATTCACAAAATGCCTTCATCAAATGAGTGCTTAAAATAGAACTGCATGGATGCACTTCCATGTAGTCATGGCTGGTCCAAGACATTTTCTTGCCCAGATGTAGCAAACTGTGCTACCTTCCCTAGCCCTTTCAGGGTACATCATACCCAACCAGGTTATTTTGGCACCTGAGTAAGAAAATTCCACAAATACTTATGCCCGGTACAAAGGACAGTACAAATGCAATGATTTTGCATTTGTATGATATAATAGCAAATGGCAGTACGCTAAGATCAAACGTAAATCATCTAACTGAAAATCTGTTGCCCTTCCAAAATCTGATGCCCAAGATTTTCACTTCACTCTGACTAATAGTAGGGACAGTCCTGTATGTAATAAGGTGTTCGTGTTTTGAAAGGCTCCATAAATGATTTGTGCAATTGCACAACCAATGTGAAGTCCCCAAAGTGAGGTGTTGTGCTGTCTTGGTCTAAATTTTTAATATCATTTTTTAAATTGGAAGCTGCTAACGCATATTTTGTGACATAAAACTCCCATGTAGTTTGTTCCATTTGTCAGAACAAAATGAGGCCTTACATAAGAATCTGTTTTCATACCTATCTGAGGAATGTCACCCAGAGGAGTGCCCTGGCACGAGATGGGTGGAATATAAATAAATAAATAAATAAATGTCCATCAGCTAGCTGTGATCCCTGCCATATATGGCATTGCACTAACATGCTTTCTCTATTCCTGCACTATCTTTTAATGCTTGGAAATAACTGATCAAAATGCAATCAATTCCTTTTTGCAATAATGAAAGATCAACTATATTAGATTAGAATTATAATGATAGTAAAGGTAGATTTTTCTCATTTTCTAATTCAACTGTAATTGTATTTTAAGATATTTTTAAAGTTGCTGTGTGACTGCAGGAGTTAGTGTTCTATCTGTCAAGCCAACAGTTTGCAGCATTCTTTTTTAAAAAAACTACTAATAGTGAGTATTTATTTTTGAACAAGAAGATAGTAAATGGTTACTTTTTATATGTAACTATAATAGTAACTAACTACTTTGGTTCTCAAAATTATAACTATAACTAATTTTTTTAAAAGTAACTTTTCAAGTTCAGTTCAGATCCACTGACTCAATTACAAATGGCTTCACTGTGTTAGTGAAAAATCCTCTCTATATGACCATGCTATATTCCTCTCAGGACAAATTAGTGTTAGAAACAATGGTCATGTGCTATCAAATTAGTTCTGATTTATGCTGACCCTCACAGGGTTTCTGATGCAAGTTTTGAAATATTTAAAGAGAGATTTTACCAGCATCACCACAGTAAATTTCCATGGCTGAGTGGGGATTTGAACCCTCATGAGTCCTAGTCCAGAAGTGGCTTGCTCAAAATAACGGGGGTGAATGATTTATCAAGTCCAGAAGCCCTGCTCTTTAACTATCCTGAATTCTTGATGAATCATGGGTTGATAGTTGCTTTCTAAAACCAGCTAACTCTGCAAACCATTGTATATGTAATTGAAAATAAGTTCCATTAAATAAAATGTGGTGTACATCTATGTAAAGATGACTATTTCTGCTCTTTCCTGTAATCTGAGCACTCATTCCTTTTTACAGAACAAATCTTTGAAGTGCTGATGAGCTGGAAAACACATGCAGCATATCTGTGTACATGTTTAAAATATATTATGCATATTTATATTTGCATAAAGGCATTCAGATACATAACTACAGAATTTCTAGTTTAACCTTTGCCTATATATGTTTCTACTGTGAGAAGAACAGCTGTAAAACTCTAGATGGGCAAGACTAACTTGTACAGTCTTTATTTTGGCAAACTGCAAAGAAGCTTTCAAAACATCTGTGGGAGAAGTAATACTCCCTTGTCATGGTAAGAAAAATTTAGTATGTTTTCCTATGCTGTTCCTTGCTATTCTCTGAGAGGTTTGGTTGTAAATGTCAGAAACATACTTCATTCACTTACGGTATATAATAAAGCACAAAAGTATAATAAAAAGGAAGATCTTGTAGTTTTGAGGGGGAAAGATCTATAATAGTAAGGATGGTGGTTCTGGATAATGCTTTAGAATCCAATAATAAAACAGCCCTCTTCACATATCAGTCACTTCAAGACAGAACCACTTGCAAAGCAGTGAGATGTAGTGGTTAGATTCTGAACTGTGAAACTCACTGGGTCACCTTGTGTCACTCATCCTACCTCAGAGGGTTATTGTCATGACAAAATGGAGAAGGAGGGAATAATGTGCACGGCCTTGAGCTCAGTTGGAGGAAAGGTAGAATGCAAATATAACCAATTAATTTCAATTTATATTTCATGATTAACATTTTTATATGTAGAATTGTTGTTTAATTTTTATTTGTGGAAATTATGTCTAGAACTTTTGTTGTCAGGCAATGTATACAAGTATCATAACCAGAAAACAGCCGTGAACTATAAGAATTCCAATGTCTCAATTAAATTTGGTATCTCTCAGACATAAAATCTGTGGGTGCTTTTTTAAATATATAATGGCAGGAATAGCTGTGGAAATTTATTATTGTTTTGCTTTTGGTTTAGAACTGAAGATTCCTATCTGTTCTTACATCAACCAGTAGGAGGAATCTAACTTATTATAATTCAACAGCTATACTTTTGGAGATGGTTTATGCACATTTATGCCATGAAGCATGAAAAATATTTGCTAGCTTAGCTGCCTATGGAATATTTTTCATCCCCTCTTGGCCTGATAGTTTCCAAAAGGAATGAATGCAGTAGAAGAGGCATTGATTTTCCACTTACAACAGCATTCCTAGCTATATATGAACTTTTCCTCTATAGTATTAAATACACTTATATAGAAATCATCATCCCAGAGTGCAGGACACACAACAATGGGCTCAACTTACAGGAAGCCAGATTTCAGTTGACTATCAGGGGAAAACTTTCCAACTGTTAGAGCAGTATGACAATGGGACCAATTACCTTGAGAAGTGGTGAGTAGGAAGCAAGGGGTTCGACTCAGTGGCCTTATAGGACCCTTCCATCTTCATTATTCTATGATTCTATGAAAACAAAACGTAGCATGAATTTCAGCAGTGAATTTCTGCCAGTTAAGAAGTGTGCATAGGCATTTGGTGTCACAACCAGCCGAGTCACTTGAGAGTGACAGCAAAGGCTTATGCTGACTTCTTAAGCTGCAGCAGTTTTCACTGAAATTCACATTGATGGATTTATGTTGGTGCAATTTTTCAATGATGTGCCATCAAGTCAATTTTGACTTATGGCATCCCTTTTCAGCTGGATAGCTCAGTGGCTTAGGTATTTGTCTGTGGAGCCAGAAGTTGGATGTTCACTTCCCACCTACACCTCCTGGGATAAAAGCCAACCTGTGTGGCTTTGGGCAAGCTATACAGTCTCAGAACACCTCCAGAAGAAGGAACTCTCTAATCAAACTCCTTCCAAAACTCTGATCTGATCTGTCCCCCTCAGGCTCTGCCTCTTATTCTCCGCCTCTTGGCTCCGCCTCTCAGCAACATAAATATGCATGACTCACTCTAACTAAACCTGAGCCATGACCACATTTAAAGGAGAACGCTACAGAAGGGAATGGTAAACCACTTTGGTGTATTCTCTACCTAGAAAATTCTGCAAAGGGTCGCCATTTCAGAATTGACTTGACAGCACATTGTTGCTGTTGCTGTTGCTGCTGCTGTTATTATTCAATTGGATTTGGGGCATTGTAAGGGCCAGTTCTGCTATTTGGCAGAATGAGGCAATAGCATCTAGTGACAGATACAGGGTATGTTAGGTAGCTGGATAGCTCAGTGGCTTAGGCTTCTGGCTGTAGAGCCAAAGGTTGGGAGTAGAGATGGGGGTATTCGTATACAAATATCCCTCCACAGGTGCAGATAACGAGGGTCCGGCCCCATAGGGCTGGACAGTCCACTCACTGATCCGCTAATGCCGCGGGGTCTGCCCTTCTGTCCTATCGCTCAGGAGATCGTTATCGGCGAGCCACTCCTGGCAGGAGGCGGGACAACAAGCCTCTCTGCCAGATTGAAGAGTGGCTCGCTGATTGCGATCTCCAGAGTGACAAGATGAAAGCACGGACCCCGTGGCATTAGCGGATTGGTGAGTGGACCGTCTGGCCCCATGAGACCAGACCCTCGTTATCCGCACCTGTGCGGGGATATTCATATACGAATACGAATACCCCCATTTATAGTTGGGAGTTCAATTCCCTACTGTGTTTCCTAGGAGAAGAACCAGCCTTTGTGCCAGGTACCCACAAAAGAAAGGCATGGTAAACCACTTCTGAGTACTCATTACCTTGAAAACCCTGGAAAAGGTCAACATAAGTCAGATATGACTTGATGGCACACAGTTATTTTGGTGGTGGCTTTTATTTAACTGGATTTTTGGCCATTGTAAGGGCCAGTTTTGCCACTTGACAGAGTGAGGCAACAGCATCCAGAAGGCAGCTAGGACAGCCACCTAGTTGTTCATTTTTGAGCTTTCCAGGCATTTCATTTTTGGGGAAAGACATAGGGTTGTATCACTCTGCCTTGCCAGCACCTACCAAACCTGCCTATTGCCTTCCCCAGTACCGAAATAAGATTCAGCAGGTGACCTAAACAGCTTCTAGATGTGGAATGGAAGAGGAGGCACCAACTTTTCCTCCACATTAAGTAGGACAGTGTCTTGACTAGCACTGGTTCATATAACTTTATTACCATCACTGAGAACTACTGAACTTAATCCATACTGTGGTTGCATTCTGATCTTTAGATATATTTAGGAAAAATTCATAGTGTGCTTCATAGGACCCCTTAAAATGAATATTTTTTTCACCTGTATTAGTTCCAAAGGCATTTGTGGAACATGCTGTTCTATGGATATAGTTAATTTAGCACTGCTGTGCCATTTTCTACACCTTGCCTGCCAAGAATGGGTGGTTGGGAAAGGGGGGAGCAGGATGAAAAGGGAAAAAATGTATGGCAAGGTATGAAAGTATCTTGCATTTTTCTTATTGCTTTGGTCATAAGATTTACCTAAATTATGAATGACTTGTCACTATTATTGGTTATAAAACTGACTCGCAGGGTGGGTTTGTATTAAAGTTCAAATATTGGCAAGTCAACCAATCCTAAAGCTGCTGGTCTTTCCCAACCAAAACAAACACAGACTGAAATATAGCTCTTAAGACATAATACTGTGCTGCAGGAAGATTTCCAAGTACTATAATAAGGGAGCCAATGTATTCCCATAATGTCATCACAGCAGCAGCATCTTTACATTTTGCTCTAGAATCCTTTTGACTTCTTTATTTCTCTGAGCTCCCTCTTTGCTTTACCCAAATAACAAAGGCAAAGAAACATGGCTTCAGTGAGTGAAAGATACATTGCTTCAATTCAGTCCTCTTTATGTTGTTGTTGTTTAGTCGTTAAGTCGTGTCCGACTCTTCGTGACCCCATGGACCAGAGCACGCCAGGCCCTCCTGTCTTCCACTGCCTCCTGTCTTCCACTGCCAAATTCATATTAGTAGCTTCGATGACACTGTCCAACCATCTCGTCCTCTGTCGTCCCCTTCTCCTCTTGCCTTCACACTTTCCCAACATCAGGGTCCTCTTTATAGTTAGCAGTAATTTGTAGTAGAGGTAGAAGGAACACTTACTAAATTCTTTATTCTTATTGGTTTAGGTGCAGAATTGCAAGCCCCAGAAGATGCAGTATTGAATGTTCCCAGTTTAGAATTCTAGTCGTTTCATACACACATCAACTTTATTTCCCATGGTGGTCCACTTTGGCATTCTCCAAACGTATTGATGTCTGTCTTTTGTTGTTGTTGTTTGGAGGTACCATACTGAATATTAAGTAAAGACATTCACAACCTCAGCATTGTAAATAGAATAACTATGTTCTATGATTGTGTTTCACCACCACCAAGATGTCTTGTTGGCTTTGATGGAGTGAATCATACAATGAAATATGTTTTTGTATGTTAACAAATTAGTTGGCTGGATAGCTCAGTGGCTTAGGTATGTGGCTGTGGAGCCAATGGTTGGGAGTTATATTCTCCACTGTGCTTCTTAGGAGAAGAGCCAGCCTGTGTAGCCATGAATAAGCTGCACAGTTCCATGGTGCCCCCAGAAGTAGGGAATGACAAACCACTTTGAGTACTCACTACCTTGAAAACCCTGGAAAGAGTTACCATTAGAGATAGGCATGAACCAGCGATTTGGCAGTTCATGCCATTTTGTTTATTGGCCAAACAGGTGTTTGGTGCTTCAAAGCCCTGCCTCCTCTGGCGGGTGCACACTTGTAGGCAGTGGCCTGGCTTCCCTGCCCTGTCTCCTCTGAGTGCTGTCTCTGAGTAGTTGCTCACCAGAAGAGGCAGGGCTTTGAAGCACTGAACACGTGTTCGGCCAATAAACAAAATTACATGCTCATATCTAGACACACTAAGTTGGAATCAACCTGAAGACACACAAAGTATTATTATTATTATTATTATTATTATTATTATTATTATTATTATTATTATTATTATTATTATTATTATTATTACTACTACTACTACTACTACTACTGCTACTGCTACTGCTACTGCTACTGCTACTGCTACTACAACATTAAAAAAGAAACTTGGAAGAACTGAAACCAAGAGGTAGGAGAAATATGAGAGTGAAAGCAATTTCCATCAATATAGCAATCTACTTGTGTGAAAGCATTTAAATTCAAAAGCCAATTAAATTTATGGCAACCCTAAAATTGGTATCTTCCCTGCATTAGCTTAAAAGAAGGTTTACATTTAATTATATGTAACTACATGTGATTGATTCATCAGTTTTGTCTGCTGGAAATTAGTTGTCAAAGAAAAAGCCACTGAGAGAAGCTTACATAATGAGGGACAAAGTACTGGTCAACAAAGGAAAGCTGACAGGCATGGATGGATAGAATACTGCATTCTGCTTTAATGGCATTTTGACAAATGAAATTATTTTTCAAGTCTACACAGTGGTTCTCACACTTCTGTGCTGATGTGTGAGGTAAGGGGGGGAGCGCCTATGGGATATAATATATAAATGCAGTTCATGCAAGGTTCCTTGATGTCACAAAATATAATGACTTTCAGGGTGGGGACTGCTTCCCACACTTCTGCTTTAATGTTGAAGTCTGATGCTCCAGTCCAGAAATTCCTTAAGAATATCAAATTCCACTAGCATTTATGTTGCCTTATTAATGTCTCGCCTTACAACTACAGTCAGCTGAAAACATGCAGAAAAAAAACCCAGAAAGAGCACTTATGAAACTGTAGCACCAGTAGTCTTTGATCTGTACCTTCAAATATATGTTTGCTGTTGTGGTAAGTCAATGAAAATATTAAATACAAGAAGGTGAATAGCTCCTCATCTAGTCCAGCTCACTAAAGGTGTCTGACTGGTTCGGAGCAGAGTAGAATTACTGTTTTGATGGCAGGGAAAATCTTTAGCAAAACACAGACTACCAAAATACTTGTGGATGCATTTTTGGAAGGCAAAAATGGGTTAGTAGGGCAACACACTGCAGAAAAAAATGCTGGACACCATCGCTGTTAAAAAAAATGAAAGGATTTAGACCTTTTCTTGGGAAAAAAAAGAGCTCCACAAAGTTCTCTTTCATCCCACATAAAATGCAGAGGAGTGAGAAAGATGAATAAAAGGGGTGAGGTCTCGGTTAATCTTCAGTCTGTTCTTTTGATTCCTAATTGAAGAAATTAAGTTCTCTGTCTACTCTTTGTCTCTCAGTTTGTGCTGGAGATTTATTTGCAGCTCACATGCTCTCTGTAGCTTGTGTGACTGGGAGGAACTTTTCTGGACTGGGGTGATTATCTATCTATCCAACACTAACCAATCATTCCTTCCAGCCTTTGAATTTACAGAGAGACCCACCTCTTTGCTCAGTGCTCTTTCCCTCTCTTTCCTCGGTTATTGGCAGTTCTTTGTTTGCTGTTCATCTGTTCAGTTGATTGCTAAGTATATGTCCAGTAAAGAAAACAGCATGCACAATGTTGTAATTTTAAACAACTGTATTTATTTATTTTTATTTATTTATTAAACTTATATACCGCCCATCTAGAACGTGTCTACACTGGGTCGTTTACATAAAGCATAAAAAATAAGCTAAAGGTAAAATCTGAATTAAAATAAGTAAAGTAATATTTTTATTCTTTCTCCTACAGATGTCTCAGGGTGAGTTATTGAGACTTTAAGTTCCAGTTAAGGAGAAAGGGGAGGACTCTGGGGAACTTGTAGATATTCTCCTCTGTGCATCTCTGTACTTCTACTGCATAGCAAAAAGGAATTTTACCAGAAATTCAAAATTTTGTAACAGTTTGGTGGTGCCACGCTTGCTCAATTGGTCATATGCTGCTATTAATAAAACAGTAAATCATTGTGCCAGTTTAGTTAGATTAGTCAATACGAGTGGCAGTTGGGATAAATTGTAAGAAAGTTGCAGGATTTAGGGACTTTACTTTTTGCTTTTCCTATTGCATTTGAAAAAGCAATATCTGCAATTCTAGCAGATTCTAAACTATTTCCTTCTCGAGGTCAAACTTTATTTAACTCTTCCAGTTTCAACATTGGACCACATATCTCAATGAAAAGATAGAAGCAGGAAAATGGTCAGATTCTTGTCCCAAAGTACTGGAAGCTTACAAGTAACTGCCCATGCAGAGATGTGGGCAATGTGAAAAGATACCCCTTGATAAAGGGTTGTGTTTTTATTTGCTTTTTGTTATGCCTGGCCTGTGGATGCAGCTGCCAGAAGATTGCCTGAAGAGAAAGGTCTTCACCTGCTAGAGGAAGGACTCTGTGGGAGGGAGTTCGAGAGTCTGGGAGCAACAACAGAGATGGCCCTCTCCCATATCCCCACCAAGTGCACCTGGGAAGGTGGTGGGACTGAGAGAAGGGCCTCTCCTGATAATCTTAATGCTCAAGCAGGCTCATAAA
Source organism: Intellagama lesueurii (assembly GCA_037013535.1). Lineage (NCBI taxonomy): Eukaryota > Metazoa > Chordata > Lepidosauria > Squamata > Agamidae > Intellagama > Intellagama lesueurii. The sequence goes on along the minus strand of JBAJHW010000003.1, from coordinate 61,131,865 downwards.
GGGATATGTGATCCTTGAGATAGCTTTGACCCAACCTTTATAGGTTAGAACCAGCACTTTGAATTCAACCTGAAAATGGATTGGCAGCCATTGGAGTTGCTGTAACAGGGGAGTTAAGTGATCCCTGTGGCCAGCCCTAGTTAGCAATCTGGCTGTTGCATTTTGGACCCACTAAAGTTTCCTGGCATTTTCCATAGACAGCCCCATATAGAGCATGTTTCAATAATACAACTGGGATGTAACTATCATTTTTTTGACAGAAGCAAAGATCAGACCTCCCAAGGAACGGGTGAAGCTGGCGCACTAGTTTTAATTATGCAAATACACTTCTGGCCACTGCCAAAACCTGGGCATCCAGACTCAGAGATGAATCCAGGAGCACTCCCAAGCTGCACACCTGTGTTTTCAGAGGGAGTGTTACCCCATCCAGCACAGGATGCATCCCTATTCCTCAATCTGCCTTTTGACTGACCAGGAGCACCTATGTCTTGTCTGGATTAAGTTTCAGTTTATTCACTCTCATCTAATCCATTACTGACACTAAACACTTATCTAAAGCTGAAACAGCTTTCTCAGATTTAGAGGGCAAGGAGAGAGAGAGTTGGGTGTCATCCACATGCTGGTGACACCGAACCCCAAAACTCCAGACAATCTCTCCCAGTGGTTTCATGTAGATGTTAAATAACATAGAAGACAAAACAGAACCTTGAAGGAGCCCACAGGCCAGAGTGTCAAACGGGAGTTCCCCAACACCACCTTCTGAGTTTTCTCCTCCAGGAAGGACCGAGCCACTGTAAAACAGTGCCTCCAAGTCTCATCCCAGAAAGACAGGCCAGGAGGATACAATGGCCAATGGTATCAAAAGATGCTGAGAGGCCCTGCAGAACCAACAGGGACACGCTCTTATGCTCTGTTTTGCAACCATTGTGAGAATGGGGATGCAGTGGGAAGTCCTTTAAACAATAGGGTAACTTTCAGATACTTGCTTTTAGGCAGTAAAATAACTGGCCACTATCTACATGTCCTTAGAAATCAAGAATATTTTTTCTTATTGCTCATGATGTCTTAAAAGTGGTGCATTCCCCAGAGTCAAAAAGAAGTATAAATACTGGCCTATAGCAAAAAGGAAAGACTAGCTTCTTGCACTGTAATGTTGCATTCAATAAACTTGGCACATTCACACTATAATCTTACCATGAAAATAATCTGCTATATAAACTCCAAGGCAAAGCTTTAGAAAACTGATAACTATTTCAGTCAAGTGCTTTTCCTCACTCAGAAAAAATCAATAATTCTGGGAACACAAAGAAGGTTGGATTATTTAAGGATGATCTTAATGGAGTGTTGTAGTGTCATAAACTACAGATTTTATCCATCTAGTAACCTTAGTTCAGGAACGATAAAATGTTAATTCATCAGCTAGAAACGTGACCATAAAGTGATATGAATTGCATAGCACAATAGGGTTTAAATAGGGATGTAGTTATTTTTATCAATGGGTATTCTGTTCTTTAAACATTTTCAAAGAAGTATGAGGTACTAAAAGTGTGATATAAATCAAATTTATGAAAGTATAGCAAATATTTGTGATTGAATACATGTTTGTCAAAGTTTAATCAAATGCCATCTGACTAAGAATCTAATGACTAGATCAAAAATCTTAGAAAGTTTTGAAATATTCAGAAAGTTAATGTTCATTTAGGCAAATAAATGCTTTTCAGACAATATATAATCAATACAGTATTCTATGCAATATGTAGTTAACATTTACTTCCCTAATGCCACATTCTGGAATCTGTGGGCCCATAACTCCCAGCTCTAGAAGCAGAAGCCTCTCCCATGTAGCCATCTTAGAAGGCCATATATTTCATGTTTGAAAGGCAAGAAAAAATGTACCTGAATATGGATCTAGATAATCAGGATTTCACTATAACCATCTCTGCCCTCATAGACTGGAGGGGCCATTTGGGACCACCTAAAATGTAAACATGTGGATTACCTTTCAGTAAAACCTGCATGTTTTTGACAGAAGCAAATATATTTGGCATATAAAACTGGATGAAGTGAAGAACAATGCAGAATTTGAGCTAATGAAGATTTTCTTGGAGATAAATGTGGAACAGAAGACATCAATCCAAGTCACAATATGCAGATTATATCAAACATAAAACTATTGACAATGGAAAAGGCTGGGCATTGCCATACATAACAAGAGTAGCCGTTTTAGTGGGAGGCTTATCAGGGCTTGGAAAAGTTACGTATTTGGACTACATCTTCGAGAGTGCCCCACCCAGCATGGAAACTGTTATCCAAAAGCTGTGAGACTCATGAATGATTATTATGGCACAGATGTGGATATGTGCTTAGTCGGATGTGGAGTATGTATATCTAGATCTACATTTGCAATGCTGAATGCTTTCATGGTTTCAGAGCATTATCCTACCACTGTTTAGCAGGGAGGCTTCAATATGTCATTATAGTTACTTGTCTCAAAAGCAATTTTTCAAGTGTGGGGGTCCTATGTTGCATAGCCCTTTTTGATATTTTTCTTTTTGTATCATCCATCTATCTACATCTGTACCTCTACAGATGAGAGCAACTGAGGAAGGCAGAAGCCAATCCTTTTGCTTAGATACTTCTGCTTGTTGGTCACTCTTATAAATATATATTTGATATACCAGGGTGTGATAAGATGTTAATGCAAAATAATTCATTTTCTGTCAAGGGATCCAAAGACAGAGAGGGAACACAGCTGCTGGTTTATCACCTGAAGACAGACAGCAGAAATACATTTTCTAAAGATTCTAAAGATTGGTGTGTGCTTTGTTGGTTTTAAACGAAACCATGAGATATGGGAATAAAATCATTCAGAGCCAGATATTTTCTTTTTCCTTTCCTTTTCCTGATGCTAGACTATCCCAAGCTCTGGGCCAGTTTTACTGGTCCTATTTCAATGTCGTTATAATGCTAGAAACAGTTGGAGCAAACCAAATATTTTGGGTGAACAAGAGTACATTGGATACTGTGCAGAACTATGATTTGGATCATTACAAAATAAGGGAAAGAAAAATAGTCATTTAAAGAAATGGATACTTACCACAAACTGCCATTTAATGTTCATGCAGAGTCAAGGCCAGTTCCCACCTGTCAAATCAGAGCAATAATGACCTGGCCGGTTGCCCTGCTTGGCTGTACAGCTATAGAACGTGTCGGTCAAAAAAGGAACCTTTACCACCAGAGGGCAGTTACAATGTGAAGGAAACTTTGCCTGTTAGGGCACCTAGAATGTGAAGGAGTTTCCTCCTTTGGGAAGCTTCCCTCTTTGCCCCGTCCTACCATCACCCAAAAATTTTACTTTCCTGGCAAATATTTAATTTCTCTGATACTTAGTGCTTCTTTCTCTCCTTTTTCGGTTTTAATTCTCAGTCCTCAATTTTCCAATTACTTCTTCTGCATTATTTAAAAATATGCTGCTAATAAAGATGAAGGTGCGATGTGATGGTGGGGGGAACTGGCCTCCCTTTTACCACCCTTTTTGCCATCCTCTCCATCACCCTTTTTACCACCTTCATTGCCATCTGTTTTAATTTACCCTATTTGGTTATGTTTTAATTTATTTTTTATCGTGTTTTAATATTGTTGCACATATTGTTGTTAGCCGCCCAGAGTGGCCTGGTTGCCAGATGGTGTGGGGTATAAATTCAATAAATAAATAAATAAATAATACATGATATTTGTACTGAAAAAGGAAATAAATAGTGAATTTTAAAATCTCAACTGTTCCTACTTGTCGGCACCTGGTGATCATGACCGGTAACAGATCTACTTCCCCTGCCCACCCTCATAAGGCCTGGCATGCATCTGGGAATTCTTGAGATCACAAAAAGAAGCACAAATATGCAGAAAAGCTGTCCTAATCTCAATGAGAAAAAGCAAACTTTGGGGGAAAAAAATTCTCACTACGAAGAAGCAGTGAGAATAAACATCTCTAGCTATCACAGGTCAAACATCTTCTCACTTAAAGCATTTCACACATTCACCTGCAAGTCATCCAGTGATTAGAGTGAGTTCTAAGTAGATAACATTCTTTCACTTTTTCCCCTTGGCCATAGTGAATTGGTGCAAGCCTAGACTCTAAGGATAACAAAGTCTTTTCTACATCTGGTATTTAATTCAGAGCAACGTAAATCATTCTTTACTTTTAATCTGCTTCCTTGCAGCTACAGTGGTGCCTTGACTTACGAACTTAATCCATTCCGGAATGGTGTTCGTAAGTCAAAACGTTTGTAAGTCAAATCAGCATTTCCCATTGAAATGCATGGGAACAGGAACGTTCCAGCATTTCAAAAATCGGGGAGGCAGAGCCTGGCTGGGAAGCGAGCAGCGGGGACGGACCCCACGCTGGGAGGCAGGAGCCCGGGAAATTCAAATGGCCTCCTGGCCGGGCTCTAGCTCCCAGCGCGGGCTCCCGGCGTTCATAGGTCAAAGCTCCGTTCGCAAGTCAAAGCAAAATTTTGTTCGTAAGTCAAAATGTTCGTAGGTCAAGGCATTCGTAAGTCAAGGCACCACTGTATTATGAATGAGGCTTAAACATATACACATTTATTCTAAACAGGTTCATACCACCAATTCAAAATTAAAAATACATTCATATTAAACCATTGTTCGGGTATCAAACATTTTGTAATTAAACATGTTGCTTTGGTATCCTGCATACCCAGTGGCAATTTGCAGGGTAAAGCACCTTGGGCTTAAGTAGCTAAGTTGCAAGAAACAGAACAGATATTAAAGTAAATGAATGACATTAGTCTTCATTCATGATCTTCAGTCTTACCACATATCTTCTTGCCAAAGATAATTTCTTACCAGGTAGCTTTATCCAACGGCCAAAATCCTGCTGTTTAGCGTAATAAGTCACACTGGAGTAGACCCACTGAATCAGTGGGAATTTAGTGAGTCAACTCCTCTGTATGTTTCATTGATTCAAAAGGGTGTACTTTAACGTGACTTACTATGCTAAAGTAAGTAACAATTGTTGTTGTTGTTGTTGTTGTTGTTGCCATCAAGTCGGAACTGACTCATGGCAATCCTATGCATGAGCAATCTCCAAAATGTCCTGTCCTCCACTGCCCTGCTCAGCTCTTGTAAACTTAAGCCTGTGACTTCCTTTACAGAGTCTTTCATTATACTTCTTCTTTATCAGTAGTATCAGAATCATGTAAATCTTGTGACATTCCAAACAGTCTACATGTCTCAAAGAATAGAGAAAAACAAGCCAAAACAATGTATCAGCCACATTTACTTGGATCCAAGTCAATACCACAAAAACAAATAATCTCGCATTACATCTTCAATCATTATAGAAAAGTAGACTGGGTCAAGGTTAATAGAGAGATATGCAGCTCAGCTCAAGGTGTCAAACTAATGACATAGGATTCAGTGACAGAAAGAGAGCTATTTTAAGGCTTTAATAAATATGTGATCTGGAAGTGGTCATGGGAATAACAAAGGCAGACATTTCACATACTAGCATTGCTTTAATTGGCTGGGAAGTTTTTAATAGTAAATCTCCATAGCATCACTAAACACCCTAAAGCAGCAATGATTGGGTCCTGTGGTCAACGAAGTTAGAGCTCTTTAAAAGAAGATATCAGTTAGGAGTACTGAGACGGAAAAGGAGTTCACTCTTTGTTAAAATTTTCAGCAGAACTCTCTACTGATGACTTCTGGTGTCGGTGCCATCATTGCCAGATTAAAATGTCCCTGCATGGAGCAGTCTTATCTTCATTCTTGATCAGGAAATTATTGTCACATGGTCAAATTTGATTGTATATATTTGTTTACTACACCACCACCTTTGCTACTTATTTCTCTAGGCTGTGGGGATGGGGGGCGGGGGCGGAACGAACCAGGAAGTTCGTTAAATTGTAAAAAAAAAAAAGTTTGTGGCTTCGGTCAGTTCAGGTTCATTGGTTTTGACAAACCCAAACCAACCTGAACCAACGAACCAGCAATTTTTAATGAATTTCCTGGTTCATGTTTTAGTTCGTGCCACCATTATTACACCTTTATATAAACAAAAAAATCCTCAAACACTAATCCTTCCTCATCTAGATGAGGGACGCAGAGGAATTTTAATTTTCTTCTAGTATTGTTCAGTCACACAAGAACCTGTTAAATGGAGGCAGTAAGTCAAAGCTGGGACTGGGAATGGCAAACAGTAGAATGAGAAAAGCAGGACAACCACGCTAAAAGTTGATAAAAAGAATGAAATGATGATGGTTAATACAAGGGCTGCACAGTAGAATGGTGAGGACAACACTTTAGAAAACACAACAAGGTGAATGGCCTGGAGGTCATAGTGAACATCAGCAATACCTATAGAAAAATATTATACTTCTTTAAACTTTTATTTGCCTGAACCACAAAAAAGCTGGACAAATAACAAAACCTCACAAGAGCCCAAGCATCAACTACATTCATTACAGAGTTGCCTTCTGCTTCAGCCTTGACAAACTCTCTCATCCAAGGGTCTTCCTTCCTTTTGTACATATTCCTACTCTCCTGTTCCTTCCTCTACCTTTGCTTCCCCACCTCCACTAGACATGTCAAAGCCTTGCTCTTTCATCACATCTTTCAATCCTTCCATCTCCTTCTCATTGGGTTTCTCCCCACGCTGCTCTTAGGTGCCCTTTCCTTGTTCTGCCTCTAGCTCTGTTGCTTCTACCCCCTCCCCCTCCCCCTCTCCATTTTTATTCTCTTTCCTCTCTGTTTCTTCTTCCTCCTTAGAGGTCATTCTTCTATTCCTGGTCTCTTTGAATTTCCTGGGATTTTCACTTTCTTAGCCTCCTCCTCTAACATCATAATCTACAGGGGAACTAGAAATTTTGTACTCAATGTGTCCCATGGGGAGGCAGGGTGGCCTGCTGATAAGGGCTTGGATGCTATCCTCTTCTTCACAGTGTGCATGGGATTCCTGTGACCTATGGTAGGTAGCAAGTAATATTTTTTCAGTGGGGTGTGCTCCCAAGTAAATTAAAATAAGATCAAGCTTCTATATGAGTTCAAGAAGGCATATATAAGTTACACTAGTAGATATAACTGGTAAAAAAAAGTGCATCACATTTAGATTTTGTGAAACAGTTATTTTTTCTGGAAGTCTTCAGTCATAGAATTGTAAAATAAATTATAAATTATATATTTCAAATACAGAGAACAAAAATCATACCTGTCTTTTCCTTGAGAGCTGTGGGAAAGTGTAGCTTTTGTGAGCAGAAGTTCACTGGAGGCTTCAAATGTGCACTGATGATGTTCTTAATCCACTTGTAAGAATTAAATGGTTAAGGGTCAGAGAAGAAATCTCTCACATGAGGTGAAAGTGAAACGGAAGGTCATAGAAGTGAAGAGGACATCAGGGCATACTAAAATCTCTTGGAACTATGGAAGGTCAACCGGACAAAAACATCCTTTGTCATTCCTTCATTACCAATCCTTTCCCCCCCCCCTTTTTTTTAAATAGAAAATTCAGATCCATTTTTGCTCAATTATAGCTTTCCTATCTCAAACGGAAGCGCTTAAGAAAATGAACAACTTACAATAGCCATCTTTGTCCTTCGAGCGTAAAAAGATCTCCAAGGCTAACTGGAGTGCGGTTACCAGGATGTTCAGGATCTAACAAAGTCCTTTTATGTTTGTTCAGCAGACTGAGAAGTCTGATAGAGATAATTTTACTATTTGCCTTTTCCTCCTTTCATACATAGCATATTTCATTAACAGACTCTGAAAGGAAATTTATCATTCTCAGATGAAAAGAAAGGGATGAGAAACATACTAAAGCTTCCGTAGCAGACACGCTTTGGAGGAAGCAAATATCTCCAGGCTCCATGTGACTCCATTTCCATGAAGGAGATAGTCAGGAACATGCTGAAGGCAAGACTAGTCGTCACTACATTTGAAATATAAAGTGCAATTTTCAAGTCTCACTGGACATCTGACAAAAACAGGAGTATTCTTAACAAGCCCCCTTTTAAACACATTTGTGGCATCTTTTTCATCAGCAGAAGGTACAAAAATCTAAAATGGAGTGAAAGATTTAAAATTAACATATTCTTGTAGGTGTGCACTGTGCATTGCATAGAAATATGGTGTGGCCATGGCTCAGTCTGTGGATTTTAGAAATTTCTTGTAGTTTTGTAATACAAAGAAGTGATTAGGCTCTTTTCCTTCTTGGAATTTCTGGTTCATGTCAATAATTTTAAAGAGCATTATCTTCAAACAGAGATAGGCTTTTCCCTTGTATGTGAGGTTTTTGGGTCACTGAGGATTACTTACTTCTAGCCCTTGAATTAGATGAAATTCTAACAACCAGTTTAATTAATAAGATTTGTATCAAGTTCCCTCCCCCCTCCAAAGAAAGAAATAATAGGAATAATAGGAAAATCCATGACTGACAGCTGATGATGGCATTAGCTCTCCACATTTCTGACAAGAAATGCCTTTCTTATCCATGAACACAACTTGCAAATATACGAAGGATCTACTATGTAATAACATGGAGAAAGGTTGTTTAATGAATTGTTAAACATTCTAATTTGATAGACAGCTGGAAATGCAGACAGTTTATTTTAGTACAATGAAAAGCATAAAATGTTAAACCACCATCATTTTACTTAGCTTGCTAAATTATTTAAAAAATTAAAAATCACTTATCTTCAATTGTTCTTCTACAACTATCTAGGATGAATCTACTCAAATGTACCAAAATTCTTCTCTACAGCATCTTCAATGTACTTGATTTTTTTTCTACCAGAGATTAGAGGTTATTAGCTAACTCATTTGCCAAATGAAATCTTCATCTGCAGTAGAAGAACAATTGAATATAAATGGTTTTAATTTTGGCGGGAATTTTGGGGTGTGTGTGTGATAATTTACCAAATTTAGTTTAAGACGAATTTATGCCTCTTCCCACTTATTTGCTAAATAGAAATCTGACCTTCACACTCAATTATCATCACAACAGCCAAAACCTAATGTCTAAAACACAGACAAGCAGAATGACCAGTGTGATACTCAGATTGAAATACTGCTTCTGGATATGACTTTTCACATGACTGTATGTAATGTTAAAATTCTTATTAGGTTAAAATTTTGGAGAAAACACATTTGACAGGGCAAAAACTATGCCCTAGGAATAAAGATACAAGTTGGAAGGCATAACCCTACCCTATTTTATGTAAATGCGTGCTTTATCCTTGGCCAGTCCACTGGTGGCTTAACCCACAGAAAAGCTGTCCTTCTCGGTGCCTAGTACAAAGGTAGGCAACTGCCTCTCCATGTACTTTTGGCCTACAACTCCCATTAGCCTTAACCAACATAATCTGCTGTGGCTACATTATGCAGCCCTCTCTGAAGGACAACAGTCCTCTATTTGAAGGGCTGCTCAAAGACTATTTTCTTTTTGAAGGTGTCCTTCATTCAAAAGGCTTCCCTCTCAAACTTTTTTAAAAAAACATCAGGAGGGAGATCAGAGGCCTGGAAGATGGCAGCTGCTAGATAGCTAGCAGAACCTGGAGAGGAGACTCAATATGTGTCTGGCCACTAGGCATGGGTCTTTAGCCAAAAAACTGGAGTCCTCACAGGTGTTTTCAAGCTCTTACAGATGGTTACTTAAGATCTGGCAGCCATTTTTGTCTTGTAGAGAAGACAGAGGACAAGCATCATGGGAACTGCAAGTGATTTGTGGTGTGGTAGTCTTTACTTATCAGGCTCTGCACAGGGTGCCTCTCAGGAACAAAACAAAACAAAACTACTAGCCCAGGATGGAAATGGCTGCTGGAATGTTAATTCACCAATTGTAAGAACTTGAAAACAAGTTCATGAACTTGTAAGGATTTTGATTTCCTGGCTAAAGCATCAGAATTCTGGCTGGGGGAGGAAGTTGAGTACCTGGCTCCAAGGTTTGGGGGCTAGATTCCTCACTGTACCTCTGAGGAGAAGACCCAGCCTGTGTAACCTTAGGCAAGCTGCAGAATCTCAGAGCACACCCAGAAGAAGGAAATAGTAAACCACTTCCATGGAGTGTATACTAGAAAACTTTGGAAAGTGTTACCATAAATTGACTTGGTGGCATGTAATTATTATTGTTACACATAAATTAACAAAGATAATTTCAAGCAAATGAGTCTGCTTTTTTGTCCTCCTTTTTGTGAAATATGCCATCCTGTTTGGTTATGTTTAAGTGCCCATCCTTGCATGGCCAATGGTGAGGGATTACAGGAGTTCAAAAACTTCTAGAGGGCTCCAATCCCCCGCCTTGACATAAGGTTGTTTACTTTGATCAGATAAGGTTCCTGCCCTTGAGAAATCCTAGGCATTTGGAAAGTGCAGTCACAATTTGCCCACGGAGCATGATCAACTTGCATGTCACTATGGGGGAGGCTGTGGGGCTCCCCGCATCTGCTCTTGCCCCCAACATACTTCAAACTGAATGCCTGAAGAGATCTTATGTGAAATCCCAATGCATTGGTTTATTCCAGGTACTGTGTATTTGCAAATCCTCCCTCTCTATTTCCCTGTGAGCTTTATTTCTGCACTGAATGCTATATGTTATGGCGGTATAACTATAAGACCTGAAGTGCTACTTTCTAGGTTGCCAGATTTGGCTAGTCTTATTTCTGTTTTCACCTCCGTAAGATCACTTTGAAAACACATTACTATTTTAAAAACTCTGCACCTGACAGGGAGTTTCTTTTAGCAAGTTCATCTGCATAAGCAAAACTGGAAGGCCAAAATCAATAGTGCTGTCTTTATTTTCAGTATGCATAAATAAACTTTAGCTCCATAGCTGCAAGTGATAGAGCTTCATATCCAGTTAGAAGAATTGTCTGATCTCAGCAAACAAAAAGTCACAACATGGCCTAAAATTGCAGGATTTGCAATGTGCCCACCATTGACTGCTGAATGGGAATGTACTCTTATGTCAATTTGACCTTATTAGATCACCAAAACATGCAAAAAGAAAACAAAACAGAAATACATAATCAAAGTAGCTGTGATGGTCATCCAGAATTGAACAGTGTCTGTCTAAAAGCATCAATGGTAAGAGAATGTGTGACCTTTAATATCTTGTGAATAAATTCTTAAAAATACATGAAAGCCTGGACACACTCAAGAGCTTAGGATGATCATCCTTTGCCTGTCCAGCCCGGAATAGCGAGACGAGACACAGGAATATGGGTTAAACTACGGCCACAACTTTATTAACTTATTTAAAATTTTAAACTACCCCTTTTACAAGGGGGCCAGCCGTAGTGCTAACATGTCTGCAACCCTCGTCAATCCTGACCGACCGGTCCAGACTTTCCCCCAGCAAGTTCCTGCACCAAGAGGGCACTGTCGTACTCTACAGCACCCTCTTGGCCATCCACCTGGAGTACCCAGGGCCGCCCTCTATCTGAGTCTCTAGACCCTAAGTGCCCAGCGTCCTCTCGGGTGTCCCTGTTTTCCCTCCCCTCAGTCAAACCTCTGTAAATGCAATTCTTAGAGGAGGGGTGCCTTGCACCCACTGGGTGCTCCCCCTGGAATTCACCTGAACCTACCCTGTTTAGCACTACCCACCACGGCTTAGGGGCTACATTGTATGCCCCGAGCCCCCCACCAAGCCAAAACGTCAGTCCTAAGGCCCCCTTGTAAATCCTGTAGGAAAATATCTAAACCAGCATCCAATAGGTGCACCCTATCTGTCCTGTACAACTCGGGACAACTAACCCTAATGTTTGGGTGCAGAATCACTGACCCTAAACTGGCTTTTATAGCCCTTCCAACCTCTTGGTTGACTCATTTTCAGGACTTGTCAATGCATCTGGGATCACATCCGGCCCTCCACACCATGCGTGGAATGATTGCTGACTACACTATGAGACAAAATGTGCGAGAAAAGCCTGCAGATCCGGAATAATGTGCCATATCAGCGACTTGCCCACTCTCTGGGTCAAGTCATTGCCACTGAGGTGGATCACCACAACATGAGGGGGCACACCCAGAGTACCTTGGGACGCCAATTCCAAGAACCCATCCCAGAGCATGCCTCTCCATCCCCTCCACTCCAATGAGGCCCACACACCAAGGCCCAAGTTCTGACCCCAGCTGGTCATACTGGCATACTTGGCTGCCCAGAACACATAACTGTGGCCACACAAAAAACCTCAAACTCAGGAAAAAGGCACCCCCAAACCTGTAACGATAAGAAAACAGAACAGAACGCCAGCATCTACAGCTGTGGCAGAGGACGCACATAACTCCAATATATGTGGGAGGACCACCTTCCCATTTTTTAAAATGTCTTCAACATTGTATCCCAACACTGCCACTCTGGATGCAAACCAATGCAAAATGAATGAGTTGTAAATTGCCACCCATGGATCCCAGCTTTTCATAAGGCCTGGAACGTCACTTTCCAAAATTGATACTTGGTGAGCAGCGATGCATCCTCATGCCTCAGGAAGCCACCTTCTTCCTCTCCTTACTGGACATATCTTGGCAATCACCCATCTTCCCAAAACTATGACCTGACCCTTCCCCATTTGGTCACTCTTGGATCTTTGCAGATGAAGAACCACTTACTCTGCTGACACTATCACGTCCTTCCTCTGCAAGGAGGATAAAGATGTATCCTTTTTTTCCAGCTGCCACCAGTTCGCTCACACGGATGGCCCCAAAATTGCTATGTCACTGCCCTAAAAAGGTATACCTTGAAATAATCCGAGCATACTGACTTCCGTACTCCTCCCAGTTTGGCTAGAATTGCTGGCGATATGGGCGTGTGTGTATCTTCTGCCCCAGTTCTTTCTTTGCTCCAGCCCTCTAACATTTTTCTGATAAGGAAGTTGCCTGTAGTATCCTGAAAGCCCTGTGCTTTGGCATAAAAGGCTAATGCCAACATCTTGCCTTGTATTGACCTGGGCGCTAAGCCTTTCCAGTGCAGATATACACAAAATTGGACTAGATGATCCACTGGAGCGGGCCATGCCTGCTCCAATCCTTCTCCCTTTTGAAATAAGAAAAACTCAGTACATGCTGTTGTATAATTGTGCCCAGGGCTGGGGGCCACAGCCAGGCTCATAGCTCTATTGGCCTCTGCCCTCCAAGATTCCATACCTCTACTGGGAGGACGTCCGGCTGAGCCCGTGCCCCAGGAGCCAACACCCTGAACCAGTCCATCTGTTGATGGAACAGGGCGTCAGCCAGTGCATTGTCCACCCCGGCACATGTCTAGCTTGAAATACTATATTGAATTGCAGGCATCGCAGGGTGAGGGCCCTAACCAGCCTCATTACCCTCTGTGATGTAGATGTGAGAGAGCTGACTATGTGCAACACTGCCTGGTTGTCACACCAGAAGGTAACACACGAGTTGGTCCAGCTCCATGCCTTTGCAGAGGGCCCTTCTCTCTAATTCTTTAGTTTGTCTTCCAAACTGTTTTAATATCTTCCAAGGTCTGGAAATTAAAATTAAATGAACTTCTGTAGATATAGATAACTAATTGTGGGTCGTCAATGCTGACTTTTGCGACCCTTTCAGGGTTCGTTAGGTAAAGAGCAGAGATGGGGACAAATTAAAAAAAATGGTGATCCATTTTGATTCGTGATCCGTCAAGGTTAACGGATCAACGGATACGAATATACGAATATTCTTCGATGAATCAATCGGTCCATCCATCTTTGCTTTAAATGGCTATAAAACTGGACCCCAACCACCTAGAGACACCAAATTTACAAGGAAGCTTCCTCAGACGCTTTTCTACAAGTCTTGAACTTTTGGTGAACATTGGAGCATGGACCCCTGAGTTATATACTCACAAAGAGGACCCCCCAGGAAAGCTCCCCCCAGGTACTTAGAGAGTCCAGAATCACAACGGAGCTTCCGATGTCTTTCCCCAACATGCCTGCCAACTTTGGTGAAGATTGGATATCAGACGTCTGAGTTATTCACACACAAATTGGGTCCCCCTAGGAGAGTTTACCACACGGCACAGAAGCCCATTCTGCTTACTGGCTGCCGATCAGCTGATCGGAGGCCGATAGGCAGCCACCCCCCCCCCCACAGCCTATCCACCCACCCCTTCCTTTCCCTACATTAGCCCCCACCCCACTCCCACCGACACCCCCTTACCTTAATAGCTGCTGCTGAGGTCTCCATCAGGCCTCCACAGCCACGGAGTGTAAAAAGGGACACTGGCTGCCCTTTGCAAAGATGGCGGTTGCGGCTTCATTTAGGGTAGGGAAGCTGCAGTTGCCGTCTTTGCAAATGGCAGCCTGGACTCCCTTAAGGCAGGCTAAGGGAATCCAGGCTGCCCTTTGCAAAGATGGCAGCTGCAGCTTCCCTACCCTAAATGAAGCCGCAGCCTCCATCTTTGCAAAGGGCAGCCAGTCTCCCTTTTTACGTGCCGTGGTTCGGACTAGGCCAAGAGACCTCGGCAGCTTCGATTAAGGTAAGGGGCTGTCGGTGGGGGTGGGGGCTAAGGTAGGGAAAGGAAGGGGGTGGGGGTAGGCTGTGGTATTGGTGGCTGTGTGGGGTGGTGGCTGCCTTTTTGTTGCGGATCAGCTGATCGGCGGCCAGTAGGCAGAATAGGTTTTTTGTTGTTGTTGTTGTTTAATACGAAGTACGAATAAAAATGGGTAAATATCCATCCCTTCATATTCGTGGGGGGTCTCTGGAATCCACAAATACGGATCGACGGATATTTAACGAATTGGCTATATTCGTCGGAAAAACCGATCCGTTTTTATATCCGTCCCCATCTCTAGTAAAGAGTACTCAGAAATGGTTTACCATTCCCTTCTTCCGAAGCATACTGGGACAGTGCAGCTTGTCCAAGACCACACAGACTGGCGTTACTTACAGGATGCACAGTGGGTAATTGAACTCCCAACCTCTATCTAAACCACTGAACTATCCAACTAGATAGACATAGACACAGACATAGACATATGACTTTTTACATTGTCCTCTTGCATACATGGGCCAGCAGAATGGAAGAAGGACCAATAGTAGTCTTTATTGCTGCAACTTCTGAGATCCTATTGTGAAAGGCAGCAGCTAGTGATGGGAGCTTCGTATCCCTGAGGTCCATTCCCTTGTCATCCCGCCTCCTAGTCGGAGTGGTCGGCTGCAGGAAGAGGTGGGGGAGAGCCGATTGGGCTACTTCTGCAATTGGTGCAATGTTGCTGCTGAGCCCAGTGAGTGGACCAGGCAGTTTCTGGGGGGAGGGAATGGACCTCTGTGGCACCTCTGGAGCCAGCTTTGTATATGAATACGAAGCTCCCCTTTCTACAGCAGACAATGAAAATGTGAAATCCTCAGGCTTTTGATCTGATTGTATTTGGGGTGGGAGGGTGCCTGCATCAAATTGCCAAGGATTTTCCTGGGATACTTTTCTGCACACTTGCAATCCACATGTACATGAGAAATTTTCTTAGGTACATATCCCAATCTATTAACAGAAACAGATGTGTGAAGCTATTTCTGTCTAGTTGTGTAGCTCTTTGAAACAGGAAGCTGTAGAATCAAACAGTGAAAGTAGAAGCAACTCAACTTGTCAAGTACATAATTCCAAAATCTATGTTACAGCAATGTCAGAAAGTAATATGCAAGCATCTGACCTTTGGGCTCACCTAATAAAGGTGTTGGCCAAAATATTGTTATGAGATACTGTACATATCAGGAGAATCACTCAAGTAGTTTTCACAATTTTCTGACCATCTGTTGTAAATATGGGCATGTGAGTGGGTGCCAGACTTCATGTGTGACTGCTTGTATAACCAGGAAATGCTGCAGGGCGCAATAGACAGCCAGAACAATTATGCACACAGTTACATAATTTCCAGTTTCCATTACATAATTCCAATAGGATTCTGGCCATTGCCCTAAAAGAGATTTTGAATTTTTCCTTCACACTAATGTGGCTCCTTTTCTCTTTACTTGTGCATGTCCCAAGTTGCAAGCCTGAAAAGAACAATGACTTTGTACAGCATGTGCAGATAACCTCTTTATTCACTCTGTTATGAACAAAATCTACAAGTGAGCTCTGATTGGCTTCACATAGTAAGAGATACAAAATGTACTATTGGTTAGCACTCTTGGGGCAAACATGTCCCTAAATGCAATTGGGGGTACAGGATGCAATCTACTAAATGCATACTCTCTATACCAACCTGTGAATTAACCATGTGCTCCTTGACAGAGCTGTGAACTTGCCATCCATGTGAAGGAACACCAAAAATGTATGGCTGTATATCTGAAGGACTTCTTTGTGTAGACACCAAGTGTCAGAAAACAATGGAACCAAGCATTACAGAAGATCTTTGGTGCAGACACACCTTTAGAGACATATTTTTTTTTATTCTTGGGGTCTTGTGCTGCCAACTTTGGAACCAAGAGGAGAGAAAAAAGAAAACACCTCCCATTTTGCTCTTCCAGGGCAAGCCCAGAAAAGCTTTAAATTCAATGGTTCCTCTGCCATGGAATATCAGAATATCCCCTTCTCACCCCACAAAGAGTGCTTTGCTCATTTTATAACTTTTCTATAAAAAGTAGTATTATATTTCTGAAGAACTTTCTTTGTATCCCATCATCACTGGAAGCCATTGGGTGGTGGTGTTGCAAAATAAAGCTATCTTGATGACTGCTCCCAGGCTCTGGAAGTACTGCAAAGTACTCTGTCAGCAGACCAAGGCCTCTTTATTCAGATAGGCTGTTGCCACCTATGCTGTGCTGCTGGTAGAAGGCGTGTCTACTTGGGTGTGGGTGGTTTCTTTTCATTACTGTGTTAATTGCTTTTATTTGGCCTAACCGCTGTTAGCCACACTGAGTGCTATTCAGTGCCAGGAAGACATTTAATAAATAAATATCATACTTAAATGAGTTCTCTAGCCTTCTCAGTAGGAGGAGGTGGCCACCTCCACCTTAAGTAGCTGTGCAGGGAGAGCAGAAGGTGTAACTTTTGGTGAATGTCCACCTCCCTTCTTAGGGTAAAAATAAACATAGTGGTTGAACCACTTCTTCTCTAATGAACACATTGTTCCTGAAAAAAACAAGTTCATTTTCAGTCTGTTTCCCAGCCTCCTGCTCTCAGTCATTCTGAGTTGTTTTGCCACCTATAAAATCTTCAGTTTCTCCACTCCTTGCAATTTTGCTGAGCTTGTTATTATTGCATTCCTTGATGACTCACGTTTAGGACATACCAGCATGAGAACTTCCTGTACTCTTGGCATAATTCTTTAATGGAAAATTGAATGAGTAGGAGAGAGACCCAGCAAAAAAGGGTCTCAGGTTAAATAGGCATTTGTGCATTTTTTTTCCTGTATAAGCCGCTACAGACATAATTTTAATTTTAAATATAATACAGAGAAATAATTTCCATTGAATTTTGCAAAAACTGCCGCAGGTAATTCTAAACTGAGCAATGCTCTGTTTTTAAACTGTAAATTTTTATGCATATCACTTAATTTCATGGTAGACCTGGGTTTGCTCTGAGCAGCTGGTTTGTGAACATTAAGTAAAGGGGACCCTGGCACAGATTTAGTACTTCTGAGATCAAACAGTGGAAAATATAAAGCTCTGCATGGATGAGTGAATGTCCTACATCTGTGTGTAGGACATTCTCTATTTCGACATGGGGGAAAATGACTGACTCTCTGCTGAACTAAACAAAAGTTTTGATGGTCAATAAGAAAAAAATCAGTATCCACAGTAATGTAGTATGCCATGATTTTGACCAAACAAAATGCTACAGAATAACCTTGTGTGTCCAGCAGTAGTTCCTGAGCAGAAGACAAAAATGCTTTGCCAATGAACTGGCAAGGCTTAATGAGAAGCATACTCTTAAGTGAGTGAGAGTGGCAGGGTCAACTGCCTGAGGCAAAAAGTAAGATGGCACCCTTCTTCATTCTATGAGAAGAAGCCAAATGGCATCTTTAGACATAACTGAGGGTGACAGTCTAGGCAGGCTTTGTGGCAGACACACCACTATTCTTCAAGAAAAGAAGTGTTTGGCATCTTGGGAAGAAAGCCTGGTGGGCTGTCATTGGTATCCACCCAAGCATTTACCACCCAAGGTAACTGTGTTCTTCCACAAAATTGCAGGGCCCAGCCATGAGAGAGGAGCAATCCTTGTCAGTAGAATCACCAGAATCAAAGCAGTGAGACTCGGGGTTTTAAACTCTTAGTTTGACTGCTGGGGTTCATACCCCAAAACCAACAAACTGCTCCTGACTTTGACCACCACTTTCTTTTTTTCCTTTTGTCTATCCCACTGACCCCTATTATTTTTGTGTAAAAGGACAGTGAGTTTAGCTCTGTTCTGTTACTGTCACACCATCACTGAATTTATTGTCCATTGAGTATAAAGCATCATGTTATCTCTTAAACCCAGCATAGATGAGGAACTGCTGGATCCAGTACGCCCTGGACTCTGTCAACTCAAGGAAGCTAAATTCATAGATGGCAGTGGACTGGTGGGGCACCAGGACCTTGACCCCAAGGTGAAGGTGAGTCAGAGGAGACCAGACCCCTCAGAGCCTACACTAGCTTTGAAGGTTGAAGGCACAAGCCCAACTTGAAACCCCAAGGTAAAGTGTTTGATTGTGGGAAAGAAATTCTCAAGAGAAAGAAACATCTGCCATGTTAAGTGGAGATCAGAAACATATCTATTAAAAAAACTCTTCAGGTGCAAACCATGAGAGATATTGCTTCTTCTTATCCCTGAGATTTTTGTACTTGTGCCCTGGCATTGTCACTGACTCCTTGCTACATGTGAACTTTTGAACTGCCCGATTATGCTTGCAGACCTTCCTTGTTTGCTTGCATGATTCTTGGGCTGGCTTGACATGGACTGTTTTTGGACCAGCTGTGGACCTCCTGCACCTAGTTTACCTTACACTAACGTAAGTCTCTGC
Source organism: Intellagama lesueurii (assembly GCA_037013535.1). NCBI lineage: Eukaryota > Metazoa > Chordata > Lepidosauria > Squamata > Agamidae > Intellagama > Intellagama lesueurii. The sequence continues at coordinate 61,112,912 of JBAJHW010000003.1, read as the reverse complement.
TTGCTGGCCCTGAAGCTAACCCATCTGCTAGAACAGGGCAGTTACTCAAAGTAAATCCCAATGTTCATTAGAGATGTGAAGAATGTTTGCAGACTTTCACATCCTCAGTAAGAAGATAATTCTCTACAGTCACAGGAATTTTTTTTGTTTCTGCATGACAGGAAAATGACAAGTATTCTCCTCATCAGCCATTATCACAAAAAAGAGACAGACACAGAGAGAGAGAGAGATGTATTCTTGTGCAAAATATAGCCTTTGTTGTTTGTTTTTTACCAAAAAAAATCCCCAAATGTGAAAACTATACAAAGATTCTCCAAGTATCACCCAGCAGGGAGTAGACTTTTGATATTTTTCCCTGTACATGCAAGAATGAAAAAAAGATTTACTGCTCTATAGCTTGTTCACCATCTATACAAAGGCATCATATTATTATTTTTTTCTCTTTTTTTATTAGTAAAATCAATCCGTGCTTATTAAACATCGACATTCGTGATACATGGGTTCAGTTTATATTTATTTGTTGATACAGATTAGGGCCTAATCTCTACACCGCGTTTCTAACCATTGATAGAACAGATTCCATGTTTGAAAATATTCTGCATCTTCCTTCTCTTTAATTTTCAATGTAACTCTGTCCATGTCCTCACAGTCCAAAATCTTCTTAATTATTTCTTCATCTGTAGGTATTCCTTCATTTTTCCAATGCTGTGCCAGTACAATCCTAGCTGCTGTCAAAATATGCAATGTTAATTTCTAAATGTGTGGCTTTTGTAGCTCCCTCTAGCTGATAGGTTTTAATGTTCTAATGGAACAAAAAGAAGATCCTTCCCCAAGCCTGTACTCTACTCTTCTGTGTTTTTTTTTAAATACCAAGAATACAGTCCCCCCTCCCCATTCCTATTGACCAGTTGTTCACAACCTTGGGTCCCCAGATTCTCTTGGACTAAAACTCCCATAAGTCAGCACTTTTCAAATACAAAAGATAGAGGAGGGGCAGAATCTCTTCTCAATCATCCCAGAGTACAGGACACATAACAATGGGCTCAAGCTACAGGAAGCCAGATTTGGGCTGAATATCAGGAAAAAACTTCTTAACTGCTAGAAGAGTATGACAGTGGAACGAATTACCTCAGGAAGTGGTGAGCTCTCCAGCACTGTAGGCATTAAAGAGAAAATTGGACAACTATCTGATTGATCTGCTTTGACTTGGATTCCTGAGTTGAACTGGGGGTTGGACTCAATGGTCTTATAGGCCCCTTCCAACTCAATTATTCTATGATTCTCTGATTCTCACTACTAGCCAGGATTTCTGGAAGTTGTAGTCCAAGAACATCCAGGGACTGCTATAGACTCTCCAGTGTTTATTATCACAGAAGAACAGCTTCCTTTTCCCATTCCCATTCAGCACCAGCACTGTTGATGCTTGCAGACATTTTTGATACAGAAGCCCAGAGGGAAGTGCTTGTTAACATAGGGGCTGGTTGTATGCTTTGGAGCATGGCCCATCTCCAGACAGAATCAATCTGAAAGGTTGCAAAAGAAAAATTATTAGAACCCTGATCTACTGACTACAAATATTATTAAATAGCCTGCCGGGACTTCTAGTTTAGCTGCTATATATAGTGCATTAATATGTTTTTTGTGTGCCAAAACAATTTTAGGCATGCCAGGAGGATAAAAAATATTTTTATGAGAACCATATTTAAAAACACACAAGTGGTTGTATTTAACTGTAAGTTTTCAGAAGACTGTTAAATTTAACATCTATGGAATGGTATGCACCATGTTCAGTTTCTACTTCATCTATAATGTTTATCACATTAGCAAGCTTCATCTACAGGTCTCAGTGTAGTGTTTGTATGAAGAAATCCATGTGCTATAAATGAGGCCAGGAAAATCTGTCAGTTTTACTTCCTTGTGTGCACATTTTTTTCTCCCTTAAGAAATTTTTATTCCAAATAGGATGAAAGCTATCCATGGCGGTATGTTTCTTTTTCAGATAAACAATACAGACTGATATGTGGCTCTTGTAGTTCCCCCTTGCTTCCATCTTTTCCCTGCCCACCCAATAGTACTCTTTCAATTGTCCCAAAATGGCTGTAACTGAAATTTTTAGTGACAGTGTTATGCTCTAGTTTCTTGTCTTTATGTGTCATAATGTAGGCTACAGATTGCCTACTATGAGAAGCTACAATCAATTAGTATTCCAGATCCATGATTCAGGCAGACCTTTGTGACCTTGGCACTCCAGAGGTAGGCTTAAAGAGGAAGAAACATCTGAGAAGCTACACATCCCCATGAACTACAAGGTATTTTGCATCATAATCTCACAAGCTCTGTGATGTTGTGTGGTTTCCTTAATTCTACAATCTGCAGTCCTTCTCTGATGTTTAAACATCAAGCTTTGCTTGTAATCAGAACAGAGTAATTGTTCTGCACCATTGCTAACCATCAACATCATCATGCTGGAATTGTTTATTCTGTGGCATGACTTTTCATACTTGCTACTCGGTAGCTGTCAAAAGCCAGCATGTAGCTACTCTGGGTCAGACTGGGACGAAGATATTTTTCAGCATACTTGTTTATTTGAATAAGTTCCCAGTTAGTATGAAGGCATGGGAAAAGATGGCGGTTTTTAAAGTAGTGTAAAAAAGACAAGGCAGAAAAAGAGTTTAAGTTGAATGGACACATGTCATTTAGCCCTATGCAGACTTAGAGTAAAACCCACTGAAATCAGTTAGGCTTTCTTTGCATTAAGGAATGCACCGAATTACTCTGTAATGCCTAAATCCTATTGCTAGTGTCAATTAAAATAAGTACACTGAATTAACTTGAATGGTGGATCCACAGTTAGGTGCATCCCACTGCATGTCCTAAATGCCTAAATCAAGAACAGGACAACCCTTAGCAGTCCAAATTGCCAAGGGCTAGCTGGGTTAATTTGGTCAGCAACAGTGTCCAAACCTCTGGCATCTTACTTAGGCCCATCCTGCTTTTGGCCTTATTTTGTATCAGCACTGTGGCTGTTTCCCTGAGCAGGTGATCTGGCACAAGTTTGCTCCTCTCTGGTTGTGCCCCCTTACTGTCCCTTTTGCAGCTATTCTGCCAGCAGATCTTAACCAGCAGAGTAATTCTGTTACTAGAGCACTCAGGCGGCAGATCTCTAGGTTTGGCTGGCAGAAGAGAGTTCTGCCACTAGAAGGACATTTCTGTTGGTGGATGAGGATTTCTGCCAGGAAAATATACGTATGTCTGAGTTAGGACTGCACTGCTTAACTGCAGTCCTATAGATGTCTCGGAAGAGGTCTCGTTGAACTCACTGGGGCTCATGTCTGAGTAGAGACATATACAATTGCTCTGCTAAGTATTGGTATATCCAAGAAAATACAGAGGGAAAAAGTTGGGCTTGCAATTATGAACATTTGGGAATATTAATTCAGTCTTTCTCCACAATTCAGTTGACCCACCCCATCACCCATTCTCTTCCATTCTCTATGTATTCTCTGTGTAACATAAAAATGAAAGAGGTCATATAAGTGAACAGTCTTAGTTTGATGGACTGTTAACAGAATGGCTACTTTATTGTTTGTTGTCTTCTTATGTTTCCTTTTATATTTGTTGCAAGCTACCTTTGGTATATGTGCTTGTGTGTTTTTAATAAAAAGGCAGTGTGTAAATATTTTAACAAACAACTGCTACTAAGAAATGACATAAAAATAAAATCGAGCAAGTTGTATTCCAAGACATGATTCTAAGAAAACCTGATATTTGAGTGAAATGGAAGACAGAAGGCTTGAACTTCCAAATGATGACTGAGTCCGAGGTTAATGACATGTTTTGCATAGTTTTCTCAAGCTTTCAGGGTGGGTTTTTTAAAAAAAGGCTGAACTGTTGAGCCTCATTAAGTCTACTGTAATTAAAAATGACACAATAGCTAGTTTATTTGCACATTTCTCTCTCTCCACTGAACAGCTAATTGACTCTAGTAGACACATGGCTTCTAACACGTATACGTAGCTAGTAGAAGCTGTTCTTCAAAAAAAATGGGGAACTAGTTAGTGGTTCCCAAGAAAAAGGTAATATCGGTATTCTTATTAAAAGATAATTCAGTAATTCACTACAAAATGATTCTAAATGCTGAACTTGTATAATAATAATGAACCAAACATGAAATGCAAAAAAAAAAATACTGTTATGTCATTAGTTGTATATATATTTTAGTCATTATTAAGCTGCCTTTGGTCCCTTTGTGGTAGAAAGGTAGGGGTGACACCTTCATCACTCCCATCCCCAGTGCTTTTTAATATCTATATGAAGCCAGTGGGAGATGTCATATGGAGATCTGGAGTTCATTGTCATCAATATGTGGATGGCACACAGCTCTATTTCTCCTTTTCTTCATCTGCAGATGCTGCTGCAAGTTCTTGAGTGCTGCCTGATCTTGATAATAGACTGGATGAGGGCCAACAAAATGAACCCAAATCCAGATAAGATGGAAATCCTAATGTTGGGTGGATCATTGAACTGGTTAGAGGGAAATTTACCTAGTCTGGATGGGGTTACACTCCCACTGAAGGATCAGGTTTGCAGCTTGGGGGTACTTTTGAACCCAACTCTCTCTATGGAGGTATAAATATCTGCTGTGGCCAAGAGTGCCTTTTATGAACTCCAGCTGCTTGCCCAGTTGTGCCCCTACCTTGATAGGAAATGCCTCACAATGGTGGTTCATGCATTTATTGGTAATCTAAAACAGACTACTGTAATTCTCTCTATGTAGGGCTGGTACAGAAGCTTCCAGTAGGTCCAAAATGCAGCTACCAGACTGTCTACAGATACCAGCAAATATAAACACATATCCCCAGTCTTGGTAAGCCTTTGCTGGGTACCTGTTAGTTTTTGTGCACAATTCAAGGTGCTGGTTATGACCTAGAAAGCCCTTAACAGTTTAGGACCTCGATACTTGTTGGAACGTCTCTCCCACAAATAGCTACCTATCCCAACCACTCCTCCCAGTGCTTCATGCTAATATTTTTGACACATAATTGCTAATACTAGAAACTATGCTTTCTCAGTTGTGGCCTTTTAATAGTGTTTTACTAATTGATCTTAGATGTTCAAATTTGTTTAAATTATTTAAATGTAAGTTTTATCAATTTAGTTAGAGACAGGATTTTTATTGTTTTATTTATTGCATTTTCCAGATTGTTTTTTTTAACTGTAATTATTTTTGATGGGTTGTGATCCACCCAGAGAGTGTTCATACTGATAGGACAATATAGAAGTCAAAATAAATAAATGTTCTTTCTTCCTTTGCCTGCCCATTTCTCTTCCCATTTAAGTATCCCATCTGCCCTCCTTCTCTTAGCTGTGCTGGGCAACCCACTGTCAAGATGGCACACATTATGGGCTTCATTTCTATGCATCACCACAGGGAGAGGCTCAGAATCTGGCTCAACCTTGTGGAGAAGAATGGGAAGCATGGGGGTGGGCCCATCTGCTCCCTCAACTCTACAGCAGCATATAAAACCAGCAAACCCACCTGAATAAATGCAGTTAATCGATATGAGCATCTTGATTCGAATACTATCCTTCTCAAGGCATTATTGGACAGAATCTGTAGCGCAGGCTAAATCTCTTCTACTGTCACCAACAAAAATACACTAGTGAACTCTGCAAGTTAGAGTGGTTGAGAGTTGCATCTCATAGAATGGACCACAAAAAGTTATCCTTATATAGCACAGAGGTGGAACCTTTTGTCCTTCCAAATATTTTGGCTTACAGCTCCAATCAGCTTCACTCACCATTGCCAATAGTTAAGATATTGTGGGACTTGTAGTTTTCTCATAATTTTTTCCAAAATAAGTACTACAATAGAATTTACCACATGCCCTCCCCCACCCATAATTATTATCCTTAGTAAAAAAAAAAAAAATTGGCCTTCAACTTTAAGCATTGGTTTTGTGTTTTAGATCTATTTCTATTGTTCTGTAATTTCTCATTGTCTTTAATAAAAAAGAACAAAGTGGAAAGGAAAGGCCAACTGAAATTATGAAAATTCAGATGAGCACAATCTGATAATAATAAAATATTTAAGATATCCTTGACAGTCTTACAGGGTAGGTAAGAAATCCAGTAACAACCTAGGTTAAAATAGTGTTACTATTTTTTCCAGTTAACAGTCTGCACAGGCTGGTATTTCACAACATTTTTGGCTATTTCAGCTAAATATAACCCACTTGGTTCATAATGTTTGGATAGCAATTGTTCACAAAGGCCTCCTGGGGCTTTGATATCAGTTGCTGTCAAATTCGGAAAGAATTACATTCGTCAATAAACAGCATGACCTCTGCAAGATGGCCTGAACTGAGGTGATTTCTGCGGGGATGAAAGGGGGCATCTATCACCTTTGATTAATCAAGTCATCAATGAGGAAGACTCTTGTTAAAAAAACAACAATCCTTAGATCATACTTGAGCTGGCCAGTCTTTCTGGAATTTGCACAAGTTATGTCTTATGCTTTCTGTTCTGCACAGTTGCCAAACATTTTACAAATGTGGCAGAATGGAATGAAAAGTCTTGAGCATGGTTTCACAACCCTTTACTGTATTTTAATATTTCAGAGCACCCATGCTCTATTTGGCACCAGCTGTCTGGCAAAAAAAGAGAGTTTCCCAGCCAGATACATAAATCCTGACTTGATTCATTCTCACACAGTAAATGAGAAACCTTCATAGCTTTTTTCTCTTGACTCCAATCTGCCCCTTTCAACTTTCTGCCTGAGAATGATGCTGTAAAATGCATCAGCTAAAGATAAAGACTCGCATCTGGAGCCTGGGGGAGGAAGCTGGCTCCAGACATGCACAATGATTGAAAGAACCTATGAGCATCAGGTCTTCACTCCCATGTGGCATTGAGCAGCTAAGGTGCTTAGTAAGAAGCTGGAGGGACAACATGTGTATTGGTTAGAGTTCTGGACTAGGACTCGGATGACCCAGGTTCAAATGCCCACTGAGCTATTGCAGCCTCTGCATGACCTAGGGCGAGTCATGAATCGATCTTTCAGCCTTATCCCCAAAGTTGTGAGGATAAAAATAGAGAAGGCAAGGAGAACTGTGTAAGCTGCTTTGAGGTGTTCATAACAAAAATGTGATATAAATGTGATTAAGAAATAAATTGACCTGTTAAAGCTTCAGCTGCTGCTGCTGCTACTAGTGGAGATTTCAAGGAAAGGTCTAGGAGTGGGGGAATCATCTCCTGGGCATTGTGGCAATAACTGGGGTTTAGCAAGCATCTCTTCTGAGTACCTGATAAATATGCAAAGGGGTGGGGGAGCTGATCATTCCCCCCGCCATGAAGCAATGTGATGGAAAAACTGTTTCTTGGGTATGAAAGTCTACTTTCCCCATCTTCTTGGTGGGATGGGAAGATTGCCTGTCAGCTGTAATTTCCCTGTGAGTCGTTCTTCAAAGCAAACATATTCAAACTGGTGTACATGAAACCAGCACAGTGGCTGCTTTGATGGCCTGATGTGGCTAGAGGGAGCAGGAAGAACTGAGGTGGGGAGTTGTCAGGGAGGCTATACGGTTCTCTTCACAACATCCCTTTCTCCATTCAGATGTGCCCCAGAAGAGTTCCAGAGTGCGGATGTTTGTATTATTATTATTATTGCTTAAAATCAAATAAAAAAATGAACTGAATGATTTTTTCATCTATCTATAATAGCACTTCATGGATTGTAAAAAGTCCACCAAAGCATATGCCCACAGCATGGAAAGTTACTATTAAACAGTTATTGTTTGTATTTGTCCCTCAGTAGCCTTGGGTAAGATTCATGGTCCCATTCACTTCTAAGTACTCTATACCTAGAAAGTCCTAGGAAGTCACCATAAATCAGAACCAACTTGACAACATATGAATATTTATTACTATTAGCTTGTTAACAATTATTCATTATAATTCAAAATAGCTTGTAATGTTATTTACTACATCACTTTTATCCCCACCTCCCTGCCCTTTTTAAGTGAAAAACATCATATGGTGGGAATCCTCCAAAATGCCTCCTAAAACACACTGCTTTCTTATAGTAATGGATAAAAGTAATTACACTTCTACCCTCAACAACACTGGGGTTAGGAAAGCCGCCCCCCCCCCCATGTAGTTCAAAATTCATGTATAAATCTTATGCCCTCCAAAATGTAACTATGAAGCAGAAACAGTTGATTAACAGTCAGAGAGAGACAGGTGGAGACAGAGAGAGAGAGAGAGATGAACATGTTATCTGCAACTCAATATGAATACCATTGCTTGAGTTATTCTGGCAGGTGAGGATAAGGAAACACAACATTTCCACCTCACGTCAGCCATCACGATTATTTGGTGCAGTGTCTGAACAAAACTAATTGCTCTTCAAATTCATGGGAATTAAACAATTTTAAGCCTTTGATGGGTTGCTGCCCCTTTCTTGCTGTCAGCCGGTCCTCCTGTGTTTGCTTGGCTTCTCAATGGGAGAATACACCAGTTTTGGACATATTTTGCACAAATTGCTCGCACCTTAACAGTGTGTGGGGACACACACAATTCTTTGTCCCATGCTGATATGGAAATAAGGAAATTTGTCATGCAAAGTCTTTCTGGAGGTAACTGTGTTGCATTGAGACAGCTGACATTGACAAAATCAATTCATTTAGTGGGTATTCATCTAATCTCTGTTTATAATACATTATTTCATGTCCTGCATATGTCAGTGTGTCTTTTTGAGGATAAATCCTGGATCTTTTTTTCCTAACCACACATGATATGAAGATAGAATTTTCATATGAGAGTTTTCATTTTTACTTGTTTCTGCAATCTGGATTATATGGCTTGAAAAAAATAGCATATTCCTGACAATGCTGGTAAATTATTTTGTGGTGCAGGTATTTCTAGAACCCTTAATCCTAAGAAATAGTTCTGGGTGGCCAAGCTGCAGAGTGCATTAAATGCATGATCACATTGAATATGACTGGGTTTTGATTGGGTTTTGCTAAATTGCAGTTAAGTGGAGATCAGAGGAAGACCACATTTTTTTTGTGATTTACCATTTTGCCCTGCATTGCAGTTCTGGTTAATATACCTGCCCCCCCCCCCCCAGTTCTGTTTACTGTTAGAGTGAAGCCATTTTTGGAATTCATAGGATATTCCTTCCTGCATCAAACAACAGATTTAAGGAGGGACATTTCACAGCTGAAAAGGAAAGATTTAATCTCTCATCAGTGCATGCTTTGATCCTGATCACGGTTGTCCCAATGGCAGTTATTTAATAACCACATACAAAAAGATGCAGAGACTCCAATCACATATCTAGCGTAATAGATAGGTTGGTTCTCAGTGTGGCAGAAAGTCCTGATGTGACCGGCGGGCTAAGAATCTCTGAGGTGGTAAAATAGAGAGCAGTAGAAATTGAATACATGTTCCTTTCCTTTCAAAAATGCTCACAGTTTGGGGCCTATTTAACCCAATGAGAATATTTTGTAAGCTATTCTCTATTTTCTGTGTGACTTCACGACATTGCTGACATTCCATCACCATGAAAAAATGAGATGTTTTTCATAATTATTATTCATGTGTAGCTGAAAAACATGTGAGATAATGCAAAAGACATGCCAATATGATACTCATTTTTCATAACTGCATCTTAACAATTGACAAAGTTCTCTTCCAGGAAATCATCCACAGTTCATTCCCCACAGGGTGTAACAAAAATTAAGGACCTGCAAAACATTTTCAAAAGAATTAAAGCATTAGAAAAATCACTAAGCTTCATTCTGTTTGTGTGACTATTTCGAACAGTTTTTGAAAACAACCATTGTTTTAACACCATATAATGGCAAGCTGGGGAGAAAAAGTGTGAGTAACTCAACAATTGCTAAGTGCAACAATTGCTAAGTGATCTTCTGACATCTACGCCATAAACATTTGTCCCGATGCAAAACTTTTTGTTAGTCTTTTATATGATGGCTGTAAAACATATTGCAGCAGGGCAAATGTTCATGACACACAGATGTCAGAAGATCAACAGTATATATTTTGAACCTGACATCGCAACTGGCCTTCCACTCCATGTTTAGTCAACAGGATACTGGCCTTTGTCTTTAAACACCTTCCTTTAGTGATCATTAATTTAGTACTTCAGGTGTGCTTCCCAGATCACATGAAACAATTGTCCAAGTGTATTCCAAGTATATTCCAAGTGTATTCTTTACTTCAGTATATGCACTGCATGAGTAACACAGTTAGGGAGAAGCTCTATGCGAGCACTTTAGCTCTCAGGGAGCTGCTTTTAGACATCACCAAAAAGGAAGAAATGCATCCCCCAAAAACAAGAAAAAGAGGAGACTGATCTGGATAAAATTGCATATGATAAGTTCTGAGTACAGGTGTAAAATTAGAAATGATTTTTATGACTTAAGCTTCTTACTTCAGTGGAAATTTGTTTGGCAGCTGAGTCCACCATCCAGGTGCTGCGAACTGTGGGTGGGTAGTCCTCCCCCCAATGGTTTTTTATCCTTAAAACAGACTTGGACTGTACAGCATTTAAAATAGGGGACAGCTCTGCAGGACAGATTATCCTCTGACAGCTGTTCCAACAGAAGACTCTCCTCTCCTTCATAAAAAGAGACACGTGGCTCCCTAATTAACACACAAAGATATGCACAAGTACAGGACACCATCTCTCAGGGTATTGAGGGTGTTATTTGGAGTCCCACCCATGTGTGCACGCGCACGCGCACGCACGCACTCTCTCTCTCTCTCACACACACACACACACCAGGTAACTGTGCTGTCTATCTGCACTTCATTGTCAGCCCAGTACAGTGGTGCCTCGCAAGACAAATGCCTCGCGCAACTAAAAACTCGCAAGACGAAAGCGTTTTGCGATTTTTTTGGTGACTCGCAAGACGATTTTTTCTATGGCCATGCTTCGCAAGATGATTTTTTTTGCATTTTTTCCCTTAAATTTCAATGCATTCCTATGGGAAACCGCGCACTTTGCAAGACAAAATTTTCGCAATACGACACGACTCGTGGAACTAATTATTTTTGTCTTGCGAGGCATCACTGTATACAGAAATAGATGCAATTCTGGCTTTGAATTCTCCCACTGCACACTTAATTCCTCTTTCTAAAGGGAAAGATGCAATCATTCCACCTTCCATAACTTTTAGCGGTGGATTGCCAAAAGTTAAGAACTCTCCATATGCATTACCTGTTGCATACTTATATGGTTAGGTGTGTAACAGATAACGTCTACAGACACTTATTAATTTATGGCATTTTGCTGCTAAAAGGTACACCTTTGTGTAACTGGACAACAAGATTTTAGCCATAGTATGTTGTATACCACCTAAATTTACAAATATTCCAAACATGAGCAGATACGCATAGCATTGTAAAGACATGAAATGTGTTTTTCTTTAATAAGATAAAATAAAATTCTGTGTTTGATTATAATCTCATTATACAATGGAATTTATCCAATAAAAATATTGTACAGTCTTGTTCCACTGAAAGCTATGTCTGTTGAACGTCTATTTTGCTAACAAATTTTTATCAGATGTTTAGCTGACTACCATTTGCCACCAAAATATGTGGACATTTGCCTTTCCAGGACCACCAGGAAGGAAGAAATTAATATTTTACATTTAAAGTATTTATTTAAATAATACCCAGTTTCTTTTTCAAAAATTGCTATCAGTCTGGCTAGGAGGGTTGAACAGCAGAGTTTGTTTTTTTAAAAAATAAGGTTTGTTTTTAAGAAACATTCATGTCTATATTTTCAGGGGGATAAATTACTGATTCATTTCTCTTAATTAATGTTTCCATTACTAATAAGTGGCAGTTCTCAGCAAAGTTACTTATGAACTACATTTATATGTCTTTATAGCTGCTGGACTCTCGGAGTTCTAGTCCGAAAAAGTAACTTTTCAAACATCTGTAAAAGAGCAGACATATACATGCCTATGTAAAAAGTCCCACTCAAAGAAGCTTCTTGAATTCATTGAGACTTATTCTGAAGTAAGTGAATAAAGGTCTGAAGATTCAATTGATTTAAATGTTGTTCTTGTTATGTGCTCTTGACTCTGACTTATGGTGACTCTATGAATGAGTGACCTTCAAAACATTCTGTCCTCAAAAGCCCTGAATCCACTATATTCTTTCATTCTCTCTCCCAGAATGATAGTAAATTAAAGGCCTAATCCAACCAGTCCTTTATGCACACTCATCAGAAATTATATGGTCCAACATGACTTCTCCCATCCCCCTGCAATAGACTTCCATAGTTACCTTGCAACATGATTTGATGCTTTGTGTTCTCCAAGAGAGATAATTTAAATCTGAGGGGAAACAAGGAGGCCACCACATGAACTGCGTGGAATCCAATTTTTGTCCCAATTGGAGTAGACCGATTGAAATGAACAGGACATACATTAGCATTGAACAAACCTATTTCAAAGGGTCTGCTGAAACTGGATTTGTACCACTATTTGTCCTTTTACACAATGAAGTATGAAACACATGGAATCGCTCCCTTAATAGGAAATTTATTTCCTTTCCTATATTCGCTAATATTGCTGCACATAAATGCCATATATATATGCAGAACTCTGCCTGCTTCTCAGAGCCTTCTAGTAGAATCCAGGTGGCCTCAAGTTCTAAATAAAATGAAGTTCCCACAGTCTCCTTTAGTCTCTTTCATTTGGTTTTTGTGGTTCCAGCCTCCTGCCAAGGGTCTTTACACCACCCAGTGATCACTTGGAATGTATGTTCTAAGCAGTCCACCACCAACTGAAAGGATATAAATATTTCTGACCACAAAGACACACAGTCAAGTACAATATGACCTACACGGAAAATTCTGGAGCTCCATGAGGAATTCCTTGGGTACTCCTTCATTCTCTTGATCAACTGTATTTCTTTCTTTTGTGAATTAACCTTTACTAAAAGGTCCACTCAAGCAACATGTATGAGTACAATCTGAAAACAATAAATCTGGCAAGGTAGATTAGAGACAGCAACAACACTAATATTAGAGATGAAAAGGTAAGAAAAGTTTGAACACGGCATGTGATTCAGGTTCATGACTTATTCAGAAATCAAAGTACAGCATGCGTTCTTGTCTATTTCTGAATCAATCTGAAATGAAGTGAGAAAGTCTGAAGTGGGACTCAGATCTAATCTGGGCTCTTTGAAGTACTGAATTTTGCTTCAGCATTTTGGAGGTTAAAAATCCAGAGCAGTAACTTTTGTTTCAGAAGATCCAGGGGTGACTAACAGCTGAGCACTGGGGCCCAGCTAATGCACGATGGATTCATGGAAGGGCAGGAATGAGTGAGAAAGGACCTCTGTGTGTGTGTGTGTGTGTGTGTGTGAGAGAGAGAGAGAGAGAGAGAGGGGGGGGGGTTAAAGCCTTAGCCCTTAGTAATGCAGGAACTAGGGGAAGAGCTTCAGCTCAGTGGCAAAGCACATGCTATATATGCAGAAGATTCTGGACTCAATTGCCAGCATTTCCAGGAGGGCATGGAAAGACTTCTGTCTAAGCTCCTTGAAGACCAGTGCCATCCCATGTGGACTGTCATGAACTAATAGTAGTATGACGTAGTGTAATATAGTTCCCTCTTTTCCTACCATCTCACCACAGTGAGACTAAGAGTTTGGCTCACAAAACCTGAGTGTGATTGGGTTCATTCTTGGCAATGTATTTCAGTATTATCTGATATTATGTGATTTTCTCTAAATATTGTATTTTTTCTTCCTGGTCATTGACTGTAAGGAATATTAATATTAAGGTTCCCCAGCCCCAACTCTAGACTGCCAACAAGGAACACTTCTTGCTTCAACACAGCTTCTTTACTAGATACAACTGGTGTCTTATCAATGATTACTTCTAATAGTCCAACATCCCATCCCTCTTGGACTTCCCCAACATTTAACATCCCATCCTCCTTCAATGGAAGAGGTTCTAACAAGATGGGATTATCTTATGGGCTCCCTGCACCTTTCAGGTGTCGTACTCTCCTGAGGACCAAACAATGGCTTCCACAACAAGGGTATGAAGCCCACTCATCATTAGGCTTTGTGGGGAGGTCTGGATTAATCCATGTATTTTCTCTCAGGTTGGTGACATATCTCCAGGCTTCTACTTGAGAGGTCATCCATTCAGCTGCATGGGGAATATTTCTACTGATTTAGAAGGCAGTCCTGCTGCTTACTGATACTTTTTTTCCAAAAGCATCTAGGATTGCAATCTAAATCAGCTAGAATATGGTATAGATGGAATTTTCTATCCAAATGAAATCAATGTAGTACAAATATATGGCATAAACAATGCACCAAGCAAGTTGGCATTGGGTACTTTACACCTGTGGTCCTTAACCCATGAAGTTCTACAAAGCAGAAGGCTGAAACTCTTAAGTCTGGGAAGATGTCTTCAACTTTATATGGGCAACATAGTTTCCAATTGATGGATCCAACTGAGAATAAGAGGTAGAACTGCCCAAATAATCTTCATTCTTTAGTTTCCGGTATCCTGTAATGGAAATTAGTGGTTTTCTATAAGATAAAGAAGGGTGAAATATGGAATATTATTGGCTGTGGGAAATGAGACTATCACAACAAAATCTTAATGATATTCTTTTAATCACAGTGTCACTCAGCTTCCTCTAAGTGGTAAATATTTAACATAGTGTTCTAGGGCATTTCCCAACTTGGAAGAAAATAAGATGCTGTGACATTGCAATCAGTGTGGTTCCTTTTGTCCTTTCTTAATGTACTAATATCCAAATAAATCTTTAATCTGAAAAGCATGATAACATCAGTACAACAGCTTCACCACCAACTCAGGGTCAGGCCATTTGTTCCTAAAAGACCTGTATTTTATATATCGTATTACATTAATAACAAAATATTTATGCTATTAGTCGTCCATGATAAAATTAAAAGCATATGTTCTTTTTCCTTAGTTAACAGCAATAGTCAAATGATTTATAAAAAAGAACATTGTTCTGTGTCTCTGTTAGAACCTGGACTGAAAATGTGACAGATGATAGGGTGCATTCTATTTGTCTTGAGTCCCTGCTTGCCTATAAGGATAGGCTCCTAGACATACTGTACCTGTTAGATGAAAGATAGATGTTCTTGTCAATAAATAGGAACAAATATCTCATAGTACCTTTTTTGACATGGTAAAAGTAATATTCTTGTTGTTCTAGTTCTCATACCAGAGGTTGGATGTTGCCATTGATATTCGGACTTTGGATATGGCAGCTCTAAGCAATGATATTCTGTTGCATCCAACCTAATCTTCTAACCTGTAAGCTCTTCTCCATACACTTTTCTTCTCATTTCTTTTAATCATCAGGATTAACAACGTATGTTTTTTGTTTCATATCACATGACCTGAGTATTCCAGGTTTCTTGATTGTACATGTCATGTTACTACTGCTTGATTGGTCCTCTCCCAGTCCAGGAAATTCACAGCATCCAATGATAAATCCACACTTTAAATGTATCTCTCCTTTTAATAGTTGCCTGTCCACAGTTCCATACCATAAAAAAACATAAATAGCATAACTAGAAGTGACCACAAGACATTTTTCCTTATTGTTTTCATAAACAGTTGGTTGATCTTTTCTTTCCTTCTTTTGTTTAAAAAACTGTCCACCTATATGTGGGATCTGATGTTTGCAATATCAACTACAACTGGTCTTCCTAACATAAACTAGGATCAAATGATTTATTTCTACTGATGGAAGTAATTCAGTCTATATAAATGGGAGGGCTACAGCATGTGCTGTAAATCTACCATGATAATGCATCAGCAAATTGCATTTTTAAGGATTTGAGATTATAGGTTCCTTGGGGCAGAGCCCTGTCCTCTTAAAGCACTGTGTACTAGGTCTGTATGGACAATAGTGAGAAAGTAAGAATAGTGGATTTCCAGTGTGGTGTAGTGGATAGAGTGACAGACTAGACCTCTGGAGAACAGGGTTTGAATCCCTGCTCAGCCATGGAAACTGACTTGGGGGGGGGGGTGGAACTGGTAAAACCACTGTTTAAATATCTCACTTACCTTGAAAGCCCTATTACGGTTTCTATAAGTAGCTTCCAACTTGACATCACAGAACATACGCACACAACACAAGAATAATGGAGAACCACAGACTGAATAACTGCAACATAGCCTCATGTCTCAAGCAGTGGACAGTAATGAAGTGTTTCATTTACCAGTACATCTGTCAATAGATTACTTTAACAGTTAACAGTGGAGAGTTATTGTAGATGTGGAATTCATTGTCTCAGAAAAGAGTGATGGCTGCTAGCGTGAATGGTTTTAAAAATGGCTAGGACAAATTCATGCCGATTGGGGTCATTAGAAGGTACTGGCCATGGTAGTTTATATCAGAGACAGTGTGCTTCTCTGTATCAGTTGATCAGGAGTGTGACATGGAGGTGCAGTTGCAGTCTTGTCCTGCTTTTGCTCTTCCCATGGGAAATTCATTCGTTCTTTTTCTCCTTTTGGTGACAATTCAAGATCTGCCTCTTTAGGCAGACTTTTAATAGCTAAAATTGAATCTCTCTTGGATGCCAGGCATATGTTATTTTTGTGTTTTTGAAGTTTTTTTAAAAATACTTTTAAAATTATTTTTATTTCATTAATATTGTACAATAAATTCATTTCTTTTTTGTGATTATTGTGTGTTTCATTGTGTGTTGTTTTTCTTTACTTTGTAGTTGACTGTGTTTTTAGTCTGACTTGTTTTAATCATTGTGAGCTGCCTTGAGTCCTCTTCCCGGGCGAAGGGCATAAATAAAAAGAACTCATTGGCCACTGTGTGAACAGAATGTTGGACTTGATAGGAATTTATATCTGCTCCAGCATGGCTCTTTGATGCTCTTATGGCCTGTTGTTGCTGTTGCATTGGACTCACAATCTAAATCCCTCTAAAAATAAGCCAAAAAATACATTGATGGAACGAAAAGTGGGGGATCCTCCTCCCTTCCACTGACCCCAAAACAGAAGTTTCTTTTGGACTTATTTTCATTTCTGTCCCTAAACATCAGACCGCAGAAAATCAAATCACTCACATGAAGCAACAGCAGGAAATTGTGTGTTTTGTACCAAGCGTTTTTGGTGGTCACTGCTGTAATTGGCACATTCATCATCCTTCCATTTCCTCTTGGAAAGTATGCCTTTATATCTCTGAGCCAGCAGGAATGCCTGCAGGCATAACACCTTGGGCTGCAAGTTTAATAAGACCGTACTGCTTATTGCAGAGTCAGATGAGGTTAGTGCAGTATTTGGTTTTCAGTTTTCCAAGGAAATCCAGATGCTGCAGGAAGTTAGGCCAGTGGCATAAGAAAAACAAGGAGACAATTACTTCAACATACAGCAGAGCTTTTGTATTTCAGCAGTTCAGTCATTTTTAAAATAGTTTTTGTGCACTAGAAGTTTCCTAGGAGGCTTCTAGGCATTCCAATCTTAAAAATGCCATGAATAGACTCATGCCACCTTAAAGACTATGTCCGCTATCCTTCCATGTGAGCAGTGTTGCTCAAGAAGCTTTGCTATTTGATGAGGCATCTGTTGTGCAACTGTTTGTGTGACTAGTTGCGCAATCAGTAGTGCAACTGATACTTTGCCAAATAGTATGATTGCTTCTGTAGTGTTAGTCCTACATATGCAATTTCTCAGCTGGATACGCTGCAACAAATGTGATCTGAGGCATGTAAATGCATGATTCCCAGCCTCTGCCAAAGTGGGTTGCACTTCACTATCATAAATATTCCCACCCTTGTCACAAGCGCTCAAAACAGAATTCCCAGCAATTGTTGTGACACTTCATTAACATTCTTATTTTGTTTTACCCAACCAACATGGAGAAATTAGATGGCATTGTTGTTGTTGTTTTGTCACATTTTTGCTGCAAAACTAAGACAGACAATATTATTGGCCAGCATTCTGAACCAAAGCAAATGAACAAGGAAGTAAAAGTCATGCATTTTAATAGAACTTTATCCCACAAAAGTCAGCTTTGGTTTGCAGCTTAAAAGCACATTTAGCTACCCAGAGGAAGAGGAGGTAACTAAAATATATCCTTCATTCATTACCCCCCCTACCCTGGAATAAAGACACGAGACAATAGCTATGGAATAAAACATGGGCCACACTTTATTAAATATTCATTAATGCCTTCAACCAAAAGGGGGGGACCTGCGGTAGTGCAGAATCCGGTTCCACAGAGGGGTCTCAATGGACCCCTAACCAATATAATGAGCGAGTCCCGAGCCCCAAGTTCCCGCTGTCATGAAGACAGTGAGAAACTGGCCGGTCCAAATTTGACCACCCCTGGACCTCTAGCCCCCTTCTCATTGTTGACTGTTGGTCCGGGAGCGGCCCCAGCGCATCTTCCCCCCCAAGCACTGTAATCGCACGATCGGCAGCGCTAGGAGATCAGATGAGCTAAACCCTACCTGTAGTTACAGGGGGACTCACTGAAACCTGTTGTATCCACACTGCCCGCCACAGCATAGGGACTAGCCAAGCTAAGTCCCATGCCCGCCACACAACCTTTCAAGCTCCAAAAGCAGGGCCCCCCTTTAGGTTTGTTAAGAATATTTCCAAGCCCATGTCTGAAAGGAGCACACCATCACGCTGGAACAGCTCAGGCCTATTCACTTGGATCTCTGGGCGACCAATCACCAATCCAAGGCCATTGCGTACTGCTCTGCACACTTCCCTATTAACACGTCTCCTTGCCGTGTTAATGCAGTGCGCCTGTCGTTCATCCCACCAAACCAGCCGCGGGATGACGGCCGACCAAATAATACGCATAGCAGGTTAATCCGCTTTTAACCTTTTGAGGTCACGAATGATGTCCAAAATCAGGGCCTTGCCACCCAGCTCAGCCAGATCGTTGCCACACAAATGTATGAACAATACATCTGGGGGATGCGCCCCAAATGCCGCCGCTTGGCAGAATTGGCACCATAGCATTCCACAAATACCTTTCCACACGATTTGTGCTCTAGCTCCTAGCCCCAAATTGTTGCCCCACGCCGAATCAGCCGCATACTTTGCCAGCCAAAACACAAAGCTGTGGCCGATAATCACGACCTGCTGCCTTCTCACAGTTTGCGCTGAACCTGTAAGACAAAATACCAGGCACCTGCCTAGGGAGTGCTCGAACATATCTGCGATAAGATGTTGACAACCACCTCCCCAAGCACTTGATGTCTTCAGGATCGTATCCAAGAGCGGCTGCAGTTGAGGCAGCCCCAATTCTAAATGAGTGGGTCCCAAACTTCAAACCTTGTATACCTTACCTAACGCTAGATTCATCAGTCTCCAAAACTGATATTTCGTAAGAGGAGACCCATCCCTGTGAATAAAGAAATGACCCTGTTCCTGTGCCCGAAGGCCTAAATAAGCACGTATTGCCCTCGCTGGACAGAGCTCTTCCAAAGAGCAAGATGCCAAACTAAGACTGGCACCCTTACCTTGTTGGTCCTTGGATCGGCGAATACAAATCCTTACTAATTCTCCATCCAACCTTAAATCCTGCCATTGCAAGGCAACTTTCATCAAGTCGCCTTTACCTGAGGCTACCACCTCACTAATCCGTAACGCTCCGAAAAAGGTCAATAACGATGCAGCCCTAAATAACGCAGCCTCGTACTCGTCACTGCAAAGAACAATCCATTGCCAGCAAATTTGTTCCAACAATGCTGGGGATATGGGGGCCCTGGCATCCTTAACTCGACCTTTTTCCTTGCTCCAGCCTTCAATCATTTTTCTAATCCTATAGTCTGATGTATAGTCTGCATACCCCCGAATCTTAGCATGAAAGGCCAGAGCCGACATTCTACCTTGAATGGAACCTGGCACTAAACCCTTCCTATTCAGATGGGCTATGAACTGTTGAAGGTGTTCAACAGGGGCAGGCCATATCAACTCCAAACCAACTAGTTTCCTGAACTCCTGGAATTCTATACTCACTGCCATGTACCCTTTTCGCATCCTCAGGGCCAAAGACAAACTTATCGCTCGCTCCGCGTCATCCCGCCAATTAGCCAAACCTCTGCAGGCAGTGTCTGGAAACTTGTTGGCTCGTGGATCTAACTCCTTGAACCGAGTGATCTGTTGGTGTGATAGGGCATCAGCTAAAGTATTATCCAAGCCTGGAATATGCCGTGCCTGGATCAAAATATTACACCTCAGGGCCCTCAATGTAAAGGCACGCACCAGTGCCATCATGCATTCAGAGTGTGACGTGAGGTTATTTATTATATAAACAACCAACAGATTGTCACACCGAAAACGCATGGCTGAATTAGCCCACTCGTGGGCCCACAACCAAAGTGCACCTTCTATTGGAAAAAAATCCAAAAATGTAAGATCTCTGGTAATGCCTCGCTGATGCCACTCTTCCAGCCACCTCCGCGCACCATCTTCCCTTGAAATAGATGCCAAAACCTAAGGAGCCCGCTGCATCTGTTTGAATGTGAAACTCAGCCCTAAGGTTCATCTCGGACCTCCAGAAGGACACCCCATTGAAATCAGCCAAGAACTGTCTCCAAACCTGCAGATCCCACCGCATTCCCCTTGTCACATGGGTTCTGTGGAAGGGGCAATGCAAGCCTTTCATTGCATCGCATAGTCGATGCAGGAATGCTCTGCCTGGTGCAATTACTTTACACGCAAAATTTAAATGACCTACTATCTCCTGCAGTTCCTTCAATGACACTTTCCTACTACCCATCAGTCTGTCGATACGATCCCGAAGGGCTTCCAGTTTATCATCTGGCAAACGAGAAGCCTGCTGCACGGTATCCGTCTCTATTCCTAGAAGTGTAATAGACGTGGCAGGTCCCTCTGTTTTTTCTTCAGCGAGGGGTAAACCCAGTTCACACGCCATTGACTGGAAAGTGTCCAAAATGAATTTACACTGTCCAATATTTCTACCTCCACAAAAAAGGTAATCATCAAGATAATGGGCAGTGTTCCTGCATCACACTCTATGCCTGACCATCCACTCCAAAAAGGAGCTGAAGCGTTCAAATGCAGCGCACGAGACAGAACAGCCATGGGTAAAGCTCTATCAATATAGTACGAACCCTTAAAATAAAAACCCAACAGCTCGAAGTCCTGAGGGTGGACAGGAAGAATGCGGAATGCCGACTTAATGTCGCATTTTGCAAGCTCCGCCCCCACTCCACATCTACGAACCATGCGCACCGCCTCATTGAATGAGGTATACCGCACTGTACAAAGTTCCTGCGGAATGGCATCATTCACTGACACCCCCCCCCCTGCCGGGTATGACAGGTGGTGAATAAGCCTGTATTCTCCCTTACTTTTCTTAGGCACCACTCCCAACAGAGATACTTGTAGGTTCTCCAAAGGGGGGTGCAAATAAGGCCCCACTACTCTACCCTCTGCAACTTCCTTCTGAATGTTTGCCTTAACAATGTCCTCCATTCCTTGTACAGACTTTAAATTCCTCGCGAAAAAAGCCTTACGTTTGCCTAACACCGGAATTCTAAACCTGTACTTGAAGCCATCTAGCAAATACTGCGCGTCTACCTCACTCGGGTAATCCCGTAACCATTCTTCCAATACCAATATCTTAATTGGACTGGGGCCCTTTATTAGCGGAACCCCCACCTCCACCTGACTTCTTGTTCCCTCCAATGTCCTTATTGTTACCTCTCTGAGCCCTGGCTCTGAAACAGGATGTGCTGGGGTGCTGACCCCCGCAAACTGAACACTCATGTTGAAAACAGCAGGGCTTGCACATGCATGTTCCCTTAGCGTTGTAATCCCAACATAGGAAGCGGGGTTGAACCGCTTGCTGCTAGCACGGGGTTGAACCGCTTGCCGCTAGCAGCAAGCCAGGTTTCCTAATGAGGTGCCCGCTGTCGAACCGGTCACCCAGGTTCGGCCTAGCAGGTGTAATGAACTGCAGCCAGAGGCCAGGCTGCGGCTCATCCCAGCGTAAATTTGGATGAATCGCACTGCGCATACGGAACGATTCATCGTATAAAAGCCATGCCTGCCCAGCGAAGTCTGTATACGCTCTATAGATAATATCTAAGTATTGAAATAATGACTGAGCCCTCCATGGCTGGGCTTTCACCACTACACAGGCATAAATCAGAAACCCGGGCAACCAATTTGCCCAAGTTCTTTCGGGCCTACATCTCCTTCGTCTCTCCTTCTCCCTTTCATCTTCCCTGTCTACCTCCTTTTTTCCACCTTTCTATTGAGTAGTTCAAATAAATCTACATAGTCACCTTTTCAGATCTTTTCTTTAGTTGCCGGAGTTAGGTGATCTCCTAATGGCAAAGTGTGGTCCCCAAAAGGCAGAGCCTTCGGAGGGACTGAATTATAGCCTGTATCCGGCACCGATGGATAAGGCCACACCCCAACTCCAGGTGTTGATCCCAAAACTGGCTGAAATGGAACCTGGCAGTAAGGGGCAACCCAGTTGCTTGTTGACAAACTCGGACCGGGCCATGCACCAAATGATGCTCTATATCCCTGCCTGTCGGGTGTTGCGCAGAAAGGCCAACTAGTCTGCCCAGCACCCTGCCAAGGCCAAACTGGAACTGTGTTGGTAGTGTAAGGTGTACTAATCAACTCACGTGCCAGTATTGTGGTGGTGCTTCCTGTTCCTCGCCACCAAACCAGGCATCAGACGACTCTTCCTCCCTGCAAACCCGATGACCTTGCCATCTCACTGTGGGCCTTTCCACTTCTATCACATTCTCCCCACGCTCTTCCTCATCCTCTTGACGTTGAGGAGTTACCATTGCAGCTTCTGTCTCCCTTCTAGATGTCAGCGGCTCCTGTCTTTTGTTCTCTAAGGCAGCAAAACGTGACATTAGGTTTTCAGCCATAGTTTTAAGCTTAGCCTCTTTTTTTGCTTTT